>CM060909.1:648942127-650142127 GCA_030737875.1 Allium sativum
TAAATGCTAAGTTCAATAAGGAAATAAATAATTGACCATTCTAGGATAGGAAGTTATAGGTTTTCCTTATTCTATTCTAATTAGTCTAGAATTACAATAATTAGAAATAAGGATTGGACTTAGTATGTTAATGATGCGAGGTAAGTTGCCTTATTCAATAGAAATCTGCATTTTCCAGCATTCAGATATATGTACAGCTGACGTGAGACTTCATTAACCATAGGAACGCATGACGATAGTTAATTGCGTAGCGAGAATTATTTCTTGAAATAAGGTTTACTTCAAGTATTGATGCATTAAGTGGTTGTAGGGCCTACCTCCCATCCAAAGGAAGAAACCAAATAAGGGTATCCTAATTCTTGATTTCGCGTATTAAGTTGTAAGATCCATCTATTTGGTATCAAGTGCTTCGATTTACCCTTCCTCATAAGGGTAGAATCATTGGATCCGCCCTTAAAAATGTAATATGTGATCAAATAGCACACCTCTCCATAAAGAAGGAGTATTTTAAGGCAAACGGTTTACGAATTGGTAATCACTACGATAGTCAGCTTCCTCTGGGTATTAAGTGACTAGGATTAGGGTCCGCCCTAGGAATAGGCATTAAATGACCAACACGGGGTAACCATAGGTCTGCCTATCCTGTGGGATGCATTAAGTGACTAGAAGGTTATCCAATAAGGTTTGTTTTTATAGTAACATGGGGGTCCACCGGGGGAAGGTCAAAAATGATCGTTAGTCATATACTAGTCTTGTAGGTAATAAGTGACTGCTTACTATCTCATCCCTTATACAAGGCTAGGGTATATAGGTAAACGACATAATCTTTAAATGAGTAGGACTTAGTATCTAGTGTCCTCCAATTTATATTTATGTATGGTAAACCATCGAGTAAGGAAATAAGAGATCGATTGTATCCACCTTGGATCTTAAGTGATCGAAAGGATCCACCCTTATCTTATATTGATAATGAGGCCTCAAGTATAGAAATGACTTGCCTCTTTTTGGCATATTGAGTACATGGAAAACCTACCTCTTAGTTTTTGGTAGTTGGTTGAATGGTGGTTTAAAGGCTTCATACTTGTGTGTAAAAGTTCTACCTCAGTATTGCGATATTGTTATCTTTGAGGAATGTTACCTTGGGATTGGTAGTTAGTCATCGTGCGTAAATCTTTACAAGGTAGGGTTAGACATTTCTAACCTTGTTAGACATATGATTTTGGGTGAAACCAAATGGGATACATTTGTGTATTGTGGACAGTGTTATGCATTTTCTACTCATCAGGACTTGTTATTTCGACCACTCTTCATATCAACTCTCAGGTTGACCTCCGGAATGATAGGTCTTAGCAAGTGTTCAAGTTTGGGTTTTATTTCTTGTTCTCTCATGCTCGGTATTGATGCGGCGATTTGCATTTAAGGTAGTTTTCTAAGTCGATACTTGTTACCCTATCTTGTTTTTGTTATGAGTTAGTTTTATTGTACTCTTATTATGCTCATTCTCATTTTTTACGGATGCCAGATTTATACTCTCTATGTTTGTATGGGCTTGAGTTTCGATTTTTATTGACATTCGAACTCAGGAATATTGTGGGGTGTTACATAGGCTAATTGCCTATCTACTACAAAACATGGTTTTTAGAGTGGACCGACCACTTAAAAAAACTATTCTAGCCTAAGAACAGAAGCTAGACAAAAGCGCCTAATCTGTTAACAAACTCTATGCAAGGCTGAACTGTAGCCAATGGCATGCATCGAACTTAATGACATACACCATACTAGTTGTGAATTTCATAATACTACTAACAAACAAAAGCAGAAGCTTATATCATTTTCTCACAAACAACAAGGGACAGATCAACTCCAGAATAACATGTTCTATACCTTAAAACTGTACAAAAAAAAAAAAAGCAACACCCTTTCCTTACCAATTATCTAGCACCTGAAACCATTCCATGTTGCTGCAACAAGCTAACAACCAATTAGCATACCAGCATCACAAAATAAGGGGATAATTAACTTCAGAGTATACGCATGGACTTATATGACCAAGGAGAACAACTCACATGAATGCTTGAAGAAGACAGCAGCACTACCTTCAATATAGTGTGGATGCCGAGCTATAAGACCATCATACGCTTAATGCTACACAGTCGAGCACCTCTTGGCATAGGCAAACACCAAGGGAAAACAGTAAAGGATGGTACAAAGAACGTTCGGGACAATAACACAAAATACCACAGCATAAAGATGAAGCTTCAGACATACACCATCCCTTAGCTGCAATTAGGAGCAGCCTAACGAAGTCAAGGGGAAACAGGGGGAAAATGCCATAGTGTCTCGCCATCATCAATCTCACATCCACTTCCATTCGTAGCATAGCTATCGCTTTGGATGTTGGAAGAGATGGAGGGGCAAAACTACGGATAAAATTCAAAAACCACCCAAAAATTTCCTATATGCCACACACAAACCAAAAGATAGATCTAAAATGAAACATACCAAACGAACTAAATAAAAATGAAATGCAGACCTCAATCTTCCAAGCCAGGGAATCACCAGATTGACTTGATAACTTTCCGACCATAAGATAGAGGGACGACACCAAAATCGCCAGATCCTTTGTGACCAGTCACGATGGGCGATTAGGTAGTAAATGAAAGGCGAAAAATCATGGAGGTGGGTCGATGCGTTCATGGAAGATCTGAATAAAGGAGGTTCATTAGAGAGATTTAGATCGATCGAATGATGGTGGAAAAGACTTGGATCTGAGAAAACCAAGCGTGGGTTATGTGAGGTGCTTATAGCAATTAGAATATAGCAGAGAAATCTAGGTAGGTTGTAGAGCAGAGCAGAGATGAGATGAGAGAAGGAGGAGAAATGATTCGAAGAAGACAGAGGCGGCTGATAGCGGGACCTAGGCCTCGTTAGCGATACCTGCTGAAAACTCTATTATGTATCCCAGTGAGTTTAATACTATTTGGCAAATTGTATTCCAACCCAGCAATATGCTGAGTAGCCCCCCAAAGCATGAAAAAACCGGTATATCCCCAATTTTGCTGAGTAGTCCTCCACTAATTTAAAAAAAATCCAAAAATATCCTCCCACATAGAGAGAATGTGTAGTTTATCAGTGTACCTCGTAACAGCCCTACGTGGTTCATCAGTGTACCTCGTAGCAGCTCTCCATGGTTCTTTCAAAGACCACGTAGTGCTACTACGAGGTACACTGATGAACCACGTAAGGAGACTACGAGATGTTCAGAAAACAGAAAAAAATATAACATAGAAAGGACATTTTCGTCCTCGTATTTTTTTGTTAGAACGGGGGGTTACTCAGCATATTTATGGGTTGAATTAGAATTTGCCATACTGTTTTATATAAAGGATTCTAAATTTTTATTACTTATTTTCCAAGGATGTTTTAAAAGAAAGTATTTTATTCGTGAGATCTCATTGTTAATTACCTTTAAGTTACATCATATACTGTGAATTAAGTGACATTGTTATCAGAACTAAACATCGTCTGCTATTAGTCTAAATTTTTTGAATTGTAGGAACACGTATTGGTAGAATAAAATGCATTCTACTAGTTAAACTGAATTAAACTTGCATATCTTTTTAAGCACGACAAATCAGCCTTTTGTTACTACATTGTTGTGGATATGGTACATGTTAGTTTGGGCATATATGTTTGAAGTGATTGATTTATGTGGGCATCTATTAGTGGAATTCATCCTCATTCCACTGTAACTTGGTTGTAAATTACACTAGACATTTGTCAAGCAAAAATAAACTCATTCTACCGGTGAGTTAACATTGTTGTGTATTTGGCCAAATAGTTTCCCATTTGTGGTCATTGTAACTTAGTTAAGTTTAACCAAATTAGGATAGAACGACTGTGCTTTCTAAGCCCGATTTATTTAAATTCGATATTATATACTTTGAAAAGTGTTTTAAGTTATTTTTGTTTTAAATATCACATATAGAGGCTAATTTATGCGCTCTTTGTTTTAAGGATGTATTGAATATTAATACTTTTAAATGAATGTTAAAGTCTTTATTTGTTAATATGGTTTTAGGAAATTTAAAGGAATTTCTCTGAATAATAACTTGCTTATCTAAAAGTGTTATTATTTTTAGAGAGGAAATTGAAAATGGATTGATATACTATAACAAAATAGGGCTTCCATAGCGTTTAAAAAAAAAACATATACCCCAACATAGAGTTTCAGAGAACATCACGTAACGACATGCTATGTTCGACCTTTTACTTTAAACAGCAGAAACAAAAACCTATCAAAAATAAATTTTGTATAGCATTTTTACTTGCTATCGAACAAAAAGCACTATAGAATATGCCATATAGTACCTACTTCCTATAGCATTTGTGTATGTTTCTACAGCGTTTCATTGTATGTTTTATAGCATTTATTGTAATATTTTTGTGGCGTTTGTTTGCATAATTGTTAGTGTTTCTTACGTATTTCTGTAGCGTTTATTTAACTATACAATAGCATTCCCAATGTTTTTTACTATAGCATTTTTTATTCAATAACGTTTATGAAATGCTATTGAATATATTATTAACTTATAGGTATTGTTTATAGTCATTTCAGCTTTTTTTAATGTATAGGCACACACATTTAAACATTTCCTATCTATATGTAAATATAACAAATTTTCACAAACAACAAATATATAAATTACAACATAATATTTCATGCATATTATTCAAATAACTTGTTATTTCACACATATTATTTTATCCACTTTTACTCTTGCGTTAACGAGTTACTTACAAAACAGATAAATGATATATATTTGATCATGTTTTGCTTTTGATATTTTCTCCTTAACATAATAGTGATCCTTTTAGTGCCAAATAAATAGGCATGACATTAGTAATTTTTATATCATATATTGACAAATAAAAGAAACCAAAAGAGTAACGAATGTAAGTAGGACAGAAAATATAATGCACTTATGTAAGATATTACCATTACTATGCCATGTGTAAAATATTAATATGCTACAAAGCGCTGTCGCCATCTAGAAGCATGAAACTAAAATTGTAAAACTGTTCAGCTAATGACAAATCGACAAATTCTACCTATTCTTTTTATTAAATTTCATTGTATGACAAATCTTAATATTCCAATATGAAGAAAATTAGATCAACTAAGTAACAAATCAACAAATAGACAAAACATATGGGCTCATTAATTGCTAATTAAAGCATATGATCTCATTCATTACAAATTATTTTACTTCAATTTACTTATTAATCTAATAGAAAACATAAAAAGAGGAAATATTATAGTCTTATACGGAAAATATTTGTTACATTATCATGAACAATATGATTTATTTTGTTATAAACATTAGAACTATAATGAATAATGGAAGTGTCCAATGAAGTTTTATATAAGGAGAAATAATTAATCAACATATATAAAATATGAGGTCCACACCAATAAAATTGTAAGCTGGGTTGACAATGTTGTTGCTTCAGATTGCAGTGTCTGCACTTTCCGCATAGATTCGCCATTGTAGTGCATTTTCCTTTCTCTCCATTGTGTAGTTGATTGTCTGTTTGCCTAAATTCTTCTACATGCCAAAGATGTAACATTCAGTTGAAGTGCAAATGTATAAGATGTGAAAAAATTGAAGGACATAAAATTTATAGGACAATGAAAATTAAGATTGCTCATCTAATTTTTGCACATATAATCCAAATTCTACCACATGCCAAAGAAGTCTATTCAGTTGATTGTCTCTAATATATGAAGAGCATGCCCCTTTGTCTAATAATAGAAAAACCCATGGTTATCTACTTAAAGAAAAATAAAATAAAATTGAGTTCAACCTCATATCATCCTCAAAATTTTCGCTTTCTTTCTTTGATTTCACTTAACGATATGTTTCAATTTTGAGAAGAAATAATACTACCAGGCCAATGGGTATGTATTGAATGAATCTACATTGCTCACTATTTACTGTGGCTCTTGCCCACTTATAATGCCTCCAAACTTTACGATCTTGACCAAAAGTAAATACACCAAGTTCCCAATTCCACTAAACCTTTAACTTAAGTATTGTGAAATATTACTTTCTTCCTGTAAACTTCAAGAAACTTTCCTATCACAAAAGAGGTTTTACCTCCTACACTTGGTTAAAACCATCCACTTTAGTATTATTACTCGAATGTTACTCCTCTAGGAAAAAAATTTGTGGACTTCTATTCTAAATATTAAAGCTATAATTCAACAATATGATTTGTCAACATAGATCCTAAGTTACACTTACTAATTCGACACCAAATCTATTAATTTGATTGACTATACCGCCATATATATATAACGTGTCTTTTAAGTTTTCAACTTAAATATATTATTTGTGTTTAAGTTTTCTATTTTACGCACGAATATTCAAAATCATTTCGTGATTGTTTGACTCTATTTCAAATTCCACAAACGCTGATTCTCAAATGGGTTTATCAATTTAGCTGTTTTTTCCCTTCATCTGTTTTTATAACTTACCCCTTGTGCATGGCTCACATACGAATTCAAAAAAAATCATGGAATATATTTCATTAATAACAAAAATATCTTATATAGTTTTTTTAAGAGTAAAAATTTGTTTTTTCACTTAACTTTTGAACTAAGTTATTTATTTATTAAGAAAAATAAATACAAAAAATCAACAATAATAAATGGTATTTTTTTCCACTCTTGTAAATACGACTCTTACTGAAAAATATATTTTTAATTCTGCAATTTTCTTTATTTGTTCATAAGTGAAATCCTCAAATTACCTTCAGTTAAATCTTCCTGAATTTATCTATCATTTTGCAATAAAGTTAAATGTAACAACCCTGAATTTTGGGGTAAATTTAAAATTTTATTTTAAGTAATTTTAATGAGTTTTGATATTTAAAATAATCTATTTTAAATAATAATGATCACAAATTTGATTTAAATCGAAGTTAGAATGAATAATTAAATTTAATTATAAAAAGAGTAGAAATAGCGTGGTTGTTTGAAAAGTCAAACTTGAACTTTGACTGACCGTACAAGATGCAAAATTTAATGGATTTTAGTAAAACCAAAAATATTAGAATCTATTTAAAAATATCTTTCCAACGAATCCGAAAAATCGAAATTTCATAGCGGGAATCAAAAGTTATGCCCAAATTAAAATTTAGAAAGGTCGCTAGGTAATTTACATAGGTCAAAAATGCTACTTTTTGCAAGCAAAGGAATTTGGACTCGAAACCACTTCCATTGAGTTCAGAATGATGTTTCTGCATTGAAAAACAGTAAACACTTATATATTTCGAGTTTCAGAAATTATTTGTTTAAAAATGTATTTTTAATATTAAATATACTAGCCTTAAAAATAGTCATTTTTCATACGACCTCGGTTTTCGACGAAACCACTTTTATTGGAACCGGAATGTCAAATTATTGCTAGATTTCAATTTTCAGAATTTTTCGAGTTAATATGTGAGCGTGGGAAAAGAAAATGTGTTTTGACTATTTCAGTTAAATATAAACGCCTTAAAAATAGCCATTTTTCAAGCAGTCTCAGAATTCGACGAAAATATTTTTGTTGGGTTCGTATCGTTAAAACATAGCCAAAAATAATTTTTTTGGATTTTTCTGACTTCGTATGTGACCCCAGTAAAATTAGAAAGTACGTTCGTATTAAAAATAAAAGAATTAATTTGAAAATAAAAGGAACATGCTTTTAACTTCAGAATAGGACTTCGGCAATAGCGCTATTGCGTTCAGAAGGCGTCAAAACCTTAAGAACGACAGTAAGCAGGCCAAATTCCGAGTTAGTGGCCAAACGGACCTTTATTAGGCTAATTAATTATTTAATACTATTATTTTATTATAAAAACACTATTCATTCATCTCTCCCCCATCGTGTTCAGCCGAACCCATAGCCGCCTTCCCCTTGCCACCTTCTCTCCTCCCTATCTCCTAATCCACTCACTTTTAGACTCAGCCGTAGTTAAACTTTTTGTAGCTCTCCTCAATCTCTTCGATTCTAGACAAGTTCCACATCAAATCGTTGCCCGTAGCTCTCGAACCACCTCCCCAAACCCGCAGCCTTTAAGCCGCCGCCGCCCCTTGTACAAGCCGCCGCACCCCCCTAGGTTCCCGGCGTGGATGCACCTCTCATAGCTCTCCAATATCCCGCAAACCGTTCGCAAAACCACCGACTATAGCTCCCGAAATCTGGATTCAAAGTTTTGAACATTTCTGAAAAATTAAGGTATGAATATTTCAGATTTTGCGACGCTTTTAAGCGTTACAGCGACAGTTGTTAAAAGTCGGTTCTGATTTATTTGTATGAACTTCGAATTGAAATCTTTCAGATCCGTAACTGCCGTGACTTTGAACACAAGATCTGATTGAATCCGAACCTTCCTTTCAAATCCGAGCTAGGTGAGAATTTATTTTTAAATAAATTTAATTAATTTGAATATTATTCTTGCGTATGAGAAGTTGAGAATAAAAAATAATTGGATCAATGATGGATGTTAATATAAGTTGCAGATCTGAATTGTTGCGATGTTATGATATTAGATCTGAAATTTTAAGTGTTAGATGTGAAATTTCCTCATTCAAAATTAATTAATTAAATAATTACTTTGTTGTTATGCAGTAATCCCATGGTTAATCTTCAGATCTATTTTGTTTAGATATGATTGATGATTTTGCGATGTTGCTATGATAGATAATTGTAAATCTATATGTATTCATCACATGAATGTTATCTCACAAAGCCGAACCTTATACTTTGTGTTATGTTATGATGTTGAAGTTGAACCGTTATGTTAATGCATTGAAATTGAACGATGAAATAAAGATGACATTTTTATATGTTATTTTAATGTAAAAATGAACGATGAAATAAAGATGACATTTTTATATGTTAATTTAATGTAAATTGGAACGATAAAGTATAAATGACATTGTTAGATGTGATTATAATGAGGAATGCCACCATTTGAAAAGTTTACATTTTTGTTAATGTAAATATATAGAATTTCACCGTATGAAAAGTCTACTTTTTTTTTAATGTAAAGTAAATAAGAATTTCACCGAATGAAATTTACATTATTTTTAGTGTGAATAAAATAGAAATTTCATCGTATGTCAAAATTTACATTTTTATATGTAAATTATAAAGTGAATTAACGTTGTATGTTAAAAATTATATTTTTCTTTGTAATTAACATGGAAATTCCATCGTATGTTAAAATTTACATTTTTATATGTAAATTATGAAGTGAGTTTATATCGTATATTAAAAATTACATTTTTCTTTGTAATTAATATGAAAATTCCATCGTATGTTAAAATTTACATTTTTATACGTAAATTATATAGGAATGTACACCGTATTGTAAAAAAAATTACATTTTTCTTTGTAATTAATATGAGAATTCCATCGTATGTCAAAATTTACATTTTTATATGTAAATTATGAAGTGAGTTTATATCGTATATTAAAAATTACATTTTTCTTTGTAATTAATATGAAAATTCCATCGTACGTTAAAATTTACATTTTTATATGTAAATTATATAGGAATGTACACCGTATTGTAAAAAATTACATTTTTCTTTGTAATTAATATGAGAATTCCATCATATGTTAAAATTTACATTTTTATATGTAAATTATAAAGTGAATTAATGTCGTATGTTAAAAATTACATTTTTCTTTGTAATTAACAAGTGAATTCCATCGTATGTCAAAATTTACATTTTTATATGTAAATTATAAAGTGAATTAATGTCGTATGTTAAAAATTAAATTTTTCTTTGTAATTAACATGGAAATTTCATCGTATGTTAAAATCTACATTTTTATATGTACATTATATAGGGAATTACACCGTAGGATAAAAATTTACATTTTTATAGGTAAGTAAAACATGAATTTACATTGTGTGTTAAATATTACATTTTTATATGTAATGTCTATAGGAAAGTATACCGTATGACAAAACTACATTTTTCTATGCAATTAAAGGATGCAATTTCATTGTATGATAGAATTTGCATTTTTCTTATATATATATGTAACCTAAAATGAGAATGAACATTAGAAATAAAATTTATTTATTTTATATGTAATTTAGATGTGGAAATGTGACATTGTAATTAAAAATCATATTTTTACAATGTGAATTAGAAGTAGTGTTTGCATTGTAATTAAAAATCATATTTTTACAATGTAAATAGGAAGTAGTGTTTGCATTGTAATCAAAAACCATATTTTACAATGTGAATTAGAAGTAGAGTTTGCATTGTAATTAAAAATCATATTTTTACAATGTGAATTAGAAGTAGAGTTTGCATTGTAATCAAAAACCATATTTTCACAATGTAAATTAGAAGTAGGATGTTGAGTGTATCACAATTTACATTTTATGTAAATAAAAAGGATGGAATTTACATTTTCAATGTAAGGAAAGAGTGAATTTAGGATGAGGTAATATTATCTTCATTTTCAAATGAATTAAAATTTAGTAAGTATCGGTAATTGTGTAGAGCATTGTTTTAATCAAACGACGTTATTACGATTCAATGATTATATATATATAATTAAAATTAAACGAATACGGCGTGGTAGTTCGCGTTTTGAAATCGTACTTTTAAACGACTATACAAGAAGATCCGACTGTCGGATTTTCTTGAAACTGAAACCGATAGGACCGTCTTGGAAAAATCTTTCCAATGATATATACTACGTTAAGACCCAACGGTTAAATTCTGAGAAATGTAAAAATCAAAATTGGTTGAATACAGCGCCATAGTCGCCCATGGACTCAAGGCGTCGTTATATAAAAATTTAATTATTTTAAATAATTAAAATAGGAATGAATCGTTAATAAAAATAATTATTAATGTGTAAGAAGGATTTTAAATATAAATATATATATATATATGAGGATTATTTGGAAAGTCCGAGTTTATCTCATTCCAAATAATTAAACGACGTTTAAAAATCCAAGATTGGAAGACGGCGATTGAAGACCGTCAAATCTCCACATCGAATGGACGATGATGACTGTTGCCTTAGAATGGCTCGCTACCATGATAAGGTAATAGTAGGAGTTGCCCGGACGTAGTGTTGATTTGTACGGGTTTGGCTTTCGCTCAGACCCAGAGCATAAGCTTATAAATGGATTG
Organism: Allium sativum; assembly: GCA_030737875.1. Taxonomy (NCBI): domain Eukaryota; kingdom Viridiplantae; phylum Streptophyta; class Magnoliopsida; order Asparagales; family Amaryllidaceae; genus Allium; species Allium sativum. The sequence goes on from CM060909.1 coordinate 648,953,346, forward strand.
TGTGTCTGACATCGTTACTCCATTATGTGTCATGTTATTAATCTTCTGTCGAATGTATGGATGTTTGGTGGCGGAGAATTTATTCTCTTGCTTAACACCCGTTCATATATTTCGGCAAAGGATTGGTAGTGTGATATGGAGTGATGATGTGGCATGCTAAGATGCATATGATCAAGGCTTTGTTGAAAAGCAGGCCTTGTGGGACGATCAAAGCATAGCCTGTTTAGGCATAGCTTTGTGTATAGCGTGACTTCGCGAGCCTCACACACCGGCGGAGTCTAAAACGGGAGAAGGGAACGCAGGGAGAGCAGCACGTTTCTTTATAGCTAGAAGTGGTGTTTGGGTTTTAACACGGCCCGACATTTTACTTATGTGGATGATGGAATGAGGCGCCTCGGATGATAGGTCCTATAGGACTGGGAAACGTGTGTTCAGGAATAACTAATCCGCAACTCGTATGGTGGACCGGCCTTACAGCTTTCCAAGGGTTCACTGCGGGGGATCCTGAGACATTAGCTAGAGTGTCTCGAATCGGTAGGATCTCCTCCCTAGCCTTGACTCATGATGGAAACCCAATTTCCAATACGACCCCATTCGGATTTGATTGTATTACTAGTATGGACGCATAGTAGTATGGGATACTATTCTTCCTAGGATTTATACATTTACTTTGAAATGTTTTGATATATACTAATAATAATATTAACTCGTATTTGCCGTATTTAGCATGCTTAATCACTATAAGGTAAAACCCTATCCTCTGGTTTGTGTTGCATTGTGTGATGGGACCTGGGTCTTATGGTGATTCCATTTTTCTAAAAAGCATAACATTGTTGTACGATTTACTTATTAGTTGTTTTTGACACTTTTATGCACGACAATCCATTAGAGCAAACTCGTTCCGCGTTAGTGGCGTGGTCTTTGGATTTGTCATATTAATAGTGATTAATTAGTTAAGAATTCTCACACCAGTCCCACGACTGACCCGTTGTTTGTTTCCACCTTTTTGCAAACTCGGGTGCCCTCTTTCCACATGGGCAGTCGAGCAATTTGTCTACAGGTTTATCTCTTTATCAGAATCCTGGATTGAAGCTTAAAGCTGTGTCCAGAATATTGGAAGTCTTCCGCTGCCTTAGTTATTTTATTTCTGCTGCAATGTATTGTAATATTGTAGTTTACCTTCCGCAGTATTATTAGTCAATATACTCTGATATTCTGTACTCTGATGTAACATTTATTATTGATGTTATAAAAGTCTGTTGTTGTTGTTCTGATGTATTGTATTCCCAAAGTTAACGTAGGCGGGATTTGAACGGTTTTGGTCGATTTTGCGATCGATTAAGGCCGGGCAAAATCCAACTCGTTACAGTTGGTATCAGAGCTTTGGTTAGCTCAAATCCTTGGGGTACAACTCATTAGAACTGGACAAAAGGCTCATCAGAGATTGGATTAGTAATATCCAATAAGAATACTCATTAGAGATAGGATCAGCAGTATCCTAGAATGAGAAAACTCATTAGAGATGGGGTTAGTAATGCCCTAGAATGAGTTGAGAGTAGCAAGCCTATAATATACGTATTTGTGATTAATTATAATCTATTTTGGAAAATATGATTTTGAATATATAAAAAGTTATATATTTGAAAGTTAATCAACTAATGAAATTAGTTAAACCAATGGAGAAAAAATATATATAATTAGTTAGTTAATTAATCAACTTTTAGCTTCGTTCCTTTTCGAGGACGAAAAGTTTTTAAGTGGGGGAGACTGTAACAACCCTGAATTTTGGGGTAAATTTAAAAATTTATTTTAAGTAATTTTAATGAGTTTTGATATTTAAAATAATCTATTTTAAATAATAATGGTCACAAATTTGATTTAAATCGAAGTTAGAATGAATAATTGAATTTTAATTATAAAAAGAGTAGAAATAGCGCGGTAGTTTGAAAAGTCAAACTTGAACTTTGACTGACCGTACAGGACGCAAAATTTAACGGATTTTAGTGAAACCAAAAATATTAGAATCTATTTAAAAATATCTTTCCAACGAATCCGAAAAATCAAAATTTCGTAGCGGGAATCAAAAGGTTATGCCCAAATTAAATTTTAGAAAGGTCGCTAGGTAATTTACATAGGTCAAAAATTCTACTTTTTGCATGCAAAGGAATTTGGACTCGAAACCACTTCCATTGAGTTCAGAATGATGTTTCTGCATTGAAAAACAGTAAACACTTATATATTTCGAGTTTCAGAAATTATTTTTTTAAAAATGTATTTTTAATATTAAATATACTGGCCTTAAAAATAGTCATTTTTCATACGACCTCGGTTTTCGACGAAACCACTTTTGTTGGAACCGGAATGTCAAATTATTGCTAGATTTCAATTTTCAGAATTTTTCGAATTAATATGTGAGCGTGGGAAAAGAAAATGTGTTTTGACTATTTCAGTTAAATATAAACGCCTTAAAAATAGCCATTTTTCAAGCAGTCTCAGAATTTGACGAAAATAATTTTGTTGGGTTTGTATCGTCAAAACATAGCCAAAAATAATTTTTCCGGATTTTTCTGACTTCGTATGTGACCCCAGTAAAATTAGAAAGTACGTTCGTATTAAAAATAAAAGAATTAATTTGAAAATAAAAGGAACATGCTTTTAACTTCGGAATTGGACTTCGGCAATAGCGATATTGCGTTCAGAAGGCGTCAAAACCTTAAGAACAACAGTAAGCAGGCCAAATTCCGAGTTAGTGGCCAAACAGACCTTTATTAGGCTAATTAATTATTTAATACTATTATTTTATTATAAAAACACTATTCATTCATCTCTCCCCCATCGTGTTCAGCCGAACCCATAGCCGCCTTCCCCTTGCCACCTTCTCTCCTCCCTATCTCTTAATCCACTCACTTTTAGACTCAGCCGTAGTTAAACTTTTTGTAGCTCTCCTCAATCTCTTCGATTCTAGACAAGTTCCACATAAAACCATTGCCCGTAGCTCCCGAACCACCTCCCCAAACCCGCAGCCTTTAAGCTGCCGCCGCCCCCTGTACAAGCCGTCGCACCCCCCTAGGTTCCCGGCGTGGATGCGCCTCTCGTAGCTCTCCAATCTCCCGCAAACCGTTCACAAAACCATCGACTATAGCTCCCGAAATCTGGATTCAATGTTTTGAACATTTCTGAAAATTTAAGGTATGAATATTTCAGATTTTGCGACGCTTTTAAGCGTTACAGCGACAGTTGTTAAAAGTCAGTTCTGATTTATTTGTATGCACTTCGAATTGAAATCTTTCAGATCCGTAACTGCCGTGACTTTGAACACGAGATCTGATTGAATCCTAACCTTCCTTTCAAATCTGAGCTAGGTGAGAATTTATTTTTAAATAAATTTAATTAATTTGAATATTATTCTTGCGTATGAGAAGTTGAGAATAAAAAATAATTGGATCAATGATGGATGTTAATATAAGTTGCAGATTTGAATTGTTGCGATGTTATGATATTAGATCTGAAATTTTAAGTGTTAGATGTGAAATTTCCTCATTCAAAATTAATTAATTACTTTGTTGTTATGCAGTAATCCTATGGTTAATCTTCAGATCTATTTTATTTAGATATGATTGATGATTTTGCGATGTTGCTATGATAGATAATTGTAAATCTATATGTATTCATCACATGAATGTTATCTCACAAAGCCGAACCTTATACTTTGTGTTATGTTATGATGTTGAAGTTGAACCGTTATGTTAATGCATTGAAATTGAACGATGAAATAAAGATGACATTTTTATATGTTATTTTAATGTAAAAATGAACGATGAAATAAAGATGACATTTTTATATGTTAATTTAATGTAAATTGGAACGATAAAGTATAAATGACATTGTTAGATGTGATTATAATGAGGAATGCCACCATTTGAAAAGTTTACATTTTTGTTAATGTAAATATATAGAATTTCACCGTACGAAAAGTCTACTTTTTTTAATGTAAAGTAAATAAGAATTTCACCGAATGAAATTTACATTATTTTTAGTGTGAATAAAATAGAAATTTCATCGTATGTCAAAATTTACATTTTTATATGTAAATTATAAAGTGAATTAACGTTGTATGTTAAAAATTACATTTTTCTTTGTAATTAACATGGAAATTCCATCGTATGTCAAATTTTACATTTTTATATGTAAATTATGAAATGAGTTTATATCGTATATTAAAAATTACATTTTTCTTTGTAATTAATATGAAAATTCCATCGTATGTTAAAATTTACATTTTTATATGTAAATTATATAGGAATGTACACCGTATTGTAAAAAAAATTACAATTTTCTTTGTAATTAATATGAGAATTCCATCGTATGTCAAAATTTACATTTTTATATGTAAATTATGAAGTGAGTTTATATCGTATATTAAAAATTACATTTTTCTTTGTAATTAATATGAAAATTCCATCGTATGTTAAAATTTACATTTTTATATGTAAATTATATAGGAATGTACACCGTATTGTAAAAAAATTACATTTTTCTTTGTAATTAATATGAGAATTCCATCATATGTTAAAATTTACATTTTTATATGTAATTATAAAGTGAATTAATGTCGTATGTTAAAAATTACATTTTTCTTTGTAATTAACAAGTGAATTCCATCGTATGTCAAAATTTACATTTTTATATGTAAATTATAAAGTGAATTAATGCCGTATGTTAAAAATTACATTTTTCTTTGTAATTAACATGGAAATTTCATCGTATGTTAAAATCTACATTTTTATATGTACATTATATAGGGAATTACACCGTAGGATAAAAATTTACATTTTTATAGGTAAGTAAAACATGAATTTACATTGTGTGTTAAATATTACATTTTTATATGTAATGTCTATAGGAAAGTATACCGTATGACAAAACTACATTTTTCTATGCAATTAAAGGATACAATTTCATTGTATGATAGAATTTGCATTTTTCTTATATATATATGTAACCTAAAATGAGAATGAACATTAGAAATAAAATTTATTTATTTTATATGTAATTTAGATGTGGAAATGTGACATTGTAATTAAAAATCATATTTTTACAATGTGAATTAGAAGTAGTGTTTGCATTGTAATTAAAAATCATATTTTTACAATGTAAATAGGAAGTAGCGTTTGCATTGTAATCAAAAACTATATTTTACAATGTGAATTAGAAGTAGAGTTTGCATTGTAATTAAAAATCATATTTTTACAATGTGAATTAGAAGTAGAGTTTGCATTGTAATCAAAAACCATATTTTCACAATGTAAATTAGAAGTAGGATGTTGAGTGTATCACAATTTACATTTTTATGTAAATAAAAAGGATGGAATTTACATTTTCAATGTAAGGAAAGAGTGAATTTAGGATGCGGTAATATTATCTTCATTTTCAAATGAATTAAAATTTAGTAAGTATCGGTAATTGTGTAGAGCGTTGTTTTAATCAAACGACGTTATTACGATTCAATGATTATATATATAATTAAAATTAAACGAGTGGGGCGTGGTAGTTCGCGTTTTGAAATCGTACTTTTAAACGACTATACAAGAAGATCCGACTGTCGGATTTTCTTGAAACTGAAACCGATAGGATCGTCTTGGAAAAATCTTTCCAACGATATATACTACGTTAAGACCCAACGGTAAGATTCTGAGAAATGTAAAATCAAAATTGGTTGAATGCAGCGCCATAGTCGCCCATGGACTCAAGGCGTCGTTATATAAAAAATTAATTATTTTAAATAATTAAAATAGGAATGAATCGTTAATAAAAATAATTATTAATGTGTAAGAAGGATTTTAAATATATATATATACGAGCATTATTTGGAAATTCTGAGTTTATCTCATTCCAAATAATAAAACGACGTTTAAAAATCCAAGATTGGAAGACGGCGATTGAAGACCGTCAAATCTCCACATCGAATGGACGATGATGACTGTTGCCTTAGAATGGATCGCTACCATGATAAGGTAATAGTAGGAGTTGCCCGGACGTAGTGTTGATTTGTACGGGTTTGGCTTTCGCTCAGACCCAGAGCATAAGCTTATAAATGGATTGTGTGTCTGACATCGTACTCCATTATATGTCATGTTATTAATCTTCTGTCGAATGTATGGATGTTTGGTGGCGGAGAATTTATTCTCTTGCTTAACACCCGTTCATATATTTCGGCAAAGGATTGGTAGTTTGATATGGAGTGATGATGTGGCATGCTAAGATGCATATGATCAAGGCTTTGTTGAAAAGCAGGCCTTATGGGACGATCAAAGCATAGTCTGTTTAGGCATAGCTTTGTGTATAGCGTGACTTCGCGAGCCTCACACACCGGCGGAGTCTAAAACGGGAGAAGGGAACGCAGGGAGAGCAGCACGTTTCTTTCTAGCTAGAAGTGGTGTTTGGGTTTTAACACGGCCCGACATTTTACTTATGTGGATGATGGAATGAGGCGCCTCGGATGATAGGTCCTATAGGACTGAGAAACGTGTGTTCAGGAATAACTAATCCGCAACTCGTATGGTGGACCGGCCCTGCAGCTTTCCAAGGGTTCACTGCGGGGGATCCTGAGACATTAGCTAGAGTGTCTCGAATCGGTAGGAGCTCCTCCCTAGCCTTGACTCATGATGGAAACCCAATTTCCAATACGACCCCATTCGGATTTGATTGTATTACTAGTATGGACGCATAGTGGTATGGGATACTATTCTTCCTAGGATTTATACATTTACTTTGAAATGTTTTGATATATACTAATAATAATATTAACTCGTATTTGCCGTATTTAGCATGTTTAATCACTATAAGGTAAAACCCTATCCTCTGGTTTGTGTTGCATTGTGTGATGGGACCTGGGTCTTATGGTGATTCCATTTTTCTAAAAAGCATAACGTTGTTGTACGATTTACTTATTAGTTGTTTTTGACACTTTTATGCACGACAATCCATTAGAGCAAACTCGTTCCGCGTTAGCGGCATGGTCTTTGGATTTGTCCTATTAATAGTGATTAATTAGTTAAGAATTCTCACACCAGTCCCACGACTGACCCGTTGTTTGTTTCCACCTTTTTGCAAACTCGGGTGCCCTCTTTCCACACAGGCAGTCGAGCAGTTTGTCTACAGGTTTATCTCTTTATCAGGATCCTGGATTGAAGCTTAAAACTGTGTCCAGAATATTGGAAGTCTTCCGCTGCCTTAGTTATTTTATTTCCGCTGCAATGTATTGTAATATTGTAATTTACCTTCCGCTGTATTATTAGTCAATATACTTTGATATTCTGTACTCTGATGTAACATTTATTATTGATGTTATAAAAGTCTGCTGTTGTTGTTCTGATGTATTGTATTCCCAAAGTTAACTTAGGCGGGATTTGAACGGTTTTGGTCGATTTTGCGATCGGTTAAGGCCGGGTAAAATCCGACTCGTTACATTAAATAAATAATACTCAATGATAAAACTAAATTTGTTTTCCCCCTTTCATTATGCTTTTTTTGGCAACAAAAAACATGGACGACTAACCCTCACAGTTTTCCCATTCTTATTTTACTTGAATTGTTGCACTGTCGTTGATATATGAAACCACATCTTCTTCTTTCAAAGGTACGTTTGCCGATCAATCATATTGTACAAAAGTGTTTTTAATTACTTTAGCAAGGGCCATCTCCATTTGCATCGAGAATCACAATTACCTATAAGAAATTCTTAATATTTATTAAATAGCCCATTCAATAAAGAACTGCTACTCCCGATATTCAAACTTGTTATAAAATCTACATAGGATAGGAATAAGCCTAGAATCATGCAAATGCACAACACCAATGGTAACAAAAGTGACGTTTTCTTGTTCTGTCAATCTCCACACAAAACCAACAAATATTAAAATTGATCTAAACATATTGCTATCTTTTTACAATTATACTCTTTCAATAGAAGTTAGAGAAATTAATTGGGAGTCAAATTTTACACTTTTAGCAATCGAACAAATGAAGAAGATTGTGATCTTAGCTACATTTGGTGTCTCTTTTCAGCTGACTTAATCTGTAACTACCCGTATTTTAGCAATATAATAATTAATTTATTTAACTATTTAAATAATGGATTTGAAATTTAAATGGTTGTTGAATTAATTTATATTGAATATTTAATTAATATAATAATTAAATAATATATATAATTCCGAAATAATTGGAATTAACAGAATTCACAATACTGTGTGAATTGGACCATTTAAAATATATATAATTCAGTTTAGAGTTGAATTATATTAACAAATATATTATATAAACGACAGTTGAACGTATAATTATATTATAATTAAAGACGAGCTCGAAATGGCACTGCAGTTCGTAATTTGGCGATTTGAACTTCAACTGAATGTACAGGGTCCGTTTTAAATCAGATTTCGGTGAAACAAGAAACGTATGGAGCTGGTGGAGTATATTTTTCTAATGGAAGAGAAAAATCGAGATTTCGTCGTATAGATTTTGATTTATGTCCAAATCAACTTTTCAAATAGTCGCTATGAAATCGCGATGAGCCATAACAATATATTTAGTTATAATTAAATATTTGCATCGAATTTGGACAAATCCTCCTAGACGTAGTTATAATTTAATTTATAGAATTTTGTGGTAATTTTTATTTTTTGAAAATAAGCTAATTTTTATTTGGAGTATCTTACACCCTTAATCAACATTTTTGGGTTTCACAATATGAGTTAACCTACCGATTTATTATAATTCAGGGATCGTAGAGCATTGCTCGATACAATGGTATTTTTATCTTTGTCAATTGCAGTTCATATATGTATAAAAAAATAGTGTACAAAGGGTTATCTATATATTCTATTTTTAAAAAGGTAAAAAGAAGGTCCACGCATCTCTTTTCTCAACCGCTAGTTTCCCTAGGCCCTCAAACGAAATCGTGGCTTAAGAAAAATCACAAAAAAAATCTCTATAGATACATCGTAACATTCTCATAACCTAGTTTAACTCAGAGAAAAACAATCCGCCGCCACTCTAAACCTTCAACAAGCTAAAAACGTTAAAGATTCTTACTACAAAAATCAAATAAAAATCAAACAAAATTCCGAAAATCCGTACATACATATATATCAATCCCTGAGCTATTCTCTTCAGTTTCATATGTAAATCGTGAGGTGCGACTGTGTTTTTCTAGAACCCAATGTTAGCCGTGAATACTAGGGTTCACGGAATTTGGAGAATGGAGCATCTATGCTCAATCACGAGTTCGTATATGGATTTAGCGTATCATTTTGCACGTGTTGTGAATTTTTGGTGAGATTCGAAAATAAAAACTATCAATGTCATTGATGGGATCTGTGAGTTTGTGCTGAGAACGGAAATTGGTTGAGGGGTTCGAAGTGGTGTAATGGCGATGAGGAGATGGAGATTCAGGTGTGGAGTTCATTGGTGGGATCCGTGTCGAGTTCGGTGGTTCATGGAAGGAGAACGTGATTTGTGAAGTTACTGTAATGTCTGTAGATGGAGGAGCAAACATTCGTGAGTTCTTTTTTTGGGAAGAAGGGTGTAACGCGGGCCTAGGTGTTTATGGGTGAGGATGCCAGATGGGCCAAGTGAAACGGGTAAAAGCCCAATTTAAATTAGAATTTTAGTTTTAATTTAGTTTATAATTATCGTATAACTTGTACAATGTGTAACTCTATCATACGGTATCGAAATTCAGAGAAACAAGATCCGACAGGATCGTATGGACGGTGGCTACACACTGGAACTGACTAGGAGTGAATCAAAGCTTGTTACAATTTATTGCAAAATAAATTGTCCGTCTGAATCAACAGACGCAAATCGTTATTTAACGGTTAACGCGAAATGTAAGTAAATCTCACTAACTCTGAACAATTTATATTTTTATAACATATTTTTAGAACTGATAAATATTGATTGATTGCTGTGTGATGACTGTTTGGTTGAATTTCTTATGTATTGGTTGAAATTATAGATAACGATATATATATATAAAAATCGTAAATCAAATATTGATTCTGTTTATCAGACTATTTCATATCAAAATGAAACCGATGTTGTTATGTTGTTTAACATCTGTGATGCAGGGAAACAGGTTGGAGGGATCCAAGTAGATTCCTCAATATTTATAATATTGTTCTGTTCATATATTGTAATATATGATGTGATATATAATCTGTTGTAGATTATTTGCTTTTGGATAATAATTATCATTGTTATATGGTATGTTAAATACCAGAATGATAAAAGGGAATTTTCAAAACGTATATTGAAAATGAAATGTTTATAAAATCAAAGGATTTTGTAAAGAGAATATTTATAGCATCAAAGGATATTATAAAAGGATTTATTTAGAAAATAAATTGAATAGAAAAAGAAATATTTGTAAAACAAATAGAAAAAAAGAAATAGTTGGAAAATAAAAGGGATTACTTATGAAATCAATGGATTTTTTATATGGTAGGAAATATTTATTTAGAAAATAAATAGAATTATAAAGGAAATATTTATTTAGAAAATAAGTAGAGTTATAAAAAGGAAATATTTATTTAGTAAATAAATAGAGTTATAAAAGGAATTTATTGGAAAATGAAAAGAATGTCATATAAGGAAATATTTCGCAAATGAATAGAATTTTACATCAGGAAAGTTTAAACCTGTGCTTCGCACACGGGTATAACATGGTATAGATTTAAAGCAAAGATTTTAAATAGAATCTGTTTCTAACCGATAGATTGAGAAGATAAATTTATAAATAATATTTTGTAAATTAAATAAAATATTTATCATTGGATAAATAGAATATATAAGTTAGGACTTATATAGAGGAGTAAGAATCGATTTCAACATCGATATTTAAAATTGAATATGGACTTAGAGTTAATCAAAGGAGTTAATCAAAATGTGTTAATCAAAATAAGTTAGAGGAGTTAATCGAATTATAGTTAATAGGTTAGAGTTAGAGTTAATCGATTAGAGTTAGAGTAAATTGATTTGAATTAGGGTTAAAAGTTAGAGTTAACCAGTTAGAGTTAATCAGTTAGAGTTAATTAGTTAGAGTTAATCAACTAGAGTTAATCGATTAGAGTTAAATTGAACTAGAGTTATTCGAATAGATTTAAAAGAGTTAATCGAATATTAGTTATTCGAAGAAGTGAGTTAATCGAATAAAGTTTATTCGAAAGGAGTTAATCGAATATTAGTTATTCGAAGAAGTGAGTTAATCGAATATAGTTTATTCGAAAGGAGTTAATCGAATATTAGTTATTCGAGGAAGCGAGTTAATCGAATATAGTTTATTCGAAAGGAGTTAATCGAATCTTAGTTATTCGAAGAAGTGAGTTAATTGAACATAGTTTATTCGAAAGGAGTTAATCGAATATTAGTTATTTGAAGAAGTGAGTTAATCGAATGTAGTTTATTCGGAAGGAGTTATCGAATATAGTTTATTCGAAGAGAGTTAATCGAATATAGTTTATTCGAAGTAAAATAATCGAATATAGTTTATTCGAAAGGAGTTAATCGAATATTAGTTTATTCGAAGTAGAATTATTGAATAGAGTTATTCGAAGTAGAGTTAATCGAAAATAGTTTATTCGAAAAGGAGTTATCGAATAGAGATTTTTCGAAAGAGAGTTATACTTTGAAATTCGATTATATCGAATGTAGGAAAGTATTATTTACTTTCCGATTTTTATCAAGATTTATTTATTTATAAATAAATCGTTTATTTAGTTATTTATTTAAATTAAGGAATACGTTATATTTCGGAGTTAGATATTTCAGAAGTAGGGATTATAATGCTATAGTTATAATCAATGTTTTCAATAAAGAAGTGGATATGTAAATAGAATCCGAGAGATACGTAAGGAAATTTGTTAAAGATTTAAAAGATAAACTTTGTCTATTCCAAAGTTAAAACGTTGTTCAGTTAAGGTCTAAGAGGTAATTATACCCCAATTGATTGACTCCCTTCTTAACTAAGGAATGGTTAAGGTTTGATCGTGAAGGATGGTTAAGTGGATTTAGTTAACGAGTGTAATGGTTTGAGTTGGCTTAGCGATGTTTTATTTAAACATCTGTTTAAAGCCAATGAAGGAGTTTTGGAAATGTTTTCCAAATAAGAATGAGAAATATTTTCTAATAATAGAAAATAAGAAATGGGAATAAATATGGAAACATTTTGCAAGTTAACAGCATATATTTTCTAGATTTAGAAAATAAGTATTTAAAATATATGGAAATGGGAAATAAGGAAAGGAATAAATTAATAATAAATTAAATTAAAGGGATAAATATGGATTGATTAATTGATCGATAAGATTTCCATTTGGAAATTAGATCATTGTTTGCACATGTGTTTCCATTTGATAGTTAACTCACCGACTATCAAAGTTTCTAACCATTTTTACGTTGTTAATATGGAGAGACCGGTTGGATTATTATCCGAAGAACCACTCCGTATTGGCATAAGCGTTGGAAACCAAGTATGCTTAATATATTGAAGACGGAGTAAAGTGCCAAGGGCTATTGTATAAATCTTAGGTAGAGATTACCTAAGATGGATGTACTGAATAGTGCCTTCGGTTTGTCCAGTCCTAGGACAACTTGAATGGACGAATGTCTGACAGAGTATATCTGGTAGATCGCGTAAGTTGATCGTTGCAAACGTATTTACCTTGGTGGCGGAGGAATTCGTTTCTCTTAGCTTATACCCGTGGTATTTTTGGGGAAATCAATTTGTGGTTTGACGGGTATGAAGATGTGGCATTCAAAGTGAATGAATGAGTAATCTGTTGAAAGATACGTTATGACCTCCAGCCTCATCAACGGGGAAATGATAGAAATCGGGCCGGCAGCATGGCTAAGTGGGCCGCATCCACGTAGGGTATATTGCCACCATCTAGAGAATATTTATATTTGTTACTTCTTTCAATTTGGTATCTCCCGGGAATGGTTATGTTGGTTTACCAACTGTAAGGTGACAATATATTCGATACACTCAAGCGGAATGAGTGGTCGGTCATGTGTGGCTGAGTTGCAAGATGTTCTTGTTGAACTTTAGTGTATCGCTTGTAGAGTACACTGAGCGGAAGGTGGATCCATACCTTGTCATAGTTGGAATCCATTCCCCAAATAAGAGCCCGCAGTTTTGATTGTATATTATATATGTAGAACGTTAGATGCAAGCGCTTCTACTAGATTGATATTACTTGTGTTAGACATTATTATAATATCAGAATAATATTGTTTTGCAAATGATTTGGGTTATTTTAAGGTAAAAACCATCCGTGTTTATGTGTGGATTGGTCTTACGATTATTCTTTCTTTTGAAAGAATTTTTAAAGTTAAACAAATGATTTGAGTTTACTCACACCAGTCACATGACTGACCCGGAGTTTATTTTGTTTTATTTTTCCTAGACTCTTGGGTGCCCAATTTTTTACGGGCAGTCAAGTAGTCGGGATTTACAGATACTTGAAGAGCTGGAGCAGGAGGCTTCAGGATTATATAGATATTGTTATTTCCACTGTGTTGTAAGTGTTATACTCTAATAATGGTATTGCATACAAATACTGTTTTATTTCAAAGTTATGTTATGAAATATATTTATCCGCTCCGCTGTGAGATTCGTGTTTCTCTGATGTTGTATGTTCTTCTTCTTCTATTCTAAGTTTCTATCTTATCTATTCTCACCCTCTAATTTCTTTTATGGACTATCTGGTATTTTCGATGCCTGGATAGTCGACATAGTGTTGTATGCTGATATCCAGGATCGCAAAATCCCCGGGTCGTTACAATGTATCAGAGCTTAAGGTTAAATAATTACCTTGGCTCTATGGCGTAACTTCGTAGAGATGGGGTTAGTAATACCCTAGATTGAGTTGAGTGTATATATACGAGTGAACTTATTTGTTGTTCAATATAAAATGATTTTATATTGTGGAGATTTATTAATTGAGTTGTTTATGGGTTCCGGTCGATCAGTTTGATCCACTTTATCGGTAGGGATTTATAAACACTTGAATACGATGGACCGACACCGTTTTTTTTTGAAAATAGGGTAAAACAAAATAATTTTTACCCAAATATATTTGATATAAAGAGGATATATATATTGGAAATATAGTATATTGGATGTGTTTGTTGATTATAATTGAATTGGTTATAAATAACCAATTAGATTTCATATAAGTGTAATATATGAAATCGAGATGAATTAAATTTGAATTTAAAATCAGAATTGAAATTAAAACCCTGGAAATTGGAAAGGTGTTTATAAATGGATTTAAATTGAATATATGAGAATTTTAAAATCCTGGGAGGTTTTAAATTGTTTTAAAGCATTGTAAATGATATTTTGAATTGATTTCAAAATGGAAGTGTTTAGATATGGTTTTGAAAGTGATATAGTATTGAACTCACTTCGATAGCTGGAAATAGATTTCGATGTTGATCATGACATCATCGCCGTTCATTTTCAAGTGGTAAGTGACAGATTACTACCAAAGAAATTGTTTTTAAAATGTTTTGAGAGAAACAAGTTGTTTTGATACTCCGAAATGAATATTTCGATTTTTGAAATGGGTAAACTGTTAGAAACTCCCAGGAAGAGACATCCTGAATTAAAAACAAATTTAAATGGAAATTTGTGAAAACCAAGCTGGAATTGAATAAAAACCAAATGGAAATTGAATTGGATTAAAGTGATATTGAGACAAATTGGATTTGGTGAGATAAGGAGTTGAAATAGAATTGGTTTGAAATAAAAATTTGGTTTGGGTAAAAGCGAATGGTTGGGTTGGAGACAAAAGTGATTTGAGTTTGATAGGGATAACATTTGAAACACCCCACCTCCGTTAGGGTCACTCTCAAAGGGAATGCCCTAATTTCAGTGGAGGTTTATAAGTACAAGTCACAGATATACAAGACAGATATAAGAACACATATTTGTAAACAGCGGAAGGACAACAAATTTTATCTCATAAAGTCAAATACGTGTTACAACAACATCCTTTCCAAAAACATAACATAACACTTTCATAATCTGTCTTGAGTACATTATTTTTAAAGAAGCATAAATAAAACATAGATGAACTGCAAAAGCCCCATAGTGGATTGTCCAAAGCCATAGTTCAAAACAGGAATGTCCAAGCAATACATTTCTCTTCTTCAAGCTGGATGTCAAGGCTGATCAAGCTGCTGTGTTCCCTCCCTGTGGACCTGGGGGGGGGGGGGGGAAACGGAAGAAAGAAGACGAAAGAAAAGTAGAGTCAGACATAAAGCCTGAGTAAGTCTAGTACTACTTTGTCTATGAATAAAGAACTGGGTATGATAAGTATAAACAAGAAGTGGGCAAGCACAATAAACTTGGTTAAGTTATCTAGGGTCGAATATACTATCGTACCCCATGTTAATCTCTGAACCCATATAAACTAGTTTCCAATTTGCACCCCATAATCAGGGTGATGTGATCCATTCTATGATGATCGGCTCCTACTCGCATAGTTACATGTGTCTTACGGCCCCCGATGTCTGTAGTTACCTATGCTGGTCCCACCATGGGGTGTATCAAGTCCCATAGTGGCAACCCGACACAACCTTAGAGTGCACAGGTATGCTACTGGTGTCCAGTGCCTTATTTTTCTGCGCCGGAGTGTGTGCACGCCCGCACTCCGTTAGAACCTACACTGCTACACCACCGCCGTCGCTTTGACCTCTTACAATCAGCCCAGTAATCGTGCCCCACCCTGCCTAGTTTCAGGGTATCCTGATACACCTTTTAAGGTTACTGCTGAAAAGGGTCCCCCGTTACTAGGTTTTCTATCTCTAGCCAACATGCTAAGTTGGTTAAGTGTTTCTAACCTAACCCCCACCAGTCCGTTTTGTTTAGCATGTTCCATTTTGATTAAGTCTTTAGTTCACTTAATCCTATCAATCCTGACTCAGCCTTAATTGTCTTATTAAGGCCCTGACCTCTCACATTAGACAGGTATTGTTGTGGCTGCCTGTTGCCGGTTGGTTCCGGGCAGTCTTACGCCACAACTCAGTCTAACCTCGGGTCCTTGCTGGGCTCCATGTTTAACCTCTCACATTGGATAGGTATTGTTGTGACTACTGGACAGCCGGGCGGTTCCGGGCAGGTTTACATCACAACTCAATCCAACCTCGGGTTAAACACATCGTATTTTCTACATTTACATATTTTGTCTTTCTTCTTTATTTATATGTAAATATTTGCGGCCCATTATTAAGTTAATGGTGTAAAGGTTACACCAATCACGGGCCCAACCCATACTTGAATTTGGGCCCTTCTATTTTATATTTTCATTCATTAATTAATTTTTAACCCAACGTTATTATCCCCCGTTTTACACGTCCGTTTATATATATTGGGCTTAGCCTTTTAAAGCCCAATTTAGCCATGCGAAAAGGGGAGGCTTATGGCGTGTACACAAAGAGGGGAAGGTGAGCGCATGAACTTGCAATACGACGTTGGAAATACAAAATAGAAATTGGTGTACTTGCATAGTGGTAACATAGGTGACATGAATCAAAGCATGTGAACTTGCATAGGTTTAACTACAACATGAACCTATATTCTTATTTAGGCATAATGTCAAACATAAGCATGTCATAAATATTCCTAGCATAAGCATAGCATAATGTCAAACATAAGCATGGCATAAATACTTTTAGCATAAACACGGCATAAACATAAACAAGTCATGTTCATAAGGTTTCTACATGTTTACAAAGGGGATACTTTGTTACTAACACAGAAGCATAGATCAACTAAATTTTGGTTTAAGTCTAATCACATAACGATAGTATAAATATACTTATGCATAAATATTTCTAAACATGGTGTTTGCTTTAAACTTGCAAAAAGGGATTTTTGAGTCTAACCTAGCCATGTCTCACATATGTCATCATATAATTCTTGTAAACAAGATAGACTTAATCATGGATTTCAATTATGCCAAATATCATTCATAGCCTAGCCATATTCATAAGTTTGCAAAAGCATGACTTAATACATGGATTATGGTGTCAAAATTCCAACATAGTTTCATATGAACTATAACAACCAAACTTGTTTCAATTACTTGCAAAATGATTTATGCACAAAATATACATCATGACGACATAATAACAAAGCCCCAAACTTGCATGAATTTCACTCAACTACATACATGTAGCTTCAACATAGATTACATAATTTGCGCAATATTCCAAACGTATATTTGCATAGAACTACCGCATGTAGTTCTTTATAATGAATAACATAATTTTGCACAAATATGAACTACTTTATTATCCCAATTCAAGCATACAAATCAATACAATTGTTTATTCATACCAAAGTAATACTCTACTTACAATGGTTGCGGCGAATTCTCTAATTAAGAGATATGATTCCTTTGTTGAATTGATTGGCTTTAGGTTGCTTGAATTGCTTTAGGCCTTAGAACTTTCTTCCTAACTCCCTCTCTAGTTGGCGGCTACTCTTAGTCCTTCCTCAGCAACATGGCGGCTATGTTCTTAATTTGAATGAATAGATTAGGGTTTAGTCTAGGGTTGTTTATATAGAGGTTAGGAATTGATTAGGACCCTTGATGTTGCTTGGATTGATCATAGCCATTCATTAGATAGAGAGACCAATAAAAACCTGCCACCTAGCCCTAATGACAAAGCAGACCACAGAAATTCGACCACACACCGACCTGGCCAGCCAGGTTGACTGGGCTCGACCAGGTCGACACCCCTGTCGACAGGGCTGTCGACAGTCCTGTCGACATGGGTAGCCCAGGTCGACAGCCCAGTCGACCTGGGTGGCCTAGGCGGGTGTTTATCCGCCCTGGCCCATTGGGCCCCATTTTTAATTATTTTATTCTGTTTGAAATTTAAATTTTATTCAAAACTTCCGAAGGCCATATCTTCTTCATACGGACTCCGTTTTTCGAAAACTCGGACTCTATTTCGCGTATTTTTCCGAGACGAACGCAATGGCGTATCCCGTTTCCCTTGGTTCTTTGATTTCAAATTAATTATACTTTAATTTGTTAATTTCACAGTTATAGAATTTTTCGGGGTGTTACATTCTCCCCCACTTAAAAGGATTTCGTCCCCGAAATCTTCAAGTTAGGAGGAATGTATATCCTAACATCCAATCATCCATCTACTCATCCATCAAACACGAGCATCCATTGTCCTTAAAAGATTTCTAATGCTTCATGATCATATGCGAAGTGTGTGTGTATATGTACTTATCTAATGCAAAATCAGGCGGTCTACTGATTCAGTTGACCTCCTTAATGCGGATTATGTAAGTGCCATGAATCCATTATGTATGCAAATCTTCCTATTCATGATTCTACATGAGTGCACAATCATTCAATACAAATGCAACATCCACATGACAACACATTAAAGTTCAACCATATACGAATACAAACATATATGCATATGCAATATGAAGTGACTGAGCCGATCTAAAACCTAGATTGTGTGTGTATATGCAACCACGAGCAACCACTAGCAATCACTTGCAACCACTTGCAACCATCATCCATAACATGTTTCAACTACATGTTTCCATCCAAAAAGATTCTATCTAAAAGATACGGTCGAGGAAATATACCTAAAAAGATAAAAGAGCAACTTAAGGGAAGAGAAAGATCAAGGATGCACCCTCGAACAGAAAAGGGTAGGCTGTACGGATTCTAGCTTCAGTTTCCCAAGTCGCGTCTCCCTCGGCGTCGCTCCACTGAACTTTGACGAGCTTGACTTCGCGGTTGCGTAGCTTCTTCACTTCTGTTCCTAAGATGCGGGTTGGAACTTTTCTTATGGTCGCTTTGCGTTCCACTTCGGCCTCTTCGAGGATATTTGGCTCTACCACTTCAGCTGACTCATGCAGACATTTTCGAAGATGTGAAACGTGAAAAACGTTGTGGACACCAGCCAACTTCTCGGGTAGCTCTAATCTATAGGCCATTTTCCCAATTTTCTCGATAATAGGGAATGGCCCTACGAACCTTGGTGCCAGTTTTCCTGTGGTTCCAAAACGAACAACGTTCCTTAGCGGTGATACCTTGAGAAAAACTCTGTCTCCAACTTCAAATTCAAGGTCGGTCCTCCTCTTGTCGGCATAGGACTTCTGTCTGTCTTGGGCCGTCTTCATCCTTCTGCGTATTAAGTCTATTTTCTCTGAGGTCTCTCGGATCATATCTGGTCCAAGTATGAGCTTATCCGTGGACTTCCCCCAACAAGTGGGCGATCGGCACGGTTTTCCATATAAAGCTTCGAAGGGCGCCATTCCGATGGTTGCTTGATAGTTGTTGTTGTAGGCAAATTCCACCAAAGGAAGGTGGTCTTCCCATGTCCCTCCGAAGTCAAGGACGCATAGTCTTAAGAGGTCTTCCAAAACTCTATTCACTCTCTCTGTTTGGCCGTCGGTTTGGGGATGATAGGCTGTGCTCAAGCATAACTGCATTCCTACTGCTTCTTGCAGACTCCGCCAAAACTCACTGGTGAAGATGGGGTCTCGGTCGCTAACAATGCTAGATGGTATTCCATGGAGTCGAACGATTTCCTTAAGGTAAAGTGATGCTAAGGATGAGGCAGTTCTTTTACTTTTGACAGGTAAAAAGTGGGCGCTTTTAGTAAGCCTATCCACTATTACCCAAATGCTAGTGTTGCCTCTCCTAGACCTAGGCAGCCCATCGATGAAGTCCATTGAGATGCTATCCCACTTCCACTGCGGGACCTCCAGAGGATGTAGCAGTCCGCCAGGCTTTTTCTGTTCCGCCTTAACCTGTTGGCACACCATACATTTAGAAACAAATTCTGCCACGTCCTTTTTCATGCCATTCCAAAAGAAAGTCCTTTTTATGTCTTTGTACATTTTATCTCCGCCTGGGTGTATCGTCATCTTGGAGTGATGCGCTTCCTCGAGAACCTTCCTTACTAAATCTTTTGTCTGTGGGACGCATAGTCTTCCGTCTCGCCTTAGCAAACCCCTATCGTCGATGGAGTATCTGTTGAGGTGACTTGAAGTCTCACCCCTAATTAGTCTATCAATTATTTTCACAAGTTGAGGGTCTTCGCGTTGTGCTGTCCCTACTGAATCCACTAAAGTTGGTCGTACTTCGAGAGATGCTAGCAAGCCTGGTACGAAATCGGAGGAGGGCCTAAAGTCGAAGCTGGCTATAAACTCTAGGCTTTGTCTTTCAACAAACAATGGGCTTAGGGTCAATTTCTTTCGGCTCAACGCGTCTGCCACTACGTTGCCTTTGCCCGGAGTGTAGGAGATTTCGAAATCGTACGAGGCAAGAAACTCCATCCATCTTTGTTGCCTCAAGTTAAGATCCTTCTGCGAGAAAAGATATTTCAACGATTTATGGTCAGTGTAAAGTTCGAACTTCTCACCTAGGAGATAGTGTCGCCAAGATTTGAGTGCAAAGACGATGGCGGCTAACTCAAGATCATGGGTTGGGTAGTTCTTCTCGTGCACCTTCAATTGCCTCCCGCCATAAGCTACTACCCTTCCTTCTTGCATTAAGACGGCGCCTAGCCCTGTCCCACATGCATCCGTATAAACAGTGAACATCTTGCTCCCATCTGGCAGCGTCAAAACTGGGGCTGTTGTGAGAGCCATTTTCAGTCGTTGGAAAGCAAATTCGCAATCCAAATCCCAATTGAACACTAGATTCTTCTTAGTCAATTTTGTGAGCGGAGCTGAGATTTTCGCAAAATCCCTTATAAACTTTCGATAGAAACCTGCTAGTCCTAGAAAGCTTCGGACCTCGGTTGCATTCCTTGGTGTCTTCCAATCCTGTACCGCCACTACCTTCGCAGGGTCCACCGCTAACCCTTGTTTGGATACTATGTGCCCAAGGAACCTCACCTCTTCTCTCCAAAAGTGGCATTTGGAGAATTTGGCTTTTAGTTGATGGACTCGCAAAGTTTCCATGATTGCCCTTAGGTGTTGAGCATGTTCCTCTTCACTCTTTGAGAAGATAAGGATATCATCTACGAAGACCACTACGAATTTGTTGAGGAAATCTCTAAATACCCTACTCATCAGGTCCACGAAGTAAGCAGGTGCATTTGTTAAGCCGAAAGGCATGACAAGCCATTCAAAGAAGCCGTCTGGGGTTCTGAATGCCGTTTTATCGATGCTATCTTCAGCCACCCTTAGCAGATGAAAATCGGTTGCTAAATCGAGTTGGGAGAAAACAGACGCTCCTACAAGCTGGTCAAATAAATCGTCAATTCTAGGGAGAGGGTGCCTATTCTTTTTCGTTAGCTTGTTGAGCTCCCTATAGTCAACACATAGACGGAGTGAACCATCCGCCTTTGTAGCGAACACCACTGGAGCGCCCCATTCTGAAATGCTCCTCCTAATGAACCCCTTTTCTAGAAGCTCTTTAATCTGTTTACTGAGCTCTTTCCTTTCTCGTGGAGCCATATGTCTAACGGGCAACGCAACGGGCTTTGCATTATCTACAAGATATATGCGGAAGTCTATTTCCCGCTTCGGAGGCAAGCCCTTCACCTCTTCGAAGACATCCGGATATTCCCGGACCACTCTAACTGATTGCAAATTTTCAACATAGGCATCTAGCGACTCAAGATAACTAAGCATAACCGCATACGAGGGATTACAAGAAATTTCCAAAGTATTACCGAGCTGGGTTAGGAGCCTAACAACCCTTTTCTCACAATCAAGGATGGCCCCATTACTGGATAGCCAATCCATGCCCAAAATCAAACCATACCCCGAAAATCCCAAAACAAAGGCACTACATTGAAATTCTACGCTTAGAATAGAAATTTTCAATCCCACACAGATCATAGACAAATGAGCTGGGCCCCCAATTGGGTTTGAAACAATTAAGGGGTCCTCTACCATACTAGTTTTTAGGTGCAGAGATTCTACTAAAGCAGACGAGATAAAGGAGTGTGATGCGCCGGAATCAAATAAAGTGCGAACGGGGTGATCATAAAGATAAATTACGCTTTCTACAGAAGTATTTATACCTCGCTGTTGCAATGGTGGCGCTTCTAGCACATGAACCTGTGCCCCTGGGGTGGATCCAGCCCTCTGCCCCTGTCCTCGTTTCTTTGGGCAGTCCTTAGCCCTGTGGCCTGTCTCACCGCATGAAAAGCACCCACCATTCTCCTTGGCCTTCTTTTTCCGGCAGTCCTTTACTAAGTGCCCCACTTTGCCACAGAAATTACACTTCCTCTTCTCCTTGTTGCCTTTTCCGCCTTTCTTAAAGTCTGTCTTCTTGGGTTGCAAACCCTCTTTCTTCTTGCCCTTATCCTCTTCATTCAGCAATGCCATTTGCACCAATCTTTCATACGTGGCTCCCATGGGTATATGGGTCATGGCCAAACTATGTAATGGCTCATTTAACCCTTTGACGAAACGGAGAGCCTTCTTGTGCGGGGTGTTGACTAGGTCAAGCCCAAACCTAGCCAGCTCATCGAACTGATTCACATACTCTCTGACTGTATTGTCCCCTTGCTTAAGAAATAAGAATTTTTCCAACTGCAAACTTCTTTCCGCATCTGAGAGAAATTTAGTCTCGAACCTTGCCCTAAAGTCCTCCCACGTCTCCACTGGTCTTTCAGCATTAGTGACTTCCCACCAGTAGGAAGCCTCGCCCTTCAATAGCCACACCGCCAGTTGTACTTTTTGTCTATCCTCTACCTCAAAGATGATGAATAGGTCCTCCGTTTCTTTCAGCCAATTCCTAGCTGCTACGAAGGACTCAGTTCCATGGAAATCCCATCCTCCCATAGCTTTAAAATCTTTACATATCTTAGCAAACGTGTTTCCCCGAGGAGGAGGTGGAGGAAAAGGTGCTGCTGCAGCTGGATGATTTCCTTCCGCTGGGGGAGGAGGAATGGTAGGACCTGGCTGAGTGTCCCTTGCTTCTAAGAACCGTCTAAACCAACCAGGTATTGGCACCCCTTCCGGCAAGTTAAGTTCTTGGGACATGCTGAAACAAAAAGGATAGCTTCAAAACGAAGGATAAGAGATAGTTCCTATGGATTTGGGGAGTGGACTTTACCTTTTTAAAATGAAATAATATTTTTCTTTTTAAAAATGCTTCTTTAAATTTCCTTTTTGAAAATAATTTTTTTTCAAAACTTTTTATCTTATCTGGTAAACCTATGCTCTGATACCAAGTGAAACACCCCACCTCCGTTAGGGTCACTCTCAAAGGGAATGCCCTAATTTCAGTGGAGGTTTATAAGTACAAGTCACAGATATACAAAACAGATATAAGAACACATATTTGTAAACAGCGGAAGGACAACAAATTTTATCTCATAAAGTCAAATACGTGTTACAACAACATCCTTTCCAAAAACATAACATAACACTTTCATAATCTGTCTTGAGTACATTATTTTTAAAGAAGCATAAATAAAACATAGATGAACTGCAAAAGCCCCATAGTGGATTGTCCAAAGCCATAGTTCAAAACAGGAATGTCCAAGCAATACATTTCTCTTCTTCAAGCTGGATGTCAAGGCTGATCAAGCTGCTGTGTTCCCTCCCTGTGGACCTTGGGGGGGGGGGGGGAACGGAAGAAAGAAGACGAAAGAAAAGTAGAGTCAGACATAAAGCCTGAGTAAGTCTAGTACTACTTTGTCTATGAATAAAGAACTGGGTATGATAAGTATAAACAAGAAGTGGGCAAGCACAATAAACTTGGTTAAGTTATCTAGGGTCGAATATACTATCGTACCCCATGTTAATCTCTGAACCCATATAAACTAGTTTCCAATTTGCACCCCATAATCAGGGTGATGTGATCCATTCTATGATGATCGGCTCCTACTCGCATAGTTACATGTGTCTTACGGCCCCCGATGTCTGTAGTTACCTATGCTGGTCCCACCATGGGGTGTATCAAGTCCCATAGTGGCAACCCGACACAACCTTAGAGTGCACAGGTATGCTACTGGTGTCCAGTGCCTTATTTTTCTGCGCCGGAGTGTGTGCACGCCCGCACTCCGTTAGAACCTACACTGCTACACCACCGCCGTTGCTTTGACCTCTTACAATCAGCCCAGTAATCGTGCCCCACCCTGCCTAGTTTCAGGGTATCCTGATACACCTTTTAGGGTTACTGCTGAAAAGGGTCCCCCGTTACTAGGTTTTCTATCTCTAGCCAACATGCTAAGTTGGTTAAGTGTTTCTAACCTAACCCCCACCAGTCCGTTTTGTTTAGCATGTTCCATTTTGATTAAGTCTTTAGTTCACTTAATCCTATCAATCCTGACTCAGCCTTAATTGTCTTATTAAGGCCCTGGCCTCTCACATTAGACAGGTATTGTTGTGGCTGCCTGTTGCCGGTTGGTTCCGGGCAGTCTTACGCCACAACTCAGTCTAACCTCGGGTCCTTGCTGGGCTCCATGTTTAACCTCTCACATTGGATAGGTATTGTTGTGACTACTGGACAGCCGGGCGGTTCCGGGCAGGTTTACATCACAACTCAATCCAACCTCGGGTTAAACACATCGTATTTTCTACATTTACATATTTTGTCTTTCTTCTTTATTTATATGTAAATATTTGCGGCCCATTATTAAGTTAATGGTGTAAAGGTTACACCAATCACGGGCCCAACCCATACTTGAATTTGGGCCCTTCTATTTTATATTTTCATTCATTAATTAATTTTTAACCCAACGTTATTATCCCCCGTTTTACACGTCCGTTTATATATATTGGGCTTAGCCTTTTAAAGCCCAATTTAGCCATGCGAAAAGGGGAGGCTTATGGCGTGTACACAAAGAGGGGAAGGTGAGCGCATGAACTTGCAATACGACGTTGGAAATACAAAATAGAAATTGGTGTACTTGCATAGTGGTAACATAGGTGACATGAATCAAAGCATGTGAACTTGCATAGGTTTAACTACAACATGAACCTATATTCTTATTTAGGCATAATGTCAAACATAAGCATGTCATAAATATTCCTAGCATAAGCATAGCATAATGTCAAACATAAGCATGGCATAAATACTTTTAGCATAAACACGGCATAAACATAAACAAGTCATGTTCATAAGGTTTCTACATGTTTACAAAGGGGATACTTTGTTACTAACACAGAAGCATAGATCAACTAAATTTTGGTTTAAGTCTAATCACATAACGATAGTATAAATATACTTATGCATAAATATTTCTAAACATGGTGTTTGCTTTAAACTTGCAAAAAGGGATTTTTGAGTCTAACCTAGCCATGTCTCACATATGTCATCATATAATTCTTGTAAACAAGATAGACTTAATCATGGATTTCAATTATGCCAAATATCATTCATAGCCTAGCCATATTCATAAGTTTGCAAAAGCATGACTTAATACATGGATTATGGTGTCAAAATTCCAACATAGTTTCATATGAACTATAACAACCAAACTTGTTTCAATTACTTGCAAAATGATTTATGCACAAAATATACATCATGACGACATAATAACAAAGCCCCAAACTTGCATGAATTTCACTCAACTACATACATGTAGCTTCAACATAGATTACATAATTTGCGCAATATTCCAAACGTATATTTGCATAGAACTACCGCATGTAGTTCTTTATAATGAATAACATAATTTTGCACAAATATGAACTACTTTATTATCCCAATTCAAGCATACAAATCAATACAATTGTTTATTCATACCAAAGTAATACTCTACTTACAATGGTTGCGGCGAATTCTCTAATTAAGAGATATGATTCCTTTGTTGAATTGATTGGCTTTAGGTTGCTTGAATTGCTTTAGGCCTTAGAACTTTCTTCCTAATTCCCTCTCTAGTTGGCGGCTACTCTTAGTCGTTCCTCAGCAACATGGCGGCTATGTTCTTAATTTGAATGAATAGATTAGGGTTTAGTCTAGGGTTGTTTATATAGAGGTTAGGAATTGATTAGGACCCTTGATGTTGCTTGGATTGATCATAGCCATTCATTAGATAGAGAGACCAATAAAAACCCGCCACCTAGCCCTAATGACAAAGCAGACCACAGAAATTCGACCACACACCGACCTGGCCAGCCAGGTTGACTGGGCTCGACCAGGTCGACACCCCTGTCGACAGGGCTGTCGACTGCCCTGTCGACATGGGTAGCCCAGGTCGACAGCCCAGTCGACCTGGGTGGCCTAGGCGGGTGTTTATCCGCCCTGGCCCATTGGGCCCCATTTTTAATTATTTTATTCTGTTTGAAATTTAAATTTTATTCAAAACTTCTGAAGGCCATATCTTCTTCATACGGACTCCGTTTTTCGAAAACTCGGACTCTATTTCGCGTATTTTTCCGAGACGAACGCAATGGCGTATCCCGTTTCCCTTGGTTCTTTGATTTCAAATTAATTATACTTTAATTTGTTAATTTCACAGTTATAGAATTTTTCGGGGTGTTACAACATTGGTATATGCTGAATTGATAGCAGATGTAAATGATATAATGATATGCCTGACAAAAAGTTACAAGTTTATATTTCTATTGGATATGAGATTTATGAGCCGAATTGGCAAGCCGCTTGGTTGTTTGATTTTCTTTTGGGTTGGTGAAGGACTAGAGAGGCAAGCGGTAGTTTTACTGATTGACCAGCACAAAGGAGGTGCTGGCAAAAAAATTCGAAAATTTCGAGTGTTAGAAAATTTTCAGAATTTTTTTTAAAATTTTCGTTAATAGAAATAAATTAATATTTAACTGAAATTAAATGGTTCAGTTGAAACTGAAATTAAGAAGTAAACGAATAAATTTTAACCCAGTCAATAGGGTTTGTTTTCTACCTTAGCAATTTTGAGGACGAAATTATTTTAAGTGGGGAAGAATGTAACGACCCGTATTTTAGCAATATAATAATTAATTTATTTAATTGTTTAAATAGTGAATTTGAAATTTAAATGGTTGTTGAATTAATTTATATTAAATATTTAATTATTATAATAATTAAATAATATATATAATTCTGAAATAATCGGAATTAACAGAATTCACAATACTATGTGAATTGGACCATTTAAAATATATATATAATTCAGTTTAGAGTTGAATTATATTAATGAATATATTATATAAACGATAGTTGAATGTATAATTATATTATAATTAAAACCGAGTTCGAAATAACGATGTAGTGCGTAATTTGGCGATTTGAAATTCAACTGAACATACAGGGTCCGTTTTAAATCGGATTTCTGTGAAACAAGAAACGTATGGAGCTGGTGGAGTATATTTTTCAAATGGAAGAGAAAAATCAGGATTTCATCGTGTAAATTTTGATTTATGTCCAAATCAACTTTTCAAATAGTCGATATGAAATCACGATGAGCTGTAACGACATATTTAATTATAATTAAATATTTGCATGGAATTTGGACAAATCCTCCTAGACGTAGTTATAATTTAATTTATAGAATTTTGTGATAATTTTTATTTTTTTGAAAATAAGCTACTTTTTATTTCGAGTATCTTGCACCCTTAATCAACATTTTTGGGTTTCACAATATGAGTTAACCTACCGATGTTATTATATTTTTGGGATCGTAGAGCATTGCTCGATACAATGGTATTTTTATCTTTGTCAATTGCAGTTCATATATGTATAAACAAAATAGTTGACAAAGGGGTATCTATATTTTCAATTTTTAAAAAGGTAAAAAGAAGGTCCACGCATCACTTTTCTCAACTGCTAGTTTCCCTTGGCCCTTAAATGAAATCGTGGTTTAAGAAAAATCACAAAAAAAATCTCTATAGATACGTCGTAACATTCACATAACCTAGTTTACCTCAGAGAAAAACAATCCGCCGCCACTATAAACCTTCAGTAGGCTAAAAACGTGAAAAGTTCCTACTACAAAAATCAAATAAAAATCAAACAAAATTCCAAAAATCCCTACATACATATATATGAATCCCTGAGCTATTCTCTTCAGTTTCGTATGTAAATCGTGAGGTGCGACTGTGTTTTTCTGGAACTCAATGTTAGCTGTGAATGCTAGGGTTCACGAAATCTAGAGAACGGAGCATCTATGCTCAATCGCGAGTTCGTATACGGATTCGTCGTATCGTTTTGAACGTGTTGTGAATTTTTGGTGAGATTCGAAAATAAAAACTGTCGATGTCGTTGCTGGGATCCGCAAGTTTGAGCTGAGAACGAAAGTTCGTTGAGGGGTTCGGAGTGGTGTAATGGCGATGAAGAGATGGAGATTCAGGTGTGGAGTTCGTTGGTGGCATCCGTGTCGAGTTCGGTGGTTCATGGAAGGAGAACGTGATTTGTGAAGTTACTGTAATGTCTGTAGATTGAGGAGCAAACATTCGTGAGTTCTTTTTTTGGTAAGAAGGGTGTAACGCGGGCCTGGGTGTCTATGGGTGAGGATGGGCCAAGTGAAAAGGGTAAAAGCACAATTTAAATTCGAATTTTAGTTTTAATTTAGTTTATAATTATCATATAACTTGTACAATGTGCAACTCTATCATACGGTATTGAAATTCAGCGAAACAATATCCGACATGATCGTATGGATGGTGGCTATACACTGGAACTGACTGGGAGTGAATCAAATCTCGTTACAATTTATTGCAAAAAAATTGTCCGTCTGAATTAACAGACGCAAATCATTATTTAACAGTTAACGCGAAATGTGAGTAAATCTCACTAACTCTGAACAGTTTATATTTTTATAACGTATTTTTAGAGCTGATAAATATTGATTGATTGTTGTGTGATGACTGTTTGGTTGAATTTCTTATGTATTGGTTGAAATTATAACGATATATATATATATATATATATATAAATCATAAATCAAATATTGATTCTGTTTATCAGAATATTTCATATCGAAATGAAACCGATGTTATTTTGTTATTTAACATCTGTGATGAAGGGAAACAGGTTGGAGGGATCTAACTGGATTCCTCAATATTTATAATATTGTTCTGTTCATATATTATAATATATGATGTGATATATAATATGTTGTAGATTATGTGCGTTTGGATAATAATTATCATTGTTATATGGTATGTTAAATACCATAAGAAATACCAGAATGACAAAAGGGAATTTTCAAAACGTATATTGAAAATGAAATGTTTATAAAATCAAAGGATTTTGTAAAGAGATTATTTATAACATCAAAGGATATTATAAAAGGATTTATTTAGAAAATGAATTGAATAGAAAAAGAAATATTTGTAAAACAAATAGAAAAAAAGAAATAGTTGGAAAAAAAAGGGATTACTTATGAAATCAATGGATTTTTTATCTGATAGGAAATATTTATTTAGAAAATAAATAGAATTATAAAGGAAATATTTATTTAGAAACTAAATAGAGTTATAAAAAGGAAATATTTATTTAGTAAATAAATAGAGTTATAAAAAGAATTTATTGGAAAATGAAAAGAATGTCATATAAGGAAATATTTGGCAAATGAATAGAATTTTACATCAGGAAAGTTTAAACCCGTGCTTCGCACACGGGTATAACATGGTATAGATTTAAAGCAAAGATTTTAAATAGAATATGTTCTAACCGATAGATTGAGAAGATAAATTTATAAATAATATTTTATAAATTAAATAAAATATATATCATTGGATAAATAGAATATATAAGTCAAGACTTATATAGAAGAGTAAGAATCGATTTCAACATCGATATTTGAAATTGAATTTGGACGTAGAGTTAATCAAAGAAGTTAATCAAAATGTGTTAATCAAAATAAGTTAGAGGAGTTAATCGAATTATATTTAATCGGTTAGAGTTAGAGTTAATCGATTAGAGTTAGAGTAAATTGATTAGAATTAGGGTTAATCAGTTAGAGTTAATCAGTTAGAGTTAACTAGTTAGAGCTAATCAGTTAGAGTTAATCAGTTAGAGTTAATCAATTAGAGTTAATCGATTAGAGTTAAATTGAACTAGAGTTATTCGAATAGAGTTAAAGGAGTTAATCGAATATTAGTTATTCGAAGAAGTGAGTTAATCGAATATAGTTTATTCGAAAGGAGTTAATCGAATATTAGTTATTCGAAGAAGTGAGTTAATCAAATATAATTTATTCGAAAGGAGTTAATCGAATATTAGTTATTCGAAGAAGTGAGTTAATCGAACATAGTTTATTCGGAAGGAGTTAATCGAATATTAGTTATTCGAAGAAGTGAGTTAATCGAATGTAGTTTATTCGAAAGGAGTTATCGAATATAGTTTATTTGAAGAGAGTTAATTGAATATAGTTTATTTGAAAGGAGTTATCGAATATAGTTTATTCGAAGAGAGTTAATCGAATATAGTTTATTCGAAGTAAAATAATCGATATAATTTATTCGAAAGGAGTTAATCGAATATTAGTTTATTCGAAGTAGAGTTATCGAATAGAGTTATTCGAAGTAGAATTAATCGAATATAGTTTAATCGAAAAGGAGTTATCGAATAGAGATTTTTCGAAAGAGAGTAATATGTTGAAATTCGATTATATCGAATATAGGAAAGTATTATTTACTTTCCGATTTTTGTCAAGATTTATTTATTTAAAAATAAATCGTTTATTTAGTTATTTATTTAAATTAAGGAACAAAAGTTATATTTTGGAGTTAGATATTTCAGAAGTAGGGATTTTAACGCTATAGTTATAATCAATGTTTTCAATAAAGAAGTGGATACGTAAATAGAATCCGAGAGTTACGTAAGGAAGTTTGTTAAAGATTTAAAAGATAAACTTTGTCTATTCCGAAGTTAAAACTTTGTTCAATTATAGTCTGAGAGGTAATTATACCCCAACTTGATTGACTCCCTTCTTAACTAAGGAATGGTTAAGGTTTGATCGTGAAGGATGGTTAAGTGGATTTAGTTAATGAGTGTAATGGTTTGAGTTGGCTTAGCGATATTTTATTTAAACATCTGTTTAAAGCCAATGAAGGAGTTTTGGAAATGTTTTCCAAATAAGAATGAGAAATATTTTCTAATAATAGAAAATAAGAAATGGGAATAAATATGGAAACGTTTTCCAAGTTAATAACGTATATTTTCTAGATTTAGAAAATAAGAATTTAAAATATATGGAAACAGGAAATATGGAAAGGAATAAATTAATGATAAATTAATTTAAAGGGAAAAATATGGATTGATGAATTGATCGATAATATTTCCATTTGGAAATAAGATCGTTGTTTGCACACGTGTTTCCATTTGATAGTTAAATCAATGACTATCAAAGTTTCTGACCATTTTTACGTTGTTAATATGGAGAGACCGGTTGGATTATTATCCGAAGAACCACTCCGTATTTGCATAAGCATTGCAAACCAAGTATGCTGAATATATTGAAGACGGAGTAAAGTGCAAGGGCTATTGTATAAATCTTAGGTAGAGATTGCCTAAGATGGAGGTACTGAATAGTGCCTTCGGTTTGTCCAGTCGCAGGACAACTTGAATGGACGAATGTCTAACAGAGTATATCTGGTAGATCGCGTAAGTTGATTGTTTCAAACGTATTTACGTTGGTGGCGGAGGAATTCTTTTCTCTTAGCTTATACTCATGGTATTTTTGGGGAAATCAATTTGTGGTTTGACGGGTATGACGATGTCGCATTCAAAGTGAATGAATAAGTAATCTATTGAAAGATACGTTATGACCTCCAGCCTCATTAACTGGGAAATGACAGAAATCGGGCAGGCAGCATGGCTAAGTGGGCCACACCCAAGTAGGGTATATTGTCACCATCTAGAGAATATTCATATTTGTTACTTCTTTCAATTTGGTATCTCCCGGGAATGGTTATGTTGGTTTACCAACTGTAAGGTGACAATATATTTGATACACTCAAGCGAAATGAGTGGTTGGTCATGTGTGGCTGAGTTGCAAGATGTTCTTATCGAACTCTAGTATATCGCTTCTAGAGTACACTGAGCGGAAGGTGGATCCATACCTTGTCATAGTTGGAATCCATTCCCCAAAAAATAGCCTGTGGTTTTGATTGTATATTATATATGTAGAACGTTAGATGCAAGCGTTTCTACTAGATTGATATTACTTGTGTTAGACATTATAATAATATCAGAATAATATTGTTTTACAAATGATTTGGGTTATCATAAGGTAGAAACCATCCGTGTTTATGTGTGGATCGGTCATACGATTATTCTTTCTTTTGAAAGGATTTTTAAAGTTAAACAAATGATTTGAGTTTACTCACACCAGTCACATGACTGACCCGGAGTTTATTTTGTTTTGTTTCCCTAAACTCTTGGGTGCCCAATTTTGTACGGGCAGTCAAGTAGTCAGGATTTTACAGATATACTTGGAGAGCTTGGAGCAGGAGGCTTCAGGATTATATAGCTATAGTTATTTCCGCTATGTTGTAAGTGTTGTACTCTGATAATGTTATGGTATACATATACTGATTTATTTCAAGGATATATTATCTATTATATGTTGTTCGTTCCGCTATGAGATTCATGTTACTCTGATGTTGTATCTTCTTCTTCTTCTTCTTCTATTCTAAGTTTCTATCTTATCTATTCTCACCCTCTAATTTCTTTCATGGACTATCCGGTATTTCCGATGCTTGAATAGTCGACATAGTGTTGTATGCCGTTATCCAGGATCGCAAAATCCCCGGGTCGTTACATAATCCGCAGAAACAACAAAATAAACCAATTTTTTGTAGAAGACAGCAACTAATTACAATAATAAGTAGAAAGCATACACTTCCTTCGCTAAAGGGGCAATGATGAAAGATTTAAAAAACAATATTTTGAATCATAGAATAATATAAGTTCCTACCTATTGCGTTGTGTATTGTTCCTCATCAAAATGAAGCTAACTGGTTTTAGTCTTGAAACATCTTAAAGGAATATATATTTTATAAAAGAAGTATTTGAATGATTTTAGATAGTGTACATGATTTCGAATATAGATAAGAAAGTTTATAAAGGATTTGGAATACCTATAAGAGCTATAATGGTTTGATATTTAATTGAAAAGTTTCATAAAGAAACCTGGAGATCTATAAGAATTTAACAAATGGAACAGTAATCTATGTAAAGTGTTTTCTTTAAATGAATATAATATTTATTTAAAAGGGTTTATAAGACAAATAATAAAATATTTTATATTTGAGATACTATTGTCTCTAATTTAAACACAATATTTTAGTCTTTGGTATGATTTCGAAATGAGATATCATTTTTAAATGTTTCATGAATATACCTATCTCGGTAAGGTAGTGATGCGTGCAACACGATTGCACCAACACATGAACAAGGCAGCTTCACGAATACAAGGCCAAAGAGAATTATTACAAGGCCCAGAAGATTCTTAGAATGATAGGCCGTAGCAGGGACGTGCTGCATTATGCAAAAGTGGTTATTCTTCTTTCTAATATTTTAAATATAATTACTTTTTGTTTTTTATTTTGGACTGCTGCTTAGAATACAACATTCTATATGCCACGTAGGAGAGAAAACCATTGTAATGAAGCTACAGATATGTACCTAACGCAGTATTAAAAGGTAAGAAAGTTATTGCTAAACATTTCTCTCCTCTTTATCTTCTTCCTCCCTCTCTTCCTCTAATTTTTCTCCCTACCTCCTTATCCACTGGTGCTTTAATCCTCTATTCTCCCCTCCTTCCCTCAAAATCCAAACTCTCTAACCTACCATGACCCGTTTAGATGAAGCAGTATAACACCTCTCCACCCATGAAGACGCCATTTCCACCATCCAAGCAACTCAAACCAGCCACGGTTTAATGTTAGAAACCCAAAACACCAACATCCTTGACATCAAAACAACACTCCTATCTATCACCAAATCCATAAACCGTAAACTAGACAACCAACCGCCACCATCACCAACCAATCAAACATCCCACCACATTCCATCCATCACCCAATAACCATAACCCACCAATACTGTCAACCCCTACACCAACCAGATTACCCATATGCATGCTATCTTTCTTCGATGGCACAAACCCACACGGTTGGCTATTTCAAGCTGACCGTTTCTTCTCCTATTACTCCATTCCAGAGGAACAACGGGTAGATCTTGCTATTTCCTTATGCAAGGGTAAGAATTATGTTGGTTTCAATGGATGCACCGCAATAAACAACTTACGTCGTGGGCAGCGTTAACATGCGCCATCAAGCAACGTTTTGGGCCACCCACTTTCCTAAACCCTCCATATTATTCAAGTTGAAACAAATAACCACCGTCGACAACTATCAAGCCACATTTGAAACACTGTGTAATTGTATCACCACATTACCACCCGACTCCATCCTCTAATGCTTTATTTCCGGCCTTAAAACTCACACTCAACATGACTTGAATCTCCTCAAACCGAATATATTATTTGAAGCTGTTGATGACGCAAAACTAACCGAGTGGAAAGACTCTGACTCACATAAATTCTCCTTTCAGAAAACCCAAACCCAGTTTACGAAATCACAATCCACCTCACAAACCATTCAACCTTTTCAACAAACACCTGCAGTGCAAAATCCATACCCATCCATACCCATAAAAAAAATCTCCAATAGAAATGTCGGTAAGGAAACAACAAGGCCTATGTTTCAATTACGACGAAAAATACCAACTCGGCCACCGGTGCGAACCCACCCACATACTTATGATCCTACCCGATATTAATTCCGACGACACACCATCACCACCTACATCAGAACCCTCACCTCCAACAATAACCGAGCTACCCACTTCACCACAACCAGACCTCGATACATCTCAAGAGATCTCATTCCATGCATTAACCGGCTCCTCCAATCCTCGTGCTCTTCGACTCCTTGCCTCCATCAATGTAAATTACATATCCATCCTTGTTGACACGAGATCTACCCATAACTTCCTACACCCAAAGACTGCCAGATTTTTGGGTCTCGAAATTGAACACTAAAATTCTATAACGACCCGCATTTTTCAGCGATATAATAATTAGTTTATTTAATTTCATAAAATATGGTTCGGTAATTTAAATGGTTGTTTAAATTAAATAACTTTGAATATTTGATTAAA
The DNA here is from genome assembly GCA_030737875.1 of Allium sativum. NCBI lineage: Eukaryota > Viridiplantae > Streptophyta > Magnoliopsida > Asparagales > Amaryllidaceae > Allium > Allium sativum. Next base: position 648,988,481 of record CM060909.1, read on the forward strand.
ATAATATGTTTAGTTCTGAAATAATCAGAATTGGCTGAAATGGCGGTATGGTGTGAATTGGGCAATTAAATATATATAATTCAATTTAAAATTGAATTACGATAACGAATATATTTAACTAACGATGGTTTAACGTATAATTATATTATAATTATAATCGAGCTCGAAATGGCGCGGTAGTTCGCGATTTGGCGATTCGAACTTTAAACGAATATACAGAAGCCGTTTTAAATCGGACTTCTATGAAACAAGAAACGTTAGGAGCTGGGGAAGTATATTTTTCTAGTGGAAGAGAAAAATCGAGATTTCATCATGTAGATTTTGATTTATGTCCAAATCAAATTTTAGAAAAGTTGTTGTGGAATTCCTTTATAATTTATATCGATTGATTTATATTTAAAAGGGTTTTCATATATAAATCAAATATCGATATAACTGGGAATTTTAAAGTATCGAGTTATAAATCCAATGAGAGCTGTATAGTATTCCACTGTGAATATACACGATAATATTTATTTTTAAATACTAAATTTAATTATTTTTAAATATATTTATATATTTAAATGGGCTATTTAGAGCTTTAAAAATAGCCAGTTTTGCAAACGACCTCAGAATTCGATGAAACCAATTTTGTTGGATTCGTAATATTAAATTATTGTTAGATGTCAAATTTCTTGATTTTTAGAGCCATTGTGTGGCCGTACGGGATTTCAATGTGAAAAATAATCAGTATTTTGACGGTTAAAAATACGCTGTATGAGCAGACGGAGTCGGAATTCGACGAAACTAGTTTTGTTGGGACCGTAATGTCAAACTCTAGCTGCATGCCCATTTTCGTGATTTTTAGATATCATATCACACGAATTTTTAGAAGGCAGATACAATGAGAATTGGCAAAATAAAATATAAAAATATTAATAAAAAAATATCCTACTTTAGTGAACCTAAACAGGCCACCTCTTCTCCCTTCTCACCCACACCCTCATCCTTTTAAAACGCAAGTAAACATTCTCGTTCACAAAAAAATCAAAACACAGAAAAATCTTCCTCAAGAAAAATTCAAGAACAAATCCAAATTTAATCCGAAAATCCCAAGGTAAATATATATGATAGTTGCAAGTTGCTATTCAGGATAGTATCACTTTGGTTGGGCTCGATGTCTTTTCTGGTTTGCTGTGTTTGTACAGCGTTCAACTAGGGTTGAGAAAATCCAAGAATCGAAGCTCTAATTCTTAGTTTCAATGTTGGCATCAGCTTCGTGAAGTGGAATAGGGGTTGCTTGCATAGATCTAGGAAGTTCGGCGTGAATTACTGTCGCACGACAATGAAGAGGCGTGAAGCAGTGCTGATGAACGCACGGAGAATGGCAGCTGCGAGTTGATAGGATTCGAGTGGAGGTTGGCGAGAGTTGAAAGAGATGAAGAGTGGTGAAAACAGTTGTGGATATCATGAAGAATAGAAGGAGGAAATGGGGTTCAACGATTTGCCATTCTTGTTTGTTTTGGGTTCAGCGATTACTGCTTGGAGAAGGAGGAAGTACGAGTTCGGTTATTAAATTGGAGTTGGGCCGGTATCAAAGAGGGTGAGGCCCAATTATAAGTGTAGTTAATTTTAGTTTAATTTTTATTTAAAAGTATGTGAACTTGTAAAACAATAACTAATTCATACATTATCGAAACTCAGCGAAACAAGATCCGTTAAGATCGTATGGACGGACACTACAACATGGAACTGACGGGGAGTGAATCGAAGCTCGTTACAATTTATGGCGAAATAAATTGTTTGACCAGAATCAACTAACGCAAATCGTTATTTAACGGTTAACGCGTAAAGTGAGTAAAACTCACCAACTCTAAACAGTTATATTCTTATAACGTATTCTTAGAACTGATAATTATCTGTTGATTGTCGTGTGTTAACTGTTTGATTGAATTTCTTGTGTATTGGTTGAAATTATAGATAATGATATATATATATATATATAAAAATCGTAAATTGAATATTGATTTTGTTTATCAGAATATTTTATATTCATGTTGTTTTACATCTGTGATGCAGGTAAACAGGTTGGAGTGACCTAATTGGGTTCCTCAATATTTATAATACTGTTTTGATTCATATATTGTGTTATATGATGTGATGTATAATCTGAGATTGATTATAGTGAAAATGGTCTTGTTGTTTGGTACTGTCAAATACCAAAAGAAATATTGAAATGAAATATTATATAAAACTGAAAGATTTTATATAGAAGGAAGATTTCAAACTGTGCATTTGTAAACAAATATAAAAGGAAATATTTGTAAACAAATATAAAAGGAAATATTTGTAAACAAATATAAAAGGAAATATTTATAAAAACGAAAAGGTTTTATAAAAAGGATATTTACTTAGAAAGTAAATAGAAGGATAAAAAGGATATTTACTTAGAAAGTAAATAGAAGTGAAAAGGAGTTAACTAGAGTAAATCGAATATTAGTTATTCGAATAAAAGTTAATCACATAGAGTCAATCAAATAGAGTTATTCAATTAGAGTTAATCGAATATTAGTTATTCGAGTAAGAGTTAATCACATAGAGTCAATCAAATAGAGTTATTCAATTAGAGTTAATCGAAAATTAGTTATTCGAATAAGAGTTAATCACATAGAGTTAATCAAATAGAGTTAAAGAAATGGAGTTAAGCAAAATTAGAAACTGACTAGAGATTAGTTAAGTTGAATAGTGTTCTGAGTGTCGATCTGATGTTGGTTTCGGCCTTCGGGATTGATACTTAGAGAATTTGTTCTCTCACTAGTTTAAAGTTAGGGACTAATAATTATGGAATGATAGTGATATGTAAATAAACAATGGAAATGTTTCCCATTGTTAATAACGTATATTTTCAAAATTTAGAAAATAAGAAATGTTGAATATAGGGAAATAGGAAATGACAAATGAAGTAAATTAATGAACTAAAGAGATAAATGTTCAATGATGATTGATCGATATAATTTCCATTTGGAAATAATATCGTTGTTTCCACACGTGTTTTTCTTTGATAGTTAACTCACCGACTATCGAAGTTTTTTTTACCATTTTAACGTTGTTAATATGGAGAGACAGGTTGGATTATTATCCGAAGAATCACTCCGTATTAGCATAAGTGTTGCGAATCATATATGTTAAAGGTTATTGAAGACGGAGTAAAGTGCAAGGGCTGTTGTATAAATCTTAGGTAAAGATTGCCTAAGATGGTTGTACTGAATAGTGCCTTCGGTTTGTCCAGTCCCACGACGACCTGTATGGAAGAACGTCTGACAGAGAATATTTAATAGATCGCGTAAGTTAATCTCTTCAAACGTATTTACGTTTGGTGGCGGAGGAATTCGTTTCTCTTAGCTGTATACCCATGATAATTTTGGGGAAATCAATTTGTGATTTGGCGGGTATGAAAATGTGACATTCAAAGTGAATAAATGTGTGATCTATCAGAGATAAGCGTGGCCTCTAGCCTCACAACCGGGAAATGAAAAAAATCGGGCAGGCAGCATGGCTACGTAGGTCGAACCTATTAGGGTGTATAATCACCTGATCTAGAGTTTCATTTACTTCTAAAAATCTATCGTCAATGTTGTCCCATTCGGGAAACGGTTGCTGATCCCAACCGTTGGTGATATACATTCGATACACTCAAGTGAAATGATTGGTCGGTCATGTGTGGCTGGGTTGCAAGATGTTCTTGTTGAACCCAGTGTATTCCTCTCTAGAGGTACACTAGCTAAAGGTGGTTCCATAACTTGTCATATTTGGAAATCCATTACCCAATACGTGCTTGCAGTTTTGATTGTATACTATATATATAGAATGTGAGATGAAAGTGTTTCTGCTAGATGATTATTATATTGTGGTTGATAGACATTATTATAACACCAAAAGGTTTTTGATATAAAGATGTTTCAGATTCTCATAAGGGAAAAACCCGTTTCGTTATACGGCGTGGTCTTATGAGATATCGTTTACTTGTTCAAATTGTTTTTAACTGTTTTACTCATACCAGTCCCATGACTGACCCAAAGTTTATTTTGTTTTGTTTCCCTAAACTCTTGGGTGCCTAATTTTATACGGGCAGTCAAGTAGTCAGGATTTTACAGATATACTTGGAGAGCTTGGAGCAGGAGGCTTCAGGATTATATAGCTATAGTTATTTCCACTGTGTTGTAAGTGTTGTACTTTGATAATGTTACTGTATACATATACTGATTTATTTCAAGGATATATTATCTATTATATGTTGTTCGTTCCGCTGTGAGATTCATGTTACTCTGATGTTGTATCTTCTTCTTCTTATTCTATTCTAAGTTTCTATCTTATCTATTCTCACCCTCTAACTTCTTCTTTTTTTTGATTTACGTGTGGAACCTAAGACTTCACTCAAGTCATTGCTGTCGGTCTTAGCAAACCCCACGGGCAGTGATATAACCCAATTTTTCAACGCCTTCACACTACCTAGGTGGTCACCCCTAGAAATTGCAAGAGGTGGCCCTTGAACCTAAGACCTATGTCTCATCCCAATTCGCCCACCTCTAACCAACTGAGCTAGGAGTGTTGGTTCCCTCTAACTTCTTTCTATTAACTTTCCGGTATTTTTCGATGTTTGGTTAGTCATCATTGAGTTTATGGCGATAACCAAAGTCGACTAAAACCGGGTCATTACAAATTCCATCGTTGTTACAGTTGGCAATGGAGAAAAGTTGTCAAGCTCTGGTGAATGTCGAAATGTCAACGTCACTATCCAAGGCCATGTATTTGTGGTGGATTTCTATTTACTAGAAATTATGGGCTCAGATGCGGTATTCGGAATCTAATGGCTCAAAAAATTGGGCCCGATAACATTGTCGGACCATAAAAACCTCATGATGCTTTTATCTCACAACCGAAAATCAATTTGTCTTACTGGGATTGGCCTAGATTTCAGCACAAAACCACTTTCTTTTCCCCAATTGAAACTCTATGATTCCACAGACTCCATTATAAATTATTACTACCTTCAATTTCAGCCCATTGAAAGCCCACCCGAAACAAACCCATAACCCACAACTCCAAACAATATTAACCTCCTTCCACCATATCTTCAAAAAACCAACGTCACTACCACCATACTTTCCACTGAATCTCCATATCAATCTTCTACCCAATTCTGAATCAATCAACACAAAACCATACCGTTACCCCTATTTCCCAAAAAAAAACGAAATCAAACGCCAAGTACAAGAAATGCTACAATCTAAACTTATCCAACCGTCCACTAGACCATTCTCTTCTCCAAGTCTTTTAGTAAAAAAAAGGATGGACATGGCGATTCTATGTCGATTATAGAACTCTAAACACAGTCACCATTAAAGACCATTTTCCAATACCAATGGTCGACGAGTTGTTGGATGAACTTTATGGTGCATTATTCTTTTCCAAACTAGACCTTCGAAGTGGACATTTCCAAATCTGTGTTCACACACCCAATATTCCAAAAACAGCTTTTCGTACCCATGAAGGACACTATGAATTTTTGGTAATGTCATTTTCCTTAACAAACGTCCCATCTACCTTCCAAACTACTATGAATAATATATTTCATCCACACTTGAGGAAATTTATTCTTGTTTTCTTAGACGATATACTCGTTTATAGCTCTTCATGGAGTGATTATTTAGTCCATCTTCGTACGACACTCGAAATACTAGACCACCATCATTTCTTTGCTAATTTAGCTAAATGTAGCTTTGGTATTACCGGATTAGGGTATTTAGGCCACATCATTTCAAACAAAGGAGTTTGGGTTGACCCACAAAAAATGGATGCAATGCTAAATTGGCCTAAACCGACATTAATAACTGAAATTAGGGGATTTCTTGGGCTAACTTGTTACTACAGGTGTTTTATAAGAAATTATTCTTCCATCGCAAGCCCGCTAACAAATCTCCTTAAAAACAATAATTATTCATGGAGCTCAGAGGCCCACTTGGCCTTCGCCCAATTGAAGCAAGCGGTAACTAATGCTCCAGTGTTGTCTCTCCTAAATTTCACCAAACCGTTCACCAATACCACCATTGCCTGCGCCATTGGCGTCGTCTTGTCCCAAGCTGAACACCCTATAGCCTATTTCAGCCTAAAATTACCTTACACTCTCCAAAAATCTTCCAAATATTCGAGGGAAATGTTTGCAATAACCTCCGCAGTAAAAAATGGAGGCACTACTTGTTAGGTCGCCCATTTCAAATCTATGCAGATCACCAGAGTTTAAAACAATTAACTTCGCAGGTAATCCTGACGCCGGAGCACAAAGCTTTTGGGATTTGACTTCACAATCCATTATCACCCAGGCAGGAGAAACAAGGTCGCTGATGCTCTCTCTCGCTTCACTGTTGACGCCACTATGACAACAATCTCATGTCCGACGTTCCCACTGCTTTACGACATCGAGAAATCATTAAAGAATGACCCTGTAGCCAATGACATCATCAAACAGCTCGGAGTAGGTAATTGCCTAAACCCTAATTTTCAGATGCGCAATAACTTGTCATTTTAGGGTGAGAGAATTTATGTACCCAATGACACCACACTGCAAAATAAAATCATTGCTGAATTAGATGATTCAAAAATTGGTGGTCATTCAGGGATCAAAGGAACAATTTCCCGAATTGCCACAAATTTTTTCTGGCCAAAATTAGCAAACACATTTCAGGTATTCGTCAATCAATGTCCGATGTGCCTCCAAAAAATGCCAGATAACTCCCCATACAAAGGCCTACTCTAACCTTTGCCATATCAGCACAAATTTGGGAAGACATATCGATGGATTTTATCATGCATTTACCACCGCCAGCAGGAAAACAACAATTTAGGTAATTTTCGATCGACTATCGAAGCATCTCATTTCACCGCACTTTCTGGTTCAATATCTGCCCCCTCAGTTGGTTGCACATTTCCTTCAGGAGTATATCCGATTATATGGCTTCCCAAATGAATGGTCAGTCCGAAGTAGTGAATCATTGCCTCGAAAATTATTTGCGCATAGTGTTTGGTAACATTCCAAATAAGTGGGTACGATGCCTTCCATCGGCAGAATGGTGGTATAATACGACGAAGCATTCTTCACTACTCATGTCCCATTTTCAAACGATTTATGGAAGACCACCGCCAATCATTTCAAACTACGTTCTATCCTCCTCACAGCTACCAGACTTGACAACATGGGCAACATCACGAGACCAGCTCCTTCGGTTAATTAAGACATACCTCCTCAAAGCACAAACAAGAATGAAGGACCACGCTGACCAAAAACAGATAGACAAGAAATTTGAAATTGGATCTTGGGTCTTTGTGAAATTGCAGCTTTATCGACAAACTTCAGTACGAAACACTCACTATGAATCATCCAAAAGATACTTTGGCCCTTATCATATTTTAGAAAGAATCAGACCAGTTGCTTACATGCTACTGCTACCACAGGAAGCGTGAATCCACCATGTTTTTCATGTGTTGCTTTTGAAACTATGCCCAAAACCAGATCTTGTTCAGCCGCAACAAATTCCATCGGTTATTAACCCATGCGACCTTAAGGACAAGGTCGATCTTGAAGGGGTGAGTGATGATACGTGCAACTATATACATAGGCCCAGAAGGTTCTTAGAACAGTAGGCAGTAGCAGGGACGTGCTGCATTATGCAAAAGTGGTTATTTTCCTTTCTAATATTTTAAATATAATTACTTTCTATTATTTGTTTTGGACTGTTACTTAAATAGGGCATCCTATATGCCACATTGGAGAGAAAATCATTGTAATGCAGCTACAAATATGTACCTAACGCAATATGGAAAGGTAAGAAAGTTATTGCTAAACATTTCTCTCCTCTTTATTCTTCTTCCCTCTCTTTCTCTGATTTTTATCCCTACCTCCTTATCAGGTATTTATATAAAATGTTTTATAGTTATTGGAAATATGATGTTTTATACATATACTTAGGTCAGTGAGATCAGTATATGTATATATATTTCAAAGAACCGAAACAATATTTTGTGAATATACTTATATTATTGAGATAAGTATATGGAAAGGTTTTCAACTATATACATAGATATGATTAACAACTGCTTAATTAAATTAGTATTATGGATTACTATGTTATAAATCTTGGATTATATTGCGTGCGTTATTTGATAGTTAAATAATCGGCTAACAAATATGGATCAAAATCCTACACTAGAAATATCCAAGGGAAACACTTGAGTTATATGATAGGTTTATCCCCATAAATGATTCATTATGCGTACAAAACTCATTTCATTTTACTACAACAAGTAGTAGAAAAAAATGTCTATTAATGGCTATGAGGTGAACTCCGCTCTTATCAATTTCTATTTATCTTCTAAAGAAATGGGGCTATGTTTTCTACAAATTATCAATTGTCATTCCTAAAGGACCGGGATCAGATCAAGTTATCTGGAAACCACTTCGATTCCGATGATCTATGAATGAAGTATATATTAAAGAGTGTAAATCAAAGATAAAACTTTAGTGTGTAAGGCTATTTTTATTAATCCTTAGGAGGGGTACCCCATAATGGATGCAGTAGAAATACTACCTTCGTTTCACCCAAAACGACTTGTATGGATGAATGTTATCAGAACACTGCCACTAGAGGACAATTAACAACCAAAGTGAAATCTTCTTAAGAAAGTTAAAAATGTTACCTTTAGCCTTCTTCACAAGGAAATATGCCAAAAAAAAGATGCAGCAGAGCTATGTGGTGAGCTACAATTATGGGCCATCATCCCAATTCTAAGTACATTCTACGATTTGGTTGCACATAGGCAATGTAAGAAAACGTCAACACCCTTTGGTATCAAGGGATGAGGTAATCTGAGTTTTCATATTCGAAGGGAAGTCCTACTTAGGTAGTAGGCAAGAAAAAAGTTATTATGGTCCTCAAATGCATTCTTTAGAGGTGAATTACGGAAGGTAACTGTAACATCCCAAGTTTTGCAACAAATTATATTATTTAATTTAATATGATTTTGATATTATATGGTTGTAAATAATATTTAATGATTTAATTGTGAAATTTTATGTTGAAAACATTATTGAATTGTTTAAATTAATAATAATTGAAGTCATAATAATCGATTGTTGATTTATAATTGTATATGAATTTTATTTTATTTGAATATTATTTATAAACCTTGAATTTAATTTAAAAACGAATAAGCGAATAATGAACATTTTAATATATTAATGAACTGGTTTTGAATGGTAACATTTGAATATGATGGAATTATAACCTGTGACATGTTCCAATTGATTCAAAAGTATCAAAAATATTTTTTTCAATATATAGATTATCTGATTTCCGATCGAAATTATGAATGTTCAAAATATGACTGTTTTGACGATAAACGGTCTGTTTTGGGCCAACTGGGTATATGCATCTAAAACCATTAATTGAATATTATAAATTATCATTACCAGCCCCTAACAGAGCCTCTAATCCACTTTATTAACTAAAATCCCGAAATGAAACCCTAACTGAAAAATAATGGTGATTTCAGATCTGAAACAACGTCAAAAATTCAACTGTCTCAAACCATATCGAATTATATGTTTTCGGAAAGATCTCGACGATACGAACTGACGGGAAGCGTCTGTTTTGTGAAGCAGTGCACGGATCAATGGTAAATCATGGTCAAAGGCAGAAAAAAGGGAAAGTGGGTTCAAATTTGGGGTGTTTTTGGGTTGTGAGTCAATCGAAGAATCAGAGATATGGGTATTGTAGAGAATCCTCACACGAAGCTAATGCAAGTGGTCTCATGTTGATTGGTGATCGGAAGCTCCGAGAGTTCGCGATTTATGGTGCAAAAATCCGCAACTTTCATTGGATGGCGCGGGCTCCACATGCAACTAGAGGCGGAGCTATTGGAGGTGGAGGTGCTGCTTGTCGAGGGCTTCAATTTGGTGGTGGTCTTGCGTCAAACGGAGGTCGAAGCGTGGAGTTATAGATGGTCAAAGGTTGCGGGTTTAACGATGAAAATGGGTTCACTTCACGCGGTTACATGTAGGAGAAGGCGGATGGTTCATTTCCAAGTGACGTGGCATGTGTGATAGCCCATTTTGTGCCATTTATTTTGTTTTATTTATATAAATTTCAAATGCGTTAATATCAATAATTTTTTCATACGAGCTCCAATTGACACGCAGTTTGTAGCATTGGAATCATATCGACGAGCTCTTCGCGATGCCGCTGGTTTGGACAGATTCTGAGACTGTCAAAATTTTGGGATTATTTTGGAGTTCAAATGCGTTCAGAACCAAGGTGAGTGATTAAACCCACTCACGCGTAACTAAAGTATTCTAATATAAGTTAAATTAATATCATGTCATGATATGATTGTATGGATTGATTTTTGATAGTTTAAATTGCATGTTTATATTTATTTGTATCGATAGTGTAGTCAAATTTGACTGTTAAATGTAATTTACAGTTAAGTTAAAAATTCGACATTTAATTTTCGTTTAAAACCTAACATTTGAAAATTTGAAATTTATATGATATTGGACTGTTTGTATGTATTGATGTGATGAATGGCGTGAATTTGATATGTTTGACCTATTGATGTTAATTGTGTCAATCTACCTGTCATTCGCATATAACCATTATTGTGCTGATTAATCCCAATCATTACCCCAGATGTTATGGGCATCAAATAAACTCGGGATTTATCATTAAAATGAATTAAGAATGTAGGTTGAAATGATAAAAACCTATGACCTTGATTTGGATTGAAATGATATATATCCTTTCCCAAAATGATAAAATTTAAGTATCACTTGGCCATAGGACAGAAAATTATATACGGACACTGGTTGGTTAAATAAAATTTGTTTTAACCATGAATTTTGAAATATTGTTTTAAAGACAATATAAGCGATGTTCTATAATTTACTTCCTTTGAACTTTAACCTTGAATTTTGAAATATGAATAAAAAAGTGAAATAAATTAGTATTGTAACTGAAGCTAAATAAAGTGAAATATAATGTAAATCGAATTTATTGAAATTGAATGGTTTCACCCACTTTTGAAATTTGTTATGAATCAACATTGATTTGAATTATATTTGAATAGTGAACTTGATATTTGTTATAAATTGAAATCATTGAAAATGAGAATCTGAATTGAAATGTAACTATTTGAATTAATTTGATCGAATTGAAATGAATGTAAATTGGAAGCTTAATCGATGGAATTATTGAAAATTGAGTTGGTTGAATTGAAGTTGAAATACGACCTCAAGTTTAATTGAAAATGTTATAGAAACGATTCTAATTCTAACTATAGTATTTCAAATCATTTTATAAACTATCTTAATAATAACTAGTGAGTGGCCCGTGCTTCGCACATGGGCAGAGTGTAGTATTGTTCGAGGTAATGATTGTTTTATCAAAAGTAGGCTGAGGTTCCTGCTTTGCACATAGGCAAGTTGTGTGTTTTTATATGTATAATGCGTGTATATGTATATTTGCGCATGTGTGTGTCTACATATATATTTGTGTGTGTAATTGAAAGGGAGCGACTTTTAAGACATAAAATTAAACACAGAATTAGAGACACAAAAGAATTTATTTGTCTTTATGTGGACGGTGGAATTCAAGGGAAAATCTAGTGGTTAAGATCGCTTATGTTTAAATTTGTGCAATGTTTTGTGTTTAAATAGACTTTTCGTAATTGAAATATTAAAAAGTAAAAAAAAAAAAAGAAATGACAGAGATATGGGATAGCTTGTCCAAAAGGTCAAGAGAAAAGGGGAAAGAAATTGCCACCTCGCGTGGTTAATAGGAATTACAAAGAAGAATCAATAAAAATCACATTTAAAAAATTAAGACTCTAGTCATATAATATTTTAATGCTAAAGATATTAAACATAAAATGTATATGTGAAAACATATATCCTTTGTTGTAGTTTGCCGTCATATTTATGAATAAACAATTGAAAAACATAAGTAATTATTTCATGCTGAGTATTGATAATATGAAAAGTCCATATATAGTACTTGCAACTGTTTTAGTCAAAACAGTAAAGAATGCCTTATTTACAGAAAAAAGAAAATGTACAAAATCCAATAGGAGCACAACGTATGTTTCAAAGTCACATAAAAATTGGCGTAAAACAAATTCAACACGTATGTTGTTGGAAGTCCTTAAATTTACCACTCATCAGCGAACAAAGTAGCAATGCTATAATGTGGTAAGTATTGCCAGTGAATGCAAGCAAAGGAAATTATCGTTTATTTCATAACACAACAACAAATAGTATCACAAAGTATTGAGAAAACAACTATATGCTAACATAAATTGACAACTGGAGGGTCAAATTTAAGTGCATAAGAAACAAATAATCCAAAAATGTCGAATCATTATAGTATTGTGAGTACAATGCCAATAGTCTTGTAAAGTAAACAGTCTACAAACTATCGTTCAAATTGAAACTCATTTGGTTGGAAGCTTTTCATTGGCCTTAGAATCTTCAAGCCCTTTCCATAATTTTTTGGTCGACATAGAAAAATGGCATGGATGCTATTAATAAGTGTAATTATACATGATCCATCAGTTGGTAGTGTCAGTGCACAACAGTTAATATTTGTAACAAAAAGCACCAAAAATGCAAATACGCTGAACTACAAAAAGAGCAGCGTTCACCCTCCTATTGTAGCATAGCTAGTTGAAAATCCTTTAGTTCCTTGTTAATGTAGACATCTTATATTCCACAGATCGAAGATAATAAATCTGAAAAGATGAAAACAAAACGTCAGTGAATGAAACTGAGCATTTTTTCAGTAATAGTGATAGTGTGGTACTGTCCATCAGAATCGTTATTGCCTAATCGTGTCCATTGCGCCATGAGTAACCATCAATCTAAATTATAAGGGTATTTACTACAAACCGAGATTAACACTCATAAAATACCAACAGTAGTCAAACAGTTATATTTAATCGGACAGTTCAGTGATAAAGTTTACATTTATCCAAGAACATCGTGATGATACTTGTTCTGCGTATTCGTATTCTAATTATAAAGGATCACAGTAAGTGAAAACTCATGGTTAGAAGGACGAAACATGTTTAAAATGAAGGAAAATAGGATTAGAACAAAATCACTGTAAGTGAAAACTTGTCGTTTAACATGCAATAAATTCATGAGGTAAGCATGGATATTTAGCCGATGTAAAATGTATGAAATACAGTAACAGTGGTCGTAAATATATGTAGCACAGTGCAATTAGCAGTGATATTGTATAGATGTTTAAGGCAAAGACAGAGGATGGGAAAAAACCTACCCTTAACGGTACACCGCTCAGAAAAACTAAAACATGTGATAGTGTACAAATTATAAGTCCATACGATTCACGCTATAACGACTGTACGGTAGATTGAAAAAGAAATAGATGCACTCTTGTCCAAAGCGGTTGAGACATGTGGATATAGTGCAAGATGTCTGGGGTTCGATTTTAGCCTTGTAGGGTCGAAACCACTTGCATATGATATGTTATATATCATTTAAACTTGTATATAAAGTATCAATTTTTATTTTTATTTTTATTTATAAATTCCAATCACATTAATGTCTTATTTTGTACTGAGGGAAGCAGATGCGAAATGTGTGTCAATGTCAATATACAATTATAGAGTAGTGTCTAAAACCTTACAGGAACACGATTGTTTTGTCCAAAGGAATTCACGGTTCGGCATGTTGTTCAGAAATATGAAGTCGTGAATTAAAGCCAAATATGTTAAGTATGGGTAAATATAGAACATCAGTCATACTAATTTAGGGCAGACCGTTTTTTACACATTGATTTGTGAATATTGATTGAAAAGTGATAGGCCGTGGACCAATACTACGTTGAAATCTTGATAAAACCATGTTACCTGTAGACTTTTGGTATTGAACTGAGAAGAAACAATGCATAACTCTGATGTTTATATTTTGTTTTACACTTCACCTAATGCATAAGCAAAATGAACGGTGCTATATGATGAAATGCAGAAAGAGAAGTCTGAATAATCAGAATAGAACATGAACCTTATATATTTTTTCATGAGAACTGCAAAGAAATATATAGAACACTAACAATTGAAACTTGTGTAATGCGGCATGAAAAAGGAGTGGACCTAGTGTAAAAAATGAAAAACCATAAAAGATACATTTGATTTGTGATATCGTCATTATTAAAACAAATAGTGAAGTCATGTAGATGTATAACTGCTTAGTGCAATTGAATTGATTTCAGTTCACAAAAATTGCCACTTAATTATTTCAAACAATTAATGAATGAAATCAAAATTAGAGTAGAGTAATTGCACCATAGAGAATGATTTTTTTTCATAAATAATCAAAAACGGTTGAATTGACTGTAGGTATTATATTATTTGCAGCTCCTTATCCATATTCAAATGCAACATTGTCGGATAATGATCTAAATAATATGAATGTAGACTTCATTTTAAAAGTTCATACATGAGAATAACTTCATTAATAGTGTCCGATATAATATGCGTTCCTCAAATATTCATAGCATGTGGAACCTATATGTGGTCAAGTTCAGTGACTAAGCATTGTGTATAGTGCTTACATGAAGTGGGAGTATAATGGTTGATGAACAGAAGTGTTCGTCACTGATTATGAAATCTTACATAATAATGAAACACGTGTATTTTATGGTTACAACTATGAGAATTTGTGTTGATAATAGGTGAAGCAGGTTCCAATATCATAGAAAACTTAGTATATTTAAAAATTTAATCTTGATACATTTAATGTACTGTACAAATGCATCACTAATATGTGCTCCAATTCTTTTGAAAATGCCTTCTTATGCCCATAGATGTAACTAATAAAAAATATATATGAATTCAGGCATTATAATATTTATGAACTACCACTATTTGCGCAATGACTCAACCCTTAATTCGCTAAAGAAACAATTTTTTTTTAGATGAAAAAAATCAAGCATGATCTGAATGGACTAAATCAACAGATATTTTTGAAAGGACTGACTAATCAATTTTATACTAATCAACTAATGAAGTAAATAAAGATGTTAATACTCAAAATCAAAGGAGCAAAATCGGTACCTACCACTGCCTAGCCACATATCAATCAATCGACGCTGAGTTTGTTACTGACAGTGCCAAGCCATGAGTAAGAGGACGAATCAATTACAAATCCATCTATAATTGCGTTAATTTGGTAAGGAAGAAATCAACAGATGAGTAAAAGAACTGAAGTAGGTCAATAGAATATGGAAAGGATTACCCAATTTTGTCTAAGCTGAGATGATCAATTTGTTGATACCTATGCTTGTACAATAGTATGTTGTATACCCAACTCAGTTAACAATATGTAAGAACAATGAAAAGTTAGAACAAATCAAAATCCCTAAAATTCTGATATTGTGATACCTATAGACTGTAACTTGAACATTTATAACCGTATGTCTTCCGTTTGAGAAATTGGAAAAAAAAATTCAAACCTGTGACGAAATGGTAAAGCTGAAGATTTAAGCATTGAAAAAGGCAAATTTAGAAATTGGGTAAAGGATAAGTTAACCATAATAAGACGATGAGAGTAAACATTATAACTGGCAGAAACAGTACAGAATTGGGGGAAAACCGATAATCAATGAGAAATAGATTAAACAATTACCTTTGAACCCGAGAAGGGAAATTCGAACTACTGCATAGGTTAACAGCGGTTGTGAAGGAGGCGGTAGAGCGTGACAGGCAGGACAGCCAGAATCGTGGAATAAATAATTATGTAGACAAGGCTGAGGGTGTCGGATTGGTAATCATAGAGTAAAAGCGCTTTCAGGTTTGAGGAGAGAAAATCAAATCGATGAAGGGAAAGGGTAGGTAAAGTTTTGGGGGATCGTGTTGTGTTTTCGAGTGGAATTATGAAAAAAAGGCAGTAAATACATTGAAAAGGTTTATTTTGAAATCTGACATCCAGTGTGTTCGACGATGAAATTAAAATAGGGAAGAAACAGGTCAGGGAAAAAGATGGAGTGAGATTCGGAGTAGCGAAACTATAGACAATGGGAGAAGAGGAGAAGAAGAAGCGGTTAGGGATTTTGAGTGATCGTTTAGCAAGAGGGAACAGTTCTAGGAAAAAATAGAATAGGATGTACGGTTACCAGACGTGTTTGCTGAAGTAAAAAAAAGTTGGAACTTCATGGCAGAGCTCTATTTTGAAACAAAGTGCTAAGAATAAGGCCACGTAAGAAATGTCATGCTCCTGCTTTACAAATTAAGTAATAGATTTTATTTTCTTTATAAACTATTTTACTTTATTTCTATTTTATTTTATAAATTATTTTAAATAAATCATTTTATAATTAACTATTTATTTTATAAATTACTTAAATGTTTTAAAAAATATTTTAATAAATTTGGTAAATTTTATTTTAAATTATAAACTATTTAATTTCAAACTATTTCAATTATATATTTAAACTATTTTGAATATACTGTTAACTATTTTAATATTCAAATTATAAAAGTTGGAATTGTTTCAAGATTTTAATTGGTTTAAATGGAGATTTTATTATGAATAATATTCTATTTCGAATAATGAATGATTTTGAAAATCTGATATTTTGATATGAAGTATGAACCTCTTCGAAATGCAAAAGAACTGACTGGTGTGAAAAATGTAAACGTTTGGTTATTAAAGAGATCGGGATCGGATATTGTCACTCTCTGCCAATACCGAAAACCACTTTAACCACTGTGTACACGGTGAAGTTCCAGAAATGGTGTTGGATGGATTTAGAGGCGATTACTATATTTGAAGAAAGAGAACGATGATGGATAGCCTTGACCTTCGGGTCATAATTAAAATGACTAAAACGGGAGCCATACCCAGGTTAATTGAGTTAGCTACTCTGAACAGGCATACTTCTTTGATACCATATATATACTTTGTGATTGATTGGCGCCTTTGATTGATTTTGGGGGTATATCTGGGGTGGGCGGTAGTTGCGGCTACGCGTTACCACCGGCCTGGGTCCGCAATCCGGTAGAATCACTACTGATGGGTATTGCCTCGATGCCTTGTCATATTTATCCTGATCGAGCCCCCTACGATTTTGATTTGTACCGTACCTATGGATTGGCCTCTGATAGCCACTATGTACTGTGGACTTTACGGTATCTGTATAGACCGCGGTATTATAAACGGTATAAGGGTAAAAATGTAATCCCACTTACGCTGTTTTAGTATGTTATATTTAACCGTAAACACTATTATAATAGTGTATTATATTATATGATATTAGTTTGACGGATCCTTAAGAGATGGAAATTCCCGTAACATCTCCTAAGTTATTGCACTCATATTTTTCACTTGAATTTGATTTAACTAATATGAGAATGATTTAGTTCTGATTCGAGTGTTTGTTGTGTTTCTTTTTATGCAATACCCTCGGGTTAGACTAAGTTGCAGTTAGCAAAGATTCCCTTGATTTGAAGATTCCATTATCAGGATGAAAATGGAGCTCAACAGACATATTATTACTATTATTCCGCTGCAATGCATTGGTATGTTGTATGTTAATTTACTCTGATAATCGTTGTAAAATATAATCAAATATATGTTTTAACAACTTCACGAACTGTTATTTAATTATTATATTTTGTCCTTCCGTTATGAGATTCTATGTTGTTTTTCTTCTTCTCTTCTTTTTCTTATATAAATCCCAATAACTATCTGTATTTTTGATTTGTTTAAGCCGACATTGAGGATCATTGTCGATTTGAACGGTCAAAAATCACGGATGTTACATTTGGTGTCAGAGCTTTGGTTTAGCGAAAACCTTGGCTCTATTTGGGATTAACTCATTAGAGATAGGGTGGTAATACCTTAGAATGAGTTTGAGTGTATATGAGAGAGTGTACTTGTAATTTTGATATAAAATGGTTTTTTATTGTGTTGATTTGTTCTGTTGAGTATTTATGAATTCTCGTCGGTACTTGGGACGCCAATGCATCGATAGGATTTCTAAACAGTCGAACATAGCTTACCGACGTAATATTGTTTGGAATTATATTATATATATATAATTAATTGAAAATATATGAATTTTTATTTTGTGGATGATAATATTAAATTTTCATCATATATTACTCGATTAATTAATAATTAAAACCATTGGTTGTTGATTGGTTTAAGAAAAATCAAATATTGAAAATTTATTGGTAATGAAATAAGAAGTAAAATGTGAATTTGAGAATTTGATTTCTGGAAATTTTGTATTATTAATTTGCAAATGGTTTGAAATGATATGTTTATATTTACAAATTGTTTCATACAGAAATTATTTTTAAATGAATTATTGAAAAAAAAAATATAAGTGTATACCCTCTTTTCTTTGAGAATGATTTCGGTGATGAGTGCACGCATCATCGATGTTTATTTTCAAGAGTCTAACTAGGGAGACATTTAATATTTTGTATTTTGTTTTATGAAATTGAACTTTACTTAAATCCTTTTTATAGTATGGTTTTATGTAAATGGTATATTATATGAAAAAAATTGAAAAATAGAGCCCGAAACTTAATTCTTAAAATCTTGAATAAATAATGAATTGAAACTTCTGAATATTAAGAGAGTTATAATTAAAATAAAATTCTTAAGAATTGGATAATAAATTGAAACGATCGGCAACCACTGAAACTTGTGTAAAAATCAATTATGTTCTGTAACATGAATAACTTACAGATTAACTAAGAAGTTGAATGTTATAAGAATAAGCAATTAATTAATGCACAAGTATGAGAATGGAAAAATCAAAGTGGAAAATTTTGATTGGTTATAAATAAAATCTAAGTTATGTAATAAAACAAGATATATTTAGTTACGTTGTGAAATTCAAATTTAACTAAGTAATATGAATTAACCGAATCAATGAAAAATCAATTAAGCAAATTATTTAGTAATACACTGAATGTAATGATATTAATGTTTGGTTTGGTGAAAATATAAGTGAATAGGCTTATAATTATAAACCTAATGATGGCTGAATGAGTTAATTAATTTAATTTTAAAACGATCTCGTCACATAGTGGCAGTTCATAATTTTCTGAATTAAAGTTTAAATGGATATATAGAATCCAAAATAAGTCGGAATTCTTTGAAACAAGAATCTTCCAGTTCTATTGGATTATAGTTTTCTAATGAAAGAGAAAATTTTAAATTTCAACGTGTAAATTTCAAGATATGTGTAAACCAAAATTTTAGAAAAACAGCACCAGGGAAATTCGCGATTTAAAACCAAATTATATTAAAAAAAGGGACGATAATAAAGTTTAGGAAAATTCTAAATTTAGTCGATAGAAGTGTTGGAGGAATTTGAAACTAAATATTAAACAAATTCAATGTAAATCAACTAAATATGAATTGGAAAATGACTTGGGTAATTAATAAGTGAAATAAGCTTGTTCGAGAAGAAATGAAAAGGGACGTAAGTTTGTTAATAAAATAGGAATTTTCGATAAATTAATTAAAAGGTAAATTGAGAATTTAATAAAAGAGAAAGGATAATAATGACTCGACTGAATTGATTAAATTAATTAAGCATATATGTAGTACAATTGAAGAAAATCAACTCAGAAGTAAAATAAATTGGATGTAAATATCTATAATTATTGAAAATAAATGTCAATGAGTGGATTTAAATAACTTGAACAACGATATAGAGCAGTATATATAATAAACCAAGCGTTGAAATTGGAATGAACTTGAGAATGAAATATAACAAATGAAAGTATGAATGGTTTAGAAGTGAAATAAACAATGAAATCGTACAAATAAAATAATGACATTACAAAATTTTGTTAGACTGCTTGTTTGGATGAATATAATTGATTGGATGTTTTATTTATGTTTTAGTTGCATTTGCTAATTCATTTGTGTTGACTGTAAACATATAAATATTGTTTCTTTTATATGCTGTTGAATGTTAGTAGGTACTGAAGGAAACTTTCTTGCATTGGAGCTACTTGCGCATAAAAAATTGCTTTTTGCTTGCTAAAAAATCGCTAATAACGCAAATGAAAGGTACGTATATCGAATTTATATACCATATTTTGGCGTTTTATGTTGTTTTCCTAATTTTGGGATGCCTCATCATTGAGATGATATGTATATTTATTATTATATATATTATTGTTTTCCGGACCTAACCGTACAAAGAAGACTCTGCCGAAATTTTTCGTGAAATTATGACTTAGGAAATTTTGTGAAAATATGAGTTTTGTATAAGTTAATTGTTTTTAATTTAGTAGAAATTTTATATTATTTTAATATTATTTTGCCACTTCATTCTACGCTTCTTTTCGGGGACGAAAAGTTTTAAGTGGGGAGAATGTGACATCCCAAGTTTTGCGATAAATTATATTATTTAATTTAATATGATTTTGATATTATATGGTTGTAAATAATATTTAATGATTTAATTATGAAATTATACATTGAAAACATTATTTAATTGTTTAAATTAATAACAGTTGAAGTCGCAGTAATCGATAGTTGATTTATAAGTGTATATGAGTTTTATTTTGATTTGAATATTATTTATAAACCTTGAATTTAATTTAAAAACGGATAAGCGAATAATGAACATTTTAATATATTGATGAACTAGTTTTGAATGGTAACTTTTGAATATGATGGAATTAGACCCTGAGACATGTTCCGATTGATTCAAAAGTATCGAAAACATTATTTTCAATATATAGATTGTATGGTTTGCGATCGAAATAATGAATGTACAAAATATGTCTGTTTTGACGATAAAAGGTCTATTTTGGGCCAACTGGGTATATGCATCTAAACCCATTCATTGAATACTATAAATTATCATTACCAGCCCCTAACACAGTCTCTAATCCACTCTATTAACCGAAATCTCGAAATCAAAACCCTAACTAAAAAATAATAGCGATTTCAGATCTGAAACAACGTCATAAATTCAACTGTCTCAAACCATATCGAATTATATGTTTTCGGAAAGGTCTCGATGATACGAACTAACGGGAAGCGTCGGTTTTGCAAAACAATGCTCGGATCAACGGTAAATTTTGGTCAAAGGCAGAAAAACGGGAAATTAGGTTCAAATTTGGGGGGTTTTGATTTGTGAGTCAATCGAAGAATCGGAGATATGGGTATTGTAGAGAATCTTCATACGAAGCTAATGCAAGTGGTCTCGTGTCGATTGGTGGTCGGAAGATCCGAGAATTCGCGATTTAAGGTGTGAAAATCCGCAACTTTCATTGGATGGCGCGAGGTCCACTTGCAACTAGAGGCGGAGCTATTGGAGGTGGAGGTGTTGCTTGTCGAGGGCTTTGATTTGGTGGTGGTCTTGCATCAAACGGAGGTCGGAGCGTGGAGTTATGGATGGTCAAAGGTTGCGGGTTTAAAGATGAAAATGGGTTCACTTCACGCGGTTTGTTGCGTTGGAATCGCATCGACGATCTCTTCGCGATGACGCTGGATTGGACTGATTCTGAGACTGTAAAATTTTTGGATCTATTTTGGAGTTCAAACGTGTTCAGAACCAAGGTGAGTGATTAAACCGACTCATGTGTAACTAAAGTATGCTAATATTAGTTAAATTAATATCATGTCATGGTATGATTGTATGGATTGATGTTTGACATTTTAAATTGCATGTTTATATTTATTTGTATCGATAGTGTAGTTAAATTTGATTGTTAAATATAATTTTATAGTTAAGTTAAAAATTCGACATTTAATTTTCGTTTAAAACCTAACATCTAAAAATTTGAAATTTATATGATATTGGACTATTTGTATGTATTGATGTGATGAATGGCATGAATTTGATATGTTTGACCTATTGATGTTAATTGTGTGAATCTACCTGTTATTCACATATGACCATTGTTGTGCTGATTAATCACAATCATTACCCCAGATGTTACGGGCATCAAATAAACCCGGGATTAGTCATTAAAATGATTTAAGAATGTAGGTTGAAATGATAAAAACCTATGGCCCTGATTTGGATTGAAATGATATATATCCTTTCCCAAAATGATAAAATTAAAATTTAAGTATCACTTGGCCATAGGATAGAAAATTATATATGGACACAGCTGTTAAATAAAATTTGTTTTAACCATGAATTTTGAAATATTGTTTTAAAGACAATATAAGCGATGTTCTATAATTTATTTCCTTCGAACTTTAACCTTGAATTTTGAAATATGAACAAAAAAGGGAAATAAATTAGTATTGTAACTAAAGCTAAATAAAGTGAAATATAATGTAAATCGAATTTATTGAAATTGAATGGTTTCACCCACTTTTGAAATTTATTATGAATCAACATTGATTTGAATTATATTTGAATTGTGAACTCGATATTTGTTATAAATTGAAATCATTGAAAATGAGAATCTGATTTGGAATGTAACTATTTGAATTAATTTGATCGAATTGAAATGAATGTAAATTGGAAGTTTAATCGATGGAATTGTTGAAAATTGAGTTGGTTGAATTGAAATTGAAATATGACCTCAAGTTTAATTGAAAATGTTAGAGAAACGATTCTAATTCCAACTATAATATTTCAAATCATTTTATAAATTATCTTAATAACAATTTTATTTTCTTTATAAACTATTTTACTTTATTTCTATTTTATTTTATAAATTATTTTAAATAAATCAGTTTATAATTAACTATTTATTTTATAAATTACTTAAATGTTTTAACTATATATTTTAATAAATTTGATAAATTTTATTTTAAATTACAAACTATTTAATTTCAAACTATTCCAATTATATATTTAAACTATTTTAAATATACTGTTAACTATTTTAATATTCAAATTATTAAAGTTGGAATTGTTTCAAGATTTTAATTGGTTTAAATGGAGATTTTAGTATGAATAATATTCTATTTCGAATATTGAATGATTTTAAAAATCTGATATTTTGATATGAAGTATGAACCTCTTCGAAATGTAAAAGAACTAACTGGTGTGAAAAATGTAAATGTTTGGTTGTTAAAGAGACCAGGATCGAATATTGTCATACTCTCTGCCAATACCGAAAACCACTTTAACAGCTGTGTACGCGATGAAGTTCTAGAAATGGTGTTGGATGGATTTGGCAGCGGTTATCTTCTTTGAAGAAAGAGAACGATGATGGATAGTCTTGACCTTTGGGTCACAATTAAAATGACTAAAACAGGAGCCATACCCAGGTTAATTGAGTTAGCTACTCTGAGCAAGCATACTTCTTCGATACCATATATATACTTTGTGATTGATTGGCGCCTTTGATTTATTTTGGGGGTATGTCTGGGGTAAGCGGTAGTTGCGATTATGCGTTACCACCGGCCTGGGTCCGCAATCCGGTAGAATCACTACTGATGGGTATTGCTTCGATGCCTTATCATATTTATCTTGATTGAGCCCCCTACGATTTTGATTTGTACCGTACCTATGGAGTGCCCTCTGATAGCCACTACGTACTGTGGACTTTACGGTATCTATATAGACCACGGTATTATAAATGGTATAAGGGTAAAAATGTAATCCCGCTTACGCTATTTTAATATGTTATATTTAACCGTAGACACTATTATAATAGCGTATTATATTATATGATATTAGTTTGACGGATCCTTAGGAGATGGAAATTCCCATAACATCTCCTAAGTTATTGCACTCATATTTTTCACATGAATTTGATTTAACTAATATGAGAATGATTTAGTTCCAATCCGAGTGTTTGTTGTGTTTCTTTTTATGCAATACGCACGGGTCAGACTGAGTTGCAGTTAGCGAAAATTCCCTTGCTTTGAAGATTCCATTATGAAGTTGAAAATGGAGCTCAACAGATGTATCATTACTAGTATTCAGCTGCAATGCATTGGTATGTTGTATGTTAATTTACTCTGATAATCGTTGTAAAATATAATCAAATGTATGTTTTAACAGCTTCACGAACTATTATTTAATTATTATATTTTGTCCTTCCGCTGCGAGATTCTGTGTTGTTTTTCTTCTTCTCTTCGTTTTCTTATATAAATCCCAGTAACTATCTGTATTTTTTATTTGTTTAAGCCGACATTGAGGATCATTGTCGATTTGAACGGTCAAAAATCACGGATGTTACAGTAACCCTTTTCCATGTCATAATTTGATTCCAATATCTAATATATGCATTTATTATTTTAGTTGACTAACTATTATGCTAGAATTTAATAAATGTAACGATTTCAACAATGATCAATAAGTATTTGTGTCTAGACATTATTGTAATATCATTGGAATTTTTAGAAAGAGTTTTGGTTATTATACGGTAAAAACTTTCCCCTGGTTATGTACAGTGTTGTTTAAAGAGATACCTTCTATTTCAAAAGGTTTTATAAGTTAACACAAATATGTTTCTTACAACTTGAGTTTTCTCACATCTGTTTTCAAGACTAATATAGGCTTTATTTTGCGATAATGCATGGATCAAACCCAGAATTTTGTCAAATTAGCATAAATTCTTTGGAGCCTTGGAGAGGAGCTGGAGGCCTAAGACACACTTCCATATTTTAGTTTGCTATTCCACTGTTGTTTTATGTTTAGGTTTTCAACATTTATAAGGATATGTTTTGTAGCTATTCAAGGATGAAATTAGTTTAGTGTATTCTAATATGCATACGCAGATAAATCTCTTTCTTTTTGTAAAGACATGTTTATATTATATGTTATTCAGCATGTTTTATGAGATTTTGTTTCTTCTTTTCCTTAAAGTTCTATTTTTCATATGACTAAATGATCAGCACACGAATACTAAGTATATATTAATTGTCGTATTTGGTGGTAAAAATACAGTTGTTCAACGATATAAAGAGGAGAAGTTACAGATGTTTGAATCCATGTGGAATTCAATTTATTATTCCTTCATGCGGTCAAACGTTTGATCTGCTCTATTCAGACATTGAGAGTATGAAGTTTGTTCCGAAAAGACTTTTCTAATATATGACCTTATACTAAATATCTTAGGACTGTTTGGTTATATGTTTTTTTACCACTTTAGTCATATATCTAAGCTGCAGGGCAAAGGTTTTCTTGGGGTTCTGCTATTTCAAATACTAGAGAGAAGTTTCAATAGTTCGATGCAGATTTCTTCTTTATTGATGGTACAGATTCTTTGATATGATCCAATCTTATACGTTAAATAAATCATCTATATTAGCCTTATATCCATCTTCCTAACCAACAAGTAATTGAATTTCCAATAATTGTAATCAATTGAAATCGTAGCTAAATAAGTTTAAGGGTTTTCAAGTTTGAATGCTTTGTAACTTCCTAATCATAGAATTGGCTTGTGAACTTCGATGATTTGAATAAAAGCGGTTGTTGAGTATCCATAGAGATGACTACAATATCTAAACCCATTATCTTCTATAACTCTTATTTATGTGATTGCATTTTTGAACTTGAGTTACATTGGTAACCAAATTTATTAAAAACTAGATCCTAATTAAGCTAGTGTTTCTTATTTTGTATGCTTACTAGTGGAAACTTTGGCAATTCTATTAATAATTTTATGTTAATTATGCAATTAAATTTTTTGATGGAAAGGAAGATTAGTTTTAACAAAACCTGAAATTTTGGAAATGGAAGACGAAGATGGAGGCAATGTTTTCTTTTAGCAAGGCTGACCGATTTTTATAATAACATTTTTTATTATAACGTATAATAAATACAATAGGTACAGACGATAGATTATTTATCTATTAACTAAATACGATTTTTTAGAGTGTACCTTTCACTATAACTCATATCTCGACATAGGGAGCTTCACAGAAAAATTAGTCTTCCAATGACAAAACAGCTTGCATAAGACAAGGAATATGATTAACACCGCGTAGGGTGAGGAAATACCACTACAGAATTACAAACCGCCTAAGCTACGAAAAAGTAGAAAGGGAGTGCCATTTCCATACTAGTACAACAACTGAAAATTGACATAATAATGCTCGACACGGGTAAGCTTACATGAACAACTCACAAGAAAAGAATCATAACACTGTAACAGCTTGACTAGGTTCAGATTTCATGAAAAGCTAACAAGAATAGAGCCGCAACAAAGCAAAAGCTTGACAAAGTATCTGACAAAGGGAAACAACAACAAAGCAAAAGATGAACTACTCTATTGTCAAGGCACATCGAGGAGTTAAAGCCAGAAGCGGTGCAAAAGGATCATTACAAACACTACTAACAAGCTGTAACCCTAAAATGGCAACATGTCCACAAAAAGACATCAATCATCCAAAACAAAGGAGAATACAACCCTGTCGACTACACTAAGACCCCAAAAACTCAAATTCCAAAAGAAACTGGTGCAGACACAACACAAGAACACCATGCTTCACAAGTTGAAACACCACCCATAACTACCCAAGCCCAAAAGCCGATAAAATACTAACAACAACCAAACCACATTGTACTCAAAATCCAGAGACAAAGAACATGTTATTTAACAAGGCCGAACACTTTCTATAGTGATATGTAATACTTCCATTATAATGAATAATAAATACAATAAGTACAAGCGATGGAATGTTCATTTATCGAATATGTATAATTTTTAGAGTGGATAGTACACTATAACTCATATCTCCATGTAGGAAGCTTCACAGAAAAATAGGCGTCCAACGGCAAACCAAATTACAAACTAACTTGCACATGATAAGGAAGATGAAGGCAATGTTGAAGAAGGAGAAGGCTTTTAAGGTAATTTCGGCATTTGAAAAATTGAAGGATACTGAGGTATATGATTTGGAGATGGTGGATGTAACAACCCGCATTTTACGTATCGGAGGATCATAAAATATTTTTATATAATTCCCTGAGGGTTGGATCATTCTCAAATTTTGATATGTTGTTTATGGGGATGTGAGATATGTCCATAATTTTTACCAATTTTATTTGTGACCATTTCCCCCTATCAATTTTGTACAAGGAACAAATTTTGATTGGGATCGAATCAGGTACTGAGACAGATTTCATTGGAAAGGAAATGGTGTTGTCAATTCTGCAGAGTGGTCACATTAAAGATTTGGTTCAGTGGTTTGGGAGTAATCGCTATTTTAGAGCTACACAATTTATGTGCAGGTTTGGCTAGTCATTAATGGGCTGAACTGGTGTGGCCCATAGTGGGCTGGTTGGACGCTATAAATAGGGGTTAGTGGCATGGAGAGAAGTTTACTTTTCTTCATTCTCTCATTTGGTTGAGCTTGTGATCCTCCTTGCTCAATCAAATACACTTTTCCTCCATTAAAATTCTAAATCTACGCAAGAAGATTGAAGATATATCTACATTAAGGGAGGCTAAATCTACATCAAATGAAGGAAGATCGCATCAAATTGAGAGGTTTTAATATAGTTCTTTGCTGTCAGGATTGGGAATTTAGTGATTTCAAGTTTTTGAAGATTTGGTGAGTGATAAGCATCTCTCACACGGATTCAATTGAATATATGGGTTGTTTGATCTTATTTTCATCATTTCAAGTTGTTTTCACCTAGTTGTACATGATGGTAAATATATTTTCGTTCGAATCACCATAAGATCTAATCTAGCAACTTAAATCGGTAAATTTATATGTTAGTTTGTGTGTTTATGCCAATTTAGATCCATTTCTTATTCATTCATTGTTTTATCATGATTTGGTGAATTCATATGGTTATATGATGATTTATTGTTGTACTAATGTGTGTTTATGATTGCTATTGATTTTGGGTTGAAATTTATTGATTTGAATGAGTTGTTTACATCGATATTTTCGTTTGGTGATGGATTGGTTAAGATTGGTCAAATCTAGATTCGATTCGTTTTTGATGGGTCGCATGGCTTGGAAAGCAAGAAATGAGGATTGAAAATGTGGCACAAGGTTGGGTAGTTTGAAGTCAGGTCGCTCGAAGTCGGGTCGCTTGAGGTCGGGTCATTTGAAGTATGGATCGTGACTTGCGCAGCACGAAATGGAGTTGGGTCATTTTTGGATATTGGTTGTTTTTTGGGCTATGGGTCGTTTTTGGCTACAAGTCGTTTTTTTGTATGTGAGAGTCGCTTTTCATAGCGGAAAGGCTAAAGTGCTGTGGATTGAATGTCGACCAAAAGTAATGATTATTTTGGTTCGAGAATAGACGTGGATTCGAAGTAAATTCAGGAAGGAGTATTCGAAGTGATATGAAGTGTTTGTTTATCGGCGAAATGCAACGAATATGCAAACGACTCAAGTGTGACTTGAGCTCATGGATAATGGTTGCTCAAGATGAGGTCAGAGTTTGTGGATAGTCGCCGGTGATGAGGACTAGAGTTATGAAGGCTGGGAGTTTATCGTTATCGTAAGTTCTAGCGGGCTCAAAGCAAAGGTATAATAGGGACCCCTAAAAGACTAGCGGAACCATTCGAGTATCCTGGCACATTGGATGGGCCTGGTTGCCTTTGGGAGGCAAATGTACGTTGGACATGCAGTAATCTGACTGGAACTGGGGTTACCATTAGCCCTTGACATAATGGCATAATGTAGTTAGTCATACGATTAACGATGGTTTCAAAGCAAGATTGGCGATGATAGTCAGAGTCATGGAAGATGATTGTTTTGCTTGTATCGTCTTGTGTGGATTATCCGATGTTGAAGGAGATATCTCTTGAGTGCTTATCTGATGTTGGTTTAGGCCTTTAGGCTTGTGCTTAGGGGTTGTTGATATCGATTAGGATGGTCTACGCTTGATAACTGATTTCCATGAATGTATTGTTTATTTTTACTTGATTGTCATAAAGGCTATCACAGTCGGATGTGGGGAAGACGAAGTTAGGTTATTCTCTGTTGATGTTGGTAATTAGTTGATTAATCTGCCTATTCTCTTATACTTTATTGATGGTGTTAGATAGCTATTTTATCGCTCATTAAGACTGTTGTCTAACTCAAGGTTTTGTGTCTCCCTCTTATTACCTTGGGTTGTTCATTCATGTGATGAATAGGCAGACTGAGTAGCAGGTGACAGGTAGTTGATCTTGATGTGGACGATGCTGCTGAGCAATGATGAGAAGGAGGCTGGCGTATTATTTCCTACTATCAACTATTTGTTGTTTTCCGTTGTTCGATGTATTCTCTGAGTGACTTGTAATGAGGCATTTTGTACAGACTCTTATGGTATTCCTATGTTGTATGGATAACTCATGAAGATATGAAAAGTTCAAGAATTTTATCAATTCTACTTCACAATTGCTGCCTATTGTATATGTACTATTATATTTTATCCTTGCCGCTGTGAATTATACGACAGGTTCCACATATGTTATTCTACCCTGATGATAATCCATAGTTGCCTGGCACGCCTTTCAGCGTATTATTTCCCTTGTTAAGTGCAGGAGCTGTGGGCGGTTGTCACATTTTGTATCAGATCTCTTGTTAATCGATTTTAGCCAATGTTTGAAAACGTAATGACGTATATGACACCCCACGTCCATTAATGTCACTCTTTGACAGAATGCATTAAGTTTCGCGAAGCGTTATTGGTAAACATAATCAGAAACATCACAAGACAAATATAGAATAACAATGGAATTTAAAACTTTATTTAATAGAAAAGCTTCGTGGTTCAAAACATAGTTACATCATAAGTTTGAAATTCGTAAAACCTAGTGCATCAACTTAAAACACTTGTCTTGTACTAAAATCATCAGAGTACAATAAACATAAAAAGAGCATAATCCCCAAAACATAGCCATAGTAGAGAAGATACAAAATCAAGCAGTACATCTAAGCAGCTCCAAGCAGATTGAAAGAAGAATCGTGATCAAGCCTGATATACACGTAAATGTGTATATTTTATTCGCTTATTTATCTAGTTTTCTATTTAAAATAATTAATATTGTGTATTTACAGCTGTGTTTTCAGATTGTTGATAAAAAGCTTGGTTTAGAGCATTTGATGGATAAAGCATGAAGAATTTGCTTAAAAAGAGTGAAGTTGAAATTACTAAAGCTTGGAGAGTTTAAAGCTTGAAGAACGGTTGCAAATAGAGTTCAGTTGGGTAGATTTGGCTCACTAAAGATTCATATTGCATTCATATTGGCTCATTTGCAAGGCCTCTCACTCTACAACTGCGTTCACACTAGCTTATGTGTTAGTTGGGCTAATTCTTTAGTCCCACATTATGGAATTTGCCAAGTAGCCTTTGTCATATCAGCTATAAATACACTTTATCTCATTCATTGTAAAACACACTTAGTTTTATTCTGTAATTATCTTCTTGGAATAAAACTCTTCTTCTCCCTTTCTCTCAGTTGTTATTTTATTTTATTTATGTTCATGTTATTTAGTTTATGTTTCTCTTCTCATCTAGTTATGTCTAGCTTATTCCCTTTGATTAGGGGGTGATGACGGTAATAGATATGATTCAACATGAATCACATAGCCAACAAATGAGGACTTTATACATGTAGATCTGGATCTGAATCAAGGGTTAG
Source organism: Allium sativum (assembly GCA_030737875.1). NCBI lineage: Eukaryota > Viridiplantae > Streptophyta > Magnoliopsida > Asparagales > Amaryllidaceae > Allium > Allium sativum. The sequence goes on from CM060909.1 coordinate 649,019,081, forward strand.
ATATAAACCTTCATATTCTGTGTCATTTAAGAGCTATGCTCCTTCACAGGGTATATTCGTGTTCGATCTAACAATTATCAGATTTAGATCTAATTTTAGGGTTTTAGAAATTAATTAGTGAATCTGTCATGATAGTCTATGGTTGTTTAAGAGCTCAGCTCCTGCATAGGCTATGCTTGTTGTTATTTACTTATTTGTTTCTGAGAACCTAATTATCGTTGATTCATGTGTGTGACAGAAACATGAATTAGATCTATATTTATTTGTTGGCTATTGATGAGTGTGAATCCAATCTATGTCATTATCCCCTAATTGCTTTCTCTTATTATATAAATCTCTCTTTTTATTTTCTGTTACTTTCTGTGTTTTCAATCAATCAAAATCCTGGAATAGCTTGACTGGATTTATTAATTAAAATATTTTTGGTCCCAGAGTTCGGCACCCTCTACAACAATCCTTGTTGTTTAGGAAAGCCGAACGGATTTTACAGTTGTTTACAACTGTTTAATTTGTTCGCAAATAAATTTTGGTGCCGTTGCCAGGGACCAAAATAATTTTAAATTCGTAGATCCTTCGGGTTATTTTTTAAAAAAAAAACATAAAAATATTTTTTTTATTTTGTTTCTTTTTTTTCTAGTATAGATATAAAAAATATCTCATTGGTTGATTTGGTATTTGATCTGTGATACCATAATTTACCAAATAAGAGAAGAAAAAAATATTTTTGCCAAATTTTGTTTTCAATTTCTTTCCATCTATTTCTTTCCCTATCTATCATTTACTTCTTGCTGATTTTTCTTCAATGCATTCTTTACTCCCTTCTATTTATAACAATAAAAAAAATTACTTGCAAATTTGGTTTGATTTATGACTTGTTTTTAGTACAAATTCTTCCCGTTTCTTTCATTTACTTCTTTCCGCTTTTCTACAAGTTTCTTTCCCTTTTTCAATTTTTTTCCCCTCTTTTACATAGTTTTCCCTTTTCACCTTTTACAATCTTCAAAAAAAAACATATTTTCTTATTGCAAATTTGTTTTTCTGCCTTGCAATTTTTTTCTCCATTTTCTCTCCTGTTTGACTCTCCCTCGCCAAAATCCTCTTCTCAAAAATCCACAAACCACTGCTCCCCAGATCTTTCATAACCCCACTTCAATCTGCAAACACCATCTTACACCAAGTTCAGCAACTAAAGACAGTCACCAAACTCTTACCACAAAGCTCAAAGCAACTTCGCATCCATCACTGTATTGCGCCCACAAAACCAATTACCTGCGACAAATTCTTGAACCAACCACAAACAAACTCACTTCAACATCATCCTCCACGTTCAGACCCTACACATCACTCCAGATCGTGATCCCTACACCGACAGCACTCCCAAAACCCTGTTCTCATCCACCACGCAACAGCCTGTCCACCCTCTCCTATTCAAAACCGACCGCAACTCCCCTCTGATTCAAACACAAGTAACACCAGACAAACCCCTTCATCCAAACTGCAGTCCAACACCCCATAAACCCTTTCAAACCTTTCCTCTCAATCCTCCTTCCAAACCAGCACCGTCACGTGACAACAACCCCAGCCTCCCTTCAAGCCAGCAACTCTTCGCCATCTTCCCTTCAACTTCTGCAATAACCAACCCAAACCGCACTCCACGCAAATCCGAACCACCCTCCACGCAAGTTCAAACTGCTCCAACAATCGCATACCCAATTCGATTTTGATTTCGAAATCCCCAAATCCGTCTCCACCTCCCAAAATTGCCACCACCAAATTCTCCTGCGCAAATCAACCCTTCCGACGAAATTCGCAGCTGCCTTGCGCTTCAACCTGGAACCGCCAGCACCAAAACTAGCAATTTTTTTCTCATCTTCGCTACTTGTATTATTTGGAAATTTTTTTTGGAAAATATTTCGTGACTGGTTTTTGCGATAAGCTATTTAGGGGGTAGGTTTTAGGCTTTGCATAAGTGGGCGTGGGTTGGCCTGACTAGTGGGCTTCGTGGGCTTTTGGGTAAGGAAATTAATTTGTTTTTTTTAAAAGCTGTTTCTAGCTTTTGTTTAAGTTTGATTTAAAAAAAGGGTTTGATTTCTTTGATAGTTTCTTCTGTTAAAAAAAAATCATTTCAATTTTTTTTACCTTTGATTTTCACTCATCTTGTTTTCATTCTGTTTTTAATTTCATTTGCTTTATTTCTTTAAAAAAGGGAGGGTAGAAAATTTTTCAAAAGCAGGTACAGTGGAAACTAGAAAAAGGTTGAGTAGTCGGGAAATTAATAGGAGGCGACAACAACAGAAAGCGGCCTACGATTTAGGGTTCGAGCGGTTGCACACCAAGTAGGGTGTGAACGCGCTAGTGCGATTCAATTGTACTGGACGGACTGCCGATCAAGGTGAGTATTTTCTAACTCTACAGGGACTGCTGCTGCAAATAAAAAAATATATAGACAGTGCTTGTAAAATTCTTCTGCAGGGCATCGGCTTGCTTGTATATATATATATATATATATATATATATATTTCTGTAATTTCCTAGTCTGTGACTGTTCTGAGACTGTTCATTCTGTGACTGAAAAAAAATCGCATTCATCTTAGTTTTGTTTTTATTTTCTAAGGACTTCATTATATTTTGACAATTTGGTTTAGTTCTAACGGATTATTTCTTGGTGTCTAGACTACGGCAGAGTAATAACCGTTTATAAATATTACGGTGATTCGTAAATATTATATCGGTTGTTCCTCTAAAGGTACTTAAACCTTCGGCTGCATTGCTAGGGTGATTCCTGGTGCACCGATAACTCATGTTTGTTTACTGGTTGAGAAATCTTTTGTTGAAATAAATCTAACCGTCATTATATAATTCTAGAAATTGTAAATTGCATTAGGTTCATTTAAAACAAAAAAATTCTTTTGTGTCTAATTCTTTTTCTCTAAAAAAAATAACAATAAAAAAAATCAAAACAATTCTCGTTTTGTAAAAAAAAATTACTTTTATTCGATTGTCAAATTTGTTTTTTTTTCTAATCTTCCCTTATGCTTCTCGCTAGTGCATGCATAATTGGACTCGTGATCCTTCAGATAATCGTTTAGTTCGAACAAACATTCCTTTAACCATGGCCGAAGAAAATCCCCCTCGATCTCTTATGGATAGATACTTCCCCGATCGGGTTTCTATTCCTTCTTGCGTCATATTGCCCGCCCCAATGGGTAACCACTTTGAAATTCATTCGAATCACATAAATACTCTTCCAAAGTTCGGCAATCTAGAATGTGATGATCCTTATATCTTCTTGACCAAATTTGAACAAGTTTGTACAACCATGAAATTTCAACAATTAAGTGACGATGGAATCAAACTTAGGTTAATTCCATTTGCACTTACCGATTATGCTGAGAAATGGTTGTATAGCTTGCCTTCAAATACGATTGGAACTTGGGGTGAATTTGTGAAAATTTTTCTAAAGAAATTTTACCCTCTGGAAAAAACATCCAAAATTCGAAACGAAATCGTCAATTTTCATCAATTTAGGGGTAAATCCTTTGCAAAATATTTTGAAAGATTTAAAGAGCTTCTAGTCAAATGTCCACATCACAATTTCGAAAAATGGACTCTTTGTCAAATATTATACGATGGACTTGAAAATAACTCTCGAATCATGCTCGAATCGATGTGCCAAGGAAATTTTCTAGCCTAAGATCATAATGCCGCTTGGCAATTTCTCGAAAATTTGGCCGAAAAAATCAGCTCAATGGGAAAGATCTAACGAGAAATCGATTTATTCCCGATCTAACGCTCATTCGGTAGGATCATCAGTAGCCTTAGAAGCAAAAATAGACGCGATGATATCCAAATTCGATAATGTCCTTTCATCAACTCAAATAAATCAAGCTCAAGCGTCTCAGACCTCATGTTACAAATGTAACGATCCTAACCACATAGCCGATCAACGCCCACATTCATTGGAACAACTCAACGCATTTAACAAAGCTAGAAACGGCCCATTCTCCCCAACGTACAATCCAGGTTGGGGAAACCATCCTAACTTCTCTTGGGTCCAAAACAATGCAAATTCGAATGCGATTCGACCTCCTTTTCAATCATTTTCGATTAATCCTTCGAAACCTCCCTTTCAACAAACTCAATTCCAACATCCTGCGCCACCTTCTCAAAATCAAGCACAACAATCTTTTGTTCCCCAAGACGATAAACGATTGACATCACTGGAGAAAACTCTCGAAGAACTGACTAAAGCGACGACTCAAAATCTCCACTTAAATTTTCAAAATTGTAAGTTCTAAATCCACTTGGCCCACTTAAGGAGAAATGACTCATTGTAGCGTTCTTCTTCGATACCCCACATTATTCAAACCCAAGTTTTTAGTCGGTTTACATCCTTGTTTCGACAAGTTTATCTTATATTGGTATGCTCATGAACCTTTGTTTAAAGGTCAAAAAAACATCACTTTTTATACCAATATTACACCACCCACTTCGTACTTGTTTTAAGGTAGGATAACCATATACCACATCTTATTTTATATGGGTTATCTATCTTACGAAACTTTGCTTATCATTCCTTTCAGCTTTTTGTATAACATCAATCCAGAGTTGTGTGTTGAATTAAGGTTATAGAAGTAGAGTAACTAGGGCACAAAACTTTCCTTTCATGAAGTGTTGGTTTAGTAGAGGAGGAATCAAATGAAATAATGTACGGTATCATTCCATTCCATCTCCATTCATCATTCATCATGCAAAGAAAAAAGAAAAAAAAGAAGGAAAAGAAAAAAAATGAAATAAAGAGAGAGTCTCTCAGAATAAAATAGTCATTCATCATTCTTGACTATAAAGCATTCAGTTCCATTCCATCCACATCCATTATACCATACTTGGAAGTGAGGATTGTAGTAGAGGAGATGAAGGGAAATAAAAATGTTCATATGTGCCTTAGTATTACTTTATCTTTTGTAATTTGAAATTTAACAAATACACTTGCCCTCTTATCTATAATCTTTTTAGAACTTACAAAATTCTCCTTCATCTATGCATAACTCATATCCAATACACTACAGTTACACTGGTGCAAAATTGTTCAAAAAAAAAAGAATAAATGATTGGGTGTGCATTGTCGATGTGTAGAACTTTGGTTGACACCATGCTCTTAACCTTCAAGACAATTACAGTGTTATCAAGGAATTACGATTCAGCTTGAAAATTTTTATTCATTTTTGCACCAATTATGGGATGGACATTTTGGGGCTAAACCGTTATTATTGAAGTTAGGTGAAATCCTTGGAATATGAAAGACCTTAAATATATTGTTTGATTAATCCGCGTACACAAGACGCTTTGGATTTTGTGGGTAGTATCCGCTGAAAACCTCACGAGACAACACTTGTCCTACTAGGGACACCTAGGGGTTTAACGGCTTGTTGCATACTCTAAATGCAATCGTGTTTCCTACGAAAGTGTGACATATCTTAGTTTAGTTTATTCGAGGATGAATAAAAAGATAAGTATGGGGTATTTGATATACACGTAAATGTGTATATTTTATCCGCTTATTTATTTAGTTTTCTATTTAAAATAATTAATATTGTGTATTTATAGCTGTGTTTTCAGATTGTTGATAAAAGCTTGGTTTAGAGCATTTGATGGATAAAGCATGAAGAATTTGCTTAAAAAGAGTGAAGTTGAAATTACTAAAGCTTGGAGAGTTTAAAGCTTGAAGAACGGTTGCAAATAGAGTTCAGTTGAGTAGATTTGGCTCACTAAAGATTCATATTGCATTCATATTGGCTCATTTGCAAGGCCTCTCACTCTACAACTGCGTTCACACTAGCTTATGTGTTAGTTGGGCTAATTCTTTAGTCCCACATTATGGAATTTGCCAAGTAGCCTTTGTCATATCAGCTATAAATACACTTTATCTCATTCATTGTAAAACACACTTAGTTTTATTCTGTAATTATCTTCTTGGAATAAAACTCTTCTTCTCCCTTTCTCTCAGTTGTTATTTTATTTTATTTATGTTCATGTTATTTAGTTTATGTTTCTCTTCTCATCTAGTTATGTCTAGCTTATTCCCTTTGATTAGGGGGTGATGACGGTAATAGATATGATTCAATATGAATCACATAGCCAATAGATGAGGACTTTATACATGTAGATCTGGATCTGAATCAAGGGTTAGATCTGAACCTTCATATTCTGTGTCGTTTAAGAGCTATGCTCCTTCACAGAGTATATTCGTGTTCGATCTAACAATTATCAGATTTAGATCTAATGTTAGGGTTTTAGAAATTAATTAGTGAATCTGTCCTGATAGTCTATGGTTGTTTAAGAGCTCAGCTCCTGCATAGGCTATGCTTGTTGTTATTTACTTATTTGTTTCTGAGAACCTAATTATCGTTGATTCATGTGTGTGACAGAAACATGAATTAGATCTATATTTATTTGTTGGCTATTGATGAGTGTGAATCCAATCTATGTCATTATCCCCTAATTGCTTTCTCTTATTATATAAATCTCTCTTTTTATTTGCTGTTACTTTCTGTGTTTTCAATCAATCAAAATCCTGGAATAACTTGATTGGATTTATTAATTAAAATATTTTTGGTCCCAGAGTTCGGCACCCTCTACAACAATCCTTGTTGTTTAGGAAAGCCGAACGGATTTTACAGTTGTTTACAACTGTTTAATTTGTTCGCAAACAAAGCCTAAGTATTCCCACCGTGGGAACCTAGGGGAAGGGGGAAAGAAAGAGAAAGAAAAGGAAACAAAATAGGTCAGACATAAGTCTGTCGAGTCCAATTACTTTTAGCATATAAGTAAGTAAAAGCATCATGAGAGGCATATAAACTGGATAAGAGAGATACAACATATAAGGCAGGTATGACAATGTAAACAGGATAAACAGAATAGAACAAATAGCATTTCCCTAACACTTTTCTTTCTCTGCACCAATACTGGTATAACAGGAACAGGATGATCCCAATAAGTACAAGATGATAGACTTAGGTGTACTTCTAGTGAGAGGTTTTACCCTATACAATAATAGGCGGCCCAACAAAACTGATGGGTGTTACCCCCAACGATAATAACGAGCTCCTAAACAGGTGAGACTAGATGTACCCTAATTACTGCCCCAATCGATCAGCTCCTTAACCCATATATACTCGTGCTGGCCCACGGTAGGATGTATGACTTCCTAAAGTGGCAACCCCATTATTTCCTAGATGCACGACTATACCTACTGATTCCACAACATCTTATTTTCCCGAGAAGGCGGACCCATGCACGTGAGCCCGATGGAATGCGCCGTCAGACACCCTTCTCCCAAGTGACCTATTATAACCAGCTCAGTAAGCATGCCCTGACCCTGACCTTGTACGGGGTTCTCCGTTTGATACCAATATAGGTTTCTAACTGATACGTGTCCCACACACCAGATGATACAAGCTTCCCCTAGGCTTGCATGCCCACTACTAGGATTTCAACAGGTTTTGGCTACTAGTTTAACAAGATCGCATAACTCCAACTGGCTAAGTTTGTCGGGTTCATATGTATAACCTGTCCCCATATATCTAACAAGATTAAATTAACCCTCCCACTGATTCAAGCAAATCTACTTAACCCCTAATCAAGTTAACAGGTTCATGCAATTCTTATGGATTCCAACAGGTTAAGTATTACAAGTTCATTACCATACATTTATTTATGGTTATAATGCGTTAGAATTCCTACGTTAAGTCTACCACTTGTGGATGCTGGATATGCCGGTCGGGTCCGGGCATACTTCTTCCACAAGTCAGACTTAACCTCGTGTCTTAGCACCATCACATGTTTATGCACTTAGACACCTCACATTAGATTTACCACTTGTGGATGCTGGATATGCTGGGTGGTCCCAGGCAGGCTTCTACCACAAGTGTAATCTAACATCGTGTCTAAGAACAACTACAGGGTCTAGTTACTGTAAATCTTGGCATATTCATCCTTTAACAATTATTCCTATTTCATTATAGGTTTTCATGCCCCTTTCCCAAGTTATATTCATCATGTACCATATGCCCCAAATTAAGACCTTTAATCATAGTTTGGTTTATGCCCTAAATCCATATTCATGTTTTCAATTCAAGTTGTGCCTTAAATTTCCCAATACAAGTTATGCCCCAGTTTTAACGTTTCCCCTCGTTCCCAATTTCACGCGTTCGCATATTTCAGTGGTATGCCTAGGTTCGAAGGTAGCCTAGCTATAAAATAAAAAGGGAAAGAAGAAGGGAAGAGAACAGAAATAAGCATAATAACAAGATAAACATATGATGGGAGAAATAGGCATAGCAACTGAATAAGCATATAGTGATAGAATTGGGCATAATGACATAAGAACAGATCCGACGAACATGTGATAATAGAGCTGATTAGGCATAGTTTACATCCAAACTCATATATATGTCAAGATTACATTTTAAGTGTTTATATCTAAAAATAACACAGACCCACTGTGATTGGATCTAAAGAACAGGGAATTGACTGAAGCACAGATCTCTGAATATGAATAACTTGTTGTTGAAGAAGTAGGCTAGATCAAACTATGTTGGGGCAGCATCTCGTTGTCGCCATTGATTTACGTGAATAAAACAATGGGACTAATGTCTTATTTAACCTAGGGTCAACGAATCTGGTCAGAAAACAAGTCTATGTACGCAGGAATGAATCTGGTTCGGATCTGGGGGGTGTCGACATGGGTGTCAACACCCCTGTTGTGGTGTCGACCCCCAATGGTCTAACCTCTGTCTATTCTGCGTCTTCTGATTTCATATTATTTTGAATGTTTTGAGTTGTTATATATATATATATATATATATATATAATTCTCTTATGCATATACAAACGTCTAACCTCAATATCTTCCCATACGATGTCCGTTTTAAGCAAACTTGGGGTCTATCTTAAGTAGAATTCCGAGACGAATGCAATGGCATAGTCTGTTTCCCTTAATTCCCAATATTTAATTCAGTATTCTTTAATTCATCATTATAGTGTCTTTTAAAATTATGGGGTGTTACACTCTCCCCTACTTGAAGGATTTCGTCCCCGAAATCTCCAAGTTAGGAAGAATGTATATCCTAACATCCATCATCCATCTACTCACCCACCAATCAGAGGCATCCGTTGTCCTTAAAAGATCTCTAATGCTTATATGAACATATGCCAAGGTGTGTGTATATGTCTTTATACTAATGTGGAAGATCAGGCGGTCTACTAGTTCAGTTGACCTCCTTAATGCAAGGTATGTTAGTGCCATGAATCCAGCATGTATGTAAATAATCCAATTATAACATGTAAGTTCTATGTGCATACGCAATCAATCATCCAAATGCAACATCCATATGATGATACACCCACTATCATCCATAAAAGAAAAAAATGCACACACATCCATATGCATTATGAGAGTGATTGAGCCGATCTAGTGCCTAATATGTGTGTATATGCATCCACAAGCAACCAATTGCATCCATCAAACACAACATGTCTCAAACACATGTTTACATACATGGGATTTCTACCTAAAGGTCAAAGATTCGATCGATAGGATATACTTAAATGACAGAAATAAGCATGAATAAAAGCTTTGGAAAAAGAAGTTAAGAAAAAAACCTTGAAAAAGAAGTTAAGAACATACCCTTGAAAAGGAAGTTAAGAACATACCCAAGTTGCATCCTCTTGGTTATCTCCCTACTGAACTTTCATAAACTTGATCTCTCGGTTTCGTAGCTTCTTAACTTCTGATCCAAGAATACGGGTAGGAACTCGTCTAACTGTCGCCTCCCGTTCCACTTCTATATCCTCAAGCATACTCGGTTCAACTATTTCAGCGGTATCATGCAGACATTTCCTTAAATGGGAAACATGAAAAACATCATGAATGTCGGACAGTCTCTCTGGTAGATTTACTCTATAGGACATTGGGCCAATCCTTTTTGTTATGGGAAATGGCCCTATAAATCTTGGTGCCAATTTTCCTACAGATCCAAAGCAAACTACATTCCCCGACGGTGATACCTTAATGAAAACCATGTCCTCTACCTCAAACTCAATGTCAGTCCTTCTCCTGTCTGCGTAGGACTTCTTCCTATCCTGAGCTGTCTTCATTCGCCTAGGGATAAGATCAAACTTTTCTGAAGTTTCCCGTATCATCTCAAGTCCAAGTAGAAGTCTATCTGTAGACTCCCACCAACAAATCGACGATCTACATGGTCGTCTGTATAATGCCTCGAAGGGTGCCATGCAAATACTAGTCTAATAACTATTATTGTAGGCGAACTCTACCAAAGGAACATGCTCCTCCCAAGTCCCTCTGAAGTCAAGTATATATGGCCTCAAAAGAATCTCTATAACTCTATTTACCCTCTCCATCTGTCCATCGGTATGAGGGTGATAGGAGGTACTTAAACACAACTGTGTACATAATGCTTCTTGCAAGCTCCTACAAAATTCACTTCTGAAAATGGGGTCAGGATCACTTATGATACTGGAAGGTACTCCATGTAGACAGACAATCTCACAAAGATAAACTGCTGCCAACCATGTTGTCGTTTTCTTGCTCTTAACAGGAATGAAATGAGCACTCATAGTAAGCATGTCCACTATAACCCAAATACTGGTGTTGCCCTTTCTTGATCTAGGCAAACCATCAATGAAATCCATCAAGACACTCTCCCACTTCCACTATGGGACCTCCAAAGGATGAAGTAAATTACCGGGATTCTTTTGCTTAGCTTTGACTTGCTGGCATCAAACATCGAGAAACAAATTCTGCCACATCTTTCTTCATCCCAGTCCAAAAGAAAACCCTGTTCATATCTCTATACATCTTATCACCACCTGGATGAATAGTCATCTTAGAATGATGGGCTTCCTCAAGGACTGTCTTTAGTAGAATCCCAATTTGGGGAACACAAAGCCTTCCATCTCACCGCAGCCACCCTCAATCATCCGTGGAATATCTATTGAGGTGACTACAAGTCTCCCCTCTACTGAGCCTATCCAAGATATCTGCTAACAATGGGTCCTCTCGCTGTGAAGTACCTATCTAGTCCAACAGAGTAGGTCGCACCTCTACTGATGCCAATAAACCAGGTATAAAATCGATGGAGGGTCTGAAATCAAAAGTCGATATAAACTCCAAGCTTTTCCTCTCCACAAACAGAGGATTCAAAGTTATCCTCTGCCTACTCAATGCGTCTACAACCACATTACCCTTGCCAAGTGTATATGCGATATCTAAATCATAGGATGCTAGAAACTCCATCCATCTTTGTTGTCTTAAATTAAGATCCTTCAACGAGAACAAGTACTTGAGAGATTTATGATCGGTGTAACTTCTCTCCTAGTAGATAATGGCACCAAGTCTTGAGTGCAAATACTATGGCAGCTAACTCCAAGTCATGGGTAGGGTAGTTCTTCTCATGGACTCTTAGCTATCTACCTCCATAACATACTACCTTTCCCTCTTGCATCGAAACCGCACCAAGCCCTGTACCACATGGATCGGTGTATACTGTGAACACTTTGTTCCCATCGGGCAAGGTCAACACTGGGTATGTTGTCAGAGCCCGCTTCAATCATTGATAAGCATCGTCACAATCTATATCCCAAGAAAATGTCAGATTCTTCTTCATCACTCGGGTGAGTGGGGATGATAAATTTGCGAAGTCCTTAATGAACTTCCTATAGTAGCCCGCTAATCCAAGAAAACTTCTCTCCTCTGTTGCATTCTTTAGGATCTGCCAATCTTTAACTACAACTGCCTTTGCGGGATCTACTGCTATCCCATCTTTAGAGACCACATGCCCTAAAAATCTCACTTCTTTTCTCCAAAAAAGACATTTGGAGAACTTCGCCTTAACCTGGTGTGCACAGAGAGTTTTCAAAACCTCCCTTAAATGTCGGGTATGCTCTTCCTCGCTCTTCAAGAAAATCAAGATGTCATCAACAAAGACCACAACGAACTTATTTAGAAACTCCGTAAACACCCTACTCATCGGATCAACAAAATAGGTGGGTGCATTGGTCAACCCAAAAGGCATGACGAGCCACTCGAAGAAACCATCTGGAGTCCTAAAAGCGGTCTTGTCTATACTGTCCTCGGCCACTCTCAACTGATGAAACCCCGTGGCTAAGTCTAACTGAGAGAAAACAGATGCACCAACATGCTGGTTAAACAGATCATTTATCCTTGGAAGTGGGTGCCTATTTTTCTTAATGAGCTTATTCAACTCCCTATAATCCACACATCAGCGAAGCGAAACATCCACCTTAGTGGCGTATACTACCGGAGCACCCCATTAAGAAATGCTTCGCCTAATAAACCCTTTCTCAAGTAGCTCCCCCACTTGCTTTCTAAGCTCCCTCCTTTCTCTTGGAGCCATGGGCGCACAGGAAATGCAACCAGTTTTGCATTGTACACCAAGTAAATACGAAAATCGATCTCGCGCCTCAGAGGTAGCCCTGAACCTCCTCAAAAACATCCAGATACTCACAGACTACTGGTACAGATCGCAGATCATCGATATATGTATCAGGTAACTCTAGGAAACTAAGCATGATAGACCTTTAGGGTCACAAGAAATCTCGAGAATCCTCCCATAGCAAGTCAAAAGCTTAATGACCCTCCTCTCACAATCTAGAATGGCACCATACATGGCTAGCCAATCCATCCCTATAATCAAACCATAGACCATGAAACCAAGCACATATGTGTCGCATTCGAACTCGATGCCTAACACAGACATTCTCAAACCCCGACAAATCATGGACTGATGAGCCGTACCCCAATGGGGTTTGAGACAACAACAGGATCCAAAACCATACCAATACTAAGGTGCAGAGACTCAACCACAAAATCAGATATAAAAGAATGTGAAGCGCCTGAATCAAAAAGATTTCTAACATGATGATTGGAAAGAGAAATCAAACCTTCAACGTAAAATTTCCTACCTCAGTCTGGCGCACTAGCCACGAGAGCTTGCACCTGCCCTCTCGAAGATCCTTCCCTTTGACTTTGTCCTTGCTTCTTCATGCACTCCTTAGAAAAGTGTCCGACCTCTCCACAATTGAAACAAGCATTTTTCCTCCTTTTGCAGCCTTTGACCAAATGACCCTCGCATCCGCAATTATGACATTTCCTGTGACGATCCCAAAACCCCGTGACATGGTGTTAAGGATAATCATTGGAATATAACACATTAATCATCATTAGCAGATCACAGATAATAGCATAAACAGAAAATAGAATAATTTACACACATATGACAGCGGAATCATATAGATATCATCACATCAGAGAAGCACAGTACAGGATACAACTTAGTGCATAATGATACATAATCAGTCACCATCGCCTGAGGCGGAATCATACATAAAGAGTACACAAAAGGAATATCAGTCTACATCGCCAATGGCGGAATCATAATATAGATACAATAATGGCGGAGAAAATCCAAGTCAGCGCAGTGTAGTCAAGCCTCGCCATGAGCCAAAAGATGCGTCAGAAACCTGTAACTAGGCTGCCCATGTGAAAATGAGGGCACCCGAGTTTGCAAGGTGAAACAAACTACGAGTCAGTCATGGGACTAGTATGAGAAATCTATTCAACTTATTAACAACAATAATAAGGCAAATCAAAGGACCACGCCACTTTCGTGGAACGGGTTTACTCCAATGAGTGCTAGTGCATGAAATAAAGTAAATGATTAAATCAACGCAATGCTTTTTATAAAATGCAGCCACTATAAGACTCAGGTCCCATCACACAATGCAACGCAAGCCGGAGGATAGAGTTTTTACCTTATAATGGCCAAAGATGCTTCATACGAATAAAACAAAAGTGCTTGATATTATTACTAGTGCATATATGTTTCAAAAGCAAATTCAATCATAAATATCAATCCTAGGCGGCATAGCTACCATCTACTATGTCGCCATACTAGTAATACAATCACATCCGCATATTTCGTATTGGAAATTGGATTCCTTCATGAGTCGAGGCAAGGGGCAAGCTCCTCTCCGTTCGAGACACTCTAGCAAATGCCTCGGGACCGCACACAGCAATCCCCTGGATCCTCCAAGGCCGGTCCTCTCTTACTTTTGAGGATTGGCAATTCCTGAACACACGTTTCCCGGTCCTTACAGACCTATAATCGAGGCGCCTCGCATTCCAACAACCACACAGGTGAAAAGTAGATATAAATGTCAGGGCTGGGAGGTCACTGACACCACCAAAGCTAGAAAGAAACGTCGTGCACTCCTTGGGTCCTTCTCCCGTTTTTGACTCATACCGGGGTGTGAGGCTCGCGAATTCACGTTATACACAAAGCTACGTCACACAGACCATGCTTTGATCATCAACCACAAGACTTTGCTTTGCAACAGAAGCCTTGATCATATGCCACTTAGGCGTGCCACACAGGCAATCCACTCCGTTCGACTGATTTCTGTCAATGTATAACCTCTGAGCTCGTACGTCTCAGAGAAGGGCGTTAAGCAAGAGAATGAATTCCCCGCCGCCAAACAGATATATATTTAATAGAGATCAATCAACACAGAATAAAATCCAATGTCAGACACACAGTCCATTTACAAGTCCGTTCTGGGTCTGAACGAAACCGGAGGCATCAATTCCTCGCATATCCGTACAATCAACAGTATGTGTGGACGGCTACTACTTCAATTCCTTCATGGTAGCTACTCCAATCACGAGCATCAGTAGCGCCCATCCATCCAATGTGGAGATCGTCGGTCTTCAGTCGTCTTCGACTCTTCGACTTCTCAGCGTCGATCGATTATTTGAAATGAGATAAACTCGGCCTTTTCAAATAACCCACGTATATTTAGATTTTCAAGTCAATTAACCACGTGGTTGGACTATTTAACATTCACATTTCGGTTATTTAGTTATAATTTTCATGTCAAATACATTCAACCATCACATATCAAGCAAACACAACAAAATTGGTTTATTTCCACTCTATATCGTCTATAGTACTTTATAACGATATATCGCCATTTTTATTTGATTTAAAACGGCCATATTTAATTAAATGACGCTTCAGGTCGTGTCGATGCACTGGCGCTGCTTTTCACTAATTTTGTTTTACACATATATGAAAATCTAACCGTTGGATCTTCACAAATTTTACATCATTAGGAAGGTCTTTTCAAAACGAATCCAACGGTTTCAGTTTTGGGAAAATCCGACGGTCGGATCTTCCACACTAACCATTTGAAGTTACGATTCCAATTTACGAACTGCAGCGTCGTTATTCGATTTAATTTAATTATATTTATATATATATAAATATAATCGTTTCTGGCGCTGTTTTTCTTCAGTTTTGAATTAAACATTCCAGACAATCCAACCTTCGGATCTTCACAAAGTTGGTGCCGTTGGAAAGATATTTCCAAGGCGAACCCAACGGTTGCGGTTTCGGGAAAATCCAATGGTCGAATTTCCCGCACTAGTCGTTTGAAATCACGGCTTCAAAACATGAACTGCACGTCCACGTTTCGTTTTAATTCTATTCATATTTATATAAATATAGTTCATTCAAAAATTCCTATATCGTTTCCACTTCAATTATTTCACTAACGCCTTTAAATTTTGGAAAATTTCGCCATAACCTCCTTTGTACAGGAGGGTCTGGGAAAATTCCCAAATAGCCACACAGGCGTCTCATATCAAAAAGAAAAAGAAAAAAGCCAAGCGGCTAGCCAACAGGCTCATAAAATCATCACCCAAACAAAGCGGTAAATGTGTACCTATTTGTCGGGCACAAAATTCTATTTCTCTTCTCTAGCCCCTTTTGCTTTAACCTGTTCAATAGATATGCATGTACATATATACAATTTCTAACATTTATCATTTTCCATTCAATTTCATATTTGATTTGCTTTGGTTTAAAAACATCATTCATTCTAATGTTGCATGCATAGGCTAAAATCATATCATTAGCTAGTTAATGTATATTTCAACTCATGCACGTTTATTTGAACAAGTGGCTATTTTTAACACTTCACATTTCAAAGATGATAATTTTGGCGAACTAAAATAGATTTCAACACATGACTATTTTATTTAGTTCCTATGCATGTTAAAAATAATATTTCTTTCACAAATATTTACTTCAACGTCCGCATATCTTTAGCATATCACACATATGATAAAAATGATATTTTTATCATTTAAAATATTTATTCAACAAATAGATGTTTCTGCACTTCATAGTTTCAATAAAAATGTAATTTTTATCGTTCGATCTTTTTATTCAACACATGAACTTTTCCACTACACACACTTCTCAACAAATGAGCATTTCCACACATGGACATTTTATTTATGTTGTTCATATTGGAAAGATGAGGATTTTATTGTTGAAACTATTTATATAAGGCGAATATTTTTCATACTTCATATATACATAAAAATGTGATTTTTATTGTTTAGACACTTCGTTCATTCACAAACGAATTCAATTTTCACACAACACTTTTCAACACACAAACATTTCCACACATGGATATAGTTTCAACATATGGCTTTAATTTCAACCCATGAAAATAATTTCAACATATGAAAATAATTCTAACACACAAAGATTATTCAAAATTTCGGCAGCATAACGGCAGGGTAGTTAAAACCGGCACCGTCCCTAATACGGCTCCTCGCTCTACCTTAAAACCTCGCGGTTTTTGACAATGGGGATTCATGCATCTAATTCGCACGCAGGCGGCATGTTTATTTTTATTTCCACAAATATTTTCAATTCATTTCAATCACCAATGAGTATTTTTCAACCACAACCAAACAATATCAACCACAAACAATTATTCAACCATTTGTATTTTTCTTCCAATATTTCACACCAATTCACCACAATTACTATCGTCCATGGTTTGTGGACGAGGGGAGTATATATATATATAATATAATATATATTTGCTATATTTCACTTGCATTTCAACACATATATCAATTATTCTATGCATGTAAAATTCATACTTCGCTTATATAGCTTACACTACGCATGTACATGAGGTATACAACACGTATGTAATTTATATTTCGCTTATATAAATTATACACGACATTTTCCATTCAATTTCACGTTAATTTAGATTTCTCACATTGGTTTTCTGAGCGCCAAAAATCGATACGATGTCAGAAAAATCCGCAGCTTCTTCTATTGGGTAGAGAGCTTCCTTACGGTCTCGATGTTTCCTGTTTCATCGAATTTCGTCAACACACCAAAAAGATATGATTTTTCAAAGTGTAAAGATCAAAGAAAAACCCACTTTCACGAAGCTTCAAAACTAGGTTTACAGTTTTCGCGAAATTAGTGGCACGTGGGGACGATCGGGGAGTTGGACGTGGAAGAGGGAAGAGAGGACTTTAAATCGGTGGTGGTTTGGTGGCGTTCGGTGGCGTTCAGGGCGGCGGCGGGAAGTGTTCGACTTTGGGTCGATGGTTCTGGCGAAGGAGGAGGCGATACGGGTCGGGGTAAGGTCGGATTTGAAGAGGAGGAGGAGGCGCGTCGAGGTAGGGGGGTGGCGCAGGCGGAAATCGCCTGTGGCGGCGGCGATTTGGGGGAGAAGCGGCGGATGATTTAAGTCGTCGATCGGGAGAGAGAAACGAGGGTTTCTGACTTTTTTTTATTTTTTAAAATGATGAATGGAAATTTTTGATTGGCCCATAATTTCAATAAATTTTTAAATAGTGTTTTCTCAAACGATCTCCTTTTTAAACCCAACGACTGTCGCCCCTAGCTAAATACTCCCATTCCGGACACAATGGGATATGTTTCGTAGGCCAATTCGACTGTTACAATCAATTATTTTTCAAATTAAAGTATAAAACATTTAATTTTTAACTTTGAACGCACATTTCAATTTGCCAGGGCCACAAACTGATTCGAAAAATTCCAGAAAAATAAATCTAGCTATGTTTTGACACTACGGTCCCAACAAAACTAGTTTCGTCGAATTCTGAGGTCGTTTGAAAAATAGTCATTTTCTGGTCGATCCAATTTAACAGAAATCGACCAAACACATTTTCTTTTGCCACACTCACATACTAGCTTCAAAAATTATGAAATTTGAAACCTAGCAATAGTTTGACATCCCGGACCCAACAAAAGTGGTTTCGTCGAATTCCGAGGTCGTATGCAAAATATCAATTTTCCAGGCCTGTATATTCTATATACCGACTCTTCTGAAAATTCATTCGGCCATAACTTTTGATTCCCGTTATGAAACTTCGATTTTTCAGATTCGTTAGAAAGGTATTGACTAACAGATTTAAATATTTTTGGTTTCGCTAAAATCCGTTATATTTTCCACCCTGCACAGTCGGTCAAAGTTTGAATTCAAATTTTCAAACTGACTCACTATTCCTAATTCACTATTTTATTGAAATATTCTATTTCAATTGTTCAAATTCCTTTGAAATAACCAATTTAAAAATTTTTAAATTGGCTCGTATTTTTCGGGTTATTACATTTCCCCTTATCTTTAGCCTCTTTATTTTCACCTTTATATTCCTCGTGCATTAATGCCATATCAACGAGCTTCTCAAAAGTTGCCCCCATCGAAATATGGGACATAGACAACCCATAAAGGGGTTCGTTCTGTCCTTTAGCAAGGCTTAAAGCTTTCTTGTGTGGGGGTATTCACTAGCTCCAAACCAAACCTTACCAATTGGTTGAATTTATTAACATATTCTTTCACAGACATGCTCGTTGCTTAAGTGCCAAAAACCTTTCCATTTGCATACTTTGCTTGGCTTGAGAAAGAAACTTCATTTCGAACCTCTGACGGAAATCATCCCAAGTCTCCACTGGATGCTCTGCTTGCATCACTTCCCACTAGAACAAGGCCTCATCTCTCAGCTGCCAAACGGCCAACTGAATCTTCCTACAACAGTCAACTTCAAAAATTCCAAACAAGTCCTCCGTCTACTTGAGCCAATTCCTTGCTTCTATAAAAGTCTTTGTCCCTCGGAATGACTTTCCGCCAATAGCGTAGAAATCCTTGCATATCTTAGAGTAATTATCAGCATGTAGAGGAGAAAGGGAAACAACGACTGCAGCTAGGGGAGGGGTATCTGCTTGGCCTTCAGCGGGTGTCGGTCTATCTTTTTGGTCAAAGGTTGAATCGATCATCAGAAGAAGAATTAGGCCAAAAATTAGGGTACATTCGGGGAAAATGAAACTTCCATTGAGGAGAAGCAAATGAAATGCTTTAATAAAAATTCTTGTATAATCGAGAATGAAAACTCCCCAAACGTGATTGGGGTCCAGTTCAAGCTGCAATCAAGAAAGCGGTTTGCCAGTCGATTGCGGATAACCAAATACACGTCGAGAGCCTCCAAATACCTACGAAACCAAGCCGATATCTGTATGCACTCTAGAATATTAGGTTCCCTAGACATGCTAAAAAGAAAACAAAAAAGGGATTCAAACAGGAGAATCGAAAGATATCACATATGGCTTTGGGGAATATGTTTTTCAAAACAGACTTTTCTTTTGAAAATGCTTTCCTTTTAAAACCTCTTTGAAAACAATGTTCAAAATCTTTTATCCAATCTAGTAACCTTTAGCTCTCATACCAAATCTGACACCCCATGTCTGATAATGTCACTCTTTGACAGAATGCATTAAGTTTCGTGAAGCTTATAGGTAAACAGAATCAGAAATATCACAAGACGGATATAAAATAACAGCTGAATTTAAAACTTTATTTAATAGAAAAGCTTCGTGGTTCAAAAAATAGTTACATCATAATTTTGAAATGCATAAAACCTAGTACATCAACTTAAAACTTCTGTCTTGTACTAAAATCATCATAATAAAATAAACATAAAAGAGCATAATCCCCAAAACATAGCCATAGTAGAGAAGATACAAAATCAAGCAGTACATCCAAGCAGCTCTAAGCAGAATGAAAGAAGAATCATGATCAAGCCTGAGTATTCCCACCTTGAGAACCTAGAGGGAGGGAGAACGAAAGAGAAAGAAAAGGAAACAAAATAGGTTAGACATAAGTTTGGCGAGTCCAGTTACTTTTAGCATATAAATTAGTAAAAGCATCATGACATGCATATAAACTGGATAAGAGAGATACAACATATAAGGCAGGCATGACAAGGTAAACATGTTAAACAGATGCAAAACCCCACCTCCGCTAGGGTCACTCACAAAGGGAATGCACTAGCTTTGGTGGAGCATTATCTAGGTAAACATACACAGAAATATTACAAGATAAAACATATAAAACAGCAGAAGAAGAACCAAATTTCATTGCTTTAAAATCTAGAAAGGTCTAAAGCCTTTTACATCAAAATGCCATTAAATCCATTAAATCGAAATCTGTCTTGCGATAGTAAAGTAGTATAAAACCATAGTCATAAATCATTCCCCAAGTAAAACAGTAAAGCAGCCGTAGCCAAGAAAGGTCCAAGCCATATATGATGATCTTAAAGCAGAAAGAAGTCCAAACTAAGTAGTAGTGTTTTCTCCCTGAGAACCTGGGGGGGGGGGGAACGGAAGAAAAAGAGGCGAAAGAAAACGGGTCAGTCATAAAGACTGGTAAGTCCTAGTGACTTTCAGCATAGAAACAAGTAAAGATAACATGACATGTATAAACTGAAAGTAAACATAAGGATGATGACAAGATAGGCAAGTTAAACTAAGATAACAAGATAAACTATACTAACCAGATAAACTACGGTAAAAGATAAACTATGCTAACCAGATAAACTACGGTAACAAGATAAACTATGCTAACCAGATAAACTACGGTAACAAGATAAACTATGCTAACCAGATAAACTACGTATAGCATCGCATGTTTAACATTCTCTGCACCAACTGTACTAGTACCCCAACCCGTATCATCCTTTCCATGTATATGTACAGTCCCTTGTCGTATATCGTACGGGTTTCATCACGTATTTCTATACTACTTCAACGTAGTGCCACCATTCTTGAAATCGTTTGGACTACCACCCTTGGTATGGCTAGGTTTCCTTATCATGAACTATCGCGTGTTCAACTAGGATTTATGCCACCTAGGACCACTAGGGATTATGCTACCTATTGAACGTTTTCTAGATTCGATTAGGGTTTATGCCACCTAGGATCACTAGGGATTATGCTACCTAACGAACAACACCCTTTTTCCACGTAACGATCTATTAATCGATCGGCTCCCTACAAGTCCTAGCTCGTTCATGTGTCTGTGTCATACGGCCCAATCACGAAATGTAGTCACCTGTGCTAGGTCCACCATTGGGTGTATCAAGCCCTAGGGTGCCAACTACCGACACGAATCAAGCACGCACAGTGTAAACCTACCGGTGCCCAATGCCTGCTTTTTCAACTCCGGACTACGTGCACGACCATAGTCCGCCTGAACCTACAATGGTGCACCAACTCAGCCGTCGTTCTGGTCGCTTACAATCAGCCCAGTAATAGTGCCCCACCCTGCCTAGTTCCAGGGTACCATGATACATCTAGTGGGTTACTGCTGAAAAGGATCGCGTAACTAGGGTTTTCGTCCAGCAGGTTAAGTGTTGTCATTTAAATTTAAGACTTAACCCCATCAGTCTAGCATGTCAAGTTGGTTATGTGTGGTCATTCAAGTTCGTGACTTAACCCGTCTACGTGTCATGTCAAATTGGCTAAGTGTTGTCGTTCAAGTTCATGAATTAGCCCTACGAATCATGTGTCAAGTTGGTTAAGTATGTTCAAGCGGTTCATGACTTAACCTTATCAAATCATCGTGTCAAATTGGTTAAGTATATTCAAGTGGTTCATGACTTAACCTTATCAAATCATTGTGTCAAATTGGTTAAGTATATTCAAGCGGTTCATGACATAATCTTATCAAATCATTGTGTCAAATTGGTTAAGTATATTCAAGTGGTTCATGACTTAACCTTATCAAATCATCGTGTCAAATTAGTTAAGTATATTCAAGTGGTTCATGACTTAACCTTATCAAATCATCGTGTCAAATTGGTTAAGTATATTTAAGCGGTTCATGACTTAACCTTATCAAATCATGTCTCAAGTTGGTTAAGTATTGTCTTTCATGTTCATGACTTAACCCTATCATGTGGTATTAATTCATTAATGCACCCCAACCTCTCACATCAGACCTGTTGTTGTGGTCACTGGACATGCCGGGCGGTTCCGGGCAGAATTACACCACAACTCAGTCTGACCTCGGGTTTTCAAGTGCGATATGACCAACTACCCACATTGGATCATATTGTTTGCAGTAATTGGATTTGCCGGGCGGTTCCGGGAAGAATTACACTGCAAACTCAACCCAACCTCGAGTTGGACATTTTCATGTTTATTCTAGTGTCATGTCCATGTTCAAGTTTTCATGTCGAGTTCGTGTCAAGTTTTTAAGGCAAGTTTCATGCCCACATCCAGATTCAAGTTATAACAATGTTCATGTTTCAAGTCTTGCCTATTATCAAGTTCATAATTCATGTTCGTAACCAATTCATGTTTTGCCTAATCTACCCAAATCGTATTCCCATCGCACGTAAACGTGAATCGATCCATACTACAAATAAATCCAAATCTCAAAATAAAGGGAATAACACCAAAACTATGATAGGCCAAAGGGATGAGCATAAAGCGATAAAAAGGGTTACAAGACTAGCATGATATAACTTAGATAACTGGTTACAACATCACTGTCATATAGGATTTCAAATCTAGCAGGATAAGGCGATAGTCACGATTAAAGTTGACACAAAAGAATAGGCATGCGAAAGCAAGCCAAATGCAAGGATAATGGATCCAATGGTTTCGGTGTACATAATAGCGAATACACTAAGCAAGTCACACCCTAGGTATGAGATCCAACAAACTGCAAATTCGGTGTACAACATGGGTTTCAACTATGGGCATGAACAATCAACTATAATAGTCTCAGGTAATTAACCCAAATAGTTATAGTCATGGTCATAGGTAGAAATCTCATAATTAAGAACCATAAGCGATTAATCACAATAGTCATGGTTAGTTATCCAAAATAGTTCTAGGCAATAGTCATAGACAATTAACAGTAATAGTTTCAAAGTCATGGTCATAGGTAATAGCCTTATGTTCATAATCATAGGTAATAATTCTCATAGTCAAGAGTCATAGGTGATTAGCCACAATTGTCCTTGTCATAGTCATAGGCAACAGTCTTACGTTCACCGTCATAGGCATAGGCATAGTCTTATGTTCACAGTCATAGGCACATGCATAGTCTTTTGTTCACAGTCATAGGCACAGGCATAGTCTTAGGCCATTAACAATAGTTTCAATGTCATAGGCATGTCAAGGTTATAGCCATGAAAGAGTTTGATTTACAACATGAATAGGCCCAAAGCAATATTCACGAAAGTCAAGATCCGGGATGAACAAGAATAGATATGAATCGATTATTATACATAGATCCAATTCCAATTTACAACATGGATATTAAGTTTACAGTTTTTATCTGAAAGTAACTTGAAATTACAGTGCGTGAATCGAGAATTAGAAAGCAGAATTTGATTATTGAATCTCTATTTGATTGATCGTGTTCTAATTGAAATCCCCAATTTGCAAATCTCTAAGCGTAGCCTTGATGGAGAAGAAGCAGTCCTTTTTCTTCCTTTTTATCTTATTACTTTGATTATCTCAGAAGCAGCATAAGGACAGAATGAAATGTTGTGGAGAGAATGAGGCTAGGGGTGAGTTTATATAGGATTAGAGTCATGAATATGGTCAGAAAATAGGTCTAGATTCAGAAAAACACAAAAAGACTCGGATCAGGAAAAAGGGGCCAGGTCGACCCCCAGGTTGACTCCCCAATCGACCTGGTCATGCGGAGGTCGACACCCCAGTCGACTCCCCAGTCGACCTGGTTGGGGGGGGGGGTCGACTCCCCAGTCGACCTGGACATATGGGCGGGAATTTTCCCGCCAGCCTTCTTTGGGTTTGAATTTCGAATTTCTGGCTTTATTTTCGAGCTGTTTTATTTTATTTAAATTTCTGAAACTTCTAAGGGTCATAACTTGGTCATACGAACTCCGATTTTCGAAAACTCGGACTCAATTTCATGCAGAATTCGGAGACGAACGCAACGGAGCAACCCGTTTCCGCTGATTCTTATTTTAAAATTTAATTCTGCCTTGATTTATGGTTTTAACATGTTATTAAAATTCGGGTTGTTACATTCTCCCCTCCTTAAAGGATTTCGTCCCCAAAATCTTCGAGTTAAGAAGAATGCATCCTATCATCCAGTCAACCATCTACTCAACCCTCATCCACAAGCAACCATTGTCCTTAAACGATTTCTAATGCTATATGAACATATGCAGAAAGTGTGTGTATATGTTCCTTATCTAATGCAGATGATCAGGCCTGATTGATCTTCTTAATGCAAAATATGTTTAGTGCCATGGGTCCAACATGTATGCAAATAGTCCTAGTCACATAAACACTATATGTGTGCACAAACATCCATCCATATGCAACATCCACATGATAACATATTCAATTTCATCCATAAACAAGTATAAACACTCATGCATATGTAATATGAAAATGTGTCTGAGCCGATCTAGTGCCTAATGTGTGTTATGCAACCACGAGCAACCACTTGCGACCACTTGCAACCATCAATCATAACATGTCTCAAACACATGTTTCACCCAATTGTTCCTACCTAAAGATATAGCCGAATGATAGAAGCAAGTAAAAACTTTGTGCCCATTAGGCAATGTCAAAGTTGGAAATCTACGTCACATATATACTGAATTGGAGAAGAACTCCCTAAGCACCGGCCCATATCCTATAAAACCCAAAAAGTTTAGTCAACCCAACAGACACCCTCAAGCCCCAACATGTATTACTAACAGATAAGTCATACTCCGTATGGGGTTTACAATAGAAATAGGATTGAGAATAGGACCGAGAGGTTATACTTAAAAGATAGCATACAAGTAAGCTCTACAGGAAAAGAGGGATCAAGGATATACTCTTAAAAAGAGATATGATGCGTGTGTCTAGTCTTCAATCTTCTAAGTCACATTTCCTTGAGCTTAACTCCATTGTGCTTTGACCGTCTTTAGCTTCACAATTTCGTAGCTTCTTAATTCCTATTTCCAAAATATGAGTTGGAACTCATTTCACTGTCGCCTCTCGTTCCACTTTCACTTATTCTTTTTCCTGTATACTCAACTTAAACCTAACTGCGTACTCATGGTTTCATGCAAGCTCTCCAAAATTCACTAGTGAATCCTGGATCTCATTTACTTATTATAAGGTACTCCACGCAGAAGAACTGTCTCTTGAAAACAAACAAATGCCAGCCATGTTGCCAAATTTACTTACTAAGGTGATTTTCTATGACTCAAGCATAAGCGAAATGAACCATTCGCCTTAGTGGCGAACACTATTCGAGCGGATCAATAAATGTATCAAGAGATTCTAGGTAACTTAATCATGACAGAACTCTAAAGGTTACACGAGACTTCGAGGGTATTATCGAGGCAAGTCAAGAGTCTAACTACCCTCCTTTCAAAACCGAGAATGGCACCCTTACTAGATAACCACCCCATCCCTGGAATCAACTCATAATCCAAAAACATAAGTGTTACATCTAAACTCAATACTTGGCATAGACATTCTCAAATCCAACAAGTCATGAGTAAACAAGCCGATTTCCCAATAGGATTTGAGACAAAAATGGGATCCTCTAGTACGCTAGTAGAGACTCAACTATCGAAGCAGAATTAAAAGGATGCGATGTACAAAAACAAAGTTCTAACGGGACGATAGAAAAGAAAAACTAAGCCTTTAACAGAAACGTTACCACCTCTCTTAGGTACGCTAGTAGTGATAGCATACAATTGCCCTCTCAACGATCTTGTCCTTTGCTCTTGTCCTTAACTTCATGTCCCTTTTTACCATACTAACGATACTCTTTCTTATCATGGGTTTTATTATTCTTTCACTTTGGCTTCTTCCTTTTCACCTTTTCCTCCTTCGTGGATTAAGCCATATCAACAAGCTTCTTATCCTTAGGCTTATGTCCTTTTATCCTCGTTCATACTATCCTTGTATAGCTTGTTGAAAAGTTTCTCGAAAGCTACTTCCATTTCATGGTAACCCTACAAAGCTTAAAACAAGATTAGTCGCAAGTAAAACTATTGCGGCTACAGATGGAGGTTGGCCACTCCTTTGCCATCTGACACACGCCTACAAGACTATGGTGAAAAGAGAGAAAGAAGAGATTCAAAGAGAGAATCAAAAGATAGTGCATATGGCTTTGGGAAATACACCTTTCGTAAAACAAAACTATTCTTAGAAAAATGCTTTTAGTAAATGTTTTGAAAATAATTTCAGAAGGTTTTTAAAAGCTTTTGCCCAGTCTGGTAACCTTCTGCTCTGATACCAAATGTAACACCCCACCTCCGCTAGGGTCACTCACAAAGGGAATGCACTAGCTTTGGTGGAGCATTATATAGGTAAACATACACAGAAATATTACAAGACAGAACATATAAAACAGCGGAAGAAGAACCAAATTTCATTGCTTTAAAATCTAGAAAGGTCTAAAGCCTTTTACATCAAAATGCCATTAAATCCATTACATCGAAATCTGTCTTGCGATAGTAAAGAAGTATAAAACCATAGTCATAAATCATTCCCCAAGTAAAACAGTAAAGCAGCCATAGCCAAGAAAGGTCCAAGCCATAATGATGATATTGAAGCAGAAAGAAGTCCAAACTAAGTAGTAGTGTTTCCTCCCTGAGAACCTGGGGGGGGGGAACGGAAGAAAAAGAGGCAAAAGAAAACGGGTTAGTCATAAAGACTGGTAAGTCCTAGTGACTTTCAGCATAGAAACAAGTAAAGATAACATGACATGTATAAACTGAAAGTAAACATAAGGATGACGACAAGATAGGCAAGTTAAACTAAGATAACAAGATAAACTATACTAAGCAGATAAACTACGGTAAAAGATAAACTATGCTAACCAGATAAACTACGGTAACAAGATAAACTATGCTATCCAGATAAACTACGTATAGCATCACATGTTTAACATTCTCTGCACCAACTATACTAGTACCCCAACCCGTATCATCCTTTCCATGTATATGTACAGTCCCTTGCCGTATATCGCACGGGTTTCATCACGTATTTCTATACTACTTTAATGTAGTGCCACCATTCTTGAAATCGTTTGGACTGCCACCCTTGTTCTGGCTAGGTTTCCTTATCATGAACTATCGTGTGTTCAACTAGGATTTATGCCACCTAGGACCACTAGGGATTATGCTACCTATTGAACGTTTTCTAGATTTGATTAGGGTTTATGCCACCTAGGACCACTAGGGTTTATGCTACCTAACGAACAACACCCTTTTTCCATGTAATGATCTATTAATTGATCGGCTCCCTACAAGTCCTAGCTCGTTCATGTATCTGTGTCATATGGCCCAATCACGAAATGTAGTCACCTGTGCTTGGTCCACCATAGGGTGTATCAAGCCCTAGGGTGCCAACCACCGACACGAATCAAGCACGCACAGTGTAAACCTACCGGTGCCCAACGCCTGCTTTTTCAACTCCGGACTACGTGCACGACCATAGTCCGCCTAAACCTACAATGGTGCACCAACTCAGCCGTCGTTCTGGTTGCTTACAATCAGCCCAGTAATCGTGCCCCACCCTGCCTAGTTCCAGGGTATCATGATACATCTAGTGGGTTACTGCTGAAAAGGACAGCGTAACTAGGGTTTCCGTCCAGCAGGTTAAGTGTTGTCATTTAATTCGAGACTTAACCCCATCAGTCTAGCATGTCAAGTTGGTTAAGTGTGGTTATTCAAGTTTGTGACTTAACCCGTCTACGTGTCATGTTAAATTGGCTAAGTAATGTCGTTCAAGTTCATGACTTAGCCCTACGAATCAGTGTTAAGTTGGTTAAGTATGTTCAAGCGATTCATGACTTAACCCTATCAAATCATCGTGTCAAATTGGTTAAGTATATTCAAGTGGTTCATGACTTAACCTTATCAAATCATCGTGTCAAATTGGTTAAGTATATTCAAGCGGTTCATGACATAATCTTATCAAATCATCGTGTCAAATTGGTTAAGTATATTCAAGTGGTTCATGACGTAACCTTATCAAATCATCATGTCAAATTGGTTAAGTATATTCAAGCGGTTCATGAATTAACCTTATCAAATCATCGTGTCAAATTGGTTAAGTATACTCAAGCGGTTCATGACTTAACCTTATCAAATCATGTCTCAAGTTGGTTAAGTATTGTCTTTCATGTTCATGACTTAACCCTATCATGTGGCATTAATTCATTAATGCACCCCAACCTCTCACATCAGACCTGTTGTTGTGGTCACTGGATATGCCGGGCAGAATTACACCACAACTTAGTATGACCTCGGGTTTTCAAGTGCGATATGACCAACTACCCGCATTGGATCCTATTGTTTGCAGTAACTAGATTTGCCGGGCGGTTCCGGGAAGAATTACACTGCAAACTCAACCCAACCTCGAGTTGGCCATTTTCATGTTTATTCTAGTGTCATGTCCATGTTCAAGTTTTCATGTCGAGTTCGTATCAAGTTTTTAAGGCAAGTTTCATGCCCACATCCGGATTCAAGTTATAACAATGTTCATGTTTCAAGTTTTGCCTATTATCAAGTTCATAATTCATGTTCGTAACCAATTCATGTTTTGCCTAATATACCCAAATCGTATTCCCATCGCACGTAAACGTGAATCGATCCATACTACAAATAAATCCAAATCTCAAAATAAATGGAATAACATCAAAACTTTGATAGGCCAAAAAGATGAGCATAAAGCGATAAAAAGGGTTACAAGACTAGCATGATATAACTTGAGATAATTGGTTACAACATCACTGTCATATAGGATTTCAAATCTAGCAGGATAAGGCGATAGTCACAATAAAAGTTGACACAAAAGAATAGGCATGTGAAAGAAAGCCAAATACAAGGATAATGGATCCAATGGTTTCGGTGTACATAATAGCGAATACACTAAGCAAGTCACACCCCAGGTATGAGATCCAACAAACTGCAAATTCGGTGTACAACATGGGTTTCAACTATGGGCATGAACAATCAACTATAATATTCTCAGGTAATTAACCCCAATAGTTATAGTCATGGTCATAGGTAGAAATCTCATAATTAAGAACCATAAGCGATTAATCACAATAGTCATTGTTAATTATCCAAAATAGTTCTAGGCAATAGTCATAGACAATTAACAGTAATAGTTTCAAAGTCATGGTCATAGATAATAGCCTTATGTTCATAATCATAGGTAATAATTCTCATAGTCAAGAGTCATAGGTGATTAGCCACAATTGTCCTTGTCATAGTCATAGGCAATAGTCTTACGTTCACCATCATAGGCATAGGCATAGTCTTATGTTCACAGTCATAGGCACATGCATAGTCTTATGTTCACAGCCATAGGCACAGGCATAGTCTTAGGCCATTAACAATAGTTTCAATGTCATAGGCATGTCAAGGTTATAGTCATGAAAGAGTTTGATTTACAACATGAATAGGCCCAAAGCAATATTCACGAAAGTCAAGATCCGGGTTGAACAAGAATAAATATGAATCAGTTATTATACATAGATCTAATTCCAATTTACAACATGGATATTAAGTTTATAGTTTTTATCTGAAAGTAACTTGAACTTACAGTGCGTGGATCGAGAATTAGAAAGCAGAATTTGATTGTTGAATCTCTATTTGATTGATCGTGTTCTAATTGAAATCACCCAATTTGCAAATCTCTAAGCGTAGTCTTGATGGAGAAGAACCAGTCCTTTTTCTTCCTTTTTATCTTATTATTTTGATTATCTTAGAAGCAGCATATGGAAAGAATGAAATGGTGTGGAGAGAATGAGGCTAGGGGTGAGTTTATATAGGATTAGAGTCATGAATATGGTCAGAAAATAGGTCTAGATTCAGAAAAATACAAAAAGACTCGGATCAGGAAAAAGGGGCCAGGTCGACCCCCAGGTTGACTCCCCAGTCGACCTGGTCATGGGGAGGTCGACACCCTAGCCGACTCCCCAGTCGACCTAGTTGGGGGGGGGGGGGGGTCGACTCCCCATTCGACCTGGGTATATGGGCGGGAATTTTCCCACCAGCCTTCTCTGGGTTTGAATTTCGAATTTCTAGCTTTATTTTCGAGCTGTTTTATTTTATTTAATTTCTGAAACTTCTGAGGGTCATAACTTGGTCATACGAACTCCGATTTTCGAAAACTCGGACTCGATTTCATGCAGAATTCCGAGACGAACGCAATGGCGCAACCTGTTTCCCCTGATTCTTATTTTAAAATTTAATTCTGCCTTGATTTATGGTTTTAACATGTTATTAAAATTCGGGTTGTTACAACAGAATAGAATAAATAGCGCTTCCCTAACACTTTTCTTTCTCTGCACCAATACTAGTATAACCAGAACAAGATGAACCCAATAAGTACAAGATAGTAGACTTAGGTGTACTTCTAGTGAGAGGTTTTACCCCCACACAATAATAGGTAGCCCAACAGAACTGACGGGTGTTAGCCCCGACGATAATAACATGCTCCTAAACAGGCGAGACTAGATGTACCCTAATTACTACCCCAATCGATCAGCTCCCTGACCCGTAGATACCCAAGCTGGCCCACAATAGGACGTATCACTTCCTAAAGCTGCAACCCCGTTATTTCCAAGATGCATGGCTATACCTACTGATGCCACAACGTCTTATTTTTTTGATCAGGCGGACCCATGCACACACATGAGCTCGATGAACATGCCGTCAGACACATTTCTCCTAAGTGACCTCTTATAACCATCTCAGTAAGTGTGCCTTGACCCCGACCTAGTGTGAGGCTCTCCATTTGATACCGATATAGGTTACTGACAGATACAGGTCCCACACACCAGATGATTCAAGCTTCCCCCAAGGATTGCATCCCCGCTACTAGGATTTCAACAGGTTATGCCCACTAGTTTAACAAGATCGCATAACCCCGACTGATTAAGTTTGTCGGGTTCATATGTATAACCCGTCCCCACATATTTAACAAGATTAACTTAACCCTCCCACTAATTCAAGAAAATCTACTTAAACCCTACTCAAGTTAACAGGTTCGTGCAATCCTTATGGATTCCAACAGGTTAAGTATTACAAGTTCATTGCCATACATTCATTTATGGTTATAATGCGCTAGACTTCCCACATTAAGTCAACCACTTGTGGATGTTAGATATGTCGGTTGGGTCTGGCAGACTTCTTCCACAAGATGGACTTAACCTCGTGCCTTAGCACTGTCATGTGTTTATGCACTTAGACCCCTCATATTAGATTTACCACTGGTGGATGCTGGATATGTCGGGCGGTTCCGGGCAGGTTTCTATCACAAGTGTAATCTAACCTCATGTCTAAGCACGGTTACAGTTTCTAATTACTATAAATCTTGGCATATTCATTCTTTATCAATTATTCCTATTTCATTATAGGTTTTCATGCCCCTTTTTAAGTCATATTCATCATGAACCATATGCCCCAAATTAAGACCTTTAACCAGAGTTTGGCTTATGCCCAAAATCCATATTCATGTTTTCGATTCAAGTTATACCCAAAATTTCCCAATACAAGTTATCTCCCGATTTTAACGTTTTCCCTCATTCCCAATTTCACGCATTTGCATATTTTAGCGGTATGCCTAGGCTCGAAGATAGCCTGGCTATAAAATAAAAAGGGAAAGAAGAAGGGAAGAGAATAGAAATAAGCATAATAATAAGATAAACATATGATGGCATAGCAACTGAATAAGCAAATAGTGACATAATTGGGCATAATGACAAAATAGGCATATAAGAACAATCCGATGAACATGTGATAATAGAACTGATTAGGCATAGTTTTAGATCCAAATTCATATATATGTCCAGATTACATTTTAGGTGTTTGTATCTAAAAATAACATAGACTCTCTGTGATTGGATCTAAAGAACAGCGAATTGACTGAAGCACAGATTTCTGAATATAAATAACTGTTTGTTGAAGAAGTAGGCTAGATCAAACTATATTGGGGCAGCACCTCATTGTCGCCATTAATTTAGGTGAATTAAAAAATGGAAATAAGGTCTTATTTATAGCCTAGGGTCAATGAATCTAGTCAGAAAACAATTCTACATATGTAGGAATGAATCTAGCTCGAATCCGGGGGGTGTCGACATGGGTGCCGACATGGGTGTCGACACCCCTGTTGTGGTGTCGACCCATGGGTCGACACCCCTAGGGTGGGGTCAACCCCCAACGGTCTGAACTCCCCCTAGCCTACATCTTATGATTTTGAATTATTTTGAATGTATTGAGTTGTTATATATATATATATATATATATATATATATATATAATTCTCTTGTCCGTATACAAACTTCTAACCTCCATATCTTCTTCATACGATGTCTGTTTGACGCAAACTTGGGGTCTATCTTAAGCAGAAATCCAAGACGAACGCAATGGCATAGTCCGTTTCCCTTAATTCCCAATATTTAATTTAGTATTCTTTAATTCATCATTATAGTGTCTTTTAAAATTACATGGTGTTACAACATATGAGAGACATATTTGTGGATTTCTGGCAGATGTATACTATGTTATAGTGTATAGTATTGTAGCGCTTGAACTCCATTTGCAGTTTTCTCATGTGTGGACTAATCATTCTACTTTTTAGATTTGGAATGAGTCATAAAACGTCAAGACATACTGCTAGGTAGGAAACTGTTCCTAGAGGGGGTGATGGCAGTATACTAAATTACCCGGTAATGTTCGAGGTCATGATGGAAGCAATCATGAGAAGGGCACCCGCTCCAGAGGCAGCTGCATTAGATGTAGTGGTCCAGGTGCAAGTGCATAGGGTTGTGGACTTCGTGAAGCTATGCAAAGACTTCACTACCTTAGGAGGGAAGCCGTTCAAGGGGACAGAGCCAATTATAAAGATTCAAAGGTGGCTTGATACTTGCATTTGGATCTTCGGTGACTTAGGATTTGATGATGCGGCTAAGAGGACGATTGCATCTAGACAACTCTAGGGCAGAGCTATGGATTGGTTGAACTCTGTCACTCTAGAGACTCCATAAGATGAGATTTCATGGGAGTAGTTCCACGTCAAGTTTGAGATGAAGTTTATTTCTACTGTTCAGAAGTCTATTCTATTTACGAGGTTAGTTGAGCTTAAGCCGAATGGTCAACCAGTGCTGGAGTATGTTTCTGACTTCGAAGCTTTGTCGAAGTATGCTCGTTCATATGTCAAGACTCCTTATCATAAGAATGAGAAGTTTTTCATGGGTTTGGATAAATACCTTAGGAATCGACTGTTTGATCATCTAGATGATACTTATGAGAAGATCGTCGAGAAAGCTCTGAGGCATGAGAGTTTGTTTCCCAAGGAAGAGAATGTTGTTGTAGCTAAGGAAGAACTGAAAAACCACAACATGGTAGTAATAACAAAAAGAGGAAGCAATGACAACACTAAGGGAAGGATGGTCAGAAAAAGCAGAAAAGAGAGGTGATATGCTTCAACTGCCAGGAGAAGGGCCACTATTCTAGGGATTGCAAGAATCTAAAAGCTGAGAAGAAGTGCTTCAACTGTGGGAAGCCTAGGCATAACAAGAAGGACTGTCCAGAATGAGCCCAGGGTAAGTAGGTTGTGAAGGCGTTTACTTTAGAAGTTGTACCATCTTCTTCGAGGGCTCCTACGGCGGAGGAGAAAGGGAAGAGTTTCATCGTTCAAGGTATTCTTTCCATTAGACATGTTTCAGTTTGAATGTTGTTTGATACTGGAGCATCACATTCTTTCATTTGTAATGAGGTTGTTTGTCGCTTAGGTTTGGAACCACGATTTACAATAGACCATTGATCGTGACTAATCCAGTTGGGGGTTCATCTAGTTCGTGTATGATTTGTCGTGATCTAATGTTGTAAAGTTATGGTTGCTCCTTTAGGGTGTGATTGCTTTGTTTTGAACTTCACTGGGTTTGGGATTATTTTGGGTATGGACTGGCTCAAGACGTATGCGACAAAAGTGGATTGCGAGAAGATGGAGGTGACAATCGGAAATGTGGAAGGGTGAATGGTTGTGATTCGATGTGATCCAAAAGACGAGGTCTTCGTAAGTTATTTATATTCACTTGTGATTCCACGAGAAGACTTATCATCGGTGTCGATCGCTAGTGGGTTTGATGATGTCTTTGACAAGGTCAAAGAGCTGCCGCTGCATTGCGAGATTGCATTCAGAATTGACTTGGTCGAAGGTGCTAGACCTATTTTCATGCCTCTTAGGCGGATGGATCCTAAGGAACAGCGAGAGCTAGAGGTGCAAGTACGTGACCTTTTGGGAAAAGGATTTATTCGGAGAAGTGTATCCGAATGGGTTGCACCAGTTGTGTTTGCAACCAAGAATGATGGATCTTTGAGATTGTGTGTGGACAATCGTGAGTTGAACAGGGTAGCCAGGAAGAGAAAGTATCCATTGCTGAGGGTAGATGACTTGCTCGATCAGCTTCACGAAGCCAAATTGTTTTCTCAGATGGACTTGGCAACGGGATTTCACCAGTTGAGAGCGGAAAAAGATAGTGTGCCAAAGATTGCTTTTAGGAAACCATCTGGTTTCTTTGAATGTTTGGTGATGCTATTTGGGTTAACTAATGTGTTAACGTATCTTGTGGATCTTATGAATAGGGTTTTCAAAGATCAATTGAACAAGTTTGTGCTTGTGTTCGTGCATAATATTATGGTTTTCTCCTGGAATGAGGAAGAGCATAAGATGCACTTACGAGTTGTTTTAGAAATCTTGCAAAAGCATTAGCTGAGAGCTAAATTTTCGAAATGTCACTTCTGGAAGAGCGAAATGAGGTTCTTAAGCCATGTTGTTTCTGGAAATTAAATAGTTGTTGATCCCACTAAGCTGGAAGCAATCCAAGACTTGGGTAGACCTAAGAATGCGAGGATGTGCGGAGTTTCCTTGAGTTGGCGAAACATTATCATCGTGTTATCAAGGACTTCTCCAAGATAGACACACCATCAGAAGGATTGGCGAGAGCCCAAAAGCGATGTAAAGCTTGTCGAGATT
This sequence comes from Allium sativum, assembly GCA_030737875.1. NCBI lineage: Eukaryota > Viridiplantae > Streptophyta > Magnoliopsida > Asparagales > Amaryllidaceae > Allium > Allium sativum. The sequence continues at coordinate 649,054,354 of CM060909.1, forward strand.
ATCCAGAAGTTGAAACCAGAGTATAAGGAATTTGAAGTCGGTCAAGAAGGTATGATCCATAAGGGAGGATGGATGGTTGTTTCTGATATTGATGGATTAAGAGATGAGGTTCTGAGGGAATGTCATCACTTGAAGTTGACAATTCATCATGGTAGTAACAAGATGTATCAATACATGAAGCGAGCTTACGGCTGATGAAGAGAGAGGTTGAAAAGTATATTTCCAAGTGCATGAATTGCTAGTTGGTGAAAGCTGAACAAAGGAAGCCAAGTGGATTGCTTTAGCCATTGGAAGTTCCTACGTGGAAGTGCGAGCAGATATCGATGAACTACCCAGAACCAGGGCAGGAAATGAAGGCATTTGGGTCATCATGGATCGTTTGACCAAAAGCGCAAGGTTTATTCCTATCAGATCTACTAGGACAACATCGAATTGGCTGAGCTATATATGAAATGGATAGTTAGATTCCATGGTATCCCGAAGAGCATAGTTAGCGATCGAGATCCATTGTTCATAAGGGTTTTGGAAGAGTTTGCAAGAGGCTTTGGGAACGGAATTGTGTTTAAGTATGACTTATCATCCCCAAACCGATGGTTAAACCGAGAGGGTTAACCGAGTTTTGGAAGATCCCATGAAGGCTTGTGTATTTGACTTCAGAGGATCACAGGAAGAACATCTACATCTAGTTGAGTTTGCATATAACAACAGTTACCACTCAAGCATCAGGATGGCACCATACGAGGCATGGTATGGAAGACTGCGTAATTCTCCAGCATGCTGGTTAGAAACTGGAAATAAGTTGATGCTTGGTATGAGATGGTCAGAGAAACCTCGGATCGTATCGAAATCGTTCGGTAACGAATGAAAGCAGCCCAATATTTTTAGAAGAGTTATGTCAATAAGCATCGAAAGGATTTGGAATTTGATGTTGGTGATGTGATTTTCATGAAGATTTCGCAATTAAAACATGTTCTTTGGTTCAGAAGTAAAGGGAAGTTAGCTCCAAGATTCGTTGGACCGTTTTCGATAGTCGAGCGGATAGGAAAGCTCGCATATAGACTGGATTTACCTAAGAAGATGTTGAGTGTGCACAATGTTTTCCATGTGTCATTTCTATGGAAGTTTATACATGATTCAAAAGCAGTGGTATCTCCAGAACAGTATGAGGACCTTGAAGTCGAGTCTGTAGTTACAAAACCTCGTAAGCCGCTTCGCGTTGTGGGGAATAGCACGAAACAGCTTAGGAGGAAAATGGTTAAGCTAGTCAAGGTGTAATGGAATAAGGATGATGATGATTGTACGGAGGACGCGGAAGAGAGTATGAAGACAATCCATCAGGAACTCTTCGCTGGTACGATCCATTAATGTCGAGTCAGGTTACACCATTGTAATTGTACTATTTCGTTAGAATTCAGCGTGCTAGGATAGGGCTATGCATGCATGGCTTGATGGATGCTTGTTTGGATGGTAAATTGGTTGCTCATGGATGATAGGCACATGGAAATGTTTTGGTTGCTTGTGTTTGCTTGGAATTTTAGGGGCAAAAATCCTAAGGGGGAAAGAATGTAATGACCCACATTTTATGTATCGGAGGATCCTAAAATATTTTTAGTTAATATTCTGAGGGTTGGATTATTCTCTTATTTTGATATGTTATTTATGGGGATGTGAGACATAACCATAATTTTTACCAATTTTATTTGTGACCATTTTACCCTTGTTAGTTTTGTACAGGGCATAACTTTTGTCTGGGATCGAACCAGATGCTGAGACCGATTTTATTGGAAAGGAAATGGTGTTGCCAATTCCGTAGAGTGGTCACAATAAAAATTTACTTCAGTAGTCTAGGAGGAAACATTGTTTTAGTGCTGCACAATTTTTGTACAGGTTTGGCTGGTCATTAAAGGGCTGAATTGGTGTGACCCATTAGTGGCTGGTTAGAGGCTATAAATAGGGGTTAAGGGCATAGAGAGAGGTTTACTTTTCTTCATTCTCTCATTTGGTTGAGCATGTGATCCTCCTTGTTCAATCAAATACACCTTTCCTCCATTAAAATTCTAAATCTACGCAAGAAGATTGAAGATCTACATCAAGGGAGGCTAGGACTACATCAAGTGAAGGAAGATTGCATCAAATTGAGAGGTTTGAAGATCGTTCTTCGCTGTCCAGATTGGGAATTTAATGATTTCAAGTTTGTTTGAAGATTTGATGAGTGATAATCATCTCCCACAGGGATTCAATCAAATATATGGGTTGTTTGATCTTATTTTCAACATTTCAAGTTGTTTTCACATAGATCTACATCATGGTAAGTATGTTTTCATTCGAATCACCATAGGATCTAATCTAGCAACTTAATTTGATAAATTCATATGTTAATTCATGTGTTTATGCAAGTTGAGATCCATTTGTTAATTCATTCATTGTTTTATCATGATTTGGTGAATTCATATAGTTATATGATGGTTTATTGTTGTGCTAATGTGTGTTGATGATTGCTATTGATTTTGGGTTGAAATTGATCGATTTGAATGAGTTTTTTGCATCTTTGTTGTCATTTGGTGATGGATTGGTTGACATTGGAGATAGATTGGTCAAATCTGGATTCAGATCGTTTTTCATGGGTTGTTTTTGCATGGGTCGCATGGCTTGGGAAGCAAATGATGATTGAAAACGTGGCACAAGGTTGGGTCGTTTGAATTCGGGTCGCTCGAGGTTGGGTCATTTGAAGTATGGATCTTGACTTGCGGAGCACGAAAAGAAGTTGGGTCGTTTTTGGTTATGGTTCTTTTTTTTTTTTTTGCTATGGGTCGTTTTTTTTGTTGTGGGTCTTTTTTCATATGGGTTGTATTTCATGGCGGAAAGGCTGAAGTGCTATGAATTGAATGTCAACCAAAAGTAATGATTGTTTTGGTTCGTGAATGGACGTTGCTTCGAAGTGAATTTAGGGAGGAATATTTGAAGTGATACAAAGTGTTCGTTGATCGGCGAAATGCAACGAATATGCAGATGACTTAAGTATGACTTGAGCTCGTGGATAAAAGTTGCTCGAGACGGCGTCTGAGCTTGTGGATAGTCGCCCGTGATGACGACTAGCGTTATGAAGTCTGAGAGATTATCGTTGTCGTAAATTCTAGCAGGCTCAAAGCAGGGGAATAATAGGGATGCCTAAAAGACTAGTGGGACTAGTAGAGCACCCTGGGCACATTGGATGGACCTAGTTGTCTCTTGGAGGCAAATGTACGTTAGACGTGTGTAGTATGACTAGAACTGGGTTACCATTGGCCCTTGACATAATGGCGTAATGTAGTCAGTCATACGATTAACAATGATTTCAAAGCAAGATTGGCGGTGATAGCCAGAGTCATGGATGATGATTGTTTTGCTTGTATAGTTGACGTGCAGTAGTCTGACTAGAACTGGGGTTACCATTCGCCCTTGACATAATGGCGTAATGTAATCAGTCAAACAAGTAACGATGATTTCAAAGCAATATTGGCGGTGATAACCAGAGTCACGGATGATGATTGTTTTGCCAGTATCGTCTTGTGTGGATTATCTGACGTCGAAGGAGATATCTCTTGTTAGCTTGTCTGATGTTGGTTTAGGCCTTCGGGGCTTCTGCTGGGGGATGTCGATGTCGATTAGGATGGTCTGCACTTGATAACTGATTGCCATGAATGTATTATTTATTTCTACTTGATTGTTGTAAAGGCTATCACTGTTGGATGTAGGGAAGATGGGTTTGGGTTCTTCTCTGTTGATGTTGGTAGATTAGTTGATTAATCTTCCTATTCTCATGTACTTTATTGATGATGTTAGATAACTGTTTTATCGCTCATTAAGAAAGTTGTCTGACTCAAGATTTTATGTCTCCCTCTTATTACCTTGGGTTGTTCATTCATGTGATGAATGGGCAGACTAAGTAGTAGGTGATAGGTAGTAGATCTTGATGAGGATGTTGCTGCTGAGAGATGACGAGCAGGAGGCTGACATATTATTTGATCCTACTCTCTAATATTTGTTGTTTTTCATTGTTCGATGTATTCTATGAGTGACTTGTATTGAGGCATTTTGTACAGACTGTAATGTATTCCTGTGTTGTATGGATAACTCATGAATATATTAAAAGTTTAAGATTATGCTCAATTTGCTTCACTATTACTGCCTATTGTATATGTTTTATTATAATTTATCCTTGCGTCGTGAGTTATACAACAGGTTCCGCATATGTTATTCTACCATGACGATCGTCCATAGCTGCCTAGCACGTCCTTTAGTGCATTATTTCCCTTGTTAAGTGCAGGAGTTATGGACGGTCATCACAATGGAAGATGAAACTCTCGCAATAATCTAGTTCAGTCTTTTAGACAAAGTTATTAGAAAATTCTCTCAAAAGAAGACAGAGGAAAAATTATGGGGTGCATTATTAAATGCATACCCTCACAAGCCTCCCGCAAATCGGATTATTCTTTCGTAACAACTTTATTAGATTAAGTATACAGTCGATATATGGAGCATATAGATGATTTGACTACTTTGATTATGAACTTAAGGGTAGTGAATGTTCAAACCATAGATGGGGTTCAAATAGTAATTCTCTTTGATTCCATTCCTAAGTAGTATGCTACGTTTGTTACTTACAATATATATGTTCGTAGTAAGACAAGTCTGCTAGCTATTAAGTTTGGTCTTCATAATGAAGGATTGAGAGATATGTTAGCGAGAACGAATTTAAACAATGATTTAGAAGGCTTATCAATTTAGAGAGGTGATAGAAAAAGAAAGCCAAAGAATGATAGACGTCGTAGTAATTCAAGGTCTTAATCTAGGGGGCCTAAGTAATTAACTTATTGTCATCGTAAGAAACTTGGGAACTTTATAGCATATTGCCCCAAACTCGAAGGAAAGAGAAAAAATACAAGGCAGGTTGTATATAATCAATTTTTGTAGATTCAGTTATAATCTCTAATTTAATTAAACTCTCAACTCTTTTCCTCTCTAGTTTCAGATTTTAAATCTAATCTATATAGACTTCATTTATTGTATATTTAGAAAGGTAGAAAAGACCTACAAGGAATTAGAAGTGGTATATCCAATCTAAAAACAAATGATTTTCTATGAGTGAAATTCTTGTTTTCCGTACTTTATAAAGCTAATGTTTATTTCACTCGATTTCAAATCTCGAATTAACACTCGAAGCAATCACAACCGCATAGTTTTACTCCCACCTGATATCTGCACATTGAATAACATTCGCACTTATTTCGTACAATAATTTTTACAAGTCCCCTGTCCATGATCCCCAGCTAGAGGATTCCATATTTGGGGACTTAGCTAAACTTCCCTTACATGATGACATATATACTTCCCAAGACATTGGTTTCGGCTCTTTCTTTCCTCCATATGAAGAGGAAATCACATCTCTCAATGTCGGGAAGACAACGCCGATAAGCTTAACTTCGGGCTCTGGTGTGTCTGGGGTTCACTTAGGACACACACCACACTAACATTGCACGTCATAACAAATGGGTGTTACGCTATTTCTTGGCTCTTTATTGGTTAATATTAACATGTAGGAAAGATGCATTGTCGTGGCTACAATCTCAGGAATGTCCGTGAGAGTCTTCCTAGGTATGGCTCCGATGTTGAACACGATCGCAGGGGTAGCCATGGGAGAGACAGTTGGAGGCCTAATGAATCGCATCATCCCTACTCTTTGCGCTCCCATTCTCCCACTAAGTCGGACTCCAACAAGTAAAGGAGTCATCAGAGTCGTCCCGAAGGAGACAAGCAACCTGTCAAAGCTCCAGTTCTCCCAAAGGAGTCGCATACTCAAGATAAGCCATCAAAAAGCCGCTCAGATCCCATAGACAAGACCAAGGACAAGAAAAAGGAACATGATAAAGGTAGTGCAACCGTCATTTCTACTAAACGCAAATCTACCGATATTACCACAACAAAGGTTGTGGTGCTTGAACCCTCTAAAGAGCAGAGAATCAAGGTTTTGAAGGGGTCGCTCTCTAAATACCACTTTGGGAACATGCATTTTGTGCCTAATGTAACGACCCGCATTCTACGCATCAGAGGATCATAGAATATTTATTTATTTTTCATATGAAGTCGTAGTCGTGTTAATTTGGGGAACAGCTATTGGGGTCATTTCCCATGTTCACGATTTTTTCCGAATTTTAAATGACCGTTTTGCCCCTAGCGAATCTTGTTTCGCCTATAACTTTTGATTGGAAAGGAGTTTTGACTTGAAACCACTTCCTTTAGATCCAGATGATGGTTTACCTTTCCGTAGTGTAGTCACATTTGTCAAACGGACTTACCGTTTGGGAGATATGGCTGAAACAAGGTTTAGAAGGTGAAAAACAGCTTAACCGGACCTAATTAAGGTGATTAGCAGCTGGGCCCATAACCCATTTCGGTATTAGGGTTATGGGGAGGCTGATAGGGTTAGTGAATTCAGTTTTTATTCATTTTTCAGCCGCCACTTACATCTCTTGAAACCTAGCCATGGTCTCCACCTTCTAAAATCATCCCAAATCGCTTTCTAATTGAGGATTAAGCTAAGCTACATCAAATCAAAGCAAATCAACACCAAATCAGAGTTGGAGCTGCTGTTTTGCATGGGAATTCGACCCAAATAGTAGAAAAGTTTCAAATCTAAGATTATTTGTGGCTAAGATGAGTGATTTGCATTGTTTTTCACTAATTACGATTAATTAGGGGTGATTAGTATTAATTAACGAAATTATGCATGTTAAAATTCTGGAAAAATGTTTAGAAATTCTTAAATATTATTTTATGCCTCTTTTATAAATTTGGGTTAATTTGGACATGTTTTGCTAATCATAAGGTTAAATCTTGATTAAGGGGATTAAGGGGAAAATCATAGTTTTGGGTATGTTTGATCCATATTTGCATGTTACATTGTTGTTTTTGTGTTTATAGTTGATTATATATGTTGCTATTACTGTTTGGAATGATTTGTGATTGCATAACAAAGTTAGATTGGTCGAAAACGCCGTTGTAAGGCTTAAATTGCTTGCTAGAAAAAGTTACAGGAAAGTAGTCATTCCCGTTCGTGAAGCACCTGTCCCTCACGACCTGACCCCTAGGATCGTGCAGCACCCTCACACCCGACCCCTAGGATCGTGCAGCACCCTCGACCCCTAGGATAGTGCAACACCCTTACGACCCGACTCTTAGGATGGCGAAGTATCTTCACGACTTGACTCCTAGGATGGCGAAGTATCCTCACGAACCGACCCCTAGGAACGTGAAGCACCCTCACGATCCGACCATGAGGAAGATGGCGAACCCTCACACCCAGACCGTGAGGAATAAGGCAAACCCTAGGAGGGCGATCGTGAGGAAGGGGGCGAACCCTAGGATGGGGAGCCGTAAACCGCACCAGGAAGGAAACGGGATCACGATCCGGACTGGGGAATCACGAACCGGATCAGGATAGGGACCACGAGCCACCTGTTTACCACAAACCCGAATTGAGAATGGAAGAAAGGTGAATCACGAACCATGTCAGGAGGGGGACCGCTAGCCGTGTGGACCACGAACTGAAGCCAAGTGGGTGACACAAGTCGAAGCTTGACCCGAACCACGGACCGAGGAAACTGATCACGAACCGAAGCTTTGGAGCATCATGAGTCGATATGGAGGATCATGAACTAAACTGAAGAGTCATGTCGACGAGATAATGACCAAAACCCGAGATGCAAATGTAGTCCAAATGAGAGGTTATTACTCAGGATCCCAAAGGGGATCATTGAGTTAACATCATGAGTTGGACTTTGCTGCGGGATGTGTGCAAAGGGGTTATCGATATCCATAACTTTAGTTCACCACTAAGAGACGGATTAGTGGCTATGGATCAGTGCAATGGGGTCCTTGTGACTTCATGGAGCAAGGTGATCATAGCAAAGGATTGGGTGATCGAGTGGTGGATATCGTATGCTTTACGCGCTAAGTGAGAGATGTGAGGATGATGGCTATGTTTGATGTTTTCTATCACCATATCATGCACACCCCATATTACTTTTACACTTTATGTTAGTGTTACCTTAGAGTACTGCACATTTTGCTGTGCTAACTCTTTGGTTGCAGGTCCAGGTTCAGGTATGATTGGATTATACTTGTTATTGTTCTATTTTGTTGCTTATCGCTCATACCATACTTTTGTCCGACCTAGAGTTTTATGTCTCTTCTTATTACTCTGGGTGCTCCTAAACGAGTAGACTAGAGACAGGTTAGGTGGTAATGTGCGAGTAGCTGTCTGGAGATGAGCAGGAGGCTTCCACGTATGATATACGTAGTCGGTCACTGCTTGGGCATTAGTAGTGCCTTTTCTTTCTTTTTCTTTAGAGACAAAAATTTGAAGTTGTAGTAATGATCTTGGATCATAAGTTGTGTTATGGATTCCGCTGCTATGATGATTTAGTTTTCAGCTTATGCACCGTCTCGCCTATTTTGTGTCAAAGTTAGGTTGTTATTACATTTTATTCCATGCGTTGTGAGAGATACTACCGGTTCCTTGTTAGTTCATAGTTTCAAATTCCTTTCTTCTCTTCTCTTTTCTTTCGACAACCATCCCATGCTAGTTGGACATCGGTACAACGCCTTTCGAAGGAAATGTCGACTGGTTCGGGGCGGGCCGTCACATTTGGTATCAAAGCTCTAGGTTGCGTAGTTACCCTAAGGGAAGACATCAAGGAGAGATAGCACACATATATGAGAGCGCGTATTTGTGATATTTTGGTTTTCGAAAACTATATATACTATTAGTATATCTAAGGATGAAGTCGTACTGCACGGGCAACACATTGAGATGGTCAATCATTTTCTCTTTACAGACTGAACAATGAGCTGATATACGAGGAGTACGGGTTCAGGGGCCAATAGTAGGAATGTCCCTGATATAAGGGCGATGTTTACTACCTTCGTATGAGAGATGCTTAGGGATGCTCCGGGAGCAGTTCCTAATGCTGCTAATGGTGGTGGTGCAGTAGTGCAGGCACCTAGGGCCGATTTCGCCAAGCTTAACAAAGATTATACTAGTCTTGGCGGTAAGCCGTTCCACGGAACGGAGTTGGCTACGGATGTTCAAGATTGGTTGGATAGTTGTGAGCGCATCTTCGAGGACTTGGGAATCGATGATGCCATGAAGAGAAAGTTTGCATCACGTCAGCTTCAAGGACGAGCTATGAATTGGTGGAATGCTATTAAAGCAGTTACTCCTAAAGATCAAGTTACTTGGAATCAGTTTATGACTCGTTTCAGCGAAAAGTTCATTCCAGTTGCTCACAAATCTGAATTGTTTAGAAAATTTTTGGAGCTTAAGAAGAATGGTAGGCAGTCTCGGAATATATTGCTGAGTTCGATACTTTATCGAAGTATGGATTATCTCTTATCAACACTGCCGAGAAGAAGAACGAGAAGTTCATAACCGGCTTAGATGAGTACTTAGGGGAAAGGTTGATAAACCACATCGACGAGACGTTCGAGTCCATAGTGGGGAAAGCATTGAAATCGGAGAGTCTTTACCCTAAGTCAAAGGCCGATGTTGTTATTGCATCTGTAGAGGAACCAAAGCAGCAAGCAAGCGGTGGAGGTAAGAAGAAGTCTAATAATAAGAGAAAACAGGATCAGACCAAGGGTGGTCAGAAAAAGAAGGACAAGAAAGATAAAGAGTTCTTTAGTTGTGGCAAGAAGGCCACTATGCTAGAGATTGTCAGGAAAAGCCCAGGGAAAGGAAGTGCTTCAACTGCGGCCAAGTGGGACATCACATGGATAATTGTCTGCAACCCCATAAAGAGAAGTAGATTGTGAAAGCATATGCTATCAATGCTATTCCTTCTTCTGTTGGACGTGATCTAGTTATCCTTGGAGGATAAATGTACGTTGGACATATAGTAGTCTGTATGGAAGTGGGGTTTCCATTAGCCTTGGGATTGGTTGGACCAATCAAGTAGGCATCGATGTATGTATGGAGGCGGGGATTCCATTAGCCTTGGGATTGGTTGGACCAGTCAGGTAGGTATCGACGTATTTATGTCTTTAGCAATTGATAGATAGGACATGTTTGGTGGATGCTATGGTTGTTATGTTTCTTCCTATTTTTGTTCCCTTGAGTAGACTATCACCTGTAGGATTCTGGTAATAGAGAATGAAGAGACAACGGCATACACGGATGCCTGTGCTACCGGACTAGGTGTGATAGCTGATGCATTGAATAGGATACATGACATGACATTTTAGATGCTATGTTTCTTGAATGGAAGCAACTGGACTATATTGTGGGATATGATCTTAGACGTAAGTATGGATTGGATCCAGAAATGTTAGCAAGTTAGACGATCAGACTGACTTTGATTGAGCGGATTGGTTCTAGTTAGAGGGATGATCCTAATCTATTAGAAATCATCTCCAAGGTAGAGATGGGCATCGACAGTGAGAAGATGAAAATGTATGGACTTGATCGAGGACGATGGCTTCGAAATAATGGGAGACTACTTGTACCCAACGTTCATGGATTGAGAGATGAAGTTCGTAGAGAATGTCATCACTCAAAACTGACTATGCACCCTGGTGGTAACAAAATGTTTCGAGACATGAAGCAGACCTACTACTAGGAAGGGATGAAGAGAGACGTTGGGAAGTTTATATCCAAGTGCATGAATTGCCAACTAGTTAAAGCTGAGCAAAAGGAGCCTAGTGGTTTGTTACAACCGTTGGAAATTCTCGAATGGAAATGGGAACAAGTCTCAATGGATTTCATTGACGGTTTACTAAGGACTAGATTGGATCATTATAGTATTTGGGTGAATCGTGTATTAGAGGATCTCTTGAAGGCTTGTATATTAGATTTTGATGGGTCATGGGATGACTATTTGTATCTAGTTGAGCTTGCATATGATAATAGTTATCAGTCTGGTATTAGTATGACTCCATTTTAGGTTTTGTACGGAAGAACGTGCAACTCACCATCATGTTAATTGGAAACCGGTGAGAAATTTGTGCTTGGACCAGAAGTAGTAAGAGAAACTTCAAATAAGATGGCGGGAGTTCACAACGTATTTCATGTTTACCAGTTATGAAGTTTGTACATGACCCTAATGTGACTATTTCACCAAATCAGTTAGACGATATCGAGGTAGAACTCGAGGTGGTTGGGAACCACAAGACGATTCGTATTGTCGGACACGATACGAAACAACTTCAAAGGAAGACGGTGAAACTAGTCAAAGTTCAGTGGGGTGGGTGTAATAACCCGGAAAATCTGGGCCAGTTTAAAATTTTTATTTTGGCAATTTTAGCGAATTTTGATTATTTAAAATGAATTATTTTAAATAATATCGACGAGAAATTTATTTTGAATATAATTAGAACGTATATATTATATACGTCGTCGTTAGAATATAAATAATTATATATAATCATAAATAGAATTGAAAATGGCGCGGTAGTTCGATAATTCGATTTCAAACTTCAATTGAATGTACCGGGTGCAAAACAATCCGGATTTTAGTGAAACCAAAAATAATGGGATCTATTTGATAATATCTTTCCAGCGAATCCGAAAAATCAAAATTTCATAGCGGGAATCAAAAGATATGTCCAGTTGAAAATTCTGAATAGTCGCTATGGAATTCAGGCCCTTAAAAATGGGAATTTTGCAAACGGCCTCGGATTTCGACGAAACCACTTTTGTTGGGTCCGTGATGTAAAGTTATTGCTAGATTCCAAACTTCATAATTTTTCGAATCAATATGTGAGCGTGGCAAAGGAAAACGCATTTGACCAGTTTCAGTTGATTTTAATCGACTGGAAAATGGCCATTTTTCCAACGGTCTCAGAATTCAATGAAATTAGTTTTGTTAGGACCGTATCGTCAATACGAAGCTAGAAAATATTTTTTTGGAAATTTTCTAGTTAGTATGTGACCCCGGTAATTTGAAATGTACGTTTAAAATTCAATATAGTGATTTAAATGTAAATTTAACGGAAACTGATCGAAACGATCACATCAGCTTGCGATACATATCCCATTGTGTTTGGAATGGGGGTAAAACGCTATGGACGACAGGCGGTGGGCCTCGTTTAAGGGTCGTATGTAAAAGTCAACTTTTTACAAATTAAAATAATAATAATAATAAAATATTCTCTCTCCCTCCCCTTATTTCTCTCTGCCCCCCCCCCCCCCGTTCGTTTCATTTCAAAACAAAATCAAAAAAAAGGGGAAGAACGCTGCTCCAGATCGACGGCCACCTCTCACCCCCCCCCCCCCCCCCCCCCCCCGCCATCGCCTGCTCTCGCGGTGGCCTCCCAACACCGGCGCCTCCCCTTCTTCCCCCTCCCCTCCTCTCGTGCGACGCCCGAACCACCCCAGAACCCCACAATCGAAACCGCCCAATCGCCAACCCCAAAAACCCCTCGCGCCCCTCCGTCTCGAGCAGGAACCCGCTGCGACCACTAGCCCTAGCCGCCATTTCAAAACTCCCCCACCCCGTTGACCTGCGAGCGCCAGCAGCCGTCCCCCCCCCCCCCCTAAAACCCCGAGCCACCAAAACCGCCGCAGCTACATCCCGTCACCATCCCAGTGAGTTTTTCTTTTATTATTTTATTTATATTTATTTATTTTCAGTTTTATTATGTATGTATATAATTAAAATCTGAAATTTATATGTATGTATATGGCAAAAGATTAGATTTTTAAACAAAGCAAGATTAGATTTTTGTCATTGAAAAGACGTGATTTTTAATGATATAAAGACGTGATTTTTAATGATATAAAGACGTGATTTTATATATGTATATAATTAAAATCTGAAATTTATATGTATGTATATGGCAAAAGATTATATTTTTAAACAAAGCAAGATTAGATTTATGTCATTGAAAAGACGTGATTTTTAATGATATAAAGACGTGATTTTTAATGATATAAAGACGTGATTTTTAATGATATAAAGACGTGATTTTTAATGATATAGAGACGTGATTTTTAATGATATAAAGACGTGATTTTTAATGATATAAAGACGTGATTTTTAATGATATAAAGACGTGATTTTTAAAAAAGAAAAGATTAGATTTTTGGAGGAAGAAAGACGATATTTTTAAATGGAGTAAAAATGTGATTTTTATATATTGAACTTCGAAGTAAAAATGTGATTTTTATATATTGAACTTCGAAGTAAAAATATGATTTTTATATATTGAATAGCGAAGTAAAAATATGATTTTTATATATTGAATAGCGAAGTAAAAATATGATTTTTATATATTGGATAGCGAAGTAAAAATTCGATTTTTACATATGTAGTGAAAGCGGACAACGAAGGTGACAAAAAGGCGAGAACGAAGAAGATTTATATCAAAGAAGAGTCGTGGTATTGGATAGCTTTCGGTGAGAATTTCTCACCTTTCAATTTTATTTTCTAGCTATATATATATATATACTAGGATGCAGACGGTGCTTAGTAGCACCCGACACAATCGTCCACAGACCATGGACTTGTTTGTTTTGTTGCATAAATTAGTTAGATGCTTTGGTTTGAATTGAATTGTTTGGTGAAATGAAATTGATTTGATTGATGTGTGAATGGCGTGGGCCTTCACTAGACCGGGGATAAGGCTAGGCCTCGTTCCGTTTCTAGTATCGTGCCGTTATGCCGCCGAAATTTTCTAAAATAAGTTAGAAACATAAAAATATCATTTTATTTAAAGAATGAAATGAATAGAAATTCATATGTTAAAATAAAATGTTTTATCGTTAAAAATATAATTTTTAACGTGAATAAGAATATAGTGAATGTGAATAAATAAAATATTCATTTACAAACCGGACGGTTTGTTTATGTACACCTATTTGAATGACATTGATTGGGACGATAAATTTTACACATCGCCCAACTGCACAAATAAAATCTGTGTTTGATGGTTTGAAACCCCACACGGGTGTTGGGATGAAATTTGAAGTTCACTCATCCTGATTGATTAAATATGTTGATCGATTGATTGACAGGCTGTTATAAGCGTTAAATATCTATATTTGATGCTTATACAGTGTAGTGCACTTTGGTTGATGGTTGATTATTTTTCAATGCTATTATATGCATGTGATGTATGGAAATCCATATAATTAATTTTATATGGTGATTGATTGGGCCTCATTCCAATTTAGAAAATAAAGAATATTATAACATAAAAGTTCATGTGTTGACTGTACTCATTCGTTGAGATTAGTCATGTGTTGAACGAAATATTTTAATAATAAAATTTGCATCTTTATCAATATAAAATAAAGGTTCATGTGTTGACTGTACTCATCCATTGAGATTAGTCATGTGTTGAACGAAATAATTTAACAAAAATTGTCACACGTGGACAGTACTCATTCGTTGAGATTAGTCGTGTGTTGACAAAAATAAATATTCATTTGTTGAATAGAATATTTGAAAATAGAAATATATGAAGCCGTGTTGGTTAGATTGACGCCATTTTGACGTGAACGATATTTATATCGATTTTATTCATTTTAAAATGCATATTGAAAAGTGATTTCGAAAACGCATATTTTGAAATGAAATCGAAATGAATTGAATATATAACGATTTCGAAATGAATTGAATATATAACGATTTCGAAATGAATTGAATATATAACGATTTCGAAATGAATTGAATATAAAACGATTTCGAAATGAATTGAATATATAATGAATTCGAATTGAAATGGAAAACGAATTTGATTTCAATTGAATAGCAAACGAAACGAATTCGAATCGAATTGAATTGGAAACAAATTGAAATGAATTGAAATTGAATTGAAATTTGAATTGAATAGAAATGAATTTTAAAACGAATTTATAAAGAAGAATTCAATTTTGATTTGAATTGAAATGGAAGTTGAAATTGCTTTTGAAACGAATTTAAAACTATTTATATAATTCGTTTTAAATAGAAATCGACGATATATATATTACATATATTATATATATATATATAATATAATGGCCTGAATAGAATGCGCCGCGCCGCGGTAGTTCGTGAATTTCGACCATTTATTTCAAACGGACATTACGGGAGATCCGACCGTCGGATTCTCCTAAAACCGGAACCGTTGGGTTCGTATCGAAAAGAGCTTTCTAATGAATATTAGAAATTAGAAATCTAACGGTTGGATTTGGAATTATGTCCAAATCAAATTTGAAAAAGGTCGCTGTAAGTGCAGTTCGATGGCCATTGGTGGAAATCGACTGTACGGGCCTTGATAAAATTATTAAAAATAGTAATAATTTGTGTAAAATCATAAGAAATGATTTAGAAAGAATTGGGATGAAAAACTCCATATTTGAAAAGATAAAAATAGATTTTTATCGAAATGAACTAGTTTTGAACTAGAATTATAATTCTATTTATTTTTAAATAAATAAATTGAATTTAAAAAGGGTTTTAAAAATAACCAGAATTTCCAATGATTGCATTGGAGTGGATTTGAATCGAAATTGTCTTCGGAATATTTCGATGTTGGAATTCGTGATTATACAGGTGTTGTTATGGAAATTTGAAAGATATATATTTATATCGTTATTTCCAATACGACATTTGTTAATCGTAGAATTTGATATTGAATATAAGCCGATATATTTTCTATTCAGAGCCTTGTATTGAATATCAAATGTGATTTGGGTTTGTCGTGAATGGTGTCTTCATTAACACTGTTCTTGAACCCTGTTGAGAAAGGATTAAATCTTTTTATTTAGATTTAATGAAGTGTACCAATTAAATAATATTTAATTGGAATTGAATTGATATTGATTTTTGGGTTTATCGTGAACAGTGTTTTTAAATAACACTTGTTCTTTAACCCGATAATTAATGGAATGATATTTTGGGTTTACCGTGGACCGTGTTTTAAATGACACTGATTCTTTAACCCAGTCAAAGATTAAAACTAAGTGGAGTTTTAATGAATCTTTAATTAGATTGAAATAATCGAAATGGAGTATCACCAGTTTTGCTCCAGGCGATAGTTAAATCTTTAATTAGATTTGAACGTGAAATGGTAATTGAATTTACCGGTAACACCGTGGTGTTAGATATGAAGTAAGACCCGTTTTACTTCATGGGATGAATAGGTTGGGATTGGGAAATTAAAACAAATGGTTACTTCGGTAAGTTTCGTTAATCCCGACTAATTTGAATTGATATTCAAAAATAGATTAAAGAATAAATTCAAGGAATTTATCTTGGATAAAATTAAGGGGAACCTTTCCCTATGAATGTGAAATTTAGAAACTAATTGTCGGTTAGCCAAGCAGAATGGTTTTCTGGATATTGATCTGATGTTGGTTTCGGCCTTCGAGGTTAATATTTGGGGAATTATTCTCTTGATTAATTTACGGTTAGTGACTGATGAATTGGAATGAGGCGTATGTTGTGTTTGTGTAACACTTATTTAAAATATACGCGAGTTATTCGGAAAGACCGGGTTTATCCCATTCTGAATAACTGATACGACGATAAGTCGAAGATGAAGACGGTGGTCGAAGACCGGAAGTCTTCACGTCGTTTGGGTGATTACTGATGATCTTGATTGGGCTGTACACCCAAGAAGATGGAAACAGTTGGTGATCGTCCAGACGTACTTGTAGATCGATGGATATGCGGGGTACTAGGTGCCTCCGGTTTCGTTCAGCCCCAGAACGGACTTGTAAATGGACTGTGTGTCTGACATTGGATTTTAGTCCGTGTGATTGATCTCTATTAAATATATATCTGTTTGGCGGCGGAGAATTTATTCTCTTGCTTAACGCCCTTCTCTGAGACGTATGAGCTCAAGGGTTATATATTGATGGATATCAATCGCATGGAGTGAATTGCCTGTGTGGCATGCCTAAGTGGCAAATGATCAAGGCTTCTGTTGAAAAGCAAAGTCTTGTGGTTGATGATCGAAGCACGGCCTTTGTGGCGTAGCTTTGTGTAACGTTGATTCGCGAGTATCACACCCGGTATGAACCAAAAACGGGAGACGGACCTCAGGGGGGACATGCGTTTTCTTTCTAGTTAGGAGTGGCGTTAGTGCTTGAACTGGCTGACGAGTTTGACTCATGTGGATGTTGCTTATTATTACTTGCTGAAAAGCGAGGCGCCTCGTGATATCGGTTTCGGCCGATGCTTCTGGTAGGCTGACGGGCCAGGCTTACGCCCCAAAGGGCGGAGAAACGTATTGTTCAGGCATTATAATCCACATCGGTGGACCGGCCCTGACGATCCAAGGGGCAGTTGCGGCTATTCCTGAGGGGCGGACTAGAGCGTCTCGAATCGGTGAGGATTTTGCCCCTAGCCTCGGTTCATACCATAAATGATAACCCAACTTCCAATACGACGTCTTGCGGTTTTAATTGTAAACCTATATATGGCGACATAGTGGCATGGGACGCTCATGTCGCCTATGATTGATACTTATGATTTGAAGTTGTTTTATACACTATGCACTTATAATAGTATCAAATGATTTGTTTTAAACGTATCAAGCATTCTTTGGCTGTTATATGGGAAAAACCCTATTCCCCGGCTTGCGTTGCATTGTGTGATAGGACCTGGGTCTTATAACAGCTTCATTTTTCTCTATTTAGCATTGCGCTGTTTGTTTTATGCACTGGTATTCTTGGGAGGAAACCCGTTCCGTGTTATACAGCGTGGTCCCTTGATTTACCTAACTTTGAAATAAAGAATTAATAACTGTTTTAGTTCTCACACCAGTCCCATGACTGACCTGGAGTTTATTGTTTTAACCTAAACTCTGGGTGCCCCTATTTTGACACGGGCAGTAAGTAGTTTTGGTTTTGCAGATTTATATTCACAGGATCCTGGTTTACAGCTGGAACGATATCCGGAAAGCTTTGTATCCGTATATCTCTTCTAGTTGTGTATTGTATTATTTTCCGCTGCGATGTATTTAAATGTAATTTAAATCTCTGACATTTCTGTGTAATATTCATTTATACTCTGTATATCCTTGTAATCTGATGCATTGTTGTAATATACAATGAAATGTTCTTCTGTATGCGTTCTGTTGTGGCTTGTTCTCGAACTATCCGACACTTTCCTTTACGGGGAAGTTACGGGACTTTACAGTGGGAATGAGAAAAACTGTACTTAGGAAACAGAGGAGAGCATAACAAAGTCGTATTTAGAACTCTTTGTCCGGTAAGATTTTAATAGTGATAGTTTCTTCCCTCGTTGGTTTAGCTAGGATAGGCTTGTTGTTTGTTATGTATGTTTGATTGATTGCAAATAATTGATAGGCATGTAGGAACCGTTGTATGTTTTGGTTAAGGAATTTCGGGGGCGAAATTTCTTAACCAAAACATACAACGGTTCCTGCATGCCTATCAATGAATTTCAGGGGCGAAATTTCTTAACGGGGAAGAATGTAACAACCCGCATTCTACGCATTGGAGGATCATAGAATATTTATTTCTTTTTCATATGAAGTTGTATGGTCGTGTCAGTTTAGGGAACGACTATTGGGGTCATTTCCCATGTTCACGATTTTTTCCAAATTTTAAATGAACGTTTTGCCCCTAACGAATCTTATTTTGCTTATAACTTTTGATTGGTAAGGAGTTCTGACCTGAAACCACTACCATTGGATTTGGATGATGGTTTACGTAGAGTGGTCATATTTGTCAAACGGACTTATCGTTTGGGAGATATGGCTGAAACAAGGTTTAGAAGGTGAAAAATAGCTTAACCGGACCTAATTAAGGTGATTAGCAGCTAGGCCCATAACCCATTTCGGGATTAGGGTTATGGGGAGGCTGATAGGTTTAGAGAATTCAACTTTTATTCATTTTTCTGCCACCACTTACATCTCTTGAAACCTAGCCATGGCTTCCACCTTCTAAAATCATCACAAATCGCATTCTAATCGAGGATTAAGCTAGGCTACATCAAATCAAGGCAAATCAACACCCAATCAGAGTTTGAGCTGATGTATTGCATAGGAATTCGACCAAAATAGTAGAAAAGTTTTAGATCTAAGATTATTTGTGGCTAAGGCGAGTGATTTGCATTGCTTTTCACTAATTACGGCTAATTAGGGGTGACTAGTGTTAATTAACGAAATTATGCATGTTAAAATTCTGGAAAAATGTTTAAAAATCCTTAAATGTTATTTTATGCCTCTGTTAGAAATTTGGGTTAATTTGGACATGTTTTGCTAATCGCAAGGTTAAATCTTGATTAAGGGGATTAAGGGGAAAATCATAGTTTTGGGTATGTTTGATCCATACTTGCATGTTACATTGTTGTTTTTGTGTTTATAGTTGATCATATATGTTGTTATTACTGTTTGGAATGATTTGTGATTCCATAGAAAAGTTAGGTTGGTCGAAAACGCCGTCGTAAGGCGTAAATTGCTTACTGGAAAAAGTTACAGGAAATCGGTCTTTCCCGTTCGTGAAGCACCTGTCCCTCACGACCTGACCCCTAGGATCATGCAGCAACCTCACACTCCGACCCCTAGGATCGTGCAGCACCCTCACGATCGACTCCTAGGATGGCGAAGTATCCTCACGACCAGACTCCTAGGATGGTGAAGTATCCTCACGAACCGACCCCTAGGAACGTGAAACACCCCCACGACCTGACCGTGAGGAAGATGGAGAACCCTCACACCCCGACCATGAGGAATAGGGAAAACCCTAGGAGGGCGACCGTGAGGAAGGGGGCGAACCCTAGGATGGCGAGCCGTAAACCACACTAGGAAGGAAAGGGATCACGACCCGGACTGGAGAATCACGAACTGAACTGAAGAGTCACGTGACGAGATAATGACCAAAACTCGAGATGCAAAGGTAATCCAAATGAGAGGTTATTACTCAGGATCCCAAAGGGGATCAACGAGTTAACATTATGAGTTGGACTTTGCTGCGGGATGTGTGCAAAGGGGTTATGTAACACCCCGCAAATTCTATAACTGTGATATTCATAAAATAGAGTATAATTAATTTGAAATCAAAGAACTAAGGGAAACGGGATACGCCATTGCGTTCGTCTCGGAAAAATACGCGAAATAGAGTCCGAGTTTTCGAAAAACGGAGTCCGTATGAAGAAGATATGGCCTTCGGAAGTTTCTGAATTAAATTTAAAATTCAAACAGAATAAAACAGTTTAAAATTAAAAATGGGGCCCAATGGGCCAGGGCGGAAGAACACCCGCCTGACGCACCCAGGTCGACTGGGCTGTCGACCTGGTCTAGCCAGGTCGACAGGGCTGTCGACAGGGCTGTTGACAGGCATGTCGACCTGGTCCAGAGCCAGGTCGAGCCCAGTCCAACCTGGCTGGCCTATTCTATGTTGGTCGATTTTTTGTGGTCTGCTTTGTCATTAGGGCTAGGTGGCAGGCTCTAATTGGTCTCTCTATCGAATGAATGGCTACGATCAATCCAAGCAACATCAATGGTCCTAATCAGTTTATAACCTCTATAAAAACAACCCTAGACTCAACCCTAATCTATTCATTCAAAAATAAGAACAAAGCCGCCATGTTGCTGAGGAACGACTAGGGGTAGCCACCAATTGGAGAGAGGATTAGGAGGCAAAATTCTAAGGCATAAAGCAACTCAATCAAATCAAACCGCATCTTCAAATCCCTAAATTAGAGAATTCGCCACACCATTGTAAGTAGAATATTATTTTGGTATGAACAAATAATTGTGTTGGTTTGTATACTTGATTGTGGTGATAAATAATTCATAATTTGTGCGTTACTATGATTCTTATCGATTTGGAATATTGTATACGTTTGGATATCCTCATATTATGTTATAAAGAACTACATGCGGTAGTTCTATGCAAGTATACGTTTGGAATATTCGCAAATTATGCAATCCTTGTTGAAGCTACATGTATGTAGTTGTTTAATTGAAACTCATGCAAGTTTGGGGTTTTGCTACTATGCCATCATGATGTATATTTTTGTACATAAATCATTTTGTACGTAATTGAAACAAGTTTGGTTGTTATAGTTCATATGAAACTATTTGGCACCATGATTTACGTATGAAGACATGCTTTTGTATTAGAAAACCTATTTGCAAACTTATGAATATGACTAGGCTATGATTGATATTTAGCATAATTGAAATCCATGTTAAGTCTATATTATATGATGTCATATGTGATACATAGCTAGGTTAGATTCAAAATCCCTTTTTGCAAGTTTGCATGACTAAAGTAAAAAATCATGATTTCATGTTAGAAATATTTATGCCATGGTTATGTGAACAAATTTAACTATACTTATGCCATGCTTATGTTTGACATTATGCCATGCTTATGTTTGACATTATGCCATGCTTATGTTAGGAATATTTATGCCATGCTTATGTTTGACATTATGCCTAAATAAAAATATAGGTTCATGTTGTAGTTATGACTATGTGTCAATAATGATATCCAATTTAGATTCTTATCTCAACTACAAGTTTACATGCTTGATTCACGTCACCTATGCTTCATGACCAAAGTATATGTCACTACTATGCAAGTACACCGGTTTCTATTTTGATTTCCAACGTCATATTGCAAGTTCATGCGTTCACATTCCCCTCTTTGTGTATGTAATTACGCTTTAAGCCTCCCCTTTTCGCATGGCTAAGTTGGGCTTTAAAAGGCTAAGCCCAATATATATATAATAAACGGACGTGTTAAACGGGGGAAAATAACGTTGGTTTAAAATTACTAATAAATGAAAATATAAAATAGAAGGGCCCAAATTCAAGTATGGGTTGGGCCCATGATTGGTGTAACCTTTACACCATTAACTTAATAATGGGCCGCAAATATTTACATATAAGAAAAAAAAAGAAGAAAGACAAAATATGTAAATGTAGAACATACGATGTGTTTAACCCGAGGTTGGATTGAGTTGTGATGTAAACCTGCCCGGAACCGCCCGGCTGTCCAGTAGTCACAACAATACCTATCCAATGTGGGAGGTTAAACATGGAGCCCAATAAGGACCCAAGGTTAGACTGAGTTGTGGCGTAAGACTGCCCGGAACCAACCGGCAACAGGCAGCCACAACAATACCTGTCTAATGTGAGAGGTCAGGGCCTTAATAAGACAATTAAGGCTGAGTCAGGATTGTTAGGATTAAGTGAACTAAAGACTTAATCAAAATGGAACATGCTAAACTAAACGGACTGGTGGGGGTTAGGTTAGGAAACACTTAACCAACTCAACATGTTGGCTAGAGATAGAAAACCTAGTAACGGGGGACCCTTTTCAGCAGTAACCCTAGAAGGTGTATCAGGATACCCTGAAACTAGGCAGGGTGGGGCACGATTACTGGGCTGATTGTAAGAGGTCAAATCGACGGCGGTGGTGTAGCAGTGTAGGTTCTAACGGGGTGCGGGCGTGCACACACCCCGGCGCAGAAAAATAAAGCACTGGACACCAGTAGCATACCTGTGCATTCTAAGGTTGTGTCGGGCCGCCACCATGGGACTTGATACACCCCATGGTGGGACCAGCATAGGTAACTACAACATCGGGGACCGTAAGACACATGTAACTATGCGAGTAGGAGCCGATCATCAAAGAATGGATCACATCACCCTGATTATGGGGTGCCAGTTGGAAACTAGTTTATATGGGTTCAGAGATTTACAGGGGGTACGATAGTATATTCGACCCTAGACAACTTAACCAAGTTATAGTGCTTTCCCACTTCTTGTTTATACTTATCATACCCAGTTCTTTATTCATAGACAGAATAGTACTAGACTTACTCAGGCTTTATGTCTGACTCTACTTTTCTTTCGTCTTCTTTTCTTCCGTTCCCCCCCCCCCCCAGGTCCACAGGGAGGGAACACAGCAGCTTGACCAGCCTTAACATCCAGCTTGAAGAAGAGAAATGTATTGCTTGGACCTTTTCATTTTGAACTATGGCTTTGGACAATCACTATGGGGGCTTTTGCAGTTTATCTATGTTTTATCTATGCTTCTTTAATAATGTAATCAAGACAGATTATGAAGGAGTTATGTTATGTTTTTGGGAAAAGATGTAAGATAATTATGGTGATATTGTTGTAACACGTATTTGCTTTTATGAAATAAAAGTTTGTTGTTTTTCCGCTGCTTACAAATACGTGTTATTATATCTGTCTTGTATATCTGTGACTTATACTTATAAACCTCCACCAAAATTAGGGCATTCCCTTTGAGAGTGACCCTAACGGAGGTGGGGTGTTTCACTTGGTATCAGAGCACAGGTTTACCAGATAAGATAAAAAGTTTTGAAAATTGTTTTCAAAAAGGAAATTTAAAGAAGCATTTTTAAAAGAAAAATATTATTTTATTCTAAAAGGCAAAGTCCACTCCCCAAAGCCATAGGTACTATCTCTTATCCTTCGTTTTGAATCTATCCTTTTTGTTTCAACATGTCTGAAGACCTTAACTTGCCAGAAGGGGTGCCAATACCTGGTTGGTTTAGACGGTTCTTAGAAGCAAGAGCCACTCAGCCAGGTCCTACCATTCCTCCTCCCCCAGCTGCCGGAAATCATCCAGCTGCAGCGGCACCTTTTCCTCCACCTCCTCCTCGGGGAAACACGTTTGCTAAGATATGTAAAGATTTTAAAGCTATGGGAGGAAGGGATTTCCATGGAACTGAGTCCTTTGTGGCAGCTAGAAATTGGCTGAAAGAAACTGAGGACCTATTTATCATCTTTGAGGTAGAGGATAGACAAAAAGTACAATTGGCAGTGTGGCTATTGAAGGGCGAGGCTTCCTACTGGTGGGAAGTCACTAATGCTGAAAGACCAGTGGAGACATGGGAGGACTTTAGGGCAAGGTTTGAGACTAAATTTCTCTCAGATGCGGAAAGAAGTTTGCAGTTAGAAAAATTCTTATTTCTTAAGCAAGGGGACAAGACAGTCAGAGAG
Organism: Allium sativum; assembly: GCA_030737875.1. Classification (NCBI taxonomy): domain Eukaryota; kingdom Viridiplantae; phylum Streptophyta; class Magnoliopsida; order Asparagales; family Amaryllidaceae; genus Allium; species Allium sativum. Next base: position 649,078,336 of record CM060909.1, read on the forward strand.
TATGTGAATCAGTTCGATGAGCTGGCTAGGTTTGGGCTGGACCTAGTCAATACCCCGCATAAGAAGGCTCTCCGTTTCGTCAAGGGGTTGAATGAGCCATTACACAGTTTGGCCATGACCCATATACCCATGGGAGCCACATATGAAAGATTGGTGCAAATGGCATTGCTGAACGAAGAGGATAAGGGCAAGAAGGAGACAAAGGCAGAAAGCTCTCAAGGGAAGAAAGAGGGTCTGCAGCCTAAGAAGACAGACTTTAAGAAGGGTGGGAAAGGCAACAAAGAGAAGAGGAAGTGTAATTTCTGTGGCAAAGTGGGGCACTTAGTAAAGGACTGCCGGAAAAAGAAGGCCAAGGAGAATGGTGGGTGCTTTTCTTGCGGTGAGACGGGCCACAGGGCTAAGGACTGCCCAAAGAAACGAGGACAGGGGCAGAGGGCTGGATCCACCCCAGGGGCACAGGTTCATGTGCTGGAAGCGCCACCTCTGCAACAGCGAGGTATAAATACTTCTGTAGAAAGTGTAGTTTATCTTTATGATCACCCCGTTCGCACTTTATTTGATTCTGGCGCATCACACTCCTTTATCTCGTCTGCTTTAGTGGAATCTCTGCACCTAAAAACTAGTATGGTAGAGGACCCCTTAATTGTTTCAAACCCAATTGGGGGCCCAGCTCATTTGTCTATGATCTGTTTGGGATTGAAAATTTCTATTCTAAGTGTAGAATTTCAATGTAGTGCCTTTGTTTTGGGCTTTTCGGGTTATGGTTTGATTTTGGGTATGGATTGGCTATCCAGTAATGGGGCCATCCTTGATTGTGAGAAAAGGGTTGTTAGGCTCCTAACCCAGCTCGGTAATACTTTTGAAATTTCTTGTAATCCCTCGTATGCGGTTATGCTTAGTTATCTTGAATCGCTAGATGCCTCTGTTGAAAATTTGCAATCAGTTAGAGTGGTCCGGGAATATCCGGATGTCTTCGAAGAGGTGAAGGGCTTGCCTCCGAAGCGGGAAATAGACTTCCGCATATATCTTGTAGATAATGCAAAGCCCGTTGCGTTACCCGTTAGACACATGGCTCCACGAGAAAGGAAAGAGCTCAGTAAACAGATTAAAGAGCTTCTAGAAAAGGGGTTCATTAGGAGAAGCATTTCAGAATGGGGCGCTCCGGTGGTGTTCGCTACAAAGGCGGATGGTTCACTCCGTCTATGTGTTGACTATAGGGAGCTCAACAAGCTAACGAAAAAGAATAGGCACCCTCTCCCTAGAATTGACGATTTATTTGACCAGCTTGTAGGAGCGTCTGTTTTCTCCCAACTCGATTTAGCAACCGGTTTTCATCAGCTAAGGGTGGCTGAAGATAGCATCGATAAAACGGCGTTCAGAACCCTAGACGGCTTCTTTGAATGGCTTGTCATGCCTTTCGGCTTGACAAATGCACCTGCTTACTTCGTGGACCTGATGAGTAGGGTATTTAGAGATTTCCTCAACAAATTCGTAGTGGTCTTCGTAGATGATATCCTTATCTTCTCAAAGAGTGAAGAGGAACATGCTCAGCACTTAAGGGCAATCATGGAAACTTTGCGAGTCCATCAACTAAAAGCCAAATTCTCCAAATGCCACTTTTGGAGAGAAGAGGTGAGGTTCCTTGGGCACATAGTATCCAAACAAGGGTTGGCAGTCGACCCTGCGAAGGTAGTGGCGGTACAGGATTGGAAGACACCAAGGAATGCAACTGAGGTCCGAAGCTTTCTAGGACTAGCGGGTTTCTATCGAAAGTTTATAAGGGATTTTGCGAAAATCTCAGCTCTGCTCACGAAATTGACTAAGAAGAATCTAGTGTTCAATTGGGACTTGGATTGCGAGTTTGCTTTCCAACGACTGAAAAGGGCTCTTACAACAGCCCCAGTTTTGACGCTGCCAGATGGGAGCAAGATGTTCACTGTTTATACGGATGCATGTGGGACAGGGCTAGGCGCCGTCTTAATGCAAGAAGGAAGGGTAGTAGCTTATGGCGGGAGGCAGTTGAAAGTGCACGAAAAGAACTACCCAACCCACGATCTTGAGTTAGCCGCCATCGTCTTTGCACTCAAGTCTTGGCGACACTATCTCCTAGGTGAGAAGTTCGAACTTTACACTGACCATAAATCGTTGAAATATCTTTTCTCGCAGAAGGATCTTAACTTGAGGCAACAAAGATGGATGGAGTTTCTCGCCTCATACGATTTCGAAATCTCCTACACTCCGGGCAAAGGCAACGTAGTAGCAGACGCGTTGAGCCGAAAGAAATTGACCCTAAGCCCGTTGTTTGTTGAAAGACAAAGCCTAGAGTTTATAGCCAGCTTCGACTTTAGGCCCTCCTCCAATTTCGTACCAGGCTTGCTAGCATCTCTCGAAGTGCGCCCAACTTTAGTCGATTCAGTAGGGACAGCACAACGCGAAGACCCTCAGCTTGTGGAAACAATTGATAGGTTAATTAGGGGTGACACTTCAAGTCACCTCAACAGATACTCCATAGACGATAAGGGTTTGTTAAGGCGAGACGGAAGACTATGCGTCCCACAGACAAAAGATTTAATAAAGAGGGTTCTCGAGGAAGCACATCACTCCAAGATGACGATACACCCAGGCGGAGATAAAATGTACAAAGACATAAAAAGGACTTTCTTCTGGAACGGCATGAAAAAGGACGTGGCAAAATTCGTTTCTAAGTGTATGGTGTGCCAACAGGTTAAGGCGGAACAGAAAAAGCCTGGCGGACTGCTACATCCTCTGGAGGTCCCGCAGTGGAAGTGGGATAGCATCTCAATGGACTTCATCGATGGGCTGCCTAGGTCTAGGAGAGGCAACACTAGCATTTGGGTAATAGTGGATAGGCTTACTAAAAGCGCCCACTTTTTACCTGTCAAAAGTAAAAGAACTGCCTCATCCCTAGCATCACTTTACCTTAAGGAAATCGTTCGACTCCATGGAATACCATCTAGCATTGTTAGTGACCGAGACCCCATCTTCACCAGTGAGTTTTGGCGGAGTCTGCAGGAAGCAGTAGGAACGCAGTTATGCTTGAGCACAGCCTATCATCCCCAAACCGACGGCCAAACAGAGAGAGTGAACAGAGTTTTGGAAGACCTTTTAAGGCTATGCGTCCTTGACTTCGGAGGGACATGGGAAGACCACCTTCCTTTGGTGGAATTTGCCTACAACAACAGCTATCAAGCAACCATCGGAATGGCGCCCTTCGAAGCTTTATATGGAAGACCGTGCCGATCACCCACTTGTTGGTGGGAGTCTACTGATAAGCTCATACTTGGACCAGATATGATCCGAGAGACTTCAGAGAAAGTAGACTTAATACGCAGAAGGATGAAGACGGCCCAAGACAGACAAAAGTCCTATGCCGACAAAAGAAGGACCGACCTTGAATTTGAGGTTGGAGACAGAGTTTTTCTCAAGGTATCACCTCTAAGAAACGTTGTTCGTTTTGGAACCACAGGAAAACTGGCACCAAGGTTCGTAGGGCCATTCCCTATCATCGAGAAAATTGGGAAAATGGCCTATAGACTAGATCTACCCGAGAAGTTGGCTGGAGTCCACAACGTTTTTCACGTTTCACATCTCCGAAAATGTCTACATGAGTCTGCTGAAGTGGTAGAGCCAAATATCCTCGAAGAGGCCGAAGTGGAACGCGAAGCAACCATAAGAAAGGTTCCAACCCGCATATTAGGAACGGAAGTGAAGAAGCTACGCAACCGCGAAGTCAATCTCGTCAAAGTTCAGTGGAGCGACGCCGAGGGAGACGCGACTTGGGAAACTGAAGCTAGAATACGCACTGCCTACCCTTTTCTGTTCGATGGTACATCCTTGATCTTTCTTTTTCCTTAAGTTGCGCTTTTATCTATCTTTTTAGGTATATTTCCTCGACCTTATCTTTTAGGTAGAAACCCTTTGGATGGAAACATGTAATTGAAACATGTTATGTATGAATGGTTGCAAGTGGTCGCAAGTGATTGCTAGTGGTTGCTCGTGGTTGCATATACACACACAATCTAGGTTTTAGATCGGCTCAGTCACTTCATATTGCATATGCATATATGTTTGCATTCGTATATGGTTGAACATTAATGTGTTGTCATATGGATGTTGCATTTGTATTGAATGATTGTGCACTCATGTAGAATCAAGAATAGGAAAATTTGCATACATAATGGATTCATGGCACTTACATAATTCGCATTAAGGAGGTCAACTGAATCAGTAGACCGCCTGATTTTGCATTAGACAAGTTCATGTATACACACACTTCGCATATGATCATGAAGCATTAGAAGTCTTTTAAGGACAATGGATGCTCGTGTTTGATGGTTGAGTAGATGGATGATTGGATGTTAGGATATACATTCCTCCTAACTTGAAGATTTCGGGGACGAAATCCTTTTAAGTGGAGGAGAATGTAACGCCCCGCAAATTCTATAACTGTGAAATTCATAAAATAGAGTATAATTAATTTGAAATCAAAGAACTAAGGGAAACGGGATACGCCATTGCGTTCGTCTCGGAAAAATACGCGAAATAGAGTCCGAGTTTTCGAAAAACGGAGTCCGTATGAAGAAGATATGGCCTTCGGAAGTTTCTGAATTAAATTTAAAATTCAAACAGAATAAAACAGTTTAAAATTAAAAATGGGGCCCAATGGGCCAGGGCGGAAGAACACCCGCCTGACGCACCCAGGTCGACTGGGCTGTCGACCTAGTCTAGCCAGGTCGACAGGGCTGTCGACAGGGCTGTTGACAGGCATGTCGACCTGGTCCAGAGCCAGGTCGAGCCCAGTCCAACCTGGCTGGCCTATTCTATGTTGGTCGATTTTTTGTGGTCTGCTTTGTCATTAGGGCTAGGTGGCAGGCTCTAATTGGTCTCTCTATCGAATGAATGGCTACGATCAATCCAAGCAACATCAATGGTCCTAATCAGTTTATAACCTCTATAAAAACAACCCTAGACTCAACCCTAATCTATTCATTCAAAAATAAGAACAAAGCCGCCATGTTGCTGAGGAACGACTAGGGGTAGCCACCAATTGGAGAGAGGATTAGGAGGCAAAATTCTAAGGCATAAAGCAACTCAATCAAATCAAACCGCATCTTCAAATCCCTAAATTAGAGAATTCGCCACACCATTGTAAGTAGAGTATTATTTTGGTATGAACAAATAATTGTGTTGGTTTGTATACTTGATTGTGGTGATAAATAATTCATAATTTGTGCGTTACTATGATTCTTATCGATTTGGAATATTGTATACGTTTGGATATCCTCATATTATGTTATAAAGAACTGCATGCGGTAGTTCTATGCAAGTATACGTTTGGAATATTCGCAAATTATGCAATCCTTGTTGAAGCTACATGTATGTAGTTGTTTAATTGAAACTCATGCAAGTTTGGGGTTTTGCTACTATGCCATCATGATGTATATTTTTGTACATAAATCATTTTGTACGTAATTGAAACAAGTTTGGTTGTTATAGTTCATATGAAACTATTTGGCACCATGATTTACGTATGAAGACATGCTTTTGTATTAGAAAACCTATTTGCAAACTTATGAATACGACTAGGCTATGATTGATATTTGGCATAATTGAAATCCATGTTAAGTCTATATTATATGATGTCATATGTGATACATAGCTAGGTTAGATTCAAAATCCCTTTTTGCAAGTTTGCATGACTAAAGTAAAAATCATGATTTCATGTTAGAAATATTTATGCCATGGTTATGTGAACAAATTTAACTATACTTATGCCATGCTTATTTTTGACATTATGCCATGCTTATGTTTGACATTATGCCATGCTTATGTTAGGAATATTTATGCCATGCTTATGTTTGACATTATGCCTAAATAAAAATATAGGTTCATGTTGTAGTTATGACTATGTGTCAATAATGATATCCAATTTAGATTCTTATCTCAACTACAAGTTTACATGCTTGATTCACGTCACCTATGCTTCATGACCAAAGTATATGTCACTACTATGCAAGTACACCAGTTTCTGTTTTGATTTCCAACGTCATATTGCAAGTTCATCTGTTCACATTCCCCTCTTTGTGTATGTAATTACGCTTTAAGCCTCCCCTTTTCGCATGGCTAAGTTGGGCTTTAAAAGGCTAAGCCCAATATATATATAATAAACGGACGTGTTAAACGGGGGAAAATAACGTTGGGTTAAAATTACTAATAAATGAAAATATAAAATAGAAGGGCCCAAATTCAAGTATGGGTTGGGCCCATGATTGGTGTAACCTTTACACCATTAACTTAATAATGGGCCGCAAATATTTACATATAAGAAAAAAAAAGAAGAAAGACAAAATATGTAAATGTAGAACATACGATGTGTTTAACCCGAGGTTGGATTGAGTTGTGATGTAAACCTGCCCGGAACCGCCCGGCTGTCCAGTAGTCACAACAATACCTATCCAATGTGGGAGGTTAAACATGGAGCCCAATAAGGACCCGAGGTTAGACTGAGTTGTGGCGTAAGACTGCCCGGAACCAACCGGCAACAGGCAGCCACAACAATACCTGTCTAATGTGAGAGGTCAGGGCCTTAATAAGACAATTAAGGCTGAGTCAGGATTGTTAGGATTAAGTGAACTAAAGACTTAATCAAAATGGAACATGCTAAACTAAACGGACTGGTGGGGGTTAGGTTAGGAAACACTTAACCAACTCAACATGTTGGCTAGAGATAGAAAACCTAGTAACGGGGGACCCTTTTCAGCAGTAACCCTAGAAGGTGTATCAGGATACCCTGAAACTAGGCAGGGTGGGGCACGATTACTGGGCTGATTGTAAGAGGTCAAATCGACGGCGGTGGTGTAGCAGTGTAGGTTCTAACGGGGTGCGGGCGTGCACACACCCCGGCGCAGAAAAATAAAGCATTGGACACCAGTAGCATACCTGTGCATTCTAAGGTTGTGTCGGGCCGCCATCATGGGACTTGATACACCCCATGGTGGGACCAGCATAGGTAACTACAACATCGGGGGCCGTAAGACACATGTAACTATGCGAGTAGGAGCCGATCATCAAAGAATGGATCACATCACCCTGATTATGGGGTGCCAGTTGGAAACTAGTTTATATGGGTTCAGAGATTTACAGGGGGTACGATAGTATATTCGACCCTAGACAACTTAACCAAGTTATAGTGCTTTCCCACTTCTTGTTTATACTTATCATACCCAGTTCTTTATTCATAGACAGAATAGTACTAGACTTACTCAGGCTTTATGTCTGACTCTACTTTTCTTTCGTCTTCTTTTCTTCCGTTTCCCCCCCCCCCCCCAGGTCCACAGGGAGGGAACACAGCAGCTTGACCAGCCTTAACATCCAGCTTGAAGAAGAGAAATGTATTGCTTGGACCTTTTCATTTTGAACTATGGCTTTGGACAATCACTATGGGGGCTTTTGCAGTTTATCTATGTTTTATCTATGCTTCTTTAATAATGTAATCAAGACAGATTATGAAGGAGTTATGTTATGTTTTTGGGAAAAGATGTAAGACAATTATGGTGATATTGTTGTAACACGTATTTGCTTTTATGAAATAAAAGTTTGTTGTTTTTCCGCTGTTTACAAATATGTGTTATTATATCTGTCTTGTATATCTGTGACTTATACTTATAAACCTCCACCAAAATTAGGGCATTCCCTTTGAGAGTGACCCTAACGGAGGTGGGGTGTTTCAGGTTATCGATATCCATAACTTTAGTTCACCACTGAGAGACGGATTAGTGGCTATGGATCAGTCCAATGGGGTCCTTGTGACTCCATGGAGCTAGGTGATCGTAGCAAAGGATTGGGTGATCAAGTGGTGGATATCATATGCTTTACGCACTAAGTGAGAGATGTGAGGATGATGGCTATGTTTGATGTTTTCTATCATCATATCATGCACACCCATATTACTTTTACACTTTATGTTAGTGTTACCTTAGAGTATTGTACATCTTGCTGTGCTAACTCTTTGGTTGCAGGTCCAGGTTCTGGTATGATTGAATTATACATGTTATTGTTTTGTTTTGTTGCTTATCGCTCATACCAGACTTTTGTCTGACCCAGAGTTTTATATCTCTTCTTATTACTCTAGGTGCTCCTAAACGAGCAGACTAGAGATAAGTTAGGTGGTAATGCGCGAGTAGCTGTCTGGAGACGAGCAGGAGGCTTCCACATATGATATACATATATACTCCCTATGTTGTAGCTGGCCACTGTTAGGGCATTAGTAGTGTACCTTTTCTTTTTCTTTTTTGCTTTAGAGACAGAAATTTGAAGTTGTAGTAATGATGTTGGATCATAAGCTGTGTTATGGATTCCGCTGCTCTGATGATTTAGTTTTCAGCTTGTGCACTGTCTCGCCTGTTTTACGTCAAAGTTATGTTGTTGTTATATTTTATTCCATGCGCTGTGAGAGATACTACTGGTTCCTTGTTAGTTCATAGTTTCAAATTCCTTTCTTCCCTTTTCTTTTCTTTTCTTTCGATGACCATCCCTTGCTAGTTGGACATTGGTACAACGCCTTTCGAAGGAAATGTCGGTTGGTTCGAGGAGGGCCGTCACACCTAACCTCAAGTCGGTTGCTGACAATTGGTCTGATCCCATTAAGGCTCGAATTGACTTTGTGGACATTTACAAAGAAATGTTGAATCGAGAATTTCATAGAGTTTTGATTTCTGACAAAGTGATAAGCCGTGATCGACAAAAAGAAGATATTCATTGGTTTGAAGAGAAACAAAGAGCTACATATGGTATTTTACATTAGAGGTTGATTATTTGGTGTTTTAGTAGTGTTACTTATGTTAAAATCTATCCTCAAATAATCACATACCTCGAATTTATCAATATATACACAAATATATATATGTGTACACACTAATTGTGCACACTGGGTGAAACCGGTCGACCGCCTGGATTTCTACCAGTCGACCGTTTCTGCCTAATTTGCACATTAAACATGCACATATAAATATAACGTATATATATTCAAATTCCTGTCTACTAGTCTTTTTGACCTGTCGACTGTTTTCATTCATAAAGCAACCTTTCAAATAGACACTTCCTTTATTCAATGGTTGCATCTCCTTTTCTTCACCAACAATCATGGCCATTGTTTGTTACTCTTCACAAAGGGTTACAACCATTTATTCTTTATATAAACACCATGAGATCATCTTTCCTATCCATCGATTTCCATCATACAAGCTTGACTTATTGCTATCTATATTCTTTATCTCATTCTCAAGCGCTCAATTTCTCATATTCAATAAAATATCGTTTGAATCCTAAAATCTATTTAGTATTCTTTTGATTCAATACGATATCCACTTCCAAATCTTCATATACACAAATATTCTATTTGAGAATAAGATTATAGGAAGATTGCACCACAAGTGACAAATTCGTGTTATCAAAAACACGTATTTGTCAGCAACAATTGTATTTATCTTTGTTGAAGTCCTCGGTGTTGTAAGAGGCAAGTGTTGAAGTCCTCGGTAGTGTTAGAGGCGTGAAATCCCGTTCGTCTGCTCGGGTGTTGTATACCTGTTCCTCTGGGTGAAGTGAGGTGATTGTTAGTGAAAATCTAGATAGAAGTCTGGGACTGGACGTAGGACGGCGCTCCGAAGCCGTATAAAAAACCCAGATGTGATTTTTCTATTTTACTGCATTTACTGTTTTATATAGATTTGTGATTAGCTATTATTTCATACTTGTGTGTTATACATCATATTACATGATCTGTGTGTACTATACTAGCACGTACACGCATTTTCATTTGGTATCAGAGCAAGGTCATCAAATAATCGTAACACAGTTATTTGATATATTCTAGTAATATGGCAAATAACGCAAGTACCAGCATTATCACTCAAAATACCACTTACATAGAAGGTCAATCGACACAAAGACCTCCATTCTTCAATGATGTCAACTATAGCTATTGGGCAACACGTATGTCATTATTTATGCAACCAAATAGCTATGGGGCCTGCAATGCTACCCAAAAAGAAATAGTAAATCGTACAACTGATTATTCAGTATGGACACCGGTTGAGAAAACGGCAGTAGTAGTAAATGCAAAAGCAATAAACATGGTGTTTTGTGCATTAGACCAAAATGAATATAACCGTGTTAGTATCTGCACTACCGCATATCAAATTTGGCAAACGCTTAAAAGCACTCATGAAGGTACTAATAAGGCTAAACAAGCCAAAATTGCTGTAACGACCCGCATTCTACGCATCATAGGATCGTAGAATATTTATTTCTTTCACATACAAAGTCGTATGGTCATGTAACTTTGGGAGACGACTATTGGGGTCATTTCCCATGTTCATGATTTTTCCCGATTTTTAAATGACCATTTTACCCCTAGTTATCACTGTTTTGGCCATAACTTTTGACTGGGAAGGAATTTTGACCTGAAACCACTTCCATTGGCTTCGGATGATGGTTTCTCTTTCCGTAGAGTGGTCACATTAGCCGAACGAACTTACCGTTTGGGAGATATGGCTGAAACAAGTTTCAGACGGTGAAAAACAACTTAATTAGGCTTAACCGGGTGATTAGCAGCTAGGCCCACAGGGGAATTTCGGGTTTAGAGGTATAGGAGGACTGATTAGGGTTAGGTTATCACTTTCATTTCAGTTTTGAGCCGCCACAAACCTTCTTGAGACATTGGTAATGGCTTCCATCCTCTAAAATCACCCCAAAACACATTTTTAGCGAAGATTAAGCTTAGAAAACATCAAATTAAGAAGAAAAAGCACCAAAGCAAGGTTGGAGCTGCTGTATAAGATTGGGAACAGCGTCAAATCAGAGAATATTTCAGTTTTGGGGTTCTAGTTGTGGCAAAGGTGAGTGATAGCATCATTTTGACACTAATTACAGTTAATTAAGGGTAATTAGTGAAGATTAGCGAATTTATACGTAAATAAATTCTGGAAAAATTCTTAAAATTCTAAAATAATGTTTTAAGGCTCTGTTAGAAATTTGGGTTAATTTCGATGTGTTTTGCTAATCGTATGCTTAAACATGATTAAGGGGGATTATAGGAAAAATGTGAGGTTTTGGGCACATTTGATCCATTTTGACATATGAATTCATTGTTTTGGTGTTTGTGGTTAGTTTGCTATGTTGTTATGACTATTTGACATGAATTTTGATTGATTAGAATAGTTAGATTTGTCAAAAACGTCGTCGAGCGGCGTAAACAAGTTGCTGGAAAAGTTGCAGAAAGTTGTGCAGGGCTTCGGATCGGATCGGATGGGGGCTCGGATCGGAAATGTGAACTGGGCAAGAAACCCGACCCGAACTGGAGCTTGGTACATGAAAGACTTGGCAAAAAGGAAGGCCGTTTACTTAGAGTTGGAGTGGACAAGGGGATCGGATCGGAGTAAAAGGGAGCGGAGCGGATCGGACTGAAGTAAAGCGAAGTGATCGGATCGGATCGGAGTAGAAGGAAACGAGGGAGCTGATCGAAGAAGGAGCATGAGCTGGAAGGAGGATAGCAACCCGACCCGACCCGGAGGAAGACACCGACCTGACCCGAAGGAGGACACCGACCCGACCCGGAGTGAAGAAACCCGAACCGAACAGACGAGGGCAATGATTACCGAACCGAACCGAATTCCAGGACTGTTACTGCGTGACAACTCTTCTGAAGACCCACTCCAATTCGATCAAAACCCGAGATGCAAAGGAAGTCCAGATGAGAAGTTATAGCTCAAGATTTAGATGGGAATCAATGAGTTCGCTTCATGGTTGGGCTTTGCTGCGGGACGCGTGCCAAGGAGTTATCGACGTCTATAGCTTTGGACCACTATGGTAGGAGGTACGAAGGCGGATTCAGGGCCTTTATGGCATTGGTAGAACCAAGGGCTACGACCAATGAAGTGAGTCATTGAAATGTTTGGTCATGACTCCAAGTGTTTGGCTTGGTCATAGCAGGGTTTCTACAAGTCGGGATTCGTCGTTGCCTCAGTTTTGTCTAGTGTTCCAAAGTGGTAGATGTCGTACGCTTTACGCACTGAGTGAGAGATGTGAGGATGGTTGCTATGGATGATTTGTTTGCTATCATTGTGACATGCACACCCCACCCCGTATTCTTATACTATTTATTATGGCACCTTGGAGTATTGTACGGTATGTGGTACTAACTCTTTGGTTGCAGGTCCAGGTTCAGGTATGGTTTAGTATACCTGTTATTACTCTGTTTAGATGCTTATCGCTCATACCAGGCTTTATGTCTGACCCAGAGTTTTATGTCTCTTCTTATTACTCTGGGTGCTCACACGAGCAGACTAGAGACAGGTTAGCTGGTGATGTACGGGTAGATGATCCGGAGACGAGCAGGAGGCTTCCACGTAATATACATATATAGTATTCTCCCTGTATTGTTGAAGATCACTGCTTGGGCATTGTTGGTGTATCTTCTACTTCAACTTTCTTTTGTTTAGAGACAGTAAATTTGGAAAATTGTAATAAGCTGTATTTGGATTTCCGCTGCTTTGAGATTGGTGTTGGTTTTAGTTATCAGCTTATGCACTGTCTCGCTTGTTTTATGTCAAGTATGTTATTATTATATTTTATTCCATGCGCTGTGAGACATTTTACAGGTTTCTTGATTTGTTCATTCTCTTCTTTCCTTTCTCTTGACGTCCGTCCTGTGCTAGTCGGGCATGTGTACAGCGCACTTTCGGAGGAAATGCAGGCTGGTGCGGGGCGGGCCGTCACACTTGGTATCAGAGCTCTAGGTTGCGTAGTTAACCTAGGGAAGTTATCAGGGAGAGATAATACACGTATACGAGAGAGCGTATTTGTGATTACTTTGGTTTTTAAAAGCTATATATATATATATATACTATAGTAGTATATGGAGGAGGTTGTACTGCACTAACACCACTATGGAATCGTTAATCGTTTCCTTTTTCAGATTGACGATGAGCCGAGATACTAGAGGTGCTGGTAGGGGAGGCAATAATGGGAATGCTGCTGACATGAGGACGATGTTTACAGACCTCATGAGAGAGATGCTTAGAGATGTACAGAGGGCAGCTCCCCATGGTGGAAATGGTGGTGGTCCAATAGTGCAGGCGCCGAGGGTCGACTGCGCCAAGCTGAATAAGGACTATACTAGTCTTGGTGGGAAGCCGTTCCACGGAACGGAGTCGGCTACGGATGTTCAAGATTGGTTGGATAGTTGCGAACGTATCTTCGAGGATTTGGGTATCGAGGATGCGATGAAGAGAAAACTAGCGTCCCGTCAGCTGCAAGGGCGGGCAATGAATTGGTGGAATGCTATAAAAGCAGCTACTCCCGAAGACCAGATTACTTGGGTTTAGTTCAAGGCTCGCTTTAGCGAGAAGTTCATTCCAGCGGCCCAGAAGTCAGTGTTGTTCAAGAGGTTCTTAGAACTCAAGCAGAATGGAAGGGCAGTTTCTGATTACATTGCTGAATTCGACACTTTGTCAAAGTATGGGTTATCTCTTATTGATACTGCCGAGAAGAAGAATGAGAAATTCATAACTGGGTTAGATCAGTACTTAGGGGAAAGGCTTATTAACCACATCGATGAGACGTTTGAGTCGATTGTGGGGAAAGCATTAAGATCAGAAAGTCTCTACCCTAAGCCGAAGACTGAGGTTGCATCCGCAGATGAGCCAAAGCCACAAGCAAGTGGTGGAGGCAAGGGTGGTTCCCAGAATAAGAGGAAGCAGAACCAAGCTAAGGATGGCCAGAAGAAAAAGAATAAGCAAGATGTTGAGTGCTTCAGCTGTGGTAAGAAGGGCCATTATGCTAGTAATTGTCGGGCCAAGCCAGCAGATAGGAAGTGCTTCAATTGTGGCCAACTGGGACATCACAAGGACAAGTGTCCACAGCCCCCTAAAGAAAGGCAAATGGTGAAAGCATATGCTCTTAATGCTATTCCTTCTTCGTCGAATGCCCCAACTGCGGCGGAGAAGGGAAAGAATGTCGTCATTCAAGGTATGCTTTCTATTTACGATGTTCCTGTTAGAGTTTTGTTTGATACCGGAGCTTCCAGTTCTTTCATATCTAGTGACCTGGTAGATAGGTTGGGATTGGAGCCCGAGATTGTCGATAGACCTTTAGTAGTGATGAACCCGATTGGTGGTTCGACTAGCCTTAGCATGATTTGTCGTAATGTGGTCTTATCGAGTCATGGATGCATGTTTGTTTGTGATTGCTTTGTTTTGGGCTTTACTGGGTTTGGCATTATTTTGGGAGTAGATTGGCTCCAAAGATACGGGGTGGTGGTAGACTGTGAGGGCTTGTTGGTGACAGCTAGAGCGGATGATGGGCGGAGGATAGTGTTTGGTGGTCTACCCAGTAAGGGGGTATTGGCTAGTTTTCTAAACTCCCTCGACATTCCGCATAGTGAGTTGTCAGGTTTGCCCGTGGTTGGCCAGTATCCGGATGTTTTCGAAGAAGTGACCGGACTTCCACCACACCGAGAGATTGAGTTTCGCATTGATTTGGTAAAAGATGCCAGGCCTATAGTGATGCCACTTCGTCGTATGGCACCAAGAGAGCAGCGAGAGCTCGAGGTGCAAGTCAGCGATCTTTTGAAGAAGGGATTTATCAGAAGGAGTGTTTCTGAATGGGGAGCACCAGTTGTGTTTGCTACCAAGGCAGATGGTTCCCTTCGTTTGTGTGTAGACTACCGCGAGTTGAATAAAGTGACGAGGAAGAACAAGTATCCTCTACCGCGGATAGATGATTTGTTTGATCAGTTGAGTGGCGCGAGAGTATTTTCTCAGTTGGATCTTGCGACAGGTTTTCATCAGCTTAGAGTGGAAGCTGAGAGTATAGCTAAAACGGCATTTCGAACGCCGTCTGGATTTTATGAATGGTTGGTTATGCCATTTGGGCTGACTAATGCCCCGGCATATTTTGTGGATCTTATGAATAGGGTATTCAGAGATCAGTTGAATAAGTCTGTTCTTGTGTTCGTGGATGATATTTTGGTCTATTCGAGGACAGAGGAAGAACACAAGGAACATTTAAGAGTAGTGATGGAGGTGTTGAGAAAACACCAATTGAAAGCAAAGTTTTCTAAGTGTCACTTCTGGAAGAGGGAAGTGAGGTTCTTGGGCCATGTTGTATCAGAGAATGGTATTGCCGTGGACCCGGCAAAGGTGGCTACGGTACAGGTTTGGCCTACGCCCAAGAATGCAACAGACGTAAGAAGTTTCTTGGGATTAGCGGGATATTATCGTAAGTTTATCCAAGGTTTCTCCAAGATAGCAGTACCATTGACCCAGTTGACCAAGAAGAATCAAGCTTTTGTCTGGGATGAAAGGTGCGAGAATGCATTCAAAAGCCTAAAGGACAAGTTGACAAGCGCACCAGTGTTAGTCATTCCTAAGGGGGATGAAGAGATGACGGTATACACGGATGCCTGTGGTACCGGACTGGGTGCTGTATTGATGCAAGGCGGTAGAGTTGTAGCTTACGCAAGTCGGCAATTGAAACCGCACGAGAGAAGATACCCTACCCATGATTTAGAATTGGCAGCGATCGTGTTCGCGTTAAAGATGTGGAGACACTATCTCTTGGGAGAAAGATTTGAGCTTTTTACAGATCATAAGTCGTTAAAGTATCTCTTCTCTCAGAAAGATCTGAATCTCCGTCAGCAGAGATGGTTAGAGTTCTTAGCTTCCTATGATTTTGACATCGCATACACACCAGGAAAGGGCAATGCGGTGGCTGATGCATTGAGTAGAAGACATGCCAGCTTAGGGGCTATGTTCCTTGAATGGAAGCAACTGGAGTTTATCGCGGGGTTTGATTTCAGACCAAAGTGCGAATTGGATCCAGAAATGTTAGCAAGTTTGACGATCAGACCCACTTTGATTGAGCGGATCGGCTCTAGTCAGAGGGACGATCCTAACCTATTGGAAATCATCTCCAAGTTAGAGATGGGTATCGATGAGGAGATGAACAAGTATGGGCTTGATCGAGATAGATGGCTTAGAAAGAATGGAAAGCTTGTTGTGCCTAATGTCAATGGATTGAGAGATGAAGTGCTTAGAGAATGTCATCACTCAAAGCTGACTATACACCCCGGTGGTAATAAGATGTATCGAGATATGAAGCAGACCTACTACTGGGAAGGAATGAAACGAGACGTTGGGAAGTTTATATCCAAGTGCATGAATTGCCAGCTAGTTAAAGCCGAGCAAAAGAAGCCTAGTGGGTTGTTACAGCCCTTAGAAACTCCCGAATGGAAATGGGAGCAAGTCTCGATGGATTTCATCGATGGTTTACCAAGGACTAGATCGGGATATGACAGCATTTGGGTAATTGTAGATCGACTGACTAAAAGTGCAAGGTTTATACCAGTCAAATCGACTAGAACGGCAGCTAAGTTAGCAGAATTGTATATGAAGTGGGTAGTGAGATTTCATGGAATACCTAAAGGCATTGTGAGCGACCGAGACCCGTTGTTCACTAGTGGGTTTTGGAAGAGCTTACAAGAGGCTCTAGGGTCAGAGTTACATCTCAGTACCGCATATCATCCTCAGACCGACGGTCAGACGGAGAGGGTGAACCGTATTTTGGAAGATCTCTTGAGAGCATGTATATTGGATTTTGGTGGATCATGGGATGACCATTTGCATCTAGTAGAGTTTGCATATAATAATAGCTACCAATCCAGTATCGGTATGGCTCCGTTTGAAGCTTTGTACGGAAGACCGTGTAACTCACCATCATGTTGGATAGAGACTGGCGAGAAGTTTATGCTTGGACCAGATGTGGTGAGGGAAACTTCAGATAAAATCAAGACCATTCAACAACGGATGAAGGCTGCCCAAGATAGGCAGAAGAGCTATGCTGATAAGAGGAGAAGAGACTTGAAATTCTCCGTTGGCGACTTGGTGTTTGTCAAGATTTCTCCGTTGAAGAGCGTAATACGATTTGGAAGGAGAGGCAAGTTGGCACCAAGATTTGTTGGCCCATTCCCTGTTCTCGAGCTAGTCGGGAATTTGGCATACAGAATTGACTTACCAGAGAAGATGACGGGAGTTCACAACGTATTTCATGTTTCCCAACTAAGTAAGTTCGTTCACGACTCAGATATGACTATTTCACCTGATCAGTTAGAGGACTTCGAAGTAGAACCCGAGGCGGTTGGGAACCGCAAGCCGGCCCGTATTGTCGAGTACGACACGAAGCAACTTCAAAGGAAGGCGGTGAAGCTAGTCAAGGTACAGTGGAGCGAGGACGAGAGTAATTGTACTTGGGAAACAGAGGAGGACATAAGGAAGAAGTATCCAGAACTCTTTGTCTGGTAAGATTTTGATTTCGATTTAGTTTTCCGCATGCTAGGATAGGCTTGCTTGCTTGTTTTGCATGTTTGATTGTTGTATGTGGTTGGTAGGCATGCGGGATCCTTTGTATGTTTTGGGTTAAGGAATTTCGGGGGCGAAATTTCTTAAGGAGGGGAGAGTGTAACGACCCGCATTCTACGCATAATAGGATCGTAGAATATTTATTTCTTTCACATACAAAGTCGTATGGTCATGTAACTTTGGGAGACGACTATTGGGGTCATTTCCCATGTTCATGATTTTTCCCGATTTTTAAATGACCATTTTACCCCTAGTTATCACTGTTTTGGCCATAACTTTTGACTGGGAAGGAATTTTGACCTGAAACCACTTCCATTGGCTTCGGATGATGGTTTCTCTTTCCGTAGAGTGGTCACATTAGCCGAACGGACTTACCGTTTGGGAGATATGGCTGAAACAAGTTTCAGACGGTGAAAAACAGCTTAATTGGGCTTAACCGGGTGATTAGCAGCTAGGCCCACAGGGGAATTTCGGGTTTAGAGGTATAGGAGGAATGATTAGGGTTAGGTTATCACTTTCATTTCAGTTTTGAGCCGCCACAAACCTTCTTGAGACATTGGTAATGGCTTCCATCCTCTAAAATCACCCCAAAACACATTTTTAGCGAAGATTAAGCTTAGCAAACATCAAATTAAGAAGAAAAAGCACCAAAGCAAGGTTGGAGCTGCTGTATAAGATTGGGAACACCGTCAAATCAGAGAATATTTCAGTTTTGGGGTTCTAGTTGTGGCAAAGGTGAGTGATAGCATCATTTTGACACTAATTACAGTTAATTAAGGGTAATTAGTGAAGATTAGCGAATTTATACGTAAATAAATTCTGGAAAAATTCTTAAAATTCTAAAATAATGTTTTAAGGCTCTGTTAGAAATTTGGGTTAATTTCGATGTGTTTTGCTAATCGTATGCTTAAACATGATTAAGGGGGATTATAGGAAAAATGTGAGGTTTTGGGCACATTTGATCCATTTTGACATATGAATTCATTGTTTTGGTGTTTGTGGTTAGTTTGCTATGTTGTTATGACTATTTGACATGAATTGTGATTGATTAGAATAGTTAGATTTGTCAAAAACGTCGTCGAGCGGCGTAAACAAGTTGCTGGAAAAGTTGCAGAAAGTTGTGCAGGGCTTCGGATCGGATCGGATGGGGGCTCGGATCGGAAATGTGAACTGGGCAAGAAACCCGACCCGAACTGGAGCTTGGCACATGAAAGACTTGGCAAAAAGGAAGGCCGTTTACTTAGAGTTGGAGTGGACAAGGGGATCAAATCGGAGTAAAAGGGAGCGGAGCGGATCGGACTGAAGTAAAGCGAAGTGATCGGATCGGATCGGAGTAGAAGGAAACGAGGGAGCTGATCGAAGAAGGAGCATGAGCTGGAAGGAGGATAGCAACCCGACCCGACCCGGAGGAAGACACCGACCCGACCCGAAGGAGGACACCGACCCGACCCGGAGTGAAGAAACCCGAACCGAACAGACGAGGGCAATGATTACCGAACCGAACCGAATTCCAGGACTGTTACTGCGTGACAACTCTTCTGAAGACCCACTCCAATTCGATCAAAACCCGAGATGCAAAGGAAGTCCAGATGAGAAGTTATAGCTCAAGATTTAGATGGGAATCAATGAGTTCGCTTCATGGTTGGGCTTTGCTGCGGGACGCGTGCCAAGGAGTTATCGACGTCTATAGCTTTGGACCACTATGGTAGGAGGTACGAAGGCGGATTCAGGGCCTTTATGGCATTGGTAGAACCAAGGGCTACGACCAATGAAGTGAGTCATTGAAATGTTTGGTCATGACTCCAAGTGTTTGGCTTGGTCATAGCAGGGTTTCTACAAGTCGGGATTCGTCGTTGCCTCAGTTTTGTCTAGTGTTCCAAAGTGGTAGATGTCGTACGCTTTACGCACTGAGTGAGAGATGTGAGGATGGTTGCTATGGATGATTTGTTTGCTATCATTGTGACATGCACACCCCACCCCGTATTCTTATACTATTTATTATGGCACCTTGGAGTATTGTACGGTATGTGGTACTAACTCTTTGGTTGCAGGTCCAGGTTCAGGTATGGTTTAGTATACCTGTTATTACTCTGTTTAGATGCTTATCGCTCATACCAGGCTTTATGTCTGACCCAGAGTTTTATGTCTCTTCTTATTACTCTGGGTGCTCACACGAGCAGACTAGAGACAGGTTAGCTGGTGATGTACGGGTAGATGATCCGGAGACGAGCAGGAGGCTTCCACGTAATATACATATATAGTATTCTCCCTGTATTGTTGAAGATCACTGCTTGGGCATTGTTGGTGTATCTTCTACTTCAACTTTCTTTTGTTTAGAGACAGTAAATTTGGAAAATTGTAATAAGCTGTATTTGGATTTCCGCTGCTTTGAGATTGGTGTTGGTTTTAGTTATCAGCTTATGCACTGTCTCGCCTGTTTTATGTCAAGTATGTTATTATTATATTTTATTCCATGCGCTGTGAGACATTTTACAGGTTTCTTGATTTGTTCATTCTCTTCTTTCCTTTCTCTTGACGTCCGTCCTGTGCTAGTCGGGCATGTGTACAGCGCACTTTCGGAGGAAATGCAGGCTGGTGCGGGGCGGGCCGTCACAATTGCCATGCTGAAAAGTCAATTTCAAAATTTCAAAATGAAGCCGAATGAGACAATAAATGATATGTATTCAAGGTTTCAACTATTCATCATGCACTTATCAGTTTAGGAAAAAAATATTCAGATTTTGATGTTGTTTCAACAGTCCTACATTCTATGACCAGTGAATGGGAAGGTGAAGTATTAGCAATTGAAGAAGCTAACGACCTTTCCGTCATGAAGTCAGATGAATTGATAGGAAATTCAATGTCCTATGAAGCTAATTTACAGGCTAGAAAGGAACAGAAAGAAGAAAATAAAAATGTAGCATTTCATGCTGGAAAAGATGAAGATGAGTCAGATTCTTAAGAGGAAGACCTTGCATTCATTGCAAAAGGTTTCAAAAAATTCCTGAAACAACGAAAAGCCAGTCGGTATAACAAAAAGAAATCTAGATCAAATAAACCGTCATCATCCGCTATAGAATGTTTCAACTGCTACAAAAAGGGGCACATGCATAAGGATTGTCCGGAGCAAAAGAAGAAGTCAGAAAATGACAAATTCAAAAACAAGAAGGACAAATCAAAGAAACGAGCATTCTCAGTTACATGGGATGATTCAGACTCATCTTCATCGGAAAGTGAAAGTGATATAGAAAATGAACAAGCAAATGTTTGTTTCATGGCAGCAGAAGATGAGGTACAAATTCCTACATTTGATGAAGTACTTGATATTAATGCTGAATTGATAGTCAAATATAAAGAAATAAAACAACAATTCAAAGAAGCCAAAGCATATTTGAGTAGAGCAGAGTTTGAACGAGATATGTTAAAAGACGAGAAGGAAATATTAGAAGGAGAACATGAAAAACTTCAAGAATCATCATCTAATATTGACTCTCAATTATCTCTTTTGAGTCAAGAAATTGAAACTCAAAAGGAGAGAAACGATGCTCTTACTACTGAAAATCATGAGCTTAAGGCAAAAGTCAAAATTTTGGACCTAGAAAAAGCTAGTTTACAAACTAAGTTAGATAATATTACTCAAAATGTTTCTAACTTCAACAAAGGTCGAGAAAATTTGACAAAGATCATTGAAAGTCCACAATCTGCTTCAAACAAACAAGGTTTGGTATATAAGAAACATGAAACCAAGAAATATCTCAAAAAGAAGAAAAAAGATGTAGTAAAAAATGAAGCTAAGAAAAAACTTAGTTTATTATATTCCAACCCAAAACCAGTTGTGAAATTTCAGAAGGAAAATGAGAAGACTATCAAAATATGAGTTCCTAAAACAAATAATAATTTGACTAGGAACAGATATATTTGGCATTTCATGAATACTGTGCATCTTAATTCAAATTATTTATATAAAGGGGATACTGGACCCGTATAGGTTTGGACTCCTAAGACCTAACTCTTAGGACCCTATAAAAAGGTGGGTACCATGGACTTAATCTTATTTTTTGCAGGTCCACTTAAGAAAAGAGGAAAGTGGATATTGGACAGTGGTTGCTCTAAGCACATGACTGGAAACAAGAGCTTATTGACAAATATTACATACCTATATGGTGGCTCCGTCACTTTTGGAGATAATTCAAAAGGCTATATCATCCGCAAAGACGATGTGAGCAATTACGGAAAATATAGTTCATACACAGGCACAATCTCAGGGGGAGATCATATACGGGGGAGTTTCAGAATTATGTTGTCATCAACCAAAAAGGGGAGAATGTTGAGTCGAGAATTTCACAGAGTTTTGATTTCTGACAAAGAGATAAGTCGTGATCGACAAAAAGAAGATATTCATTGGTTTAAACAGAAACAAAGAGCTACATATGGTATTTTACATTAGAGGTTGATTGTTTGGTGTTTTAGTAGTGTTACTTATGTTAAAATCTATCCTCAAATAATCACATACCTCGAATTTATCAATATATATTCAAATATATAATACACACTAATTGTGCACACTGGGTGAAACTGGTCGACCGCCTTGATTTTTACCTATTGACCGTTTCTGCCCAGTTTGCACAATAAACGTGCACACATAAATATAATGTATATATATATATATATATTCAAATTCCTGTCTAATGGTCCTTTTTGACCTGTCGACTGTTTTCTTTCAGAGAGCAACCTTTCAAATAGACACTTCCTTTCTTCAATAGTTGCATCTCCTTTTCTTCACCAACAATCATGGCCATTGTTCATTACTTTTCACAAAGGGTTACAACCGTTTATTCTTTATATAAACACTATGAGATCATCATTCCTATCCATCAATTTCCATCATACAAACTTGACTTATTGCTATCTATATTCTTGATCTCATTCTCAAGCGCTCAATTGCTCATATTCAATAAAATATCATTTGAATCATACTATTTAATATTCTTTTGATTCAATATGATATCCACTTCCAAATCTTTATATACACAAATATTCTATTTGAGGATAAGATTATAGGAAGGTTGTACCACAAGTGATAAATTCGTGTTATCAAGGATACATATTATCAACAAAAATTGTATTTATCTTTGTTGAAGTCCTCGATGTTGTAAGAGGCAAGTGTTGAAGTCCTCGGGTGTTGTATACTTGTTCCTCCATGCGAAGTGAGGTCATTGTTTGTGAAAATTCAGATAGAAGTCTAGGACTGGACGTAGGACGGTGCTCCGAACTAGTATAAAAATCCCTCGTATGATTTTTCTATTTTACTGCATTTACTGTTTTAAATAGATTTGTGATTAGCTATTATTTCATACTTGTGTGTTATACATCATATTACATGATCCATGTGTACTATACCTGCACGTGCACACATTTTAAAGAAACCTATAAGTTCGCTCAAAAGTTGTCCAAGATTATCAAGGAGCTTCAGTAGGACTTAGACAATTAGAAGCTCATATCTGAACATGATGCATCTGGCAGGGCCGCTGCCATTAGAGAATGCGAGGAAGCTCAGGCTCAACTAGCCCTTGCGCAACATGATGTAGAGAATTATAAGAAATTGCACGATGAGTTACAACAGCCCTTCCACACTGAGCTCGAAAATCACAGTAGGGAGCGTACCGCCCTTAATAAGAAAGTTGAAGATATCACTTCTGAGAATGTCGAGCTAAAACTATTCTGCATCCATCATGACCAAGAGAAAGAAGATCTTAGCAGGAGGTTGCCAATTTGAAGGCCAATTTAGTGGAGGCCGAGGAGAGGGCTGTATTAGCTGAGGGAAATGCCAACCTTGTGCTTGAATCCGCTTCCACATCTAAAGCGCAACTTGCTGAAGCTAAGAGGAGTTGGATGACTGTGGGAAACTTATGATATCATTTTTCGCTTAAGTACTTCAGACTCGAGATATATTATGGATCAAGATTGCGAGGCAACTTTAGTCAACGTGTGGGATGAAATCATTGATGATGAGAAGCGCCGGCTAAAAGTTGACATCATCGAAGAAGAGGAGTTGATGAAGACGTACTTGAGAGGAGAGGAGCCAGAGCGTTCGGCTGAGGGAAGGAGGTTGCTTCAGGAAGCTATGAAGGATGCTAAACGTCAAGCCAAGGGAAAAAGTACTATTGAAGGTGGCTCTAGCTCTTCTTTTGCTGCCCTCGGAGCTATAAAGACAAAGGGATACGACCCCGAACATCCAGAGATTTCCAAAAGTGCACTCATTTCTCCTATTACCGAAGTTGCAACTCCAGTTATTCCCACACTCCAAAAGTGCACTCCTTTCTCCTATTCTAATCTATCGTCGCATTGTAGAGAAAACAATTGAAAGACCCACACTCTCTCCATAGCTAATAAGTTTCACTCTTCCTTCTTTAGGCATGAAGCCTGCTGATGAGACTGAAGAAAAGCAAAAAGAAGTGCTAACAAGGTTATTGTGCTTTCCAGCGCTGAAGCTTCCAAAGAAGGGGAGATGATCGACACTCTAAAGGACTTGGATGGACTTGATAATCTTATTCACTACTTCTACTTGTCCATTCAACTGCGGATGTGCTACAGTGGTGTATCTTTTCTCAGTGTTATATCTTTGGCAGAAATCTCGGAATTCTGTACTGTCGAATTGAGTTCCATTGTCGGTTATGATAACTTTTAGGATCCTGAATAGACAAATAATATTTCCGACGATGAAATTAATCACCCGCTTCATCGTGATTGTGGTCAATTTTTTAGCTTTTGCCCACTTTGTAAAGTAGTCCACAACCACAATTGCATATTTTTCTCTGCCCTTGGCAATTGGAAGGCTTTCGATGATATTAGTTCCCCATATTTTGAATGGCCACAGATTCACCATCGAGTTGAGTTGGTTAGGAGGAACTCTATGAATCTTCACAAATTTTTGGCAGTTGGCGCTGCGTTGTGAGTAATCAGCTGCATCTTGATTTATGGTAGGCCAAAAGTAGTCATACCTTAGTATCTTCTTTGCCAATGTATGTCCTTCGGTGTGATCTCTACAATTACCTTCGTGCACTTCCCTCAACACATGCTTTATGTTGTCATGTGTTATACACCGGAATAAAGGGATTGAAAACCCTAGTCGATAAATTATGTCGCCCTGCATGATATATATTGAAGCTTTACGAATGATGGTATGCCTTTCACTTTTCCGTGCCAAAAGCGCTCCATGCTGCAGCAAGTTATTTATGAGGGTCATCCACGACTCTCTCTCAGGTTTGGTCTCCAATATTGGATCAACTTCCGTCTGATTAATGCTCGGAGTTTCTAACGTTTCGATTAGGATCATCTCCGTCTCTTCCGGATTGTCAGAGCTCGCCAACTAAGCCAGCTTATCCGCCTTCTGATTTCTTCTCGAGTTATATGGGAGATGGTATAGTGCTCTAAACCGTCCAACATCTCCTCGATCCTTTCTAGGTAAGTTGCAAGTCGTGGTCCTTTTGCCTGACACTCTTTCCGAACCTGGCAAATGACAATCTGAGAGTCACAAAAGATATTCAATACAATTACTCCCAGCACCTTGATGAGTTTCAGCCCAGCAATGAGGACCTCATACTCAAAATCGTTATTAGTAGCGTGAAAATCCAATCGCAAAGAATAATAAATTGACCTTCCTTCAGGAGTTATTAACACGACTCCGACGCCGGACCATCAATCATTCCGAGCACCATCTATATACATCTTCCAGGTGCTTGATTCCATCTTCCGTTCTGAGGGGCCATCTCCTTCATCTAATAAATCCTCCTCTGGAATAATAAATTCTGCAATGAAGTCTGCTAATGATTGCCCCTGTATAGACTTCCTTGGAAGGAATTTGAGATCAAATTAGCTTAGCTTGATGTTCCACTAGGGCAATCTTCTGGACGCCTCAGGTCACTGCAGGACCTGTGTAAATGTTGATCAATGTATATTATAATTAGATGAGCTTAAAAGTAGTGGCGAAGCTTTCTTGAAGCTATCAACAAGCTGTAAACGAGCTTCTCAATCTTTGGATAGTTTCCCGTTGTTGCTAAATATTTTCTCGCATAATACACTGGTCTTTGAACTTTATCCTCCTCGCAAACAACTGCTGAGATGATCGCATGCGATGATACTGCTAATTATATGAATAAGTCTTCGTGATCCATTGGCTTAGACAATATCGGGGGCCTCTCTAAGTGGCTCAATAGGTTCTGAAAGGCTTCAATGCAATCCGGGGGTCAATTCAAAATTGCACTTTCCACGTTTTATCAAATCGAAAAAAGGATGCATTTGTCGGTAGCCATGGAAATAAATATGCTAAGTGCTGCAACCTTCCCTGTTAAGCTTTGCACATCTTTACTTCTCCGTGGCTCACTAATGTTCCTAATCATAGCGATCTGGTTGGGGTTGATTTTGATTCCACGTGAACTAACTATGAAACCTAGAAACTTCCCTGATGCAACGCCAAAAGAGCATTTTAAGGGGTTTAGCTTCATTCCATAATGCCGGAGGATGTTGAACATCTCTGCTAAATCTAATACATGATCCAATGGTTTCTTGGACTTCACAAGCATGTCATCCACATAAAATTCCATAGACTTCCCGATCTTACTATTAAACGTACGATTCACGAGTCGTTGGTATGTTGCACTTGCATTCTTCAATTCGAAAGGCATCACTATATAACAATTCAACCCAAGATCTGTGATAAAGCTGGTATGCTCTTGTCCGGCACATACATCGGGATTTGGTTGTACCCTGAGTATGCATCCATAAATGACAAAAGTTCGTGTTCCACCGTCGAATCCACTAATTAGTCTATCCTTGGGGGTGGAAAGATGTCTTTCGGGCAGGCCTTATTTAAATGTGAAAAGTCAATACACATCCGCCATTTTCCATTGGCCTTCTTGATGAGAACTAGGTTCGATATCCAATTAGGATACGTCAAATCTCGAATGAAGCCACACTTCTTCCTTGAAGGCTGCAGACCTCTCCGCGCCAGGCATATGACTTTTTTATTTGACTGGGACAACTGTTGGATTGATGTTCAGTGAGTGACTCATAATAGATGGAGAAATTCGACACATATCAACATGAGTCCAAGCAAATACGTTCAATTTGGCTCGTAAGAAATTCCTCAATTCCCTCATTTGGAGGGGGTCTAAATGTGATCGGATCTTCAAGACCTTGGTTAGGCCTTCGTCGTCAGTCGAAATATCCACAGTTGTTTCAATTAGGGTCGCATATCTACATCCCGGTTCCTCGCCCTCTCTGGGATCAATATCCTCGGACTGGTAATTTGGCGACTCTGACCGGGATGTATCCTTTATTTGCAACGCCGGAGCCTCCCGAGTAAGGGAGGAGGTTTTCTTGGGCTCTGCATCATCTCCTTGGTGGAGTGCCTTCCATTCAGCTAAGTCAGACTCTCCCTGTCACCTGGTCTTTGCGGACTATCCCTATTCCCGATTCAGTTAGGAATTTCAACAACAGACTCCAAGGTGCGATGCAAGCTCTAAATTCTACAAGAGTTGGTCACTCCAAAAATTCTTTATAAAGTGATTCAATGTCCATCATAAGAAATGAGAGAATCCATACCCTCCCGCGGTCTCCTTCATTGAATTCCACGGGCAAGTCAACTACTCCTATCGGGCTAGTTACCGAACCTTTAAAGCCTCGTATCCAGCCTATGCATGGTTTTAAATCCCTAGCTTCCAACTTCATATGGTTGAAAGCTTTCTTAAATAGGATGTTGACTAAACTTCCGCAATCAACTAAAACCTTCTGCACCGTTGTCGGCCCAGTAACATCTGATATCACCAAAGGTCTATACTAGGAGTCTCCATTCCGATGCATTCTAGCTCACGGAATACAATATCGCCAGTCATTGTTTTTTGTTGTTTGATGGGCATAACATCCTCGGAAACACTGCATTCCCCTATCTCAAGATGCTTTGCTGTGTTGACGTATTTCTCCATGGTATTGTTGCTAAAACCTGCCGGGTGAGGCCCTCCGGCTATGGTGTTAATAACTACACCTTTTCCTTTCTTTTGGGTTATGGCTCTAGGGGCTGCCTACCCTTGATTCAGAGCAGATCCTCCTTGCACCCACCCCTTGGGGCAACCTTATATTCATACACCTTTCCACTACATCTCTTAGCTAGTGGCATTCATTAGTTGAATTCCCATATGTCTCATGAAATAAGCAAAAGTTTCCAGTCTCGAGCTTCTTTTCAGTCGAATCTTTAAGTGGAGGCTTTTTGTATTGCATCACGTTGCAGGTATCTGGGTAGATGTTCTCCAAGGTATTGTTTAACGACGTGTAGTTTCAAAGCATTAAAATCGAGGTCTTTTCTTGGAATCATTCCTCCGACTCCTATTTCTTTTATTGTCGTTCCTACCTTGGCTGCCATTCCCTTCATTCTGGTAGCCCACGTTGACTTAAACTTTTCCTGAGCTGTCACTAGATATGCTCTTAAAGTTTGTTCATAGGGGTTACTCACTTCAGTAACATCCATTTTTAAACGGTCCAAATATGCTCTTTAAGTTTCCCTAGGAGCTTGCTTAACTACCGAAAGTTCGATGACATTTTTGGATTTCTGGCATGCAACCGGAACTGATTCAGGAATCTTTCGCTTAACTCTTTAAAGTTGGAAACCGATCATGGTGGAAGTCGGGTGAACCACATCAAAGCAATATGCTCTAGGTATATTGGAAAAGCTTTGCATATCACGGCATTTAAGGCCGCCGCAACATTCATGTACCAGGAATATCACATTAGATGTTGTTTTGGATCTGTTCTTCCAATATGTCATCCGTGAAGGTCGTATGGCTGCGATTAATACCCCAATCTTTGTTGGTGTAGCCTTTATTGTCAGCCATTATTTGTTGTACCATTGCTGCTCTTCGGCATTAGTCAAAGTGTGTTTAGGTTCTGCACTTTTAGCCCTCCGAGGCCTTCCGGTTCCTGTTTCAGGCAATGTCCCCTGGTTTAGTCTGAGTAGAACCCCTTTTCTCCTTGCAGTCCCGGCCAGTCGCAGGATGTGTGGGTTGAAGAAGTTGAGCTTGTGTGGGATCCGTGCATCGGTCGTAGCATAGGTTCTGCTAAGCTTGGATCATTGGGGACCAAGCGATGTGCTGCATGTTCTCGAGAACCAAATGAGACAAATTGGACTTGTTCAAGGTTTTAAGGTCTTTCAAGAGGTCTCCATTGGTGTGGATGCCTTTTGTTTTCCTCCGAGGAAAATGAATCTTCTACTGCAAGGCGATGGGTTGGAGAAGATGTTCTTTGCCTGCGTAGCTCTTCCCGTTGCCTAGTCATCACATTCATATTTTCTCATATTGCAGCACTATCATGTCTTTGAGCTTCCATGGCCACATTTGTTTCCTCTAACCTGGCGAGCAAGCACACAAAAATAAATATGTGAAACAGGAGCAGATGAAGGAGGTTGATTACTGGTTGTAGCCGCTGGAGTTGAAATTCCTAAACCGGCTTAGGTTGAGGCACCCGTTTCAGTTTGGATCGGAGTTACCACACCGGGTTGGGACCCAGGCATGTTTGAGCCAGTGGCCAGAGCCATGGCAAAAGCTTGTGCATGGCCTTATTGTTCTTCAGTCACTTTATTTCTTCGAGAAGCTTGTTGGTTCTTATCATTCCTTGGTGCCATGGAATTCAAACACGGTGAAATCAACAAAAATATTTGAGAGTGATGGAAATATGGATGATCTCTTTGGACTTGGTGATCCAAACTGTAGAATAATAATCCAAAAAGCTAAGAACTTAAACTTCTCAGTGAAAGCACCGAAATGTTAAACCAAAAATGGCACTAACACCCTTTAACTAGATTTTTTTTAGTAAATAATAAGGAAATATGCACTAAAAGCAGGGATAAGCAATCGAATACACGATATTTATGGTGGTTCGGCGTTAACGAGCCTACGTCCACTTTATACTTCTTTTATTCAATAGAGAATTACATTTACAAGATTTTGAATCACTCATTCACTCAATTAAAATCAATTTTCTCTCAATGTTTGTAGAGTTATATTTGGAAATAAATGGAGATTATGGTGATTGAGTATTTGATCTACCAAAAGATCCTTCAAAATTCCTTGCATGCGTGTATTTATAGGAAGTTCAGGTAGGCGGATCAGATGAACATGTGGCAAGCATTCCTTGCATCTCGGAACGATAGTGGAATGAGTGAAGAAGTCTTCTCCTAATCTTGTGGTATCATGTGTCATCCGATCCAATGAAGTAAGCGAGAGAATAGGTCCGCTATCTACACATGGTAATTGCCCTGAGCTCGAGTCGGGTAGGCATATATTCGAGCCCCAACAGTTGTGCCAAGTTGCTCGATTCATGTCCTCAGGTGGGTCGGGTCGAGTTCATTCGACCTGATTGCTTCGACCCGGTTCAGTTGCTTAACAAAGAATGGAGTATATCGTTTCTTCGATCCAAGGCCTCCTCTCCCGTTAGACCCGATTGCTCCTCATTGGATAATTACAATTCATGTTATTCAATATATTTGATCGTAAATGTCCAAACTTTGTGTGACCTAGTCAACATGTAGGCCAACAAAATTATACGTGTTGTTAGGGAATTTCCTGATATCTTCTAAGAAGTTAAGAACCTTCCTCCACATCGTGAAATCGAATTCAGGATTGATTTAGTACCCAATGCTAGACCTGTTGTTCACCCTAGCCGTCGAATGGCCCCTAGGGAGAGAGAAGAACTAAATAAAAAACCCAAGATTTTTTGGTAAAAGGATTTATCCGACCTAGCCATTGAAGTTGGGGGTCAGCCGTAGTATTCGTAGCTAAGTTTGGTGGTTCCTTGTGATTGTGCATTGACTAGAGAGACATTGACAAAAACCGTCAAAAACGAGTATCCTTTACCTCATATAGATGACCTAGTTGATCAATTAAGTGGTGTCCGATTCTTTCAAAAATGGATCTAACCACCGGTTTTGATCATCTTAGGACCATAGAAGACTATATCTATTTGACTGCTTTTCGAGGTCCTGGTACTTTTTACAAATGGTTAGTAATGCCATTCAGATTAACTAATACCCTCACCTATGTTGTGGATCTAAGGACAAGAGTGTTCTGTGAAGTATAGAATAAATTTGTATTAGTTTTCATTAGAGATATTCTAGTTTACTCTAAAAATGAGGAAGAACATATGGAACATTTGAGAATTTCTTTGGAAATATTGAGCAAGAATGTGCTTAAAGCGAAGCTTTCAAAATGTCATTTCTAGGAAAGAGAAGTAAAGTTCCTTGGTCATATCATATCTGAGAAAGGAATTTCAGTAGACCTAGGAAAGATATCTGCCATTTTGGATTGGAAGCAACCTAAGACGCCGAAGGAAGTCAGGATCTTCCTACGATTGGTCGGCTATTATAGAAGATTCGTTCAAGATTTTTAAAGAGTAGACTTTCCTTTGGCAAAGCTGACTATGAAGAATCACAAGTTTGTTTGGTCTCCAAAATTTGAAGAAGCTTTTCAAGAACTAAAGAAAAGGTTGACATTTGCTTCAATTCTATCTATTATAAATGGAAATAAAGGATCGTCTGTTTATACTGATGCATGTAAAGAAGGAGTTGGCATAGTTTAGATGCAAATAGGCAAAGTATATGCATATGTAAGCCAAGAGTTAAGGCCTCATAAAAAGAATTATCCAACTTATGACTTAGAATTTCTAGCCGTAGTATTTACTTTAAAAATCTGGAGGCACTCCAAGTGCTTGAGTGAAAACGGGACCAAGTCTCCATGGATTTCATATATGGATTACCCAGATCTCGTTAGAGAAACGAAGGAATTCGGGTTATTACAGATCGTCTAACCAGAAGTTCCGATTTCATTCCTGTAAAATCATCCAGAACAGCTGCTAGATTGGAAAAATTATACATAAAAGAGATTGTCTGACTGCATGGAATACCGAGCATCATAGTAAGTGACAGAGATCCAATTTTCACAAGCCATTTTGGGAAGCTTTCCAAGATGCTTTGGGAACGAAGTTGAATTTCAGCACATGGTATCACCCTCAAACAGATGGTCAGATGGAAAGTCTTAACAGGATTTTGGAGTATCTATTATAACCATATGTTCTCAATTTGGAGGTTCGTGGGAAAATCATTTTCCCTTAGTTGAATTTTCTTATAACAACAGTTACCAAGCTAGTATAAAATGGCGCCTTTCGAAGCACTATATGGTTGCCCGTGTAAGTCACCTATTATTGGATTGAGTACACGGATAGACTTGTTCTTGGACCATACATAAGCAGAGAAGACATGGAGAAAGTGGATTTGATTAAGAAAATGTTAAAGACGACCCAAGACCTATAGAAAAATTATATAGATCATAGAAGGAGAGCACTAGAATTCGCAGTTGGAGATTCAGTGTTCCTAAAAGTCACTCCAATTCATGGAGTTATAAGGTTTGCGAAAAAGGGAAAGTTAGCATCGCGCTATATTGGACTATTCCCTATTTTGGAAAGGATTGGACCACTGGCATATGAGGTTCAATTACCTGAATGGCCCTCAGGTGTATATGATGTTTTTCATGTATCGAATCTGAGGAAGTATATTCATGACCCTGATCAGATTATAGAAGAAGCTGCTCAACAGGATTTAGAAATTACTCTAACTCTACCAGTTAAGAGGGAACCCATAAAGATCATTGTCCGAGATGAAAAGAGGTTAAGAAATAAGATGGTTGAATTAGTCAAAGTGCAATGGAGCGGTGAACCTAAGGATTGCACTTGGGAAACAGAAGAGTCCAAGCAAAAGTTATACTCAAACTACCGAGTTGATATCCAAGCCTACTTTAACCTTTAGGTAAACCTATTTCTTTTGATTATTCCCTTCATATGTAGTTACGGGGATGAAACTTCTTTATAGGGGTGAATGTAACAATATGAAATTTTTGATAAGTTAAATAACAATTTTTTTGAATATATAAATTAAATAGATTAAGAATTGAATTTGTTTGAATAGTAAATATGAAGTTTTAAATTTAATTTGATGATTAATAATGGTTAAAATGATGTTAATAAGATCAAGAATTGAATCCGAATTGTTCAAAGATAACTAGAAGTTGAAATATGGTAATGATAACCTACTGTTGCATATAGTTTCCATAGCATTTGAAGTAAAATGCCATATAAAGTTCCATTCTCCTTAAGCTTACAAGTGTACGGACACTTGTTTTCTTATGCATGCTCTTTCATGCACACCTTCCACTTGCCCCTTTAGGTGTCATCACCACCTTAGCCCTCGATTCTTATAAAAGGAAGCCATTTCTTCACTTTTCCATCATTCCATTCCATCTCCTTCTTGAGATTTGAAGACATGGCTTCCAAAGCATAACACCCTCCTTGCTATCTTAATTTTTTCTCCTCCTCCTTCCCTTTGTATTCGACCTCCACCTCCTCCCATTTTTTTGACCTCCTCCTCCCCTTTCACCTCCTCTTTCAGCACCTCGTCCACCCCCACCCATGGCTCCACCAATGCCCAAGACCTTACGCTCCCTCGGCCTCCCTTACGCCGCCACCATCACACCTCACCTCCATCTTCCTTGCGCTTAAACAACCACCGCCTTGCCAAAGTTCAGCCACCTCCTCCTCTTCCAAAAAGAAAATATTAGTTAGTATATATATTTATATATATTAAGTGGAAAATATGAAATGTTGTTTGAAATTATCTTATATATGTCCCAATTGGTTTTATAAGCTATTTTGTAGTAAATTAGTTTATTTTTATTATAAATATAAAATACGGTTATAATAGAGCTCATCGCGCAACAGTAATTCACGAAGTTCGACTGTAGACTTTAAACGACCATAACAAATTTATTTTAAATCGGATTTTCTTGAAATGAAAAATGGTTTCTTGCATATAACAATAGCTTTCAAATGAAAAAATAATAATTTTTCAATTTTTGTGAATAATTTTTATGTTATGTCTAAAAATCGTTTTCAATAAAAACAACGATAGTGAAGTTTAGTGATCAATTTTAGAAATCAACTGAAATAGATATATAAAAATATTAAAAATATGGAAAAAATTGATAAATTTGGGCTGGTTTTATGGTGTTTTAAAAGCTATTTTCAAAAAACTAGTAAAGTAAACCTTTTCGTAATGCTGTTAGTAACTCTTTTGAAACACTTTTTGTTTAACAATTGCTTTTGAAGGGTTTTAACTCAATAGCAATACCCGTCTTTTGTTAAAACAGTTCAAAAGAATAATGAGAGGATTTTGAGGATTAATAGGAGTTTAAAAGTTAAGATGGGTTGGGACTTAACTAAAATATGGTATGTCCATACGGTTTTTAAATAATGCTTATTATTCGGGAAGTTCAGGATCAGAACTTGTTCCATAAAACCATTCCAAATAATAATATGATGTGATGAAGAAGAGATGTTTGAAGATGGTCATTGAGGACTTAGATTCTTCACATCGTAGGATCGCTTGTTGATGTCTTAGATAGGCAGCTGCTGACCAGCCTTTTCGCAAGGCTATAAGGATTCATCGACATCGTAGATTTTGGCCAAAGTGACATGGAGGACCAAGTGATCCTGACCAAGGAACTAGTCGACAGATGAGCGGTTCGACCCGAACCAAGGACTTAAGCCAAGCACAGGAACCACTATGCCGGCCAGCTAGATCCCATGGTCTTCACGTCGATCGAGTCAGGCCAAGCCTGATTCCGTAAAAAATTTCCTTATGGAGATTTGCTCCTAGATGTACTAGATCGCTCCCAGCCATCCTTGAGTACCGGATCCACTGCCACCTGTCACTATGTGCTCAAATCATGCCATTCTTTGCAAGAAGAACACTTCTCCGTGCTCTCCTAAAATCCTGGATCGAACAACATGTGCCTTAGCCAATTTGAACAATATAACATCTATAAATAGACCTTCTGGACTCTAAATAAAGGACTTTTAGCCAATATCTTATCAGATCATTGTTGTGACGATATCATCTGTAATAGACCATTCCATATATAAGTGATTATAAAGTGGACGTAGGCTTGTTAATGCCGAACCACTATAAACCAACGTGTGACTGCTTTTCTCTTAATTTTTCATTTGTTTATCTTCATTTATTCTCTACATTTTCAGTTCTTGGGTGTTGTACCATTTTTTGGTGTCAACATTTTGGTGCTTTCATCGAGAATGTTGATTTCACAACATCAGAAGGATTTTTCTCTACTTTTGGATCACCAAGTCTGGGACGAGATCCTATATCTTTTCCAAAATCATTGAATCATGGTTTACAAATCCTCAGCACACACTTCCGCAAAGCTACAGCAGGATTCAGCACTAATAGAAGCGAACGAGGGGTCGGCCGTTTCGGGGTCGACTTCGGACTAGCGTGCACTGTCACCTACGGTGCAACCATCTGCAGCGGATCCAGCTTCCCCCTCAGCATTTGCTACTCATGATGAGTTTATGATCGTGATGAATCAACTTTGAGAAATAACAGCGGCGTTATACACTCAAGCCCGGGAGAGTGTTGCAATAAGGCAAAACAAGAGTCATACGTCGAGACAATGGGAAGAATTCAGGAAGCAACAATCTTCCTCTCACCTACCGGACCAAAACTTAGAAGGTTCATCTTATCCGGAGGGATTACAGATCGACCTCATCCACGATACACGCAAGAAAGGCCCGAAAACATACGATAGTTGCAGTTGGAAGGGAGCTCAAACCAGCTTGGAATAACCGATCAAGCTCAGGTCTATCCGGTCGACCCAGAGGATATCGATCCAACGAGTCAACAGGATCGAGGAACCTCTCCTTCAGCCCACCGAAACACCACTCAAACAACCCAAAATCCTGATCTTTCTCCTAGACGTCCTATTAATAACCGGGATGTCCGGGGTCGAGCAAGTTCCGCTCAGACGACGACTCAGGCGACGTTGCCTGTAGAGGGAGCAAAGGAATTCGATCAATCGATGATGCCGACCGATGTGCACTTATCCCTCCGAATTTAACCGCCATGGTACGACAAATCATGAATGACAGTAAGGGTTACAAGAACGAAGATTTGGGGATCGACCATAGCCATACGTCATTTATAGATGACATTCTGCAAGCAAAATTTCCTAGAATATTTAACATGCCTTAGATGAGCCACTATGAGGGACCGACCGACCCACAATAGCATTTGATGAGGTACTCATGGCATATGGAGGTAGTCATAGTTCTAAACACCATCAAGTGGAAAGCCTTCCCTATTTTCTTGAGCGAGGTAGTGCTCATGTGGTTTAGCTGGCTTCCCCCGAGGTCAGTCCCAAACTTCAAGGATTTAAGTGAGAAATTCCTTAATTAATTCTGCCTTCACGCCTCTAAGTCAAAGCATGATCTGGCTCTTTCCGAGATACAGCAAGCAAGGGGTGAATCCCTGAGGAACTACCTCAGTAGGTTCAACCGGGTTGTCACTGAAGTAAGCAATCCCGACCACGAGATGCTTTTAATGGCCACAGTAGACGACATCGACAAAAAGATGGAGTTTGGGAAGTATCCGATTGGAAAGTCCCCAACGACAATAGAGATGTTCTATGAAAAGGCTAACATCCGATTATGACAGGAAGATGCACAGTTAGATGAGGAAGATGGGCCGAAAGACGTTTCTAATAAAGCCATCCAGAGTAAGGTGGCGGTTAAGCAGTCCGGAGATAACTTCGGAAAGGTGGAAGTAAATGTTCGAAATTGTGGCAAACGAAATAGGGACAAACAGAAAGGTACCAGTGGAGACCCTGGACAAAGAGGGAATTCTAGGAAACGATCGCGGTTCCAAGTTTTTGAAAGTTATACTGGGTTGAATGACACACTTGAAAATATCTATATTGACACATGTAGTACAGTTGAGTATAAGAAGTCTCCTTTGCGTGAATCTACAGAGAAAGAACGGGTGATATGGGTCTGTTCCATGAGATTTACAGGCATGCGACTAATGAATGGGTCACCTCAGGGACATCGTTGAGAAGCTAATTAGATAAGGAAAGCTTGATGAGTACGAGGTGGCTCTGAGGGACAGGGGGCAAGGGACGTCAGCACCCAAGCAAGGTCAGGCGGCGCCTAGAGCCACTGCACAAGAAAAGGCTAAAAGGGTAGTAATCAATACTATTTGTAACATCCCACGTCCATTAATGTCACTCACTAAGGGAATGCATTAACTTTCATGGAGTATTATAAGAGTGTAGAACAGAATATCACAAGATAGATATATAGAATGGTACTTAAGAAAATTCAAAATTTATTCATTGCAGCGGAAAAGAAAAACATGTTTGGTTACAATGTCAAAACCACATACTAGAGTCAAGTACATAAATATCCATCTTGTACGAGCTTATTATCAGAGTACATAAAAGTAAAATCATAATCCCACTCCAAATGGCCATAATGGAAAAGAGATCAAGTTAAGCATTACTCTCAACACTCCCAAGTACTTCAAGAAGAAAGAAATCCAAGTCAATCTCCACTAGTCCCACCTTAAGGACCTGGGGGGAGGGGGTAAATGGAAAGAAAAGAGGCGGAAAAAAAGGGTCAGAAATAAAGTCTGACGAGTCCAGTGACTTTAACTATATAATTAGTAAAGTAACAGGATAAGGACATAAACTGGATATAAGAAATGACTGTAACATAAGAAAGTATGACAAGGTGAACAAGATGAATAAGATATAACGTTGATTGCGCTACTAATCACTATAAGATAATTCCTACACCGCACCAATGCTAATTTCATCGCACCATTATTAGTCCCATACTGAAAGTTGATCCCTCTTACTAATCATAATAATAATAATGGTACTTTCGCGTACTCCTAGCTGCTTTGATAGGTGTCGCCTGCTCCTATCTCCACCAGTTGTACCTACTGCCCTCCCCATTCGATCGGTTCCCTAACTCGTAGATATCCGTGTTGGTTCCACGGTAAGGTGTATCACTACCTAAAGTGGCAACCCATTACTACTAAAAGGCACGGCTTATACCTACACGATGCAACAACGTTTCACCTATAGCCCGGACCCACGCAGTCACATGACTTCATTGGACTTGCACTGCCATCGCTATCTCTTTACTGACCTCTTACAATCAACCCAGTAAGCGTGTCCCGTCCTCGACCTAGTTCGAGCTCACATAGATATTAAATGGGTTACTGGTTCAAAAGGGTCCACAAACTTGACACAAAGCTTCCCTCCTAAGCTTGGTCCCCACTAGGAATTCCCACTTAACCCCTTCTTATTCCCATGTCTTCTTACATGTTTCACCATGGTTAAGTGCTTCAAATTATATTTCACATGTTACCCATGTCACCCACTTAACCCCCGTGTCTTACTACATGTCTTATCTTGGTTAAGTGTTTATTAATTCATTATAACAGTAATCTTGCAAGACTTCCCACATTAGATTGTCGTCTTGCGGTTGCTGGATATGCCAGGCGGTTCCGAGCAGTCTTATACCGCAATCCGAATCTAACCTCGTGTCTTTGCATTATTACGTATCTAATTTTTGCCTTTGACCTCTCACATTAGATTACAAAATTGCGGTTGCTGGATGTGCCGGGTGGTTCCGGACAGTCTTATACCACAATTCGAATCTAACCTCGTGTCTTAGGCATTCATTATCACTTTCCCAATTCATGTCCCCAATTTCAAATCTTGGATTATAATAGACATACCCATAATTTACAATCTAAATTATGTTCATCATTTTAATCCAAACATATGTCCATAATCTCTGTAAATAATTTGTACCAATTCATGCCCCAAATCAATTACATGATTTCAAGTCTTTTTATGCCTAACTGCATATTATTCAATAATTTACCTAAACTTTTCCCACAATGTTCCCACGTCATTCGTATGTATAATAATATGTTAGGCTCGCGGTTAGCCTAATCTCATAAAAAGGAAAAGAAGAGAAGAGGGGAAGAGAACCATGACATCAAAACTAGCATAAAAATAAGCATAAGAAGTATGAACTGGCATAGAACAGCAAAATAGATCTAATTACGCATATGAACTGGCATAGAGCAACAAAATAGATCTAATTAGCATATGGAACATAAAATGACATAGGACAATAAAATAGATCCAATTAGCATTTGGAACATAAACCGACATAGAACAATAAGATAGATCCAATAAGGCATATGGAACATGAACTTTAGGTATGAATCTAAAAGATAAGAATTCACCAAACATGACATGATTCATCTTACAGGCATGTTCATATAGTCCAATTCACAAACTTATCACAATTACTTTTAATTAATTATAAGTGGAAGTAACGTGGACTCACAGCAGTAGAAGAGAAAATAGATCTGAATTCTGTACTCTAAATTTGATTAGCTAAACCGTTGTTGTAGAATTTGAGTCTTATCTTCTAATATGAATGCTCTATTCCGATTTGCTTTAGTGTAGAAGAAAGACTAGTTTTGGTTATGGCAGCATGGAGGCATATGAATTAGTGTAATGAAATTAGGGTCAGGTCAAGGTGTGTTTATATAGGTGTATTAGGTGAATTAGGGCCTTTAGATTAGATTAGGATCCATCTAAACCATCCAAACCAGAAAAACACATCACCCAGCCAATCAGAGAACGCCACATAAGCCCTAATTCTCCAAAATTCGTCACTGCCTAGATCTGGCTGATGGGGTTGACCCCTATAGGGGGGTCGACACCTATGTTGACACCTCTATAGGGGGGTCGACACCTATGTCGACTCCCTTATGGGGGGTCGACACCCTAGAGCGGGATAATTCTTGCCCATCCCGCTTCTTGCTGATTTGAATTTCGAATTTGATTTTAATTATTATTTTAATTTTGGTTTAAACTAAAATCTTCTAAGCTTCGTAACTTCTTCATACTGTATCTGTTTTACGCAAACTCGGAATCTATCTCGAGCAGAATTCCGAGACGAACGCAATGGCGCAACCCGTTTCCCTTAATTCTTCTTATAAAAATTAAGTATTCTTTAATTTGTAAATTTTAATATTGTAAAATTATGGGGTGTTACATTCTCCCCTCCTTAAGGGATTTCGTCCCTGAAATCCCCAAGTTAAGAAGAATGTATCCTACCATCCAATCATCCATAAGCATCCGTTGTCCTTAAAAGATTTCTATGCTATATGAACATATGCAAAAGTGTGTGTATATTTTCCTTATCTAATGCAAAGAACAGGCGGTCTACTGATTCAGTTGAACTCCTTAATGCAAAACATGATAGTGTCATGCATCCATTATGTATGCAAAAGAATCCTAATGATACATATTATTTCTATATGAGTGTACAACCATCCATTCAAATGCTACATCCATATGATAACACATTTAATATACATCCATTAACTTAAATATGCACACTCATTCATATGCAATATGAAAGTGATTGAGCCGATCTAGTGCCTAATGTGTGTGTAAATGCATCCACGAGCAACCACTAGCAAACACCTACATCCATTTGCATCCACTAAACATAACATGTCTCAAACACATGTTTACAACTATAGGATTTTCTACCTAAGGGTCGAAGGTATAATCGAGAGGATACACAAAGTGATAGAACAAGTATAAATAAAGCGGTAGAAAAAGGAGAAGTTAAAAGCATACCCTCAAAAAGGAAAGGGTACGTCATGCGTATTTTGTCTTCAGTTTCCCAAGTCGTGTCTCCTTGATCATCTCCCCACTGGACTTTAACCATCTTGACCTCTCGGTTGCATAATTTCTTGACCCCCGATCCAAGGATGCATGTAAGAGCTCGTCTAATCGTGGCATCTCACTCCACTACCACTTCTCTAAGCATGCTTGGCTCTACTACTTCCGCGTTATCATGTAAACACTTCCTCAAATGCGACACATGAAATACGTCATGAACACCACTAAGCTTCTCGGGCAACTTCACTCTGTAGGTCATCTGTCCAATTCGCTCTGTAATGGGGAATGGCCCTACGAACCTTGGTGCCAAGTTCCCTATAGATCCAAAGCGAACTACATTCCTCAACAGTGATACTTTAATAAAGACCATGTCTCCAACATCGAATTCAAGATCGGTCCTTCTCTTATCAGCACATGACTTTTGTCGGTCATGTGCCGTCTTCATGCATCTCCGAATTAAGTCTATCTTCTCCGAAGTTTCTCTAACCATATCAGGCCCAAGCAAAATCTTATCTGTAGATTCCCACCGACAAATCGGTGATCGGAAAGGTCGCCCATATAAAGCCTCAAAAGGTGCCATGCCGATACTAGTCTGATAGTTAGTGTTGTAGGCGAACTCTACTAATGGAAGGTGTTCCTCCCATGTCCCTCCAAAGTCGAAGATGCATAACCTCAAAAGATCTTATAGAATTCGATTCACTCTTTTGGTTTGGTCGTCCGTCTGAGGGTGATAAGTGGTGCTCAAACACAATTGCGTTCCTACCGCCTCTTGCAAGCTCTTCCAAAACTCACTAGTGAAAATGGGATCTCGATCGCTCACAATACTAAAAGGTATGCCATGTAAACGAACTATCTCTCGGAGATAAACATATGTTACCATACCGCTGTCCTTTTACTCTTAACGGGAATGAAATGGGCGTTCTTAGTAAGTCTATCCACTACTAGCCAAATTCCCGCATTACCCTCTCTTGGCCTCGGCAACCCATCAACGAAATTCATGGAAACACTTTCCCATTTCCACTGTGGAACTTCTAAAGGGTGAAACAACCCACCAAGCTTCTTTTGCTCAGCCTTAACTTGCTGGCACACTAAGCATCTAGAAACGAACTCAACCACATAATTCTTCATTCCGGCCCAAATGAAAACTCGCTTAATGTCCCTATGCATCTTGTCACCACTGGGATGTACGGTCATCTTAGAACGATGTGCCTCTTCAAGGATTGTCCTTCTCAGGCTATCATCTCGTGATACGCAAAGTCTTTCATCCCTATGCAACCAACCTCTCTCATCTATAGTATACCTACAAAGATGGCTCGAAGACTCCCCTCTTATGAGCTTGTCTACTATCTCCATCAACTGTGGGTCATCTCGTTGTGCCGCACCTATCTGTCCCAAAAGCGTAGGTCGCACCTCTAATGATGCCAATAAACCGGGTACATAATCAACAGATAGTCTAAAGTCAAAGGTACAGATATACTCTAAGCTCTTCCGTTCAACAAACAAAGGACTCAAAGTCAACTTCTTTCTACTCAAGGCGTCCGCTACAACATTACCCTTGCCAGGGGTATATGCAATCTCAAAATCATAGGATGCTAAGAACTCCATCCACCTCTGTTGCCTTAAGTTTAGATTTTTTTTTGAGAGAACAAGTATTTAAGTGACTTATGGTCTGTTTACAACTCAAACCTCTCTCCAAGCAAATAGTGACGCCAAGACATAAGAACAAAAACTATGGCCGCTAACTCCAAGTCATGGGTAGGGTAATTCTTCCCATGGGCCTTCAACTATCTTCCACCATAGCATATCACCCTTCCCTTTTGCATCAAAACTGTGCCAATCCCTACCCCGCAAGCATCGGTATACACTGTGAATGGCTTACCCCCATCCGGTAAAACTAAAACTGGAGTTGTCGTCAATGCCCTCTTCAAACATTGGAAAGCATCGTCACAGTCAACATTCCAAAACAATGTCAATTTCTTTTTTGTTAATCGAGTAAGCGGGGCTGATATCTTAGCAAAGTCCTTAATGAACTTTCTATAATAGCCCGCCAAACCAAGAAAACTTCTTACTTTTGTTGCATTATTAGGAATCTTCCAATCTTGGATTACCACTACCTTCGCGGGATCCACAACTATCCCTTCCTTAGAGACCACGTGCCCTAAGAACCTCACTTCCTTCCTCCAAAAATGACATTTGGAGAATTTAGCTTTGAGTTGATGTGCTCGAAGGGTCTCTAATACTTCCCTAAGATGTAGGGCATGCTCTTCCTCGCTCCTGGAGAATGTCAAAATATCATCCACAAAGACCACCACGAACTTGTTTAGAAACTCCCTAAACACCCTACTCATCAAGTCTACAAAATATGCGTGCACATTTGTCAAACCAAAAGGCATGACTAGCCATTCAAAGAAACCGTCAGGAGTCCTAAAAGCAGTCTTATCTATACTATCCTCAGCTACCCTCAACTGATGAAATCCTATAGCTAAGTCCAACTGCGAGAAAACCGAAGTACCAACCAACTGATCGAACAAATCATCTATCCTCGGCAATGGGTGTCTTTTTGTGAGTTTATTTAGCTCCCTATAGTACACACACAATCTAAGTGAACCATCAGCTTTCGTAGCAAAAACAACCGGAGCACCCCACTCCGAGATACTTCTTCTTATGAAACCTTTCTCAAGCAACTCTTTCACTTGTTTACTAAGCTCCCTCCTTTCTCTTGGAGCCATGTGGCGCACAGGAAATGCAACTGGCTTTGCATTGTCCACCAAGTATATACGGAAATCTATCTCGCGTTTTGGAGGTAATCCCTTAACCTCCTCAAAGACATCTGCATACTCACGGACTGCTCGAACAGATTGCAAATCATCAATAGATGTGTCAAGAGATTCTAGTTAGCTAAGCATAACCGAACCAAACCCTTAGGATCGCATGAGATATCGAGAGTATTACCCAAACTAGTTAATAGTCTAACCACCCTCCTTTCACAGTCGAGAATGGCACCATGTTTGACTAGCTAGTCCATTCCTAGAATCAACCCATAGCCCATGAAACCAAGCACATAAGCATTGCATTCGAACTCAATGCCATATATATTCTCAAATCCCAACATAACATAAAAAGATGAGCAGTACCCCTAATACGATTTGAGACTGCAACGGGATTCATAACTAGACTAGTATTTAGGTGCAGTGTTTCAACTAATGAAGCAGATATAAACGAATGTGAAGCGCCAGAATGAAGCAAAGTATGAACAGGATGATCAAAAAGGAAAATCAGAATTTCAACAGAAATGTTTCTACCTCTCTCTTGCGGAGGTGCCATGAGAGTGTGAACCTGCCCTCTAGAAATAGATCATGTCCACTATCCTTGCCCTTGTCTTTGCCTCCTTGGGAAGTCTTTAATCATGTGTCCTACCTCACTACACTGAAAGCAACCCATCTTCTTCTTCTTCCTACAGTCCTTGCTCAAGTGGCCCAGTGTTCCACAATTAAAACACCTTTTCTTCCCTTTGCCCTTGTTATCCTTGCCACCTTTCTTTTGTTGTTGTTGTGGCTTCTTTGAATCCCCTTTCTTATCCTATGCCATATCTACATTAGCACCTTTCTCCTCTTTATGCATCAACGCCATGTCAACAAGTTTCTTGAAAGTAGCCCCCATAGGAAGGTGGGACATAACTAACCCATGCAATGGTTTATTCAGACCCTTGGCAAATCTCAAGGCCTTCTTATGTCGTGTATTAACTAATTCCATACCAAATCTTGCTAACTGGTTAAACTTGTTAATGCACTCCTTCACAGACAAACTCCCTTGTTTCAAAGCCAAGAACCTCTCCATGTATAAACTCTCCTCTACTTGTAAAAGAAATTTCAACTCGAACCTTTGTCTAAAATCCATCCACGTCTCCCCTGCACGCCCTCCATTAGTTACTTCCCACCAAAACGAGGCTTCGTCCTTCATCAACCAAGCAACTAGTTGAACCTTCCTTCCATCGTCTATGTCAAAGATACCAAACAATTCCTCCACTTCCTTGAGCCAATTTCTAGCCTCGACAAACGTCTCAGTCCCATGAAACGGTTTTCCTCCCATCGCACGGAAGTCTTTGCATATCTTCAAATAAATGTCTACAT
This sequence comes from Allium sativum, assembly GCA_030737875.1. Taxonomy (NCBI): domain Eukaryota; kingdom Viridiplantae; phylum Streptophyta; class Magnoliopsida; order Asparagales; family Amaryllidaceae; genus Allium; species Allium sativum. Next base: position 649,122,571 of record CM060909.1, read on the forward strand.
GAGGAGGTGGAGGAGGAGGAGCATTTGTTGGGCCTGCGGCATTAGCCCTTGCCTCCAGATACCTTCTGGACCAGCATGGTATCTGTACGCCCTCGATATTTCGGGTTCTCAAAAGGAAAAAGGGAGAGATTCAAAACAGAAAATCGAAAGATAGATATATCGCTCTTGGGCATTATGTTTTTCATTATAAACCTTTCTCTTGAAAATACTCTCTTTAAAACATGTTTTTGAAAATACTTCTTTCTAAAAATGCTTTCAAAAATGGTTTTCTAAAATCTTTTATATGTTCTACAATCTTTGGCTCTGATACCACATGTAACACCCCAGATCCATTAATGTCACTCAATAAGGGAATGCATTAACTTTCATGGATTATTATAAGAGTATAGAACAGAATATTACAAGACAGAGATATAAAATGGTACTTAAGAAAATTCAAAATTTGTTCATTGCAGCGAAAAAGCAAAACATGTTTGGTTAAACATCAAAACCAAATACTAGAGTCAAGTACATAAATATCCATCTTTAATGAACTTATTATCAGAGTACATAAAAGTAAAACCATAATCCCACTCCAAATGGCCATAATGAAAAAAGATAAAGCTGAGCATTACTCTCAACACTCTCAAGTACTTCAAGAAGAAAGAAATCCAAGTCAAGCTCCACTAGTCCCACCCTGAGGACCTAGGGGGGAGGGGAAAAGGAAAGAGGCGAAACAAAAAGGGTTAGACATAAAGTCTGGCAAGTCCAGTGACTTTAACTATATAATTGGTAAAGTAACAGGATAAGGACATAAACTGGATATAAGAAATGACCATAACATAAGCAAGTATGACAAGGTGAACAAGATATAATGTTGATTGCGCTTCTAATCACTATAAGATAATTCCTACACCGCAGCAATGCTAATTTCATCGCACCATTAATAGTCTCATACTGAAAGTTGATCCCTCTTACTAATCATAATAATAGTAACGGTAGTTTCATGTACTCCTAGCTGTTGTCATAGGTGCCGCCTGCTCCTATCTCCACTAATCGTACCCACTACCCTCCCTATTCGATCGGCTCCCTAACTCGTAGATACCCATGCTGGTCCCACAGTAGGGTGTATCACTTCCTAAAGAGGCAACCCAGTACTACAAAAAGCACGGCTTATACCTACACGATGCAACAACATCTTATCTACCAGCCCGGACCCACGCATGTGCATGACTCCGTCGTACTTGCACTTCCATCGCTTCTCTTTATTGACCTCTTACAATAAACCCAGTAAGCATGTCCCGTCCTCGACCTAGTTCGAGATCACATAGATACTAAATGGGTTACTGGTTGAAAAGGGTCCACACACTTGACACAAGCTTCCCTCCTAAGCTTGGTCCCCACTAGGGATTCCCAATTAACCACTTCTTATTCCCATGTCTTCTTACATGTTTCACCATGGTTAAGTGCTTCAAATTATATTTCACATGTTACTCAAGTCACCCACTTAACCCCCATGTCTTACTACATGCCTTATCTTAGTTAAGTGTTTATTAATTTATTATAACCGTAATCTGGCAAAGCCACCCACATTAGATTGTCGTCTTGCGGTTGCTGGATATGTCGGGTGGTTCCGGGCAGTCTTATACCGCAATCTGAATCTAACCTCGTGTCTTTGCATTATTATGTATCTAATTTCTGCCTTTGACCTCTCACATTAGATTACAAAATTGTGGTTGCTGGATGTGTCGGGCAGTCCCGAGCAGTCTTATACCGCAATTCGAATCTAACCTCGTGTCTTTGGCGTTCATTGTCACTTTCTCAATTCATGCCCCTAATTTCAAATCTTGGATTATAATATATATACCCATAATTTCCAATCTAAATTATGTTCATCATTTTAATTCAAATTTATGTCCATAATCTCTGTAAACAATTTGTACCAATTCATGCCCCAAATCAATTACATGATTTCAAGTCTTTTTATGCCCAACTGCATATTATTCAATAATTTCCCCAAAATTTTCCCATAATGTTCCCACGTCATTCATATGTATAATAATATGTTAGGCTCGTAGTTAGCCTAATCTCATAAAAAGGAAAAGAAGAGAAGAGGAGAAGAAAACCATGACATCAAAACTGGCATAAAAATAAGCATAAGAATTATGAACTAGCATAGAACAACAAAATAGATCTAATTAGGCATGTGAACTGGCATAAAGCAACAAAATATATCTAATTAGCATATAGAACATAGACTGACACAGGACAATAAGATAGATCCAATTAGCAATTGGAACATAAACTGGCATAGAACAATAAGATAGATCCATTAAGGCATATGGAACATGAACTCTAGGTATTAATCTAAAAGATATGAATTCACCAAACATGATATAATTCGTCTTACAGCCATGTTTATATAGTCCAATTCACAAATTTATCACAATTACTTTCAATTAATTATAAGTGAAAGTAACGTGGACTCACAGCGGTAGAAGAGAAAATAGATCTGAATTCCGTATTCTGAATTTGATTAGCTAAACCGTTGTTATAGAATTTGATTCTTATCTTCCAATATGAATACTCTATTCCGATTTGCTTTAGTGTAGAAGAAAGATTAGTTTAGGTTATGGCAGCATGGAGGCATATGAATTAGTGTAATGAAATTAGGGTTAGGTCTAGGTGTGTTTATATAGGTGTATTAGGTGAATTAGGGCCTTTAGATTAGGTTAGGATCCATCTAAACCATCCAAACCAGAAAAACACATCACCTAGCCAATCAGAGAACGCCACATAAGCCATAATTCTCCAAAATTCGTCACTGCCTAGATCTGGCTGATGGGGTCGACCCCTACAGGGGGAGTCGACACCTATGTCGACTCCCTTAGGGGGGTTGACATCCTAGAGCGGGATAATTCCCTCCCATCCCGCTTCTTGCTGATTTGAATTTCAAATTTGATTTTACTTATTATTTTAATTCTGGTTTAAACTGAAATCTTCTAAGCTCCATAACTTCTTCATACTATATCCGTTTTATGCAAACTCGGACTCTATCTCAAGTAGAATTCCGAGACGACCGCAATGGTGCAACCTGTTTCCCTTAATTCTTCTTATAAAAATTAAGTATTCTTTGATTTGTAAATTTTAATATTATAAAATTATGGGGTGTTAACTATTGTCCGAAGACCCTCGTCCGATCGGGAATAACATTCGGACTATTAAGAAGATCGCCTATAGTTTGCTAATTGTATCATAAACGCTTTGCCATTACTTTAGGGCTCGCCCCATCAAGATGTTCACCGACCAACCGCTACGACAAGTCCTACAATGACATAAAGCAAGTGGGAGGCTACTTAAGTGGAACATCGAACTAAATCAATTTGACCTAACCATTGTTCCCCGGAAATCCATCCGGGGGCGAGCACTGGCTGACTTTATAGCCGAATTCACTACTCCAGAAGATGACAACCTGGAGGATGTTCTCAAGCCCCTGGAGATCGAATTGATATCTGACACTTGGAACTTATACACTGACGGATCCCACAATGATCGTCGCTCTGGCTTTGGCATACTATTGTTAACTCTTGAAGGGTGGTCGATCTATTATGCCCTGGGACTGAATTTCCCTGCTACTAACAATTACTCCAAGTACAAAGCCTTGATTTTCGGGCTTAAGCTCGCGAGGGACTTAAGGGTATCAACGCTAAATATTTTCCATGATTCACAACTTATTGTTTTCAGGTTCAATGAGAGTATCAAACTAAAGGAGCATGACTTACCGCCTATCTCAAGAAGGTCGAAGAGTTACTAAATGACATTGATCGGTATAGCATCTCCCACATCCCCAGGGAAGAAAACCTGCAGATTGGCAAAACTAGCTAGCTCTAATGATCTGAGCAAAGCAGAATTGGTCCCTATAGAGACTTTGAGCACTCCGAGCATAGATCAGATGGAGGTCGATCGATTGGAAATCGAACCTGAAAAGGAACCCTGGATGAACTCCAACAAGAATTTTATCCTGCATGGGACTCTCATGCAAAGAAGAAATGAGAGACGAGCCATTCTGCTACAAGCTTCCAGGTACACCATCCAGCAAGACCATCTTTACAAGAGGGGTTTCCCAATTCCAATGCTTTGGTGTGTGGCTAGTTACGATGTCAAGAGAATATCGAGAGAAGCACATGAGGGAGAGTGTGGTGCTTATACAGGAAGGCAAACCTTGGCTAAGAAAGTGATGCAGTACGGGTACTTCTGGCCGATCTTTAGCAAAGACATGGCCGATTATTCTAGACGATGTGACTGGTGCCAGAGGTTTGCTCATATTCCATGGGCTCCACCCATGGAGCTCACCCAGATAGTCAGCCCTTGGCCATTTTCCATCTGGGGAATGACATTATCGGAAGTCTACCAATCTCGAAAGGGGGCGCAAAGTATGCAATCGGGGCTGTAGACTACTTTACAAAATGGGTGGAAGCTGAACAGTTGACCACAATCACCACAAAACGAGTCATCAATTTTGTTGTCAATAATATCATATGTGGATTTGGGCTACCTCAGACTATCATAACTGATAATGGGACCCAATTCGACATCTCGGATTTAAGATATTTCTGTGAACGACATCATACCGAGAAGAAGTATACTACAGTCCCACATCCACAATCCAATGGACAGGTTGAAGCCGTCAACAAGATTATTATGTCTATCTTAAAGAAAAGCTTGGAATGAGCCTAAGGCAAATGGTTCGATGAACTGCCTTTAGCCCTTTGGGAATATCGAACCATGCATAAAACTGCCACATGTCATACTCCTTTTGCTTTGTTTTACAGCTCTAAAGAGATCATTCTTGTAGAGCTTGAAGTTCCTTCCCATAGAACTACATACTACGACCCAATATCAAACAAGACCCTTCTATCAGGATCATTAGACATGATTGATGAAAAGAGAGAAGAAACTTACTTCCGTGTTGAAGCTCATCAATGTCGGGTCACCCAATACTATAATAAAAGGGTCTGACCCAAGTCCTTCGATGTTGGCGACCTTGTTTTAAAATTGGTCTTCCCGACTCCCATTCATATGGGCCCCAAGTGGGAAGGGCCTTACGTCATCCAACAAAGGCTTGATAATGGAACCTTCAGGCTAGCAATTATTGACGGTGAACCCTTTCAAAGAGCATGGAATGTTGAGCATTTACGATGTTATCTTTCTTAGGACTTTTATTTTCTTTAAGTAGTGTAATAAGGTGTGTTTTCCGCCCATTGTTATCTATGAATAAATGCTCCTTTCCTTCTCTGTCTCATTACTCTAATGACTATGACCATATGTTGTGATTCGACCAGCAAAGGTCAAAGCCTACTCCTCAACCTACCAGTCCATGTCTCAACGAGTTGATCTCGCTCGGGGACGAAAGGAAATATGGGTCGACTTATTTCGAGTTTGATATCGACGCTCGAACCTTTAGACCACACTTTGCAAACCAAGGGTAGGGTTGACACCGACGCAAATAATATGACTGCCTATTTAAATAACTCTGATTCTCATGACTTGAGAAGGAGTATAAATTTATGGACGAGTGTGAAAGGAGCACCCAAACTAAAGATCGCTCGATCCTGAAACTCTAACCCCTAACGACTAGAGAGAGTATAAAAGGACTTATGTACTCCTACCTAAGATCTTTCGATCCTCGGTCTAGGTCAAATCGATCCTAAGAGTTGAAAATCCAAATTGATCCCCCACGACACTAGGGCATGAGGATGGACAAGTGATCCGACTGCGAGTTTCACTCGAACAATCCTAAGAGTTTGGAATAAACTAGGGGCACTAACATTGTTCCCCTATGTCTTTTAATTCAACATATTATTCTTAATACAAATATTTGAAGGCAAATGTCAATGTTTATGTCAACAGAAATTTTGTTTACAAAATACATACCTAAACAAAGACAAAAATGTGAAGGTCGCACTCGCATACAACTTCCAAAGGGCCTATTGCAACTTACAATGAAAAGTTTCTAAACTCGAGGTGGTAGCCACTGAACTTCCAGATCTCCTCCAGTTCTTTTTCCTCGATCATTTCCAAGGTTTCCTCGGTAGTCAGATGATGTTTTTGCTTCTTAAGTTTGTTGCCGAAAGGAGCGGGGTGACCAGACACTATTGTCTCATTTTTCCTCTTACCCTGATTGGTCGGGACTAGAAAAGGTAGTACTTTGACAGACGAAATTATAGTTGGAGAAATACGTCTTCATCCCCTTACCTTTTCACAAAGGCAACTCCACTTCCATCACCGACTATCGCCACTATGCTACCAGAACCTCCCATGACCGTGGCCTTACTACCGGATCACAACTCCGGCGAACTCAACGTTGGCGATATAGACCATAGATTATATTGGATGAAAAATAAAATAGGAAAAGAAAACAAGGGGGATTTATGTGTGAAATCATATTAAATGCGTTTTAAAGATAAGAGAAAAAAATTAATCCATACCTGCGAAGAAATCGGAAGAAATGATCTTGATCTTCAATGAAAGAGGCTTTTTTAATTTCCTTGAAAAGTGGCTTTAGCTGCAGTAAAAAAGTCAAAGTAAATAATTAAAGTGGGTCAGTCTTTTATAATAGAATAGGGGAATTCTTAGTATTATGTTGACATGACTATCAATTACGATTATGGGGCTGACGTGTCAGCCAAATAATAAGCCAGGCTAAGACGAATAGACATATAACTGCAAAGCTCCATCATTTCCTGGATCAATGTTAATTCCAAAATATCTGACTGATCGGTTCTTGGCTTACATAATTCATGGAAAAATCTTTAAGCTAATACATACGTGGTCTTCCGATTTCCCTGCACTAAGAGATGATCCATAATGAAAAAATAAAAAGCATGCCTCGTCCTTAACGCGACATGCTTTAGGGGGTAGAATGTTGACCAACCTTTTTGCAAGGCTATAAAGATTCATCACATCATAAACTTCAACCAAAGTGACATGGAGGACCGATTGATCGTGATCAAGGAACTTATCGATCGATGAGTAGTTCGACTTGAACCTAGGAATTAAGCCAAGCACAGGAACCCAGTATGCCGGCCAGCTAGAGCCAATGGCCTTTGGGTCAATCGAGTCAGGTCAAGCCTGATTCCATAAAAAATATCCTCCTGGAGATGTGCTCCTACTACTACTTGACTACTCCTAGCCATCCTTGAGTACCGGATCAACTGCCACATGTAACTATTTGCTCAAGTCATGCCATTTTTTGCAAGAAGAACACTTCTCCATGCTCTCCTAAATCCTGGATCGAACAACACGTGCCTCATCCAATTTGAACATTGTAGCATCTATAAATAGATGTTCTGGACTCTAAAGAAAGGAATTTTGTTATTAGATAATTACTGTGACAATATCATCTGTCATAGATCATTCCATATATAAGAGATTATAAAGTGAACGTAGGCTCATTAACGTCGAACCACTATAAACCTATGTGTGATTGCTTTTCTCTTCAATTTTCATTTGTTTATCTTCATTTATTCTCTACATTTTCATTTCTTGGGTGTTGTACCATTTTTTGGTGTCAATAGTAGCCACCTATTATAAGATTATATTGTGATAGTGGTCCGAACGTACTTGAAGAATTTTCGGATTTGCAAGGGCCTCTCTCCTTTATTGGACGAGGAATAAGGTGCCTTCGATTTCTTTCAGATCCAAAATGGACTTGTATGGATGTGTGACTAACAGTGTATTGTGTAGTTAGGTTTTACTAAACATATTTCTGTTGGTGGCGGAGAATTTATTCTCTTTGCTTAACATCCTTATTTGAGACGTACGAGCTCAAAGGTGATGGTTAGTGATTATCAATTATATGTTAAATAATGACAGTGTGGCATACCAAGCAATGAGCTATTGATGATCAAAGCATGGCTTATTGAAGTGTAGTTTTGTGTAACGAGACTATACAAGCCTCTCACTTCAGTAAATGCTTAAGAAATGAAAAGTGCGGTGGGGTTGTCATATCCTTCTAGATAAAAAGAGAACTATGGTATAGAGCCCAGGTATTATTTATGTGGCAACTCTGCTTTTGAGGTTGTTAATGACGCAGGATCTCGGTTAAAGGTTGGTAACGGCTGGTAGATCCCGCTAGAGGTGTTCCCATCGGTTTGATAAGGAAGTTCCTTAGCACAGTCATTTGTTGGACATCCTTTTCTCTACTGCGAGTCTGTACGATTTCAGTTGTATACTATACGTCATCATAGTATATGGTACTTATGGTGGCTAGGATTGATATATTTACATGAGAAATGATTTTTCACACTATGCACTAATAATAGTATCAGAGGATTTTCACGTATTGAGCATTTTTGGTTAATGTAGGGAGAAACCTCCCCCATGTGTGTGTTTGCATTGTGTGTGTGTGTCATGAGACCTTATGGTTGGTTCATTTTCTAAAAAAGCATTGTGAGTCTTCGTGCACATGACAAATATATTGAGTTTCTTACATTAGTCCCTTGACTGACCAGGAGTTTATTTGTTTTCCTTAAACTCTGGGTGCGTATAATTTTCCAAATGGGCAGGCTAGTAGTCAAGTTCTAATAGCAGCATATTGGAGCATTTAGTTAGGTCTTGGTAGGAGCATCTTGGAGTCTTTTCTGTGGAATGTCTACGGAGCTATCCGTTGGAGCTTTTGTGGTTTTGGAGCTTTACCAAGGTGAAGATGAATGTTTTTGGATTCACCCAAAATATCTTTCCACTGTTGAATTTTGTATCCAGTTGTCAGTTTAACTGGATATGTACATACTCTGATGATGTAGCAGATATGATGTACCTTTGTAATCCTGATGTGTATTAATGAAGATGTCATTTTCCAGTTCGTTGTGTTATTTCTAATGTGTTATAATCCCATGCGATGTGGATTTATACTCTTGGAATTGCGACATTTGAATACTTGGACGTATTAAATGTCGATTTTCGAAGGTTAAAAATCCGGGATGTTGCAACGGATGTTCATCTCATTAGGACATCAGCCTCCTATTGGTGTAAGACCACCCTTACATTTCATTTAAAGTTTGGAGAATTAGGCACTACCCCTTTAGATCTTACTATGCTTACCGGATTTTTCGTAGGAATGGGCTTACCATGAGGATTATCAGCGTCTTGACCATTTATTGTCTATACTTCCTAATTTGACTTTGAAAATGTGATGACTCCTGGGTTACAGCTGCGGGTTAGTTATATTAGACATGTTATCCGATATTTAATTAATTTTCTTAGGGAAGAAAGATACCTTTTGGAAATAGCATGTCTATTTCTTTTATACTTAATGGGTTACCTTTTTTTCAAACCCTTCAAGCAAGTTGTTGGTTGGACACGTAGCGACAGTGGAAGATTTACCTGAGAGGGGTTCAATATGCTCTTTCCAGAGTATTAAGGTCGTCATTGGAATCTTATTGGGTTTCTTGCTATGAATATGTAGAGTGAGTTTATCCTGAGATTTGCCTGAGAGGAGTTCAATATGCCTGAGAGCTGCAAGGTAAAGTTCGAACATTGAAAGCCAAAGTGAGATGATTAGAAGCAAAAATCAGCCAACTCGAAAATAACACGTTACTTGGTATCAGAATAGAATGATTCAGTGCATCGCCAGTCTGATGTATTATTAGATATTAATATTTGTCTTTATTTCATTTTCATACTTGATATTTTGTGTATTACTTGTTTGATGAATTCTATTGTCCTAAATCTTCTGTTAATATAAAATAGTTGGTTTAGGTTTACTACCGTACCGCGACATTTTTATATTCATTTTTGACATGTCTCATAACCAAAATGATGAAATCTTGATTTTTCTCTTTTATTATGAAATTGATCCGGTAGATTCCTATTTTATACAATTTTTATATATATTGGATGCGTTATATCGGTTTGAATTTCGAACCGGAAATTTACGAACTGCTGCCACGCAACGAGCTCGAATTAATTAAATATAAATATTTCGTTTAATATTCTTCCAAATTAATAATTATTAACTCACTCTCATACAATTTCAAATAAACTGGGATTCAAATACTTCATGGCAATAGTACTGAATAAGTTAGACAACTCAGGTCAACACCTTGTTCATGGACTTCATCTATACTACAGTGTTTCTTACTACCGTCATCAGCGAATCTTTAATATTTCAAAGTGTTTAGTCATTTCAACTACTTTACCATATCATTATTATTGTTAATAGCAAATCTTTACTATCATTCAATGTGTTGTCATTTCAACAACTTTAGTAGCGTGCAGTGTGTAGTCATTTCTATTAGTACATTGGTCTCCTCAATGCACAACCTTACAAGTATAAATATGAGCTAAGAAGGAAAAATTTCTTCCTCACAATTCTTAAATCAATTAATCTCTTACATCTTCATGACTCGGCATACTAACAATAATACCATCTGGCCTTCATCTATTGATTCTGATTGGTGGCCAACAGGCGAACCTTCTGATAGTCCATGAATAGATGAAGATTGGCTTATCAAGTGTCAAGACCAGCACTACTAAGATGTCTGTCATGAGTTCCCAAATCTTGACCAACTACGTCTTCAAGATCCCGTGGGTCCTTTGCATGAATAAGTGGTAGATCATGTTTTCGTTACTCATCATCCAGTTCAACAAGCGATGGAATAATTTTCAGTTGTTCAGCATTTATACGAATAAGAGATGAACCGAGTTTTAGTTGTTCAACCTCCATATGATCAATAGGTAGACTTGTATCCTATATTCTACCACTGCGGGCATGCAATGGAGGCTGTAATCAGGGCTGATGGAGAAAATATAGAACGTAGAATCCAGCTATGTCCATTTTGGTTGAATAGTTGTGACTATTCTTAATGGGTTAACGATCATTTATGTGCATGGGGCATAACTTATGCAAACGAATTGGAAACTGAGATACGGCGTCTCAGGAATGTTATAGAAGAACTACAGCTTCAACGTGACGTGTAGTTTATTCGTGTTGTACTTTTACTGGTTTAGTTTATCTTATCAGTGTACTATGTATGTGGTTCTTTTTTGTTATTCAATTTTTCGTTTTGTTTTAAGATTTTACAGTTTAAGCAATGTAGTTATAATTAAAAAACATGGCTACAGAATTAAAGTGAAGCGTTTTGTCAACATCAACAACCCGTAAAAGACAACCTATCGTAGCAATAGTGTAAGTCTATGCTAATTCTTTACTCAAATTAAAAAGCATGGCTACAGTATTAAAGAGTAGGGTGTTGTCAACATCAAAAACCCGTGAAAGACAACATATTGTGGCTATAGTGAAACTCTGTATTGTTTCTTTACTCGCTAAAACATGGCTACAGTAATAAAGAGAACAATGTTATCAACATTAACAATCCAGGGAAGACGACCTATTGTAGCTACAGTGGAACAATGTGCTATTTCTTTACTCTCTAAAATATGGCTATCATAAGAATGAGAATCGTGTTGTCAACATCAACAATCCGACGAAGACAACCTAACGTGGCTATAGTATTAAAAAACAGTGTGTCGTCAATATCAATCAATCAATTAACCGTGGTAGACAATTCATCACGGCTACGGTGTATTTAACCAAGCATATAATTCAATGAAACTTTATTATACATACAGGTAAAGACTTATTTCTTCTTCACTATCATTTACAAGCCATTCAGATGAATAAATTAAAAAGGTTATGGTGTTACTCCTCTTGTCTTCATCCTCTTCAGATGAGTTCATTTAAACTCATATAGAGCAACAAAGAGTAATTTCACATCAATTGTTGGATGTAATGTCTTATGAAAACCAAGAAAGAAATCGTTCGACCCAAGGTGGGAGTGTATTTGGAAGGTGGGATCTGCGATATGGAAGAAATTATGCTACTTGTCACAATCAACTTGTTCAAGATTATTTTGTTGGAAATTCTGTGTATAGGAAAGTTGAATTTATAAGGTGGTTTCGTATGTCCAAGAAGTTCTTTAATAGAGTTCTCGACAAATTTGAAGAAATAAAAGTATTTTATACTCATAGAGTTAATGGGTCCTGTGAACTTGGGCTTTCTCCATTTCAAAAAGCAATGTTGCACTTCGTATGTTGTCGTATGGTGCTATTAAAGATTCGGTAGATGACAAAATAAGGATGGGGGACTCTATGGCAATCTTGATCATGACAGAATTTTGCAAAATCGTTATGCAATTTGGGAAGGAATATCCTCGATCCCCAAACCCTCATGATATTGAACGATTGTTGGCAATGGGAGGACAACGGGGGTTTTCAGGTATGTTAGGTAGCATAGATTGTATGCATTGAAGCTGGAAAAAATTGTCTGATTGCATTGTAGTGTCAATACTAAGAATATCACAAAAGAGCTACTCTCGTATTGGAAGTTGTTGCATCATTTGATTTGTATATTTGGCATGTGTTTTTTGGAGCATCAGTTTATTTAAATGATATAAACATTTTGTGATGTCCTTATTTATTCAATGACTTATGCAACGATGTAGCACCTTCATGCAACTATAACATATGAGGCGTAAATTATACTATGGGTTATTACTTGGTAGATGGCATTTATCCCAAGTGGAAAACTCTTGTGCAAGCTTATAAAAGGCCTAATAATGCTAAAGAGGTAATTATCACAAAACAGCAAAAAAAAGTTTGAGAAAAGATGTTAAATGAGTTTTTGAAGTGTTTCAAGGAAGATTTCATATATTATGGAAAGAGATAAACAACGACGACCCTGCAGTGTTATCAGACATCATGTATTGTTATATAATTTTCCATAATATGATTGTTGAAAAAGAACGAGGTGGGCATAAGCTACAATTTCGAACTATCCTGACATTGCTGTGACATTTCACAAAAAAACATGCAATGGCCCTAATGCATTTGCCTAATTCATGCAGAGAATTGGCGATATTCGAGATCCACTGACTCATTTCGACCTCAAAGAAAATATAACAGAGCATTACTGGGAATATGTAGGAAGTCAATAGTAAAATAGACATTTTAGATTTAGATTTTCTGTCATTTTTCTATTTCTCTAAAAAAAAATTGAAGTTGTTGTTTGTTTATTTATGGAGTATGATATGAATCAAGTAAGGTTATAAGAACACCGAGACTGATATAACTCCATAGAAATACAATAATTAATAAGCTATAGATACATTCATTGATAGTAGGATACATAGTACTGATATAGTTCCATACAAACAAAAGTAGTAATATGCAACAAATATTAGCAGTGATATAAAGATACTTAGTAAGGATAGATCCCTACAGGTTTTTCTTACGCCTATTAAACCCCTCAATTTGTTTTTCCATGTGTCTTCTTTGCACTGGATTGAGGTTGTTCAATTTGCAACTTATCAGAAGCAAATCATTTGCATTTTGTTGATGAGCCAATTCCCGTCTCCTTAACTCTAGCTCTTCAGCATGTTTCCGCTTTAATTCAACGCGATAACATTATCGTTCTAAATCACTCTCAAGTACTCTCTAGTCTCCTTTCTTTCTTAGCTTCAATGTATTTCTGCTTATTTTGTTCGGCAGTAGAAAGACTTTCACTAATTTATTCATAATGTCTAGTTTATCCGTGGATGCTTTTTTCTTCCCTTTGAACTTCCTGCAAGGCCAGTCGTCACTAGTAGTAGTGAATGGGGTGTAGTTATGTGCATCTAAACTACCTGAGCTTGATTCATCACCTAGGTTGGAACCTACAAGTTGAGTGTTCTTGTTGCGCTCTTCCACTTTTGTCCTCTTTCAACAATATGTCATAGCAATATTGCATGTTGAAAGGTAGGTTGTTGTGCTCAACCAAGTATAATAGATGTGCTTGATTAAGCTGTATTTGATGAAATATGTTACAACTAACTCAATAAATCCTGAAATATAAATGAACTACTATAAGAGCATTACCATATCAATATTTTTAGCTCCGCTTTGATTTCTTGCGTGTAGACTGGCCATTATTTCTTCTAACATAGAAAAGCAGCATTTATTTATTCATTTCCAAGACTGCTTCAAAGAATTAAGCATTCTAGGAAGGAAATTCGAACGTTGTTCGTTAAACAAATTGCCAATAGAATTCCAAAATGAATTTTCACTTTGGCCAGTACCTTTCCTTTTGTCCTTTAAACATTCAACCCAACAGTAAGAAAGCTCGGCTTGCTCGTCTGATGACCATTTAGAGAGTTTTATAGAAATAGGAACTTGATGTCCAAATTCCATGATAGGAAATTCATTAATGTGGATTCCAGAAGTTTGCTGCTGCCTAGATCGCAATGAAAGCACATCTACATTAAAGGTATCTTTTCCTGTGACTTCCACACTTTCGAACTGTGTTTCATCAATTTCCCGGTCACTATACCCCAATTGATTATTCAAGTCTTATCATTAAAATAATCAAGGCAAACCAGAAATCGGAATCAAAGGAGGAATGTAAAAGATGGTGACACCTTAAAAGAAGCAGTTATAGGCCTTTGAAAAAAAAGGAATCTCCTCTAAACCAAAAATCCCCTTTTGGTCTTAAACAAAAGGGCACTTGCATCAGATAAGAAAAATCTATTTCAATCTTAATCGAGAGGGTATTGGCTCCGACATCAAATAAGCCCCTTTCGGTCTTAACCAATAGGGCATTGGTCATGGAATACTTGATCTTAGAAGAAAGAACGAAAGGGGAAAACTGAGGGAGAAGCATAAGAAGGAGCTGAAAAGAAAGCTAAGAATTGTAAGCCGATAGAGTTGCAGTAGACGAAGGCCTTCGGCCAAATTCTTGGAATCCCAACCTTCATAAACAGAAGGCATTGGTGAAACGAACTAATCTCTCAGGTGGATGAGAAAGGAGTACATCATGAAGCAGAATGAGAAAGAAGGAACCGAAGAGTAGGGAGTGAGTCTAATCAGAGGAAGCGAATATCAGGAAAAGAGTATTAGGATCCAGCCTTGCCAAAGAAGATGTTGATTCAAAGATAGATTCCACCATAAGCCTAGAGTACGCACACATATATGCTTCTTGCAACTATTCGAGCCGAATCCAAAAGGGACTGCTCTAAAGGTACCAGCGAAAGGGTGTAGTCAACACCAGCAGGGCTCTCGTATAACCTATAAAAGGATTTCTATAGCAGCAGACGAAGGTTGAAGATTGTCCAAATGAAGGAAGGCATGGACGGAAAGAGAGAGGATTTCCAAAAGCAGTTAAAGGGGATAATACAAAGGAAAAGTGCTGATAGCCTACCTATAGCATCATACAACACGCATGCATCCCTAAATCCACTTTTCGAAGGATGACCCGGTATAATTGTTGATAGGTCCTTTCCAAAGCAATAAAATGAGGCTTCCTGTACACACCTATGAAATTTAGAAAACATAAGCCACATTCATCAACATACAAAGGACGAGAAATCTCGATTTGGAACCCTAAAATGCTAGGGACAAAGTGCACGATGAGAGCATAAAAAGAGCCGACAAATCGTATACAACAATCCTTCTAGTGTTAGATTAAAAGCTCCTTTCGTCAAATTCTTCGAAAGCAGCTACCGTTACCTTACCTTGAAGAAAACCAACTGAAACACTGTAAAGCCTTCGTGATCCACCTCTGTCGGGTAACTGACACGAAGCACTTAAGCCAAGGATGGGTCAATTTATATCTATAAATAGGACCCAACGACTTAGAGCGTGGTATCTTTTCCAACTCATTTTCCATACTTGTAATTTCTAAAATACAAAGAAAATCCATAGTTTCTAAATCAGTTTGGGGATATATTGTAACATCAAGTATGATCAATAAAATGGAGATACATGGCAATTGAGGTAACTCTGTGAAATTCTATTTAAATAATTTTCATTATTTTTGTTGTATGCCAACATCACAAGTGCAAATGTGGATTATATACATAACTGAGATCTATTTCGAACCTAGACCCATGAATAACCCTAAGATCCTTTGATTATAGGATATAAACCTTCATTAGATTAATGATCATTTTAGCAACTTAGAATTGTGTTAAGACAAAACCTAGAATTAAGTTAAGATCTCCCAGTTCGATGATTTATTGGGCCTAAGCTATTGCAGTTAGGGTAATGTTCATGATATCCTGCAAGATCTAGAAGAATGCAAGGAAAACTTACATAAAACTATCATTCGAAGGAAGATTTGGATGGAATAATTACCTAAAGCCCAGATCCATGACTGTTGAGCACCTAGAGAAATTATTTTAATACTTAAAGGAAATATCGAGGGAGTAGATTATAAATGGATTTTCTCTTACTCAGGAAATCAAAAATGAGGTTCATGTTTTGGTTTTGTTCCTAATTGAGGATTTAACTACAGAATTCTATGGAAGTATTTCATGACTATAACTTGAAAATATTTACTGATCTTAAGTTCTAGCACTTTCCTACTGTAGATCAAAAACTCCATGAATAGATCTCATTTGGGGGTGTAAACCATAAATTTGCCTAACATTTTTGGTGCTAGAAGGAGGGGTTGAACCTCCGTCCCTGTTCCTTTCTCCAAGTGTTATTAAAATTTTATCAATATGAGAACAATAAGAAAAAAGTATGAGAGGAATCTCAATGGATTACATAAAACCTCATACAGAGCTTCGCACGAGTCAATAGACAAATTGTTATTGGCAAAGTGTGAATTCAACAAAGTGGAAAAACATCATAGTTGGAAAAAGTACCAATCCAATAGGGATAAATGGACATCTCCACATTCCAGTAAAGGAAAAGTGGTTGTGACTCCTTTTTGTTGTCAATATAAGGATGACCAGGAAAAATTAAGAGAAAAGCTAAACCAACCTTTATAATAGAAAATGACTATGAACTTGGTAAAACAGACTCCCAATATGGATGTCTAGCCAACAAAGTCGGAACAAGGACCTTTCGAGCCATTACAGGCGGAAATATCTTATGTGGATTTAAGGTTCCACAAGGAGAAAATGTTACGAATGCAAGACTTGAATAAGATTAACCAAAAGAGAAATAGGGATTATGAATTTAGCAAAGTAGGGGAGAACCCATCCTAAAAAGAATTAACCCCATTTGTTGGCAATCAAAGCAACACATAATTCCACCAATAAAACTGACTGTGCAAACCTTGGCACGAGGATCGGTCTTTAAGGAAGAAATAATGAAAGATTATGAAGCCCTTACACAAAAATGGAAGGATACCATAGTTGGACCTCGAGTAAATCGACGCCTATATCACTCAGATAAACATAGAAGTATTTTTGACATAATCTCTTCTTAGCATCCCTCTACACTAAAATAAAAATGGTAAGTATTTTACGGAATAAGGAATCGCAAATAGTTGAATGGAATCTAGATTGTAAGCCCCTAGGAAAAAGAGAAGGACAAAATACAGTCACGGAATATGAATTAGTTGCTCCAAAAGAAAATATCTTCTTTCCGACTAAAGAGGAACTCAATTACTCGCCCACAGGAAAGAAAGGAATGAAGTATGAATGGAATAAAGGAGGCAGTAATTGCCATTATCATATAATGAATGGTCATGAAACTAATTAGCAGAGAGCACTTGAGAAGAGAATAAGCCATTTTCGTAGGCAAGGAAAGTTGTCGGGATATCTTATGAATTGATTTTTTGAAATTTAATCTACAAGAAAATACCCTCATTGGAAATTAAGGATTACTTCAAACCATTGTCAAAACAAGAGTCTTCTATTTGATTAAGGGAGAAGTGCCCTCCTCAAAATGGATTATCTTGGAAATTCCTGGGAATATCCCGGGTCCTTCCCAAAAAACGAAGGGGTAAGCCCAAGAAATCGCGTGTTTAGCACCAAATCCAGGGTATATCCATGGGCCACCTAGAGGGAGGAGGGTAAGTCGTCATCCGTGCCAATGGGCCAGGGTGACGTACCAAAGCCCTTAACCGCATCCAAGGGCTAGGTTAAGACGCCCTCTAGAGGAAGGACAGGTAGGCCCGGGGACACGCACCCGGCTCCGGTGGGAGCACGCTTTGTTTCTGATCGTTACATGATCAATCCCTGCCACTACTTATGGCATAAGTATGCATTGTCTCTGCTTATGTTGTTTCCCAGTGAAGGGATCAAAAGATTAAAAGGAGCACTAAAGTAACCTAAAGCCCTTGCTTTCTAAAATCACCTATAATGTCCAAAAGTAAACTAAAACCGAAAGCGCCATCAAAACTAAACCGAAAGATGTCATTCCGGATTCTCCTTAACATGCCAAAGATGGCTCATCAGAAAGGAAAAAGGACATTCTGAGTACTATTAAACCAAGAAAGGCTTCGTTGTTCCTTAATTCTCGAATCTGGGCCCATAAAATCGAAAGAGGCTTCATTTTTCCTTAATACCCAAATATGGGACCAGAAAGCCAAAAGAGAATTCGTTCTTTCTTAATACCCGAATCTGGGTCCGTTAAGCCGAAAGAGGCTTCATTTTTTCCTGAATGCCTAAATTTCGGTCCATAAAGCCGAAATAGTATTTATTCTCGCAATAGCTTAAATCTAGGTTTCTTAAGCCAAATGTTGCTTTGTGTTTCTAGTACCCGAATCTAGGTTTCTTAAGCCAAATAGGGTTTCTTGCTTCTAATACTTGAATATGGGTTTCTTAAGCCGAGTGAAGTTTTGTATTCCTAGTATCTGGATCTAGGTTTCT
The DNA here is from genome assembly GCA_030737875.1 of Allium sativum. Classification (NCBI taxonomy): domain Eukaryota; kingdom Viridiplantae; phylum Streptophyta; class Magnoliopsida; order Asparagales; family Amaryllidaceae; genus Allium; species Allium sativum. The sequence goes on from CM060909.1 coordinate 649,141,188, forward strand.
TAAGACAATTGAAGCATCGTATTTTTGTTACCCAAGTCTAGGTTTCTCAAGTTGAGTAAGGCTTCATGTTTCCAACGTTGAATCTGGGTCTCGTAAAACAAGGATAATTCGATCTTATGTTATTACCCGAATATGAGCCTATTAATCCCGAAAAGGGCTTCCTCTTCCTGAAAGTAAACTCCATACTCCAATTTCCTTACTACTCGCGCTTGTGTTCCCTAAGCTGGGAACGACTGTGATGACCACCCATATCTCCTACACCTAACAAGAGGAATATTGCGCTGATAGATGTGCCGGGCAGCTACGGACGATCATCAAAATAAAATAATGCAAACGGACTTGTCGTATAACTCACAGCGCAGAGATAAAATATAATAGAACATACATAACAGGCATTGATAATGAAGCATATTTTAGCAGAATCGTAAAACTTCATATCATCTCGAAAGAATATCCATACATTATAGGATTACAACATAAGAGTCTATACAAAGTGCATCACTACAAGTCACTCATAGAACACAAAACAAGCATAACAATGAAACAACTAGATTGTATAGTAGAAAGTAATACGTAAGCCTCCTACTCGTCGTCGCTCAACAACATCGTCCTTATCAAGATCTATCCCCTATCACCTACCACCTAGTTTGCCCATCCACAACACAATGGATGAACAACCCAAGGTAATAAGAGAAAACATAAAACCTTGAGTTAGACAATAGTCTTAATGAGTGATAAAATAGCTATCTAACATCAACAATAAAGTATATGAGACAGGTAGATCAACCAACTAATCTACCAATATCAACAAAAAAGAAATCCAAACCCATTTCCTTCACATTTGATAGTGATAGCCTTTACAAAAATCAGAATAGAAACATAGCAGACATAGCAACGTAGATCATCCTAATCGAGATTAACATTTCCCAAGCACAAGTCCCGAAGGCCTAAACCAACATCAGGCAAGCACCCAAGAGATGTCTCCTTCGACGTTGAACAATCTATGCAAGATGATATAAACAAATCATTCAACATCCATGACTCTGGTTATCACTATCTATCCTGCTTTGAAACCATCGTTAATCATATGACTAGCCTAACTTGTCATCCGTCAAGGGCTAATGGTACCCCTGGTTCTTGTAAAACTCCATACGCTTTTCCACTACACGCATCTAGACCTTTCAATGATACCCAGGGAACTCGACTATCCCATAGTCTTTTAGGAGTCCCTATTATACCCCTGCTTTGAGTCTACTAGAACCTATGACAATGATAATCTCTCAGCCTTCAATATCTCTAGCCAACCGACTTGACGACAACCTATAAGCTCAAGCGACTTCTCGAGCGACCATTATTCATGAGCTCATAACTTTCTTCCCATTCGTTGCATTTCGACGATCAAGCAACACTTCACAACACTTAGAATATCCCGTCTTGTATTCACGTCGAAGCCACGACCATCTTCGAACCAAAAACGTACTTCGTTTTTTCGATATTCGATTCACAACGTTTCACACTTTTGCTATGAGTCACATCTACAGCATTTTATTTTCTTTTCACAACATTTCTCAAACGATGTCGTCCCTGTCACTGATCCATCATGGATTGGTCATCCATTAGACCTCTTGATCAATCGGTGCACCCCTTGCCCGATCAACCTTTCTCACGTGTGCACTCCATCTGATCCACACAGCCGATCCATCCTTTTTTCAGTGTTTCACTTAGGCGCTACCGACCCATCATGACATAACGCGCCGATCCATCATAGCAGCGCAACCGATCCATGCCCACAACGCTTTGCCAGATCCATGTTCGTCCACCGATCCATCACAACGCCGCCTAGTCGATCCATTAACTAGGAAGCAGACCAATCCATAGCTTTTTGAGTTCGATCCATCGCTAAATACCATGATTGATCCATCATCAAAGTTGTGGCCGATCCATCGAACAAAATTACACCAATCCATGCATTTTAATGTTGTCGATCCATGCTTGTTGAGTGCACCGATCCATGCACTTTTTCCTACCGATCGATAACTTTTGAAACTAACCCGATCCATAGTTAGAACGTTGTCAATCCATCATCTTCTATCGTGTCAATCCATTACTTTGCCTTGACCCAATCCATGAATTTTGTCATTGCCGATCCATGCCACTTCATCATATTCGATCCATCAAAATCTTCACCGATACATCCAAGATTCTTGCGCAACAAAACGCGATCCAAACTCGAAACCAATCCTATTCAAATTCGTGCAATTTCAAACAACCATTCAACAATAAAATCATGCAATCATCAATAATCACATGAAATTCAAAAAATCATGATTAAACTATAATTGGATCAAATAAATGGATCTAAACCTAGAATTAGCACGTGAAATTACCGTTATAAGTTGCTAGATTAGATCCTCTGGTGATCCGAATTGAAACTATACTTACATTGACTAGATCTAGGTGAAAACAACTTGAAATGATGAAAATTAGATCAAACAACCCATATACTCGATTTAATCCGTGCGAGAGATGCTTTTTACTCACCAAATCCACAAATTAGCTTGAAAATAACTCATCACTAATCCAGATAGTAAAGAACGATCTTCAAATCACCCAATTTGATGTGATCCACTCTCTCTTGACGTTGATCTAGCTTTCCGTGATGAAGATCTTCAATCTTCTAACGTAGATCTATGAAATTTATGGAGTAGAGAGGTATTTGATTGGAGTAGGGGGAATCTCAAACCCCAATCAAATAGGGAAATGAAGAAACCAAATAATTCTCCTTGCCTCTACCCCCCTATTTATAGCCATCTAACCATCCCACTAATGGGCCACACAAATCAACCTACTAATGACTAGTTAGCCTATCTAGAAATTGTGCAGCACTAAAACAACGATTCCTCTCAATCCGTTGTACCAAACCTTTAATGTGACCACTCTACAAAATTGGAAACACCATTTCCAATCTAATGAAATTGATTCTATCACCTAATTTAATAAAATTAAAAGGTTATCCCTTAAACAAAAACAACATAGGCAAAATGGTCCCAAATAAAATTGGTAAAAATCATGGACATGTCTCACATCCCTATGAAGAACATATCGAAATACGAGAATGGTCCGACCCTTGGGGAATTAAATAGAAATATTTTACGAATCCCCGATACGTAAAATGCGGGTCGTTACATTCTTCCCCTTTAGGAATTTCGCACCCGAAATTTCAAGCAACCAAAACCATTCTGCATACCTATCATCCACAAGCAGCCAATTTTACCATCCAAACTAGCATCCATCACGCCATGCATCCATAACCTTAACCTAGCACGTGGAACGCTAAATAGTTGAGCTATAATGGTGTAAGAGTGACACGACATTAATGGGTCAGATCAACGAAGAGTTCTGGATGGATCGTCTTCATTCTCTCTTCTGTTTCCCACGTACAACCGTTATCATCCTCACTCCATTGTACCTTGACTAGCTTAACCACCTTCCTCCTAAGTTGTTTCATTTCATTTCCCACAATGTGAAGTAGCTTACGAGGTTTTGAAACTATGGACTTGACTTCTAGGTCTTCGTACTGATCGGGAGATACCACCACATTCGAATTGTGCACACACTTCCGTAGAAAAGACACATGAAAAACATTGAGCACACTCGATATCTTCTTAGGTAAATCCAATTTATATGCGAGCTTCCCAATCCGCTTGACTATCAGAAACGGTCCAACGAACCTTGGTGCCAACTTTCCTTTATTTCCGAACCAAACAACATTCTTCAAAGGAGTAATCTTCACAAAAACCATACCGCCAACATTGAATTACAAATCCTTACGACGTTCATCGACGTAACTCTTCTTGCGATATTGGGCTGCTTTCATTTGTTGCCGAACGATTTCGATACAATCTGAAGTTTTTTTTATCATCTCAGTCCCAAGTATCAACTTATCTCCAGTTTCTAACCAACGTGTCGGAAAATTACACGGTCTACCATATAATACCTAATATGGTTCCATCCCAATGCTCAATTGGTAAACGTTATTATATGCGAACTCAGCTAAATGTAGATAGTCTTCCCACGATCCTCCAAAATTCAAAACTCGGTTAACTCTCTCGGTTTGACCATCAATCTGTGGATGTTAAGCCGTATTCAAACATAACTCGATTCCCAAAGTTTCTTGCAAACTCTTCCAAAATCTGCTTGTGAGTAATAGGTCTCGATCACTCACTATGCTCTTGGATACCATGGAATTGAACTATCCATTTTATATAAAGCTCAACCAACTTCGATGTTGTCCTAGTCGATCTGACTGGAATAAACCTTGCACTTTTGGTCAAGTGATCCACTATGATCCAAATCCCTTCATTTCCTTCCCTAGTTCTAGGTAGTCCATCGATAAAATACATCGGTATTTGTTTCCACTTCCATGTAGGAACTCCCAATGGTTGAAGCAATCCACTTGACTTCTTCCATTCAGCTTTCACCAACTGATAGTTCATACACTTGGAAATGAACTTTCCAACATCCCTCTTCACCCTTCCTAGTAGTAAGCTCGCTTCATGTCCTGATATATCTTATTACCACCAGGATGAATCGTCAACTTCGAGTGATGACATTCCTCAGAGCCTCATCTCTCAATCCATCAATATCAGGAACCACCAGTCGTCCTTTCTTTCGAAGCCAACCATCTCGATCAACTTTGAATTCCTTATCTTCTGGTTCCAACTTATGAATGATCTCAACAAGATTTCCATCATGCTTTTGGCTTTTGCCAATCCTTTCGATGAGAGGATGTCTTATTGGTAAGCTTGCCAACATTTCAGGTTCCAAATCACACCTGGGATTGAAATCAAATCCTGCCAAGAACCTGAGGTGCTTCCATTCCGAAAACATAGCTCCTAAACCTACATGTCTTCGACTTAATGCATCTGCAACTGCGTTACCTTTACTAGGATTATAGGCTATACCAAAATCGAATTATACCAAAAACACTAACCATAGCTGCTACCAAAGATTCAATCCTTTTGGGAGAAAAGATACTTCAACGACTTGTGGTCTGTAAACAACTCGAATCGAACTCACAACAGGTAATGTCTCCACATTTTCAAAGAAAACACGATCGCCGCTAACTGTAAATCATGAATCTGATAAATCCTTTCGTGCGGCTTCAGTTGTCAACTTGCATAGGCCATAATTCTACCTATCTGCATCAGCACTGCTCCCAGTCCAGTGCCACATGCATCGGTATACAATACCATATCCTCATTCCCACTTGGAATAGTCAAAAAAGGAGCACTCGTCAGTCTCTCTTTCAGGATTCCAAAAGCTTGCTCACACTTCGCATCCTATGTGAACACTTGGTTCTTCTTCGTCAATCATGTTAATGGTGCAACTACCTTGGATAAATCCTTGATAAACCGACGATAATATCCTGCCAATTAAAGGAAACTCCTTACGTCCGTTGCATTCTTAGGTCTATCCCAGTCCTGCATTACTGCCACCTTAGCGGGATCCACCGCTATTTCATTTCCAAAAACAACATGGCCTAAGAACCTCACTTCACTCTTACAGAAATGACACTTCGAAAAGTTAGCTCTCAGCTGATGATTTCGCAAGATTTCCAAAACAACTCAAAAGTGCCTCTTATGCTCTACCTAATTCCGAGAGTAAACCAGAATATTATCTACGAACACAAGCACGAACTTATTCAACTAATCTCTAAAAACCCAATTCATAAGATCCACGAAATATGCTAGCGCATTAGTCAATCCAAATGGCATCACCAGTGACTCAAAGGAACCAGATGGTGTCCTAAAAGCTGTCTTCGGCACACTATGCTTTTGAGAAAACACCTTGGTCTCGTGAAGATGATCAAATAAGTCATCAATCCTCAGGAACAGATACTTGTTCTTCTTGGTCACATTGTTCAGCTCACGATAATCCACACAAAATTTCAAAGATCCATCAGCCTTGTTTGCAAACACAACTGGTGGAACCCATTAGGACACGCTTCTCCAAATGAATCCTTTTCCCAAAAGGTCACGAATCTTCCCCTCTAACCCTCGTTGTTCCTTAGACCTCATCCGCCTAAGAGGCATAATGATAGGTCTAGCTCTTTCGACCAAATCGATCCTAAGTTCGATCTCACGATGCGACGACAGACCACTGACCTCGTCAAAGACATCATCAAACTCACTAGCAATCGACACAGATGACAAGTCTTCTCGTGGAATCACAAGCGAATACTAAAAGCTTACGAAGACCCCATCTTCGGGCTTATATCAAATCACAACCACTCGCCCTTCCACATTCCCGACTGTCACCTCGAGCTTCTCGCAGTCCACTTTAGTTGCATACCTCTTGAGCCAGTTCACACCCAAAATGATCTTAAATGTGACGGCCCGCCCCGCACCGGCCGACATTTCCCCGAAATGCGTTGTACCAACGCCCGACTAGCATGGGACGGTCGTCAAAGGAAAAGGATTCGAAACTATGAATCACCAAGAACCTGTAGTATATCTCACAACGCATGGAATAAAATATAATAGTAACATGATTTGATATAAGACATGCAAGATAGTGCATAAGCTGAAAACTAAACCCTGTCCATCAAAGTAGCGGAAATCCAAAATACAGCTTATGATCCAAACCATTATTACAACTTCAAAATACTGTCTCTAAAAAGGAAATAGGAAAGGTACACTACTAATGCCCAAGGTAGCGACCTGCAACAACACAGGGAGAATATATGTAAATAGTACGTGGAAGCGTCCTGCTCATCTCCGGATAGCTACTCGCGTATACCTACCTAACCTGTCTCTAGTATGCTCATTTAGGATCACCCAGAGTAATAAGAAGAGACATAAAACTCTAGGTCAGATGAAAGTCTGGTGTGAGCAATAGCAACAAAATAAAACAATAGCAGGTATAAAGAATCATACTTGAACCTGGACCTGCAACCAAAGAGTTAGCACAACAAGATGTACAGTACTCTAAGGTAACACTAACATAAAGTGTAAAATAGGAGTGTGCATGTCATGGTGATAGCAAACATCAAACATAGCAATCATCCCCACATCACTCACTCGGTACGTAAAGCATACGATATCCACCGCTTTGATCACCAAATCTATTGGGGCCATGACGACAACTCCATACAACTGTTGCTATGACCATACTTCCCTGATCTATAGTCAATAACCCTACTCAGTCCACACATCCCTGGCTCTAGGTTAAGGGCCAACCAGTCCAAACTTCCCTAGCTCTGGTTCGTCTACATGCCTCCTCTCTTTAACGGTGAACCAAAGTTACAAATATCGAAAACCCCTTTGCACGTGTCCCGCAGCAATGTCCAGCTCTAGAAGTTAACTCATTGGTTCCCATCTGGATCCTGGGTAACAACTTCCTACTTGGACTTCCTTTGAATCTCGGGTTTTTAGTCTCCTCTTGTTCGGTTCGGTTCTTCCATCTTACTTTGTTTCGGTTCAATAATCTTCCTGAAGCGGTTCGATTTGTGACCATCTCTAGCGGGTCGGGTCAGTTCATGGGCGATGCACTGGCTTAGGTGCATAAGGCGGTTCGTGGTGCTCAAATTGGTTTAGGTTTGGATGCATGCTCAGTTCGGAGGAGGCAGTTTGTGGGTGTCGGTTCGTGGTCCTCATATGGGTCTGGTTCCTGAATTCCTGCTCGTGGCACTCCGGTTCAGTTCGTGGTCTTCCTGTTCAGCTCATGTGTTCATCGGTTCGGGTTCAGAGTAACGGGTCGGTTCGTGAGTCCTGGCATGGGCTCGTGGTTACTTCCACCAATCCGGGTCGCACCCTCTATCACGAGCTAGTCCGATCCGAGTTCCTGCGCAACTTCCAACAAGCTATTTACGCCACACGACAACGTTTTCGACCATTTTAACTTTCCTATGCAACCATAAAACATTCCAAATAGCAGTAGTAACATGTGTAATCAATAATAAACATCAAAACATCAATCATATAAGTTATTTTGGATCAAATGTACCCAAAACCATGATTTTTCCCTTAATCCCCTTTGCCATGTTTAACTAATAATCAAAAACTAACCCAAATTTTCAACAAAGGCATAAAATAATATTTTAGAATTTTACATATTTTTCCAGATTTTTATAATGCATAATTTCGCTAATTATCACTAATCACCCCTAATTAGCCGTAATTAGTAAATAAAAGTGCAAATCACTCACCTTAGCCACAAATAAATTATAGTTACGAAAACTCCACTGGTTTGGGTCAAATTCCTATGTGTTCTAGCAACTTTATCTCGATTTTGATGCTAATCCCCCTTACTTTGATGTGGTTTTGCTTAATTCGTGATTAGGGATGAATTTAGAAGGTGGAGGCCATTACTAGGGTTAGAGGAAGGTAAGTGGCAGCTGGAAAAATGAAAATGAATCATCCTCTAACTCTTTTCAGCCCTCCCATAACCCTAATCCCGAAATGGGTTATAGGCCTAACCACTAATCACCTAATTATGCCCGGTTAAGCTATTTTTCTATCTTCAAACATTATTTCAGCCATATCTCCCAAACGGTAAATCCGTTTGATTAATGTGACCACTCTATGGAAAGGTAAACCATCATCCGACTCCAATGGAAGTGGTTTTAGGCCAAGACTCCTTACCAATCAAAAGTTATAGACGAAACAAAATTCACTAGAGGCAAAACGGTCATTTAAAAATCAGCAAAAATGAATGTGGGAATTGACCCCAATAGTCATTTCCCAAAGTTACATGACCATATGACTTCGTATGAAATTGAAATAAATATTCTACGATCCTCCGATGCGTAGATTGCAGGTCGTTATACTCTCCCCCCCTTAAGAAATTTTGCCCCCGAAATTCCTTAACCAAAACATACAGTGGTGCCCTGCATGCCTATCAGCCATTTACAAACAATCAAACATACACAATAATACCACAAGCTTATCCTAGCATGCGGTTTACTAATAAGGGAATAACTATATAGCAATTTAAATCTTACCAGGCAAAGAGTTCTGGATACGACTTCCTTATGCTCTCCTCTATTTCCCAAGTACCGTCATTCTCGTTATCACCCCACTGGACCTTAACCAGTTTCACCGTCTTCCTTCGAAGTTGCTCCATATCATGTCCGACAATATGAATCGTTCTATGGCTCCCAACTGCTTTAGATTCCACTTCAATATCATCCAACTGATCTGGTGAAATAGCCATATCAGAATCGTGCACGAACTTCCCTAACTGAGAAACATGAATATGTCATGAACTCCCGCCATCTTATCAGGTATCCAACTCTATACGCTAAATTCCCAACTTGTTCGAGAATTGGAAGTGGACCAACAAACCTTGGTGCCAACTTACATCTCCGACCAAATCAAATTACACTCTTTAACGGAGAAATTTTGATGAATACCAAGTCGCCAATGGAGAATTTCAAATCCCTTCGTCTTTTATCAGCATAACCCTTCTGCCTATCTTGGGTAGCATTCATTGGTTGTTAAATAACCTTGATCTTATTTGAAATTTCTCTTATTTCATCTGGCCCAAGCACAAATTTCTCACCGGTTTCCACCCAAATGATGGTGAGTTACACAGACTTCCATACAAAGCTTCAAACGGAGTCATACCAATACAGGATTGATAACTATTATTATATGTGAACTCAACTAGATGCAAATGGTCATCCCATGATCCTTTGAAATCCAATATACAAGCTCTTAAGATATCCTCTAATATATGATTCACCCTCTCTGTTTGACCGTCGGTTTGGGGGATGGTATGCGGTACTGAGATGTAATTCTGACCCTAAAGCCTTTTGTAAGTTCTTCCAAAACCCACTAGAAAATAATGGATCTCGGTCACTCACAATACCTTTAGGTACTCCACGAAATCTCACTACCCACTTCATATACAGTTCCGCTAACTTAGCTGCCATTCTATTCGACTTGACCGGTATAAACTTTGCACTTTTGGTCCATCGATCCACAATCATCCAAATACTATTATGACCTGATCTAGTCCTTGGTAAACCATCAATGAAATCCGTTGTGACTTGTTCCCATTTCCATTCAGGAATTTCTAGCGGTTGTAACAATCCACTTGGTTTCTTTTGCTTGGTTTTAACTAATTGGCAATTCATGCACTTGGATATAAACTTCCCAACGTATCTCTTCATCCATTCCCAGTAGTAGGTCTGCTTCATGTCTCGATACATTTTGTTACCACCGGGATGTATAGTCAGTTTCGAGTGATGACACTCTCTAAGCACTTCATCTCTCCATCCATTAACATTGGGTACAACTAGTCTCCCATTCTTCCGAAGCCATCCTTCTCGATTAAAACCATACTTGTTCATTCTTTCGCCGTCGATACCAATTTGTACCTTGGAGATGATTTCCAATGGGTTAGGATCATCCCTCTGGCTGGAACTGCTCAATCAAGGTGTCTGATCGTCAAACTTGCTAGCATCTCTGGATCCAATTCGCACTTAGGCCTAAAATCATATCCTGCGATATACTCCAGTTGCTTCCATTCCGGAAACATAGCCCCCAAACTGGCATGTCTCCTACTCAATGCATCAGCTACCACATTTCCCTTCCCAGGTGTATATGCGATATTGAAATCATATGAAGCCAATAACTCTAACCATCTCTGCTGATGAAGATTTAAATCCTTTTGAGAGAAAGGATACCTTAATGACTTATGATAGGTAAACAACTCGAATCTTTCTCCCAAGAGAAAGTATCTCCACATCTTAAACGCGAACACGATCGCTGCCAATTCCAAATCATGGGTAAGATATCTTTTCTTATGCGGTTTCAGTTGCTGACTAGTATAAGCTATAACCCTACCTCCTTGCATTAGTACAACACCTAGTCTGATACCATAGGCATCCGTGTATACCGTCATCTCTTCGTTCCCCTTGGGAATAACTAACACTGGTGCACAAGTTAACTTCTCCTTCAGACCCGTAAATGCCTTCTCACACCTTCCGTCCCAAACAAAAGCTTGATTCTTCTTGGTCAACTGAGTTAACAGTGCAGCTATTTTGGAGAAGTCTTGAATAAACTTGCAATAATATCCAGCTAATCCCAAGAAACTTCTCACATCCGTTGCATTCTTGGGTGTAAACCAATCTTGCATCGTAGCCACCTTCGCAGGGTCTGCGACAAATACCATTCTTTGAAACAACATGGTCCAAGAATCTCACTTCCATCCTCCAAAAGTGACATTTAGAAAATTCGCTTTCAATTGGTGTTTCCTCAACTCCTCCATAACAATCCTCAAATGTTCCTTGTGTTCTTCCTCCATCCTCGAATAAACTAAGATATCATCCACGAATACAAGAACAAACTTATTCAATTGATCCCTGAATACCCTATTCATAAGATCCACAAAATATGATGGTGCATTGGTCAACCCGAATGGCATGACCAACCACTCATAGAATCCAGACGGCGTCAGAAATGTCGTTTTAGGTATACTCTCAGCTGCTACTCGGAGCTGATGAAAACCTGTCGCGAGATCTAACTGGGAACACTCTCGCTCCACTCAACTGATCAAAAAAATCGCCTATCCGTGAAAGAGGATACTTATTCTTCCTAGTCACCTTGTTCAACTAGAGGTAGTCCACACATAAGCAAAGGGAACGATCGGCCTTAGTAGCGAATACAACTGGTGCCCCCCACTCGGAAACACTCCTACGGATAACTCCCTTCTTCAAAAGATCGCCCACTTGCACCTTGAGCTCTCTCTGCTCCCTTGGCGCCATACAACGAAGAGGCATCACTATAGGTCTGGCATCTTTCACTATATCAATCTGAAACTCAATCTCTCGGTGTGGTGGAAGTCCAGTCACTTCCTCGAAGATGTCTGGATACTCACTAGCAATAGGCACATCTGATAACTCACCCTGTAGGATGTCGAGGGAATGTAGAAAACTAGCCATCACATCATCACTAGGTAGGCAACCCAATACCACCCTCCACCCATCATCCACTCTAATTGTCATCGAAGACCCTTCACAGTCTACCACCAACCCCATATCTTTGGAGCCAATCGACTCCCAAAATAATGTCAAACCCAGTAAAGCCCAAAACAAAGCAATCACAAGCAAACATACATCCATGACTCGATAAGACCAAATTATGACAAATCATGCAAAGGCTAGTCGAACTACCAATCGGGTTCGTCACAACTAAAGGTCTATCGACAATCTCGGGTTCCAATCCTAACCTATCTACCAGGCCACTAGATACAAAGGAATGGGAAATCCCGGTATCAAACAATACTCAAACAGGAACATCATAAATAGAAAGCATACCTTGAATAACGACACCCTTTCCCTTCTATGCCATAGTTGGGGCATTCAACGAAGAAGGAACAATGTTGATAACATATGCTTTCACGATCTGCTTCTCCTTAGGGGGTTGTGGACATTTATCCTTGAAATGTCCCACTTGGTCATAGTTGAAGCACTTATTTTCCCCCGGTTTTGCTCGAAAATTGCAGGCATAGTGGCCCTTCTTTCCACAGCTAAAGCACTCGATATCTTTCTTATTCTTCTTTTTCTGACCATCCTTGGTCTGGTTATGCTTCCTTTTATTCTAGGACTTATTCTTGCCTCCACCACTTGCCTGTGGCTTTGGCTCCTCTGCAGATGTAACAGCAACCTCAATTTTTGACTTAGGGTAGAGACTCTCATACCTCAATGCCTTTCCTGCAATAGATTATAATGTCTCATTGATATAGTTTATGAGTCTTTCCCCCAAGTACCCATCTAGGACAATTATGAACTTCTCGTTCTTCTTCTCGGCAGTATCGATGAGAGATAATCCATATTTCGATAAAGTATCGAACTCAGTAATATATTCCGAGACTGCCCTATCATTCTGCTTAAGTTCCAAAAACTTCTTATCAATTCTGATTTCTGAGCATCAGGAATAAACTTGTCACTGAAACGGGTTTTAAACTGATTCTAAGTAACTTGATCCTCGGGAGTAGCCGCTTTAATGGCATTTCACCAATTCATAGCCTGTCCTTGAAGCTTACGCGATGCTGAATTTCTCTTCATTGCATCATCGATCCCCAAATCCTCGAAGATGCGCTCATAGCTATCAAGCCAATCCTGAACCTCCGTAGCCGACTCCGTTCCGTGGAACGGTTTCCCACCAAGACTAGTACAATCCTTGCAGAGCTTGGCAAAATCGGCTCTAGGCGCCTGCGCTACCGCACCACCACCATTAGCAGCATTAGGAATTGCTTCCCGAACATCCCTAAGCATCTCTCACATAAAGGTAGTAAACATTGTCCTCATATCAGGGACATTCCTATCATTGGCCCCTGAACCCGTACTCCACGTATATTGGCTCATCGTCAGTATGTAGGGAGAAAGCGATTAACCATTTTCTTAGTGGTGCTAGTGCAATGCGACTTCATCCTTAGACATACTAATGGTATGTATATAATTTTTGAAAACCAAAATATCACAAATACGCGCTCTCATATACGTATACTATCTCTCCCTGATGTCTTCCCCTAGGTTAACTATGCAACATAGGCTCTGATACCAAATGTGACGGCCTACCCCGCACCAATCGACATTTCCCTAAAATGTGATGTACCAACGCCCGACTAGAACGGGATGGTCGTCAAAGGAAATGGATTTGAAACTATGAATCACTAAGAACCTGTAGTATATCTCACAGCGCATGGAATAAAATATAATAGTAACATGACTTGATATAAGACAGGCGATATAGTGCATATGTTGAAAACTAAACCATGTTCATCAGAGTAGCGGAAATCCAAAATACAGCTTATGATCCAAACCATTATTACAACTTTAAAATGTTGTCTCTAAAAAGGAAATAGAAAAGCTATAGTACTAATGCCCAAAGTAGCGAATAACAACAACACATGGAGAATTTATGTAAATAGTACATGGAAGCCTCCAGTTCGTTTCGGGACAGCTACTCGTGCATATCCACCTAACCTGTCTCTAGTCTGCTCATTTAGAAGCACCTAGAGTAATAAGAATTAAGAGCACCTAGAGTAATAAGAAGAGACATAAAACTCTGGGTCAAGCGAAATTCTGATGTGAGTGATAGCAGCAAAATAAACAATAATAGGTATAAAGAATCATACCTGAACCTGAACCTGCAACCAAAGAGTTAGCACAACAAGATGTACAGTACTCTGAGGTAACACTAACATAAAGTGTAAAATAGGAGTGTGCATGTCATGGTGATAGAAAACATCAAACATAGCGATCATCCTCACATCACTCACACAGTGCGTAAAGCATACGATATCCACCGCTTTGATCACCAAATCTATTGGGTGTCATGAAGGCAACTCCGTACAACTATTGCTATGACCATACTTTCCTGGTCTATAGTTAATAACACTACCCAGTCCACACATCCATGGCTCTAGGTTAAGGGCCAACGAGTCCACACTTCCCTAGCTCTGGTTCGTCTACATGCCCCATCTCTTCAATGGTGAACCGAAGTTATAGATATCGATAACCCTTTTGCACACGTCCCGCAGCAAAGTCCAACTCTAGAAGTTAACTCATTGGTTCCCATCTGGATCCTGAGTAATAACTTCCTACTTGGACTTCCTTTGCATCTCGGGTTTTTAGTCTCCTCCGGTTTGGTTCGGTTCTTCCATCTTACTTCATTTCGGTTCGGTGATCTTCTTGAAGCGGTTCGGTTCATGACCATCTCTAGCGGGTCGGGTCGGTTCATAGGCGAGGCGGTTCGTGGTGCTCCATTCGGTTTTGGTTCGGATGCATGCTCAGTTCAGAGGAGGCAGTTCGTGGGTGCCGGTTCATGGTCCTCATATGGGTCTGGTTCATGACTTCCTGCTCGTGGCACTCTAGTTTGGTTCGTGGTCTTCCTGTTCAACTCGTGCGTGCATCGGTTCGGGTTCAGAGCAACGGATCGGTTCGTGACTCCTGGCATTGGCTCGTAATTAGTTCCATGACTCCAGGTCGCACCTCCTATCACGAGCCGGTCTAATCCGAGTTCCTGCGCAACTTCCTACAAGCTATTTACGCCACACGGCGACGTTTTCGACCATTTTAACTTTCCTATGCAACCATAAAACATTCCAAACAACAGTAGTAACATGTGTAATCATTCACAAACATCAAAACATCAATCATATAAGTTATTTTGGATCAAATGTACCCAAAACCATGATTTGTCCCTTAATCCCCTTAACCATGTTTAACTATACGATTAGCAAACTCGATCCAAATTAACCCAAATTTTCAACAGAGGCATAAAATAATATTTTAGAATTTTACATATTTTTCCAGATTTTTATAATGCATAATTTCACTAACTACCACTAATCACCCTTAAGTAGCCGTAATTAGTAAATAAAAGTGCAAATCACTCACCTTAGCCACAAATAAATTATAGATCTGAAAACTCCACTGGTTTAGCTCGAATTCCTATGTGTTCTAGCAGCTCTATCTCGATTTTGATGCTAATCCGCCTTACTTTGATGTAGTTTCGCTTAATTCGTGATTAGGAAGTGATTAGGGATGAATTTAGAAGGTGGAGCCATTCCTAGGGTTAGAGGAAGGTAAATGGCGGTTGGAAAAATAAAAATGAATCACCCTCTAACTCTTTTCAGCCCTCCCATAACCTTAATCCCGAAATGGGTTATGGGCCTAATCACTAATCACCTAATTAAGCCTGGTTAAGTTGTTTTCCCATCTTCAAACCTTATTTCAGCCATATCTCCCAAATGGTAAGTCCGTTTGATTAATGTGGCCACTCTACGGAAAGGTAAGCCATCATTTGAATCCAATGGAAGTGATTTTAGGTCGAAGCTTCTTACTAGTCAAAAGTTATAGGCGAAAAAAGATTCTCGAAGGGCAAAACAGTCATTTAAAAATCGGCAAAAATCGTGAATATGGGAAATGACCCCAATAGTCGTTTCCCAAAGTTACATGACCATATGACTTTGTATGGAAATGAAATAAATATTCTACGATCCTCCGATGCGTAGAATACGGGTCGTTACATTAAACCCAGCGAAGTTCAAAACAAAGCAATCATACACAAAAGAGCAATCATGACTCGATAACATTGGACTACGACAAAGCATACAAAGGCTAGATGAACCCCCAACTGGATTAGTCACAACCAAAGGTCCATCACAAATCTCGGGTTCCAAACCCAAGCGGCACACAAGCTCATTGCAAATGAAAGATGCGACGCTCCAGTATCAAACAACACTCGACCTAAAACACCTCAAACCGAAAGCGTACCTTAAACAACAACACTCTTTCCTTTCTACTCTGATGTAGGAGCTCTTGAAGAAGATGGTACATCCTTCAAAGCATACGCCTTCACTATCTGTTTCCCTTTTATTGATTCTGGACAATCCTTCTTATCATGCCCAGATTTCCCGCATTTTAAACACTTCCTTTTAGCTTTTGGATTCTTGCAATCCTTGGAGAAATGGTCTTTCTGTTGGTAGTTAAAGCAAATCACCTTGCTTTTCCGTTTCTCCTGGCCATCCTTTCCTTTCTGCTGTTGTTTCTTCCTCTTCTTGTTATTACCACCTTGCTACGGTTTCAGTTCCTCTTTGGTTGTAACAACAACAATTTATTCTTTGGGAAAATAACTCTGGTGCCTTAAAGCTTTTTCCACGATCTTCTCATAAGTATCATCCAGATGATCAATCGACTGACTCCCAAGATACTTATCCAAGCCCATTACGAACTTCTCGTTCTTCTGATAAAGAGAGTTAATATACGAATGAGCCATACTTGGACAAGGCTTCAAAATCAGAAACATATTCCAACTTTAGTCTGCCATTCTGCTTCAATTTCACAAACCTCTTGGACAGAACCGACTTATAGGCGGTAGAGATAAACTTCGTCTCAAACTTAACTCGGAACTGATCTTAAGTGATCTCATCCTTAGGAGTCTCAAGAGTCAAGAGTGATAGAGTTCCACCAATCCATAGCTCTACCTTGTAGCTGCCTCGATGCAAGCTTCCTCTTAGTCGCATCCTCAATACCCAAGTCTCCAAAAATCCGAATGCAAGTATCAAGCCACCCTTGAATATTTATAGTCAGCTTTGTCCCATTAAACGACTTCCCACCAAAAGCAATGAAATCCTTGCATAGCTTTGCGAAGTCCACAACCCTCGGTACCTGCACCTGAACACCAACATCTACCGCGGCTTCTCTTGGAGTGGGTACCCTCCTCATGATCGCTGCCATCATAGCCTCGAACATAGCTGGGTAATCTGGTATACCGCCATCACCCCCTACAGGAACAGTCTCCTCCCTAGCAGTCTATCTCGATGATCGATGACTAATTCTAAATCTGAAAAGTAGAATGATTAGTCCACATTTGAGAATAATTACAATGGAGTTCAAATGTTATTATACTATACACTAATATATGGTATACATCCATCAGAAATCTACGAATACTTCTCTCACACGTCAATACGTCTTCGAACTTTGGCTAAAATTGATTAACCTGAGCTGTGATACCAAATGTGACGACCGCCCATAACTCCTGCACTTAACAAGAGGAATACCACGCTGAAAGATGTGCCAGGCAGCTACAGACGATCATCAGGGTAAAATAACACAAGTGGACCTGTCATATTACTCACAACGCAGAGATAAAATATAATATAACATATATAATAGACATTAATAGTGAAGCACAATTGAGTAGAAACTTAAAACTTTCGTATCAACTCGATAGAATATACATACATCATAGGATTACAACATAGGAGTCTGTACAAAGTGCCTCACTACAAGTCACTCAAAGAACACACAACAAGCATAATAGCGCAAACAACTAGATATGTATAGTAGAAAGTAATACATAAGCCTCCTGCTCGTCGTCGCTCAGCAGCATCGTCCTCATCAAGATTTATTCCCTGTCACTTGTCACCTACCACCAAATATGCCCATTCACAACACAATGGATGAACAACCCAGGGTAATAAGAGGAAACATAAAACCTTGAGTCAGACTACAATCTTAATGATCGATAAAATGACTATCTAACATCAACAATAAAGTATATGAGAATAGGTAGATCAACCAACTAAGTTACCAATATCAATAGAGAAGAAACCCAAATTCGTCTCCTCCACATCCGACAGTGATTGCCTTTACAAAAATCAGAACAGAAACATAGAAGACATATCAACCAATTATCCAACGTAGACCATCCTAATAGAGATTAACATTTCCCAAGCACAAGTCCCGAAGGCCTAAACCAACATCAGACAAGCACCCAAGAGATGTCTCGTTCCACATTGAATAATCTGTGCAAGATGATATAAACAAATCAATCAACATCCATGACTCAGGCTATCAACGCCTATCCTGCTTTGAAACCATCGTTAATCGTATGACAGGCCTAACTTATCGCTCGTCAAGGGCCAATGGTAACCAGGTTCTAGCAAAACTCTATACGCCTTTCCACGATACGTATCTAGGCCTTTCAATAATACCTGGTGTACTGGACTATCCCATAGTCTTTTAGGTGTCCCTATTATACCTTTGCTTTGAGTCCGCTAGAACCTACGACAACGATAATCTTCCAGCCTTCAATATCTCTAGCCATCCGACTTGACGACTATCCATAAGCTTAAGCGACTTCTCAAGCGACCATTATTCACGAGCTCGCAACTTAGAGTCTTCCCATTCGTTGCGTTTCGATGATCAACGAACACTTCACAACACTTCGAATATTCCGTCTTGAATTCACATCGAAAGCCACGACCATCTTCGAACCAAAAACGTACTTCATTTGGTCGATATTCGATTCACAGCGTTTCACACTTTTGCTATAAGTCACATCCAGAACATTTTATTTTCTTTTGACAACATTTCTCAAACGTTGTCGCCCCTGTCACCGATCCATCATGGATTGATCATCCATTAGACCTCTTGATCAATTGGTGCACCCCTTGCCCGATCAACCTTTCTCACATGAGCACTCCATCTGATCCACATAGCTGATCCATCCTTATTGCAGTGTTTCACTCAGGCGCTACCGACTCATCATGACACAATGCTCCGATCCATCACAGCAGCGCAACCGATCCATGCCTACAGCGCTTTGCCCGATCCATGTTCGTCCACCGATCCATCACACTGCCGCCTTGCTCAATCCATCACCTAGGAAGTAGACCGATCCATAGCCTTTTGATTCCGATCCATCACCAAATACCATGATCGGTCCATCATCAAAGTCATGGTCGATCCACTGAACAAAATTGCACCGATCCATGCTTTTTAACGTTGTCGATCCAGGCTTTTTAACGTTGTCGGTCCATGCTTGTTGAGCACAACGATCAATGCAATTTTTCCTTCCGATCCATCACTTTTGAAACTAACTCGATCCATAGCTAAAACGTTGCCGATCCATCAGCTTCTATCGTGCCGATCGATTACTTCGCCTTGACCCGATCCCTGAATTTTGGCATTGCAGATCCATGCCACTTCATCATATCCGACCCATTAAAATCTTCACCGATCCATCCAAATTTCTTGCCGAATAAGACGCGATCCAAACTCAAAACCAGTCCAATTCAAACTCTTGCAATTTCAAACAACCATTTAACAACAAAATCATGCAATCATCAATAATCACATGAAATTCACCAAATCATGATTAAACAATAATTGGACCAAATAAATGGATCTAAATATAGAATTAGCGTATGAATTTATCGTTATAAATTGCTAGATTAGATCCTATGGTGATCCGAAATGAAATTATACTTACATTGATTGTATCTAGGTGAAAACAACTTGAAATGATGAAAACTAGATCAAACAACATATATACTCGATTGAATCTGTGCGAGAGATGCTTATCACTCACCAAATCCACGAACTAGCTTGAAAACAACTAATGTCTAATCCGGACTGCGAAGAACGATCTTCAAATCACCCAATTTGATGCGACCCACACTCTCTTGACGTTGAACTAGCCTTTCTTGATGTAGATCTTCAATCTTCTAACGTAGATCTATGAAATTAATGGAGTGGAGAGGTATTTGACTGGAGTAGGGAGAATCTCAAACCCCAACCAAATAGAGAAATGAAGAAACCAAACAATTCTCCTTGCCTCTACCCTCTTATTTATAGCTATCTAACTAGTCCACTAATAGGCTACACCAAATCATCCCATTAATGGGCAACACCAAATCAGCCCACTAATGACTAGTTAGCTTGTCCAAAAATCGTGTAGCACTAAAACAACGATTCCTCCCAAACCGCTGAACCAAACCTTTAATTTGACCACTCTACGAATTGGTCACACCATTTCCAATCCAATGAAATTGATTCCAGCACCTGAATCGATCTTATTCAAAAGTTATACCCTAAACAAAAACAACAGGGGAAAAATGGTCAGAAATAAAATTGGTAAAATCCAGCATGTCTCACATCCCCATGAACAACATATCAAAATATGAGAATGGTCCGACCCTTGGGGAATTAAATAGAAATATCTTACGATCCTCCGATACGTAAAATGTGGGTCGTTACAACGACATAGGCTTTTCCTAAAAAAGAGGGGATCCAAACTTACAATTATACGAGATTTTGAATATTCAAGGGACCGCCACTTCATCGTCAATATACGCATTAAATCCTATAAAACTGAAAGTGACCAATGTTTCTAATACTCAAAAGGCAGGCCCTTCTAGCCAATAATTCTCTCGATGGGGGTACCAATGCCAAAGAAGATTGTTCAAACATAACTTAGAGAGACATCAGTTTGTGCACCAGCACCGAAGACCTTGTTTCGGAAATTTCGATGAGTATCAAGGCGTAATGAGAACCAAAGAAGGTTTTCAATCTCATCACGATTTCTGAAAAAGTGATGTCATCCACCATCTCACAAACGCTCAGGTAAGCAGTATCAACTCCCATTGTTTATGCACAAAATTTGTGTCTAAATTTAACTTTTTAGATCTTTTAAAGTAATTATGGTTTCAGCTTACCATGACAAATAGAAAGACATCATTCGAAAGTAAAATCCCCTAATAAATTATTTAATTTTTGAAAAACACACCGAAAGAATTAAAAAACAGGAGAAAATCCTCCTACATCATATTAATCCTCGAAGGAAGTTCGATGATACTTTAAACTTTCGTTTCACGTGGAGGAGAACCTTAGTACTTAAATTTTATTAATCGTCTATTTTTGACATGGTGAATGGTTACCCTTTCCAAATGCTTCGGGATAAATTCATTAATTCAAAAAGATTATAATTTTAGCCTTTTCTTCAATAAACCCATTATTCAAACCTGTCGAAAAGGAGTTCCGGTTATCAAAATTCGACCGGAAGTCGGAACGAATCGGCAGAGGGACGAGGAGAGAACTTAAAATATTATCCTTCAAAAATTAAAGAGACTTTCCTGAATATTTTCTATTTCTTAAAGTATGCTTTAAGGTATCAACACTATCCGCCGAAGGGTACATTCGCGCATTAGTTTCATAAACCTTACTCGCCCTGAAAGGCATTTGTTCTTTTTAGATACTTAGAATTAAAATCAAAATTCTTTACACTAAACATTTCGTAAAAAAATGAAAGCTAAGGGACTAAGACAAAGCAAAACATAAAAGACATTTCTTCCTCTAAAATTCACATGAGCGAAGGGTTAGTTCAACATCCTACTCTAATGAAACTATTGACAATAGAAAAAGATTTTGATAACAAGGGTATTATTTTACAGATAAAATACCTTGCGAAATTATAACGAAGTTAAAGCAACACTTTTTCGTAAGCATCCCTATCTAAATAAATTTTTTATACCTTAACATATATCGAAGGGTCAAGATGGATAAAAGGCTTGATTAGCCTCTGATAAAAGATTTCGTAAGACGGGTCCCGGACATGTAACCAATAAACGAACTTTTTAACGGTTTCTTTCTCAATAAATTCTGAATATACCCAAAATCACAGAGCTTCAAAAAATTAAGATATTCATAATAACATAATTAGAAGTTACACCTTAATTCTCATTATAATCAGAATTTATATAAATCACAACACAAAATTCAAATTCAAAATTCACTTTCTCGACAAATTTGAAGGGGGACCTCGAAGCCTTTAAGGGGTTAACAGAATGCCATCTGCGTGAAGTTTAGACTATGTAACCTATAAAACATCAGGGAAGCAAATTATGATATTATTTAGGATTTAAAATCTAGTTGTCTATAGTTTTAAGTTTATGAGATAAGCAAATCAAAGCCATAGTTCGGAGAAAGCTGATTGAGCAGCAGAAGTGAATACGTGGGTCAAAGAGTAAAAGACAATGGATGCCTCATCCTCAGCAAACATCGTCCTCCCAATGCATTAGCCAAGACAGAGTCTATAGCGAGAGCCAAGGAAGATTCTTCTCCATCACAGGCTAGTTCCTTCCTAGAACGAGTGAAAGTCGGGGCATAAGAGGAGAAAATGAAGATGTTGGCAGCAACGGAAGCATGACAAGTGGAGCTGGGTGTCCCACTTATTTGAGCCGCAAGCTTTACCAGAATTTGCACTAAGCGGATGAACTAAGAGGAAAACAACTCTTAAGATATGAGGAGGATTACTTGCAAAGGCAGGAAATTATATTCTTAAGAATGGTGTCATCGTGTCCAACAATGAAACAATAAGGCTGAGAAAGTGCTTTCGAGGAGCCAAGAAGAAAAATTTACTGCTTGAAGGAAAGTAAAGGACGTGGGTATAAGAAAGGGAAAGGAATCTATTTAGAAGGAAGATGTCCCTAACGTGAAATCAATGGACCAGACTCAAATAGCCAAAAGGAAATTTCGAAACATAGAGAATTGAACATAATTAAAACGCCCGCTGAAGCAATTAATATCCACAAACTGACAAAACACTTGTAGGTGGAAAGACAAAGAAAGAGGAAAATACAGCGTGCACAGAAGAAGAGACAGAAGAAACAAATCATCTCATGTTGACCAAATCCCAACTATCAAGAGGAAAGTACTGAAAAGCATATACAATGAAAGGACAACACATGTATCTGAGCCAAATGACTTGAAAAGTCAAGAATACTCTTTAACTAGGGTGAAGGCAAATGTTACCACGAAAATAATCAAAGTGGAACAAGAATTGGAGTCAAAGCGAAGGAGTGTGAAAGAAGGCGACACTACGAAAGAAGCAATTGTAGGCCTTCGGAATGCGAAAGGGAAAGAGAACAAAAAGGGTAATCTCCTCCAAACCAAAAAGTCTCTTTCGGTCTTAAACGAAAGGGCACTCGCATCAGAAAAGAAACCCTATTTTGATCTTAACCCAGAGGGTATTGGCTTCGACATCAAATAAGACCCTTTTGGTCGTAACCAAGAGGGCTTTGGTTCTAGACTAGTTGATCTTATAAGAAAGAATGAAAGGGGTAAACCAAGGGCGAAGCATAAGAAGGAACTGAGAATGAAGCTAAGAATCGTAAGCCAACAGAGTTGAAGTAGAAGAAGGCCTTCGACCAAATTCTAGGAAGCCCAACCTCCGTAACCAGAAGACATTGGCGACATGAACTAATCTCTCAGGTGTAGAGAAAGGAATACGTCCTGAAGCAGAATCATAAAGAAGGAACAAAAAGAAGGGAATGAGTCTAATCAGAGGAAGCGAATACCATGAAAAGAGTACTCGGATCCAGCCTTGCCAAAAAAGGCGTTGAGTCAAAGGTAGCTTGGACCATAAGCCCAGAGTATGCATACATTTATGCCTCTTGCAACAATTTGAGTCGAAACCGAAAGGGACTACTCCGAAGGTACTAGCGAAAGGGTGTAGTCGACACAAGAAAAGCTCTCGTGTAACCTGCAGAAGGAAACCTGAAGCAGTAGATGAAGCATGAAGATTGTCCAAATGAAGGAAGCAAGGACAGAAAAGAGATATAGGAATTTTGAAAGCAGTTAAAGGAGAGAATGGGAAGGAAAAGCACCCATAACCCGCCTACAGCATCATAAAGCACACATGCATCCCTGAATCCACTTTTTGAAGGATGACCCGATCTAATTGCCGAAAGGTCCCTTCGAAAGCAATAAAGCGAAACTTCTGGTACACACCTCTGAAATCCAGGAAAGATAAGCTACATTCAACAGCATACAAAGGACGAGAAATCCCGATCTGGAATCCTAAAGCACTAGGAACAAAGTGCGGGACAAGAGCATAAAAAGAGCCAAGAGCTCCTATGCAACCATCCCTCTTATGTTAAATTAAAAGCTCCTATGCAACCATCCTGATCTGGAATCCTAAAGCACTAGGAACAAAGCACATGGATTTACCTACTGAATTCTACAGCAATATGTAACGACTTTAACTCGGAAATATTTACTGATCTTAAGTCCTAGCACTTTCCTACTGGAAATCGGAAACTCTGCGGATAGATCTCATTTGGGGTATTGACCATAAATTTGGCTAACATCAAGTTTTTATTCAAATTCTAAGATGGGTAAGGAGTCTACCTTCGATGCTGGCTACTGAAAGAGACGTACTCTTACTCAAAACTGCTATTTTGCCTAAATAAAGAATGTTGAGAGTAATCTAAATTTTGCAGTGATTTGATTTCTGTTGGAAATTGTAATAATTCAAATTTTGTAGAGGTTGGTACGAATTGATGCCATAGTAAGGTTGATATCGGTTGGGATTTTACTACGATTGAAACTGGTTTTGACTGCGTTGGTTTTGGATTTGGTTATCGAAACGTGTTCCTTCCTGTTATTTTGACATTATTGCTATTTGAAGTTGTTTTGTGTTGAAGAGTATGAATAATGAAGAATTTTTTATGAAGCTAGCTAAGGGGCAACGATCAATTTTTTACCATTATCCTAACCGGTTTTGTAAAACCCGATCACCTTAGCCGGCTTTTAAAAAGCCAGCTAAGGCCATGATTGCCAAGCAACCATTCAGTTGCTTTGGCAACCCAACCAACCGAACCTCTGTCGAGATCGATTGGATACAACTCAACTTTGGGTTGGGAATGCCCATATAATAAAGGTATTTGTTTGTTTAGTTATGTGCATAAAAATACACTGCGTAAAAGGCCGTATTTGTATTCAATGGCCTGCTGTTTAATATGAGTGATGCTTATTTTGAAAATAAGCATGCATTTTACTATGTAATACGACCAGATGTACGAGTGTTACGGTAATCATTTCTGCATATTTATTTAACTACATTTTTGTGAATTTAATTTTTATACCGGTTTACGTCTAAGCCTCCGTTTTCAGAATTAAAGACAAACCAATGGCTTATTAGCCAACACAAGATAGAAACCATATAGTACAAATTCACTAAGAGAATTTCTAAAAGTTTGCTACCAAATCAAAATGTTAGGCTTTCAAGTCAATCATTAATAAAGATATGACAAATTCTATTTAGACTCACGGAATTGCCGAGTCTTCCCCTTTTAGTCAAAACTTTTGATGACGAAATTACCATTTTCGTGTTTTTTTTTTTTTTTTAAGTTGTCAGATCGCATAGCCACTGCAAGGTTCTTTCATCTACCACACAGTGGCACTGCGTGGTACACTAAGTAACCATGCAGTGGCTGTGCGAGGTTCCTACATGTACCACGCTATTTGCCCTACGTAGTACGTGAAAGAACCTCGCAGTAACACCGCGAAAGAGGATATTTCTGTCATTTTTTAAAAAGATGGGGACCAACTCAGAAAAACAACGGGATTTTCCAATTTTTCGGATTTTGAGGGACGACTCAGCAGTTTAGTGTTTGGTAAGTTCGAATAGAATTTGCCTAAAGATATGGATATCATTGTTAATCTACTTTGTGATATTTATTACACCATTGTAACAACTTTAAAAGTAAAAACATTTTCTTCTTACTTAAAAAAAGGAGAGAAATAACTTTCATATTATAACCCAACTTTCAGGTTAAATGAACACCACAGAAAAAGAAGTGCCATGCATGGATCACACGAATCCAATTTGTAAATTCTCCTGGCCTCTCTCTTAACCACATTGGTTTACCATAAAATTTATGTTAAATATAAAATGTGAACTGAAAAATAAGAGCGCTTTCTGCTTATACAACACGTTTCTACGTTGATTAGTACCACGATTGAAATTACCATCATAAGCCTTCAAACGATAACAAATATGACAGTTTAAATTTACACCTGATCTTAGGCCATAAAAAATACCACAGCTACGTTGAACACATAAGGAAGATCTTTAAGGAAACTTAAACATGGCTAAAGATTTACAAAAACATTACAAATTTTAAAATGCATAATACAGTCCTATATGCAGAATATCAGGAATGAACCCTTGCCTATGTAAAAATTGAATGGGATGCCTACTGGATTATTAACCAAAAAGAATTTCCAAAGTAGATCAAATTAATAAATACGACAATGAGAGTCGAAAAGCAGATCTTTACAACATAGACGCCACTTCAATTGCACTACCCAATGGCCATGCTGCTTCTACCAGCGCATCGCTGTACTGGATTTTCTTTACAAGAGTAATCTCCTGCGATGGCTTCAATGCTGAAATCAAAATAAGAAAGAAAAAGAACAGAAATACGGACTCAGATTTTTGTCGGAAAAAATAAGAGAGTACTTTAAAGGTACAGGAAACGAACCAAAGCCATCAATAAGCAACGTATACTGATATACAAGGTCCATGCACAAATATGGAAGGTTCTCTTCTTGAACATTAGGAAAAGCAGCCTTGGCGTCTTCCACGGTTAATTTGCAAGCGCGATTTGCAGCATTCATGAAATCCGAAGGTTTAACTTTAGCCACTGGTAAACTGGAGTCTACAAAGCCAGCCTGGATGACATGTTTTAAGTTAATGGTTCCAATATTTTTGGCACAAGGTTTCGACGCTTCTTATAGCAAGCAGTAAATGGCTAAACTAACTTCATCTCTTCTTTATTTATATATTAGAAAAAAGCAACAATCCGACGAAAGCATAGATGTTAAGAGGAACGTGGCAGAAATAACATACTACCAATATTAAGTTTATCGTTGTTTGTTTATTTTTGGAAATTATATAGATGCAACTTGCATTTTATAAGCGAACCCGACATCACTAATGAATTTTATTTTTCTACGTTACGTATTTGGACAAAAGATAAAATTAGGGGGGTTTCACCTCAGCAGCTCTATCAAAGAAGAAAGAAGCAACAAAAAGATTTTTCTCCCCATCGCCACCACCACCATTCCATATGCCACCGAAAGTACATTGCGTATAGCTGCAGGTTGCTTCGTCGGCATTGAGAGCTTTGATAGCATCACTCCTGCATGTTGGAAAGCTAGCTCCAGATGGTGAAGGAACCACTGGGAATTCCTCCCCGCTGTACTTGTAGGTTCCTGCAAAAAAGTTGTAACTTCGGAAATTACAGATGTGCGGGGAATTTTCCATCATACAACATTATTGAACGCGTTGACACAGAAATTTCAATGCTAATTAATGACACAAATTTCAATAGATAGAACATGACACACAAAAATTTGTACATTCGCTTTTTTATCAAAGTAATGGACATGACTATAAGCAAACAATACCGATCAAGAAATGAAACAGCATATGTCGTGTGACATGAGCAATACTGATAAAACATGCCATGTTAAGATAAAGTTAACTAAAGATGTCTTGATAATTTAATCTGCCGATATAAATACTACGCTGATTGGAGAATAAGGTTCAAGAAATGGGGACTGATTAAGCATACCTTTATAACCCCTCACAGCACAATTACTGTAAGAGCCCTTTCCAACCTTCAAAATTTCTGCCCGAGCAGCCAATAAGCCATAGTGCAAGTAACTAAAGAAAAATTGCAAAAATACAGTCATATTCACAGCATCGCAACCTAATGTGGAGAACATAAGCTAAAATTTGTTCTAATGCAGAACCTGTGAACGTAGAGGTAATACTTTCTGCCCTTAAGAAAAAGTTCCTTCACATACTTATCTTCACCGGCAGCAGGTACTGGAGCTTTAGCGGCTTCGCTTTCTGAAATGGCATAAGCCATTTGAACCGATCCACCACCAAGGTCAACAACCCCAACTGTGTTCGAGTATTTCTGACCCAATTTTCCCAGTAAATAATTTATTGTCACCTATAAAGAAAGCACAATCTTGATAGATTTCAGGAGTACCAGAAAAAAACAAATTAAGGAAATAATTTGATATACGGTATTTGGTGATATTAAGGAGATTGTCATAAATGTAACATGCGATATCTTTGAAACTATCGAATTATTTCCTTAATTTGATATTTAGTGACATGTCTCAAAGATTAAAAGGCAAAGCAACCAAAAAATGTAAATACATAAAACTTTCTATGTAATTGAGGAAATCCACTTTGTAGTAAATGACGAAACCATGGAATTTTTTCCACCCTGTTGAACACAAATGTCATAAACAACCACTGATATGAAGTAGCAGTCATTTCAAGTATTTAAGATGAGTATCTATCAAATTTGTCATACGACAAGGAAATCAAAAAATACATGCCCATATACACAATTATATTTCATTTACTTTTATTTTCATTAGAAAATTTAATTTAAGTTGTTGCACTGATAATTTTAGACTAATATAAAAAATAGCAGTTATAAAGATATACCCACTCATAAGCGCCTTCTTGAGTTCCATCTAAGACAGTGACCCAATCTGGCTGCGATTTAAGTGAACTTTTTTCTTTTAACATATCTCTAACCTGTTAAATTAATGCAAAACAAACAAATAAGATAATTTAAAGCAAACTATCATTAAACAGGGCACTTAAAACAATTGAAGCCTTCACCAAAAACATAATGATCTGACAAGAATTATACGAATTCAACATCGTCATCATCCTTTTTGCACTTTCTACATAAAGACTACAGACTGAAATTCAACTGATTCCAGAAATGTATACACCATCAAGGCATCAAATGAGATACGGTGAAGAATGGAGTGATAAAAATGACAACATTTCTTGCATATATGGAGATTTCAAAATTACTTGATACGCGACAAATACTAATTATAATTGATAGTTTCACTTGCTCAAAAGTCATTCACTGATGTGGGATATGAAGCAAAGACCCCTTGTTTTAAAAAGGAGTCTCCACATCACTTTATTAGTTTGTTGTATGTGTGTGTTACTTATGCCTTAATTGAGAGATTATTACAGCTTGCAAAATATTTTCAGCTGTGGCATCTCCTAAGTTTCTCAAACCAGCGGTTGCCTGCACAAGTAAAACGAATTGATAAAGACTGCATTAGACCAGCAGTACATAATCGTATCCAACAGAACAAAACATAAGAAATATACCCCAACTCGAACAGGTGTTGAGGGCCGCAGCTCTGAAGGAATTATACTCTCTGCTTTATCCAAAAGAGAAACTAGTGAATTGGCAGCCTTCTTCGGATCTTCAGCATATGAACTTAAGCCTGGCTTTTTCTGAAGGCCATAATGGGAGGAAAAAAATGTACAGAAAAGTGAGAGTTAATGGAAATCTACACTGTTGAAGATGATCTAGTAGCTAGAACTACCCACCAAATATCAAATCAAGGAAATGATTAAAGCATAACCAGAAAAGAAAAAAGGGAGATTGAAAAGAAAAAAACTTGTGCTAAGTAACCTAGGTGTGTGCACGTGCATCCATGTTCGCACTCGTGTGTGGGGTCTTATAATACAGTTTTCCATTCCAAGGGTATATGGTCTTTGCAAATATTTTTCCATTCCAAAGGTTAATTACAAGTTTTAAAATACAGAAGCAAGCATGTTTCTGTAGAAGTAATTAGTTAGACATGGCAAAAAAAAAAAAAGTTCCACAAAATGAAGTAGCTGCTTTATCTAGCGGTCAATTTTCTGCGCTATACCACCATCTAAAGCTTGGTTCGATTTAGTAACGTAACATGTTCCATTCAGCTTCTTACAGTGATCTAAATTATAGATATAACATATAACTGTTTGAAAATTTGTCCACGTTAATTTTAAGGTCGTATAATATCAGAAATATATAAATTGTGCAACAGTTATATGGATGCCAACAAGATATGAAAATTTGCAGCAGTTCACAACAGATGAAAAGTAGAGATCAACATGAACACAATAAATGATTCAATAAGCAAAACTAAACTTATTTACGTGTTGTATGGGTAGTTAACTCAGCTTAGGCCCATTTTTTATTATGTCAATGGATTGTTCTATTGAGTTTATAAATTTTAATATGTTTGTAGGCTTGGAGGTACCGGGATATACTTAAAAAACAAGATAATGCAAAAGTAAAGAGAGAAAGTAATATTCACATTGAAGGAAAAAAAAAAAAAAAAAAAAAGATAAACAAAGGAAATCTAAATTAACATGGGAAGAGAGTATTGAAAATGGTCTTAAAAAGTTAAATTTATCTACTAAGATGACCCAAGATAGAAAACTACAGAAATTGATAATTCATGTGGCTGTTCCTTCATGCACTAATAACATGTGCATGCATGACTCATTTTATAAAACAAAATAATTAGTGAAAAAAGGTTAAAACTGCAGTTATTTACCTATGATAATGTAATTGATAATATGTGTATAACAAGTTTGAAATCGAAGAATTTAATGGCTAACCATCATAAACGTTTGCGGTAACAGTGATAGAATATGCTGCGGTCACGATTGAAGATAATACCAATGGTTACCATAACACCCCTAGCGCTAAACAGAATGTCTAAATTCGCTGATACATTCCAATGAACTAACTTCCTTTTTTGAAATTATCCTCTCTACCCAATGTGAGCTACTACAACTGCGATTAATTTTGAAACTATTTAAAATAATGTTGAGATGTAACTTGTTAGTAGTTTTAAGTAAACGGGGAGAAATATACAAGTTTGGATATACACGTTGAAATTCTGAAACAAACTTAGTTATAGAATAGGCAGTAAGTTCAAGATTTCTTGTCACAATTTGTAAATTTATTTGTTGCTGTTTGAATAGAAATCTAAAGTTTGTGCCACTACACCCCTTTTTTTATTAACAGACGTGTTCATCTCTCATGTACACACAAGATCTAATTTGGAACAAATTAACATCTCCAGAAACCAAATTATTACCTGCACAAACAACTCAAGCTCTTTTCCAATATGAACCAGATCCAAATTTTGATCAAAACAGAAAACATGAACTCTACTTCCTGAACTCCCCGCATCAAAAATAACAGCGTAAGTCCTAGATCCAGAACCAAAACCCTTCCGTCCTAACAATAATGGTGCCGTCTGCGACTGTGGCATCAAAAAAAGGACGAAGGAGACGAGAAGTAACGGAATGCAGACGACGAGGATGACGGATTTGTAACGGTAGATCTTATCGGGAATAGTCTCCTGCGGTGCACGCTTCATCTTATTGGATTCGGGGTTTGGATGGGTCAGGTCCGCCGCGGATGGAGAGCGGTACCGAATGTGGGTCGCCGCTTCTTTTTTGGTTGGATCCAGTTTGTTCTTCGGATACCGATCCGAACCCGTTCAGGATCCGAACTGAATTGCTGTACAGTTGTAGTCTGAAGAGTAAAATTTGATTATTATAATTAATTATGTGTTTTCCTTGTTTTGGGAACAGAGTGAAGAAGACGGGGTTTTTAATTGTGAGAGGAATTGACAATAGCAGGCCTTGTTTAAAGAAAATTCTTTTTCCCAGATTACGTTTGCGTTGGTTTGAGCCGGAATGAGAGATCTCTGTCTTACATGTTTTGCGGATACGCCACTGTGGTTGGATTGGAACAATGTTATCCTCCTCTAATTTGCACTTATTTTTACTTCTAGTGCAATCATAGTGATGAAGAACCAACTGTTAGATTAAATAGTTAAAAGAACTAGTTTTTAAACTATCTATTAATAATTGTAAAATAGAATCTTTAAAAAAAAAATCTTTAATTGTAGGAGTTTTCACTTATCTCCTTCATTTTCTCCATTCTCTCTGGATATTTTATTTTTAAATTAGGTTATCACTTTATACTTATTTACTATTTCTCTCACGTTAGTTTACATTATCTATTATTTTACATTTTGATATGAACATTTTAAAAGTTTACACAATTATTTATTAATATATAGCTCTTAACATTTTATATTTAAGTCCACATATTTAAATTAATTACAAAACCCATAATTTAAGTAATTTAAAGAAATTTAATTAACTTATTGAAAAATGGTAACAGTATGTTTTTTGTCTTCAAATACCTACACTTTGAATTTTTTATAATCATTTGAATCTCTCTCAATTCTTTTATAATATTTTACATTTAGTATCATATTTTACAATTAATTACATAATATAAAAACTATTTAAATAATTTTAGCAAACTGTTAATCATTGATTCTTCTAATAGATCACATCAAAATTAACCATTTTCATATTAACAAAAAAATTAAATATATAAACACGTCAATCACATAACATAAATTATACACGTAACAACCATAAGTTCAAAGTTTAACTCATTTACATCAATATATTTACCATGCATTGCATTGTATTATTAATATCAAACACTTAGATTTTAAAATTAATTTAGTTATTTACAAAAGACTGCATACTATCAGTTAACATTATACATTTAAGTCAATATATTTAAATTAATTATGTGATTCTGAATTTAACAAATAAATTCAATCAATAGATTTTTTGTTAATTCATCTAATTAACGCTTAAATGTGTTGTTTTAAATGTATGTCATGTTCACATAAACAAAAATGGAAAAATTAGTTTTTCTTCTAAATACAAAATTAAATAAGTCACATAGTTCAAATAATATATATATATATATAAACAATAACATGAAATCTGTCAATAAATGTAGACTTCGAGATACTCAACGAGTTTTTTCTGTCGTTAATGGCGACTAGTATTTTTTTATTCGCTTCTCCTTTCTTTCTTCCATTCGTTTAACCTCCTACACACCCTTCCTCCCTTCTACCTTTCTTCGTCTTCCTTTCTTATCTAGCTAGCTTTCGTCATCGTGGATTTTTAAACTCGTTGTGACGGCCCATCCCGCACCAGCCGACATTTCAAATGAAAGTGCGTTGTGCCTATGCCTGACTAGCACGGGACGGTCGTCAAAGAAAGGAAATAAGGGAATTTGAACTAACAAGAAACCCGTAGAATGTCTCACAGCGCATGGAATAAAATATAATAATAACATACTTGACATAAAACAGGCGAGACAGTGCATAAGCTGAGAACTAAACCGTGATAGCAACGGAAAATTCAAGTTAAAGTTTATATTCCACATCATCATTATTACAAATTTTCAAACTGTCTCTAAAGAAAAATAGGAAATGTACACTACTAATGCCCAAAGTAGTGACCAGCAGCGACACAGGGAGAATATATATATATATATATATATATATATATCATATGTGGAAGCCTCCTGCTCGTCTCCGGATCAGTTACTCGTGCATAACCAGCTAACCTGTCTCTAGTCTGCCCGTTTAAGAGCACCCAGAGTAATAAAAAAGACATAAAACTCTGGGTTAGACAGTATGAGCGATAAGCAGCAAAATAGAACAATAACAGGTATACTAAACCATACCTGAACCTGGACCCGCAACCAAAGAGTTAGCACAACAAGATATACAATACTCTAAGGTGACACTAACATATGGTGTAAAAATACGGGGGTGGGGGTGTGCATGTCATAGTGGTATCAATCAATCAAACATAACAACCATCCTCACATCTCTCACTCGGTGCGTAAAGCATACGATATCCACCACTTTGATCACCTAAATCCTTGCTATGATCACTCTGCCCCATGGAGTCATAGCGACTCCACTGCACTGATCCACAGCCACTAGTCCTTATTATGTCCACTCTGCCCCATGAAGTCATGACGACTTCACTGCACTGGCTCATAGTCATGCTACGATCACTCTGCCCCATGGAGTAATAACTACCCCACTGCACTGATCCGTAGCCTAACATCCGTCTTGGTGGGAATTAAAGTTATGGACGTCAATAACCCCTTAGCACACGTCCCGTAGCAAAGCCCAACTCATGAAGTTAACTCGTTGGTTCCCATCTGGATCCTGAGTTCTACTTCCTATTTGGACTTCCTTTGCATCTCGGGTTTCGGTCGAATTGGAGTTGGTCTTCAGAAGAGTCGTCGCGTCGTAGTAGTGGGAGCTCGAACTCGGTTCGGTTCGTGGTCATTGCCTCTGTTCGGTCGTGAAACTCCGTGGTGCAGTTCGGTTCGGTCCTCAAAGTGCTCTTCCCTAAGTCAGTTCGGTTCGGTGTTCCTCCATCTCTAGATCCCGGTTTGGGCCGGTCCTCTAGTTCTCCAGTTGGTCCGATCCGATCCATTCCAAGCTCTGGTCCGATTCCAACTCCAACTCAATGCAAGTGGTGGCCTTCCTTCTTGCCATAACCCAATTCGATTCAGTTCAACTCTTCCAACCGGATCCCCTAGCCGATCTGATCCGGATTGTTCCAGAATTTACAGCAAGCTTGTATCGTCTATTCTCTCCATACGACGGCATTTTCAACCATTCTAACTTTACTAAACAATCACGAAACATACCAAACAATCATAGCAACATGTGTAATCAACCATAAACAACAAAACAACAATTTAACATGTTTATACAGATCATATATACCCAAAAACCAATGTTTTTCCCTTAATCCCCCTTAATCATGTTTAAGCATACAATTAGCAAAACTTATCCAACTTAGCCCAAATTTTTTTCACAGCCCTAAACTAATATTTTAGAATTTTACAAATTTTTATGAGCCATAATTTCGCTAATGATCACTAATCACCCGTAATTAGCCGTAATTAGTGAAAAATAATGCTAATCACTCACCTTGGCCACAAACAAACTATAGATCTGAAATATTATCTATTTAGGTCGAATTCTAATGCAACACAACAGATCCAACTCTGATTTGGTGTTATTTCCCCTTGATTTGACGTAGCTTGGCTTAATCTTCAATTAGAAAGCGATTAGAAGCGATTTGCGATGAAATTAGAAGGTGGAGGCCATAGCTAGGGTTAGAGAAATGTTTTAGGTGGCTGAAAAATGAAACAAAAACATTTTCTTACTGTTCTCAGCCTCCCCATAACCCTAATCCCAAAATGGGTTATGGGCCCTCTTACTAATCACCCTAATTAGGCCCGGTTAAGCTGTTTTTCACCTTTTAAACCTTGTTTCAATCATATCTCCCAAACGGTGAGTCTGTTTGGCTAATGTGACCACTCTACGGAAAGGTAAACCATCATCTGGATCTAATGGAAGTGGTTTCAGATCAAAACTCATTACCAATCAAAAGTTATGGCTGAAACAAGATCAGCTAGGGGCAAAATGGTCATTTAAAAATCGATAAAAATCATGAACATGGGAAATGACCCCAATAGTCGTCTCCTAAAGTTAAATGGCTATACGACTTCGCATGAAAAAAAAATATTCCATGATCCCTTGATGCGTAGAATGCGGGTCGTTACATTCTTCTCCCCATAAGAAATTTCACCCCCGAAATTCCTTAACTAAGAAACAAGTAAAAGGATCCTGCATGCCTACCAACCATTCACAACAATCAAATATACAAAACAACAAACAAGTCTATCCTAGCTAGCGGAAAACTAAATTGCAACTAAAATCTTACCGGGCAAAGAGTTCTGGATACATCTTCCTAATCTCTCCTCTGTCTCCCAAGTACAGTCATTCTCATTCTCGCCCCACTGAACTTTGACTAGATTCACGGCTTTCCTTCGAAGTTGCTTCGTATCGTGCTCGACAATACGAATCGGCTTGCGGTTCCCAACCGCCTCGGGTTCTACCTCGGTATCATCCAACTGATCAGGTGAAATAGTCATATCTGGGTCATGCACGAATTTCCTTAACTGGAAAACATGAAATACGTTATGAACTCCTGCCATCTTCTCTGGTAATTCAACTTTATATGCCAAATTCCCAACTTGCTCGACAATTGGGAATGGACCAACAAATCTTGGTGCCAGCTTTCCTCTCCTTCCAAATCGAATAACATTCTTTAATGGAGAGATCTTGACAAACACCAAGTCGCCAATGGAGAATTTTAAATCTCTTCTCCTCTTATCAGCATAACTCTTCTGCCTATCTTGGGCAGCCTTCATTCGCTGTTGAATGATCTTAATCTTGTCTGAAGTTTCTCTTATCACATTTGGTCCAAGCACAAATTTCTCACCAGTTTCTAACCAACATGACGGTGAGTTGCACGGTCTTCCATACAAAGCTTCAAATGGAGCCATACCAATACTGGATTGATAACTATTATTATATGAAAACTCTACTATATGCAAATGGTCATCCCATGATCCACCAAAGTCCAATATGCAAGCTCTCAAGAGATCTTCTAATATACGATTTACCCTCTCTGTTTGACCATCAGTTTGAGAATGATACGCGGTACTGAGATATAATTCTGATCCTAGAGCCTCTTGTAAGCTCTTCCAAAACACACTAGTAAACAACGGGTCTCGGTCACTCAGTATGCTTTTAGGTACTCCATGAAATCTCACTACCCACTTCATATACAGTTCTGCTAATTTAGTTGATGTTCTATTCGACTTGACGGGTATAAACCTTGCACTCTTGGTCAATTGGTCCACAATCACCCAAATGCTATCATGGCCTGATCTAGTCCTTGGTAACCCATCAATGAAATCCATTGAGACTTATTCCCATTTCCATTCTGGAATTTCCAATGGTTGCAACAAACCACTAGGTTTCTTTTGCTCAGCTTTATCTAACTGGCAATTCATGCACTTGGATATAAACTTCCCAACGTCTCTTTTCATCCCTTCCTAGTAGTAGGTCTGCTTCATGTCTCGATACATTTTATTACCACAAGGGTGCATAGTCAGTTTTGAGTGATGACATTCTCTAAGCACTTCATCTCTCAATCCATTGACATTGGGTACAACCAGTCTACCATCCTTTTTAAGCCATCCATCTCGATCAAGCCCATGCTTGTTCATCTCTTCGTCGATTTCCATCTCTAACTTGGAGATGATTTCCAATAGGTTAGGATCGTCCCTCTGACTGGAACCAATCCGCTCAATCAAAGTGGGTCTGATCGTCAAACTTTCTAGCGTCTCTGGATCCAATTCGCACTTTGGTCTGAAATCGTACCATGCGATATACTCCAGTTGCGTCCATTCTAGAAACATAGCCCCTAAATTGGCATGTCTCCTACTCAATGCATCAGCTACCGCATTGCCCTTTCGTGGTGTATACGCAATATCGAAATCATAGGAAGCCAAGAATTCTAACCATCTCTACTGTCGGAGATTTAGATCCTTCTGGGAGAAAAGGTATTTTAATGACTTATGATCAGTAAACAACTCGAATCTTTCTCCCAAGTGATAATGTCTCCACATCTTCAACGCGAACATGATCGCTGCCAATTCCAAATCATGGGTAGGATATCTTTTCTCATGCGGTTTCAGTTGCCGACTAGCGTAAGCTACAACCCTACCTCCTTGAATCAATACAGCACCTATCCCGGTACCACATGCATCTGTGTATACCGTCATCTGTTCATTCCCTTTAGGAATGACTAACACTGGCATGCATGTCAACTTTCCTTTAGACTCTTAAATGCATTCTCGCACTTTTCGTCCCGAACAAAAGCTTGGTTTTTCTTGGTCAACTGAGTCAGCGGTGCCGCTATCTTGGAGAAGTCTTGGATAAATTTACGATAATATCCAGCCAATCCCAAGAAACTTCTTACCTCTGTTGCACTCTTGGGCGTAGACCAATCTTGTACCGTAGCCACCTTCGCAGGGTCCACGGAAATACCATTCTCTGAAACAACATGGCCCAAGAATCTCACTTCCCTCCTCCAGAAGTGACACTTAGAAAAAATTTCTTTCAATTGGTGTTTTCTCAACACCTCCATTACTATCCTTAAATGTCCCTTGTGTTCTTCCTCTGTCCTCGAATAAACCAAGATATCGTCTACGAACACAAGAACAAACTTATTCAATTGATCTCGGAATACTCTATTCATAAGATCCACAAAATATGCTGGTGCATTGGTCAACCCGAATGGCATGACCAATCACTCATATAATCCAGACGGCGTCCGAAATGCCGTTTAGCTATACTCTCAGCTTCCACCCTAAGCTAATGAAAACATGTCGCGAGATCCAACTGGGAGAACACTCTCGCGCCACTCAACTGATCAAACAAATCATCTATCTGTGGTAGAGGACACTTATTCTTCCTCGTCACCTTATTCAATTCACGGTAGTCCACACACAATCGAAGGGAACCATCTAGCTTGGTAGCAAACACAACTAGTGCTCCCCACTCAGAAACACTTCTTCTGATAAATCCCTTCTTCAAAAAATTGCTCACTTACACCCTGAGCTCTGGCTGCTCCCTTGGTGCCATACGACGAAGTGGCATCACTATAGGTCTGGCATCTTTCACTAAATCAATACGAAACTCAATCTCTCGGTGTGGTGGAAGTCCGGTTACTTCCTCGAAGACGTCCGGATACTGGCCAGCCATGGGCACATCTGACAACTCATCATGCGGGATGTCGAGGGAATTTAGAAAACTAGCCATTACCCCATCACTAGTTAGACCACCAAACACTACCCTTCGCCTATCATCCGCTCTAACTGTCACCAAAAAGCCCTCACAGTCCGAACACAATCGAAGGGAACCATCTGCCTTGGTAGCAAACACAACTGGTGCTCCCCACTCAGAAACACTTCTTCTGATAAATTCCTTCTTCAAAAGATCGCTTACTTGCACCCCGAGCTCTCGCTGCTCCCTTGGCGCCATACGACGAAGTGACATCACTATAGGTCTGGCATCTTTCACTAAATCAATCTGAAAATCAATCTCTCGACGTGGTGGAAGTCTGGTCACTTCCTCAAAGACGTCCGAGTACTGGCCAGCCACAGGCCCATCTGTCAACTCATCATGCGAGATGTTGAGGGAATTTAGAAAACTGGCCATTACCCCATCACTAGGTAGTCCACCAAACCCTACCCTCCGCCCATCATCCGCTCTAACTGTCACCAAAAAGCCCTCACAGTCTACCACCACCCCGTACCTTTGGAGCCAATCGACTCCCAAAATAATGCCAAACCTAGTAAAGCACAAAACAAAGCAATCACAAACAAACATACATCCATGACTCGATAAGATTACATTACGACAAATCATATAGAGGCTAGTCGATCCACCAATCGGGTTCGTCACTGCTAAAGGTCTATCAGCTATCTCGGGTTCCAATCCCAACCTATCTACCAGATCACTAGATATGAAGGAACGGGAAGCTCCGGTATAAAACAATACTCGAACAGGAACATCATAAACAGAAAGCATACCTTGAATGACGACATTCTTTCCTTTCTCCGCCGCGGTTGGGGCATTCGACGAAGAAGGAACAACATTAAGAGCATATGCTTTCACAATCTGCTTCTCTTTAGGGGTTGCGGACATTTATCCTTGTGATGTCCCACTTGGCTGCAGTTGAAGCACTTCCTGTCCGCTGGCTTCGCTCGACATTCTTTAGCATAATGACCCTTCTTGCCACAGCTAAAGCACTCCACATCTTTCTTATTCCTTTTCTTCTGGCCATCCTTGGTCTGATTCTGGTTTCTCTTATTCTGAGAACCATTCTTGCCTTCACTGCTTGCTTGCGGTTTTGGCTCCTCTACAAATGCAACCTCAGTCTTCGACTTAGGGTATAGACTCTCTGATCTCAAAGTTTCCCCCACAATCGATTCAAACGTCTCATCGATATGGTTTATAAGCCTTTCCCCCAAGTACTGATCTAAGCCTGTTATGAACTTCTCATTCTTCTTCTCGGGAGTGTCGATAAGAGATAACCCATACTTCGATAAAGTATCGAACTCAGAAATATACTCCAAGACTGCCCTACCATTCTGCTTAAGCTCCAAGAACTTCCTAAACAACTCTGACTTTTGAGCAGCTGGGATAAACTTTTCACTAAATCGGGCCTTAAATTGGTCCCATGTAACTTGATCCTCTGGAGTAGCTGCCTTAATAGCATTCCACCAATTCGTCGCCCGTCCTTGCAGCTGACGAGATGCTAGCTTTCTCTTCGTCGCATCCTCGATACCCAAGTCTTCAAAGATACGCTCACAGCTATCCAACCAATCCTGAACTTCTGTATCCGATTCCGTTCTGTGGAACGGCCTCCCACCAAGAATTGTGTAATCCTTGCAAAACTTGGCGAAATCGGCTCTAGGCGCCTGCACCACCACCATTTGCAGCATTGGGAACTGCTCCTTGCACATTTCTAAGCATCTCTCTCATAAAGTCAGTGAACATCGTCCTCATATCAGGAGTATTCCCGTTATTAGCTCCTCTACCAGTGCCCCTAGTATATCGACTCATCGTTCAATCTATAAGGAGAAAACGATTAACCATCTCTTCAGTGGTGACAGTGCAGTGCGACTTCATCCTTAGATATACTAATAGTATATATATATATAGCGCTTTTGAAAACCAAAATATCACAAATACGCGCTTTCATATACGTACTATCTATCTTTGGTGTCTTACTTAGGTTAACTACGCAACCTAGAGCTCTGATACCAAATGTGACGTCCCGCCCCGCACCGGCCGACATTTCAAATGAAAGTGCGCTGTTCCTATGCCTGACCAACACGTGATGGTCATCAAAGAAAGGAAAGAAGGGAATTTGAACTAACAAGGCACCTGTAGAATGTCTCACAGTGCATGGAATAAAATATAATAATAACATACCTGACATAAAACAGGCGAGACAGTGCATAAGCTGAGAACTAAACCATGATAGCAACGGAAAATTAAAGTTACAACTTATGTTCCACATCATCATTGCTACAACTTTTCAAACTGTCTCTAAAGAAAAATAGGAAAGGTACACTACTAATGCCCAAAGTAGTGACCAACAGCGACACAGGGATAATATCTATATATATATCATACGTGGAAACCTCCTGCTCGTCTCCAGATCAGCTACTCGTGCATAACCAACTAACCTATCTCTAGTCTGCCCGTTTAAGAGCACCTAGAGTAATAAGAAGAGACATAAAACTCTGGGTCAGACAAAAGTCTGGTATGAGCGATAAGCAGCAAAATAAAACAATAACAGGTATACTAAACCATACCTGAACCTGGACCCGCAACCAAAGAGTTAGCACAACAAGATGTATAATTCTCTAAGGTGACACTAACACATGGTGTAAAGATATGGGGGTGGGGGTGTGCATGTCATAGTGATATCAAACAATCAAACATAGCGACCATCCTCACATCTCTCACTTAGTGCGTAAAGCATACGATATCCACCACTTTGATCACCTAAATCCTTGCTATGATCACTCTGCCCGATGGAGTTATAGCAACTCCACTGCACTGATCCACAGCCACTAGTCCTGGCTATGTCCACTCTGCCCTCATGAAGTCGTGACGACTTCACTGCACTGGCACATAGTCATGCTACAATCACTCTGCCCCATGGAGTAATAACTACCCCACTGCACTGATCCGTAGGCTAACATCCGTCTTGGTGGTGAATTAAAGTTATGGACGTCGATAACCCCTTAGCACACGTCCCGCAGCAAAGCCCGACTCATGAAGTTAACTCGTTGGTTCCCATCTGGATCTTGAGTTCTACTTCCTATTTGTACTTCCTTTGCATCTCGGGTTTTGGTCGAATTGGAGTTGGTCTTTCATAAGAGTCGTCACGTCGTAGCAGTGGGAGCTCGAACTCGGTTTGGTTCGTGGTCATTGCCTCGGTTTGGTCGTGAAACTCCATGGTGCAGTTTGGTTCGGTCCTCAAAGTGCTCCTCCCCAAGTCAGATCAGTTCGGTGTTCCTCCGTCTCCAGATCCCGGTTCGGTTCGGTGCTCCTGCCTGGGTTCGGTTCGGTCCTTTAGTTCTCCAGTTGGTCCGATCCGATCCCATTCCAAGCTTCAGTCCGATTCCAACTCCAACTCAATGCAAGTGGTGGCCTTCATTCTTGCCATAACCCAATCCGATTCAGTTCAGCTCTTCCTACCAGATCCCCTAGCCGATCCA
Organism: Allium sativum; assembly: GCA_030737875.1. Taxonomy (NCBI): domain Eukaryota; kingdom Viridiplantae; phylum Streptophyta; class Magnoliopsida; order Asparagales; family Amaryllidaceae; genus Allium; species Allium sativum. The sequence goes on from CM060909.1 coordinate 649,183,254, forward strand.
ATCCCCTTAGCCGATCCGATCTGGATTGCCCCAGAATTTCCAATAAGCTTGTATCGTCTATTCTCGCCATACGACGGCGTTTTCAATCATTCTAACTTTACTAAACAGTCATAAAACATACCAAACAGTCATAACAACATGTATAATCAACCATAAATAGCAAAACATCAATGTAACATGTTTATATGGATCATACATACCCAAAAACCCATGTTTTCCCCTTTAACCCCCCTTAATCATGTCTAAGCATGCAATTAGCAAAACTTATCCAAATTAGCCCAAATTTTTATCAGATCCCTAAAATAATATTTTAGAATTTTACAAATTTTTCCAGATTTTTCTGAGCCATAATTTCGCTAATTATCACTAATCACCCCTAATTAGCCGTAATTAGTGAAAAACAACGCTACTCACTCACCTTGGCCACAAACAAACTATAGATCTAAAATATTATCTGTTTTGGGTCAAATGCTAATGCAACACAGCAGCTCCAACTCTGATTTGGTGTTATTTCCCCTTAATTTGACGTAGTTTGGCTTAATCTTCAATTAGAAAGCGATTAGGAGCGATTTGGGATGAAATTAGAGGGTGGAGACCATGGCTAGGGTTAGAGAAATGTTTTAGGCGGCTGAAAAATGAAATAAAAATCGTTTTCCTATTGTTCTCAGCCTCCCCATAACCCTAATCCCGAAATGGGTTATGGCCCTCATGCTAATCACCCTAATTAGGCCCGGTTAAGCTGTTTTTCACCTTCTAAACCTTGTTTTAGCTATATCTCCCAAACGGTGAGTCCGTTTGGCTAATGTGATCATTTTAAGAAAAGGTAAACCATCATCCGGATCTATTGGAAGTGGTTTCAGGTCAAAACTCTTTACCAATCAAAAGTTATGGCCAAAACAAGATATGCTAGGGGCAAAATGGTCATTTAAAAATCGGCAAAAATCATGAACATGGGAAATGACCCCAATAGTCGTCTCCTAAAGTTACATGGATATACGACTTCGCATGAAAAAGAAATAAATATTCTACGATCCCTTGATGCGTAGAATGTGGGTCGTTACACTCGCTAACCCAAATCCCAAGTTTGTCGTAGCAGTTTAACTTTCTTCTCCTCGTTTCGACCACTAATTTTTCCCTTCGATCGAATTTTATTCTCCTAAATTCCCTCTTCTCCTTCTTGCGGTGTCATGTTTTCCCTTCGTTTTTCCAATCTTTGACATTTGTTCGTGTCACACTGCAGTCTACTTTTCTGAAATTCTTTGCTCTCTCTTTACACATCGCTTCGTTACTTACGAAAAGGTAGACTCGAAAGGGTTTTATTTGGTTGGTTTGGTTGTTTCAACTGTCATTCGTTGGTTCGACGTAGGGATTGTGACTCTTGGAGTAGAGTTTGTTTTGGTTTACTATGAATTTTATCTGAGCATTTTGGTTCTGATCTTGGCGTTGGTCATTTGGTTTCCTCTGCTTTGGGCCTTTTTCTTGCTGGTGTGGGTACGAAAAGTGTTATGCGGATGTTCGTATTGGAATTGCAAAGTCTTTGGGGCTGTGTAGTTCAAGCCAATGTTATATACTTGTCATTTGGGTTGTTCTATGCCTCACAACCTGCGTGATTGTTCCTGCTGGGCTACGAGGAAGTAATAGTGTTGTTTAGTGATATTTGGTTGTCTAGAGCCGAGCAGTACGAGGGATAGAAGCAACGTCTGTGTTTCTTGCTGGTTGTCATTTGTTGGTTGTGGGAATAGTAGTCTCTACCATCAGTCCATGTCAGTGATGGTTTGCTTCTGCTTTGTAGAGTGAACATGTTATGTAATTTATGTTGTTTGTACTTCTTGTCCTTATAGTAATGTAATCCACTCCTTTATGAATTATGTCAATCTAAGACTTTGCCTTTGTTTCTAGACCTCAAGTTTAGCTTATGTACTTTTAGCTCGGATAATGTAGTGGTTGGTCCACTTAAAAATCCATCTGTAGCTATTAGGCAATGTGCTTAGCATTTGTATTTACTGTATTTATTATTTTTTATAATAAAAAGTGTTACGGACCACTATAAAAAATAGCCGGCTTTGCATAAAAGAAATATGAAATGTAATATATAATACATTTATCTCAATAAATTTATCGTAAATTAAAAAAAAAGTCTACTTTAAATACCTATATTTTAATATTTCTACAATTATCTGCTAAATCTGCTCAAATTTTTTGTGATATTTTATATTTCAATCTATATATTTAAACTACTCGTGAAATCTTAAATTCTAATTATATTATTTAAATAATCTTAGAGAATATTTAGTCCAACTTTCTAATAGCTCTTTAAAATAGCCAATTATACTATACATATTCATTTTTAAAAAAGGTAATTTCTCATGCAACTATAAAGATATATAAATCAAATAACATAAACTCTTCATATCAACAATAGTGACAAAGCTAATTTGTAGATGTAACAACCCGGAAAATCAGAACCAATTTAAATTTTTTATTTTAGCTATTTTAATGAATTTGGTATATTTAAAATGATTTATTTTAATAATAACGATCTAAATTTATTTAAATCGAAGTTAGAAAGTATATATTTATTTTAATTGTATAACAAGCCTCGCGATAGTTTGAAAATTCGATTTCAAATTTCAAATGAATGTATAGGATTCAAAATAAACCGTATTTCAGTAAAACCAAAAATATTTAAATCAGTTTAATTATATTTTTCTAACAAATGTAAAAAATTAGATTTCATAACGGGAATTGAAAGTTATGCCCAATTTAAAATTCAGAATAGTCACTATGGAATTTTAAATAATATATAGCCCTTAAAAATAGTCATTTTGCAAACGACCTCCGTTTTCGATGAAAGCACTTTGGTCGGATCCGGAGTGTCAAATTATGGCAAGATTCCAATTTTCATAATTTTTGGAATTAATATGTGAGCGTGGCAAAAGAAAATGTGTTTTGTCAATTTCAGTCAAATTGGATCGACCAGGAAATGACCATTTTTCAAATGGTCTCCAAATTTGACGAAATTAATTTTATTAGGACCGAGTCATCAAAACATAGCTAGATTTAGTTTTTGGGAATTATTGGAATCAGTATGTGGCCCCGGTAAATTAAAATGTACGTTCAAATTTAAAATTAAATGTTTAATATTTTTATTTAAAGAATAACTGACTGAAACAGTCGAATGGGCTTACGAAACATAGTCCATTGTGTCTGGAATGGGGTATTTAGCTAGGGGCGATAGTCTTTGGGTTGGATTTGGAGTTCTTATGATTTAACGGGGCTTTTCGGAATTAAAGAAAATAAATTAATTTAAATATAAATATTTGGCCAATTAGAATGCTCCAAAACCTTCGTTCCTTTATCTCCGGTAACCCGCCGCCATTAACATTGAACGACGACCGCTGCTCCAATCTTCCTCCATTAAAAACTCTCGATCCTCTCATTGAAATCATTCGATTCTTTAGGCAATATTGGAGAGGGGAGTGTTCTTCAAATCTATACGGTAGGATTTTATCTAGAGCAATATCTCGCTCGATTCACCCCCACGAAGTCGCGTAGTTCGGTCGAGGATTGGAGCTTCCTGCCATGTGCGAGTTCGAGGAGATTGGCACCCCTGGGCGTGGTTTTACAAGCACTACGACGTGGTATTGTTCGATCGACGTCCCGTGCTCTTGATTGCGTGGAAATTCGAACCCTAGGTTCGAACAAAAGAGAAAACCATCGGCCTGGAAATTTTGTTGAAGAAGAAGGTGATTTTAATTAATTAATTACTATATTAATTACTCTAAATTGTCATTAACACTGTAAAAATCATATCTTTTTAATACGATGTCGAAATCACATGAAATAGGAACCATTGTGATCGTGACAACGTGTTCTACATTCTAGAAGAGATCGGAGAATTTTTGGAGCTTTTAAGGGAATAAAAACCAGTGTGAGATTTCTGAATCTGAAAATAATTGAATAAAATTATATTAGGTTGCAGACGAAGTTTAGTAACTCCTGAATCCGTTGTCCACAGACCACGGATGACTTGTTTGTATTGTGGTGTGAAATTGATTGCGATTGTGTGTGATTGATCTGGTTGCAACAAAAATTGATTGTGTTTGTGGTAAATTCACAGTGTCGTGAAAATGAATTATATTATGAAAATAAAACCCTTGTATCACGGCGAGGCCTAGGATAGCAGAGGAGTCGTACTAGGGATGGTGCCGGTTTTTATTACCCTGCCGTTATAATACCGAAATTTTCTGGAATATTCATGTGTTGAAAAATATTCATGTTATGAAATAAAATTGTTTGAACAATAAAAGTCATATTTTAATGTATGCATAAAATATGTAAAATATTCATGTTATGAAATAAAATCGTTTGAATAATAAAAATCACATTTTTATTGTATGTACAAAATATGTAAAATGTTCATGTTTTTAAATAGAATTGTTTGAACAATAAAAATTACATTTTTATTGTATATATAAAATATGTACATGATCATAGTTAAAAATAAAAACATGTTAAAAATAAAAATTACATTTTTATTTTATATGTAAGAAGATTGCATATGAACATAGTTGAAAATAAAAACCTGTTAAAAATAAAAATTGCATTTTTATTTTGTGTGTAGGAAGATTAAAAATGAGCATAGTATAAAAGAAAATTTTGTTAACAATAAAAATTTCATTTTTATTGTATATGTAGAAATATAAAATAATGATCATAGTTTGAAAAGAGGAAAAATATGTTAACAATAGCAAAATTTTCATTTTTATTGTGTATGTAGAAATATGAAAAATGATCATTATATGAAATAAAAATATGTTAACGATAAAATTTACATTTTTATTGTACATGTATAAAATGATCATTATTTGAAATAAAATTATGTTAACAATAAAAATTACAATTTTATTGTATAAATAGTATATGTAAAAATGATCATTATTTGAAATAGAGAAGCTAAACAATAAAAATTTACATTTTTATTGTATATAAGAAATGATTCATTTAAATATTCATTGTTTGGATAAAAATATTTCGTCATAAATAAACTACATTTTTATGTAAGATTGAATCAATAAAAAGATTACACTTTGAATAAAAATGTGTTAACATTAAAAATCACATTTTTAATGTATTAACGATTCATTAAAAAGATTAAACTTTGATTAAAAACGTGTTAACATTAAAAATCACATTTTTAATGTATAAAGGATTCATTAAAACGATTAAACTTTGATTAAAAATGTGTTAACATTAAAAATCACACTTTTAATGTATAAAGGATTCATTAAAAGGATTAAACTTTAATTAAAAATGTGTTCACATTAAAAATCACATTTTTAATGCATAAAGGATTCATTAAAAAGATTAAAGTTTGATTAAAAATATGTTAACATTAAAAATCACATTTTTATTGTATGAATAGAAAAAATAAAAAATGATCATTATTAGAAATAAAAATATTTCGACATTAGAAATCATATCTTTGTTGTATGAATAGAAAAGATGAAAAATGATCATTATTAGATGAAAATGTTTTTACATTAAAATTTACATTTTTAATGTATGTATGAATCATTAAAAAGATTCAAGTTTGATAAAAATGTTTTACATTAAAATTTACATTTTTAATGTAAGTAGGAATCATTAAAAATATTCATAGGTTGATAAAAATGTTTTTACATTAAAAATTACATTTTTAGTGTAAGTATGATTCATTAAAATTAGTCAGAGGTTGATAAAAATATTATATACACTCAAAATCACATTTTTAATGTAAGTAGGAATCATTAAAAATGTATATAAATGAACTGAATTAAATTCACATGTAATGATTTAGATTTGTGTGTGTTAAAAAATATTCTTTTTAACATGTGTATGAAGTGTATAAAATTTACATGGTTTTGAAATCGTCGAACGAATTAATATATATATAAATTAAAATTAAACGAATCGTACGTGGTAGTTCGTGATTTCGAATCGTAAATTTAAACGCTTATACCGAGAGATCCGATCGTCAGATCTTCCCAAAACTGGAACCGTTGGGTTCGCTTTGGGAAGATCGTTCCAATGATATAAAATTTGCTAAGATCCAACGGATAGATTTTGAGAAATGTGTAATTCAAATTTTAATGAAAACAACGCCAGGGCCTTGTAATGACCTGAAGCATCGTTTAATTAAGAGTAGCTATTTTTATATAAATAAAATTAGCGATAAATCGTTATAAAATATTATAAACGATATGGAATGAAAAGAAATGATTTGAATTATATATATTAGCGAATTATTTGAAAAGGCCGAGTTAATTCTCATTTTAAATAATTGATCGACGATTAGAAGACGAAGATTTGAAGACGGTGGTTGAAGACCGACGATCTTCACATCGAATGGATGACGACTGATACCTTTGATTGGAGTTGTTGCCTTGAAAAGGTTACAGTAGTAGTATTCCGGACGTACTTGTTGATTGTCTGGATATGCGAGGGCCTCTCTTCCGTATTGGACATATGGGACGAGGAATAAGGTGCCTCCGGTTTCGTTCAGACCCAGAACGGACTTGTAAATGGATGTGTGTCTGACATTGGACTTTATTATGTGCTGATTGATTTCTGTTAAATATATATCTGCTTGGTGGCGGAGAATTTATTCTCTTGCTTAACACCCCTCTCTGAGACATACAAGCTCAGAGGTTATATATTGGTAGACATCAGTCGCATTGTAGTGTCCCGCAAATCTGTACCCTTTGAACTGACTAATAACACCACACGTCCAACCCAAAATGACACAGAAATACAAATCATTAGTAGAAAGAAGTTAGAGGATGAGGAATAGAAAGAAAGAAAAGTAAGAATAGAAGAACAACGAAGAACACAAATCTCACAGCGGAACGAATAAAATATATTAAATAACATAACTTTTGAAATACAAATCAGTAACTGTATATACATACCATTATCAGAGCACAACAGATATTCCTAGAACAGTTATAAACACATGTTTCCATATACAACATAGTACACAGCGGAAATATGATAGTCTATAGCTAACTGGTTAAGCCTCCTACATCCAGCTCTTCCAAGTGAATCTGAAAAATCCCGACTACTTGACTGCCCGTACAAATTTGGGCATCCAAGAGTTTAGGGAAAACAAAAAACAAAATAAACTCTGGGTCAGTCATGGGACTGGTGTGAGTAAACTCCAATCATTTGTTTAACTTTAAAAATCCTTTCGAAAGAAATGATAATCGTAAGACCGATCCATACATAATCACGGATGGTTTTTACCTTACGATAACCCAAAATATTTTTGATATCAAATCCATAGATATTATAATAATGTCTACATCAAATAAATAGAATCTAGCGGAACTCTTGCATCTCACGCTCCATATATAATATAAAACCAAAAAAACCGCAGGGCGCTTATTGGAGATTGGATTTCCAACATGACAAGGTATGGGACCACCTTCCGATAGTGTATCTCTAGAGAGGAATACACTGGGTCAACAAGAACGTCTTGCAACCCGGCCCACACATGACCGACCACTCATTTCGCTTGAGTTTATCAAATGTATATCACCAACGGTTGGGATCAACAACCGTTTCCCGAAAAGGGACAACATCGATAGATTAAAGAAGTAAAAGGAATTTCTCTAGATAGGTGATTATACACCTTAATAGGAGCGACCCACATAGCCATGCTGCCTGCCCGATTTTTGTCATTTCCCTGTTGTTAAGGCCTGAGGCTACGATTTCTTATCATTCATTGATAGCACAATCACTTTGAATGCCACATTGTTAGATCCGTAAATCATTAACTGATTTGCACAAATATATTGGATATTATGCTAAGGGAATAAATCCTCCGCCACCATATATATTTATACAGACTAACATATTCGATCATTGGAAATACTTTGTCAGACATTCATCCATTTATGTTCGTTCTGGGATTGAACGAAACCGAAGGCACCATTTCTATTACTAGAAAAAGTCCTTGCACTTTACTCCGTTTTCGATTATCTTCAAATAATCTGATTCGCAACGCTACTGCCAATACAGAGTGGTTCTCGGATAATAATTCAACCGATGTCTCCATATTAACAACGATATTGGCAAATACTTCGATAGTCGGTTATTTATCTATCGAAGAAATACGTACAAACATCCATTCAAAACATCAAACAATCACTGGACCCCTTAATTAATATTTCATTAATTAAATCATTTCTCCATTTCTTTATCAATATTTGTTAACACAATATTTTCGATAATCATCTTGGCCTCTTACGCTATTTGGAAAACATTTCCATATATCGCCTCCTTTATCATCTATACTTAGAAAATATATTCTATTTATAATTGGAAAACGTTCCAATTACTTATCTCTCCCACGACCATTTATTTCTATACTTTGGAAATATTTATTATTATATTTCTAAATTTCCACTTACTTGGGTTAAAACGAATGTTGTGTAAAACATCGTTACAACAACCCAAAATACCGCATTCAACTAACTCTTATTCAAACATTTCCCTTTCGAGACTGGATCTTGCTATTTATTGGTCAAAAATTAAATCAATCAAGTTAGGGTATAACTACTTCTCAGACCTTGACTGAAAACATCATTAACTTCAAAACAGAAAAAACCACTTACCTCGAATAATCCACATCATATAAAGCCAATTATTCATTTTAAAACATATATACATTTCTCTTTCTACTACCAGACTATCGATTTCCCTTTTGTTTATAATATTCCATTTTAAATTCGTTTCCTTATCGAATTCAATCTATATTGATATATTTATTTTCTAGTTATCCAATTTCCTTTAAAATATTCTAACTCCTTAAGTTCCCTGAAAATTTTGCCATAACCTCCTTTGCACCAGTTGATAGTTCAAACCTCAACTCGCCTCTCTAGGCCCCTTCCATTCAAAAAGAAAATCAAAAAGCCAAGTGGCTTATCGATTCAGCGCATAAAATATCATATGGAATTTAAACATGTACCTTTTTGTCGGGCACTAAATCTTCATACACTTCATATACTTCATTCCATACTTGTCTAACCCATATACTTCCATTCCTAGTTTATTCTGACTCAGTCTGGCCATTATAACTCGATTCGCTAATTTATTCTTTAATCAGCTCGTTTGCTCATGTCATTTTTTCTATTTGAACATATCACGTTCAAATATATTTTAACTTGCTTATTACCATTCGAATCCCATTTTCAATTCAAATCCATATTCAATTTCGAATATTAATTTACAGTCCCCTTTTCTGATCCAAAGTTCAATTTCGATTTCTAATTTTATTAACTAATTTTTTCTTAAAATTAGTTAATTCAATTCAACAATTAAAAAATCTGATTTTTGTTTCAAAAATCAGTTCACTTACTCCACTTGTGTTCATACTTATTTTACAACTCAAAATCTGGATTGTTCTAGTGGACTTTCGGATTTTATTTACTTAAAATCCTTTTATGTATTTAAATAAACCTTTATGGTTTTATAACGGTTCTGGCGCTGTTTTTCTGAATATTTGATTTTGACATAACTCAAAATCTATAAGACGAAATCCAGATTTTTCTCTTCCATTAGAAAACTATTATCAAACCGATCCCGAAGATTCTTGTTTCAAAGAATTCCGACTTAAATTGAGTTACGTATACTCAGTTGAAGTTCGAAACGCCAATTCACGAACTGCTGTGCTGCGGCAAGTTCGTTTTAATTATATTTAATATATAAACATTTTAAACTTCGTTTATATATAAATTCCAACTCTATTCTAGTATATTTCAATATATATTAAACTAATTTTCCCAGTAAAATTTAATATTTTCAATTATCTATAATTGTCGATTTTTCCTTACTCCGTAATAAATTTATTTATACTTCGATCTTCTATATTAAATTACACTTCCTTTTATAAATAAATTACTTATAAAATTCGATATAATCGAATTTCAATTATAAACCCATTGAATTCTTCTCAATTCAGCTTATATTCCGAATTCCAAAATATAATCAATCGTTTTGTTTCAAAACACTTCGAAATTTACTTTTAAATTCCTATTTGAATTTAAATGGTTTAAATTATCCAATTGATAATTTATTTCACCAAATTTATAACACTATTTACAAATTCAACTTCCTTGTTTCATATATATAAACAAGTTCCCTTTTTAAATTTCTATTTGAAACTCCATCCCTTTGATATTCCGAATTGCAGAATAAAAACCGTTGTTCCCTTTTCGAATGATTTCAAATTCTATTTTTAAACTCGTATTTAAATTTATATATTCCAATTATCTCTTGATAATTAATTCATTATATTTATAAACACCATTTTATAAATTTCCTTGCTTTATATTCAAACAAGTCTATTTCGAAATCTATTTAAAAACCAAAATCTTATTTTAGAAATTTCTATTTATAATAACATATATATATATATATATATAAAACACCCAATTTATTTTCATATTCAATTTAACTTCTATTTAAATAGTTTCGAATTAATCGAATTCAAATCATAAATCCTTACAGATTTATTTTAGTTCAATTTATATTATGAACATCAGAATAAACTCCATCGTTTATTTCTTTAAAACGATTTCCCCATTTCTATATTTAAATTCACATTTGAATTTAAATATTCAAATTATCCAATGAAATTTTTTCCACTTTATTTATAAACATTGTTTATAAATTCATTTCAATTCAATGCATTTATTTAATTTATAAACAATGTTTATAATTTCACTTCAAATCCCGCATTATTAATTTATAAACAACATTTATAAATTCACTACTTGTTTTATATATTCAAAACAAGTTAATATATTTATAGCCCAATTGAAATTCAAATTCTATTTTAGATAAATAGATATTTCCTTTCAAATTTCAAAATATCCTTTTCCTTGATATTTATATATATCAGCATTTCAGGCCCAGTAATATTTTAACCAATAAAAAATACCAATTATCAACCACGGATTTTCTAACACATCATATATGATAATATATATGAGATCAAACAAATAATAATATTTTTGAGGAATCCAGTTGGATCCCCCCAACCTGTTTTCCTGCATCCACAGACGTTAGCCAACATAAATAATAACCATCCTGCTTCGAGGCAGGATATCACGGTATGAAGGTCATCCACTATCATAACGTGGGGCGCATAGGGTCATCCGCTAAGGATACTGCGGGCATCCGCTAATGGTACTGCAGGCATCCAATCAATCACCAATATATATATAATAGCCACAAACACCAATCCTAAATAACTAATATATATTTAATATAGCCGCAACAATATTCTAATGCAACCAAACAACCAACTGACAAATATTTTTAACAAATAAAAATAATTCTAAATAAAAATAGAGTGAGATTTAATCACCGTGATTTATATTTTCTGATCCATTCTGATTCCAAATTTGATTCATTTTATGCAATCCACGGCTATGTATTTACTCGACTGACTTTGTTCGATAAAATCTCGTATACCCCTAATATGATGTTCCTTAATTAATATAACATTATATAACAAATTTTATGAGTTTGAATTAAACTAATTTAATTAAGATATGCTAAAAAACTACTAAATTAATTTTATTTAAATCACCTTAGTTCCATTTAATCTCAATGATCAACTGTCTGCTTTCCTTTACATCCAATCGCCCTCAAAGAATTTCCGAACTCCGATTATCGGCTTTCAATACTACCCAGAGCAACTTCTCCCATATCCCTTTTCCCTGTCGCTAACTTACCCCGTTCCTTTTCTTTAGTTCAAACTTGTGCATCCTCCCTGTATCCTTTCACACCATAGTTGTAAACTTCCTTTCCCTTTTCTCTTTCACCACTTGCTTGGAAAACCAAACTGAAAACACCAATAATCAGCCCTTCACAAACGCTACTCGAACCTCACCTCGATATCCAGCTCGCACTTTGCTTTTCCTGCCACCAAATCGTTAAGGTAGCGACTTTATCTTCTACTCCATTACCATGGACGTGCAAACCCTAAAACAAGTATCGAACTCTTCCTTAATCCGTGTGCTTTAACCCTGCTGTTGACTCGCAAGGCCTTACGATCTCAGATCTAGTCGCAAATCACTCTTCTTCTAGTTCGATTACATCTATTCCAAATACCCTACTTCAATCTCGACGTCAGCCCTAGCCAACACCACCTCCGCGTCGAACTGAATCGCACCCAGATCTCAACGCCGCACAGTATAACGCGAGTAACTCCAGCATCTCGAGACAGTCGAAATCCCCAAATTCGAATGACATAGAGATCCGTGGAATCGAGGACTTCGATTTAAATGAAATTGCGATTATGATTTTATTTCATACGAGGAAAAGAGGATAAAACAAACAAAGAATGGTAAAAAGGAATTTAAAGGGCAGCTTTTGTTTTATTTCGATTGGGAAAAGGGAAGGTGGAATGTAATATCAGTTACCATTATTTCTCTGAATGAATTGGAATTTCATTCGAATGGAAGGGAGAGAAGAGAACTCACGGGTTGTATAAATAGGAAAAATATACTTAGCGATGAAGGAATATGTGCGTAGGTACATGGTTGGTTAGCAATGTACTTCCTATTACTTACGGAGGAAGGAATTTTATTTTATTCTATTTATATTTTAATTAAAAATCAGTATCCCTAAAATTTAAATAATCCTTGGTTCTGAACTCCTTACTGAACCCCATAACTGACATTTTCAGGGTTATACCACTATCCCAGACACACCGGAACAAGGTTCAAAGCCTTATTTGATCATCTGGAGAAGATATTAATTTAAACTGATAAATTAAATTCAAAACAATTAATTCTTCGAAAATAAATTATTATTATTGATTCTAATTCAAATAGAAGTTTGTATTGATTTCCTGAACAGTTTTTTCAATTCAGTTTTGACTTTGAATTCACATAAATTTAATTTCGTATTTCGGTGATTATATATATTCGAAATAAATTGTATTTCGATTATTCAGTTGATAACTCAATATAAATACCCATTTATATTATTAATTCGATATTTAATCAAAAATCTGGATCGTTACATTCTTCCCCCTTAAAGAATTTCGTCCCGGAAATTACTAAGGTAGAAAAGTGCTTCAAACCCATTTACTTTTCAAAACTCATTTAGCTGAACTCAACTCTTCATATTTTCAACAAAGTTTAATTCCTACAAAACTTTTTGTTTCCATTCATTTAATCTGAATGATTTACATCCCATATACTCCCATTCAATTCATTTAACTTGCTTTAGTTAAATTTAAATTCCCGGGTTTTTAATTCAAATCCTTTTGAAATCACATAAATATGTACATATATTTATTTCCATCTCAAATTCAAAACATCTGAATATTCTAACCAACTTGTTTTCTTTCAAACAAATTTCCATCAAAATCTTCTCTAAGGTAGCAATTCATCAGTTAGAAACTCGAAAATGAACTGCAGTCATCATCAGAATTATTTTCCAGCAACTGAAGTGAGTTCAATGCTTTATCACTTTCAAAATCCATTCAAAAATGGTATTTATCCAAATCCTTTCAAGACAAAACTATATTATTTTAATATACTTCAAAAAATATTTTTCCAAACACCCAGGATTTAAATTCTTAATTCTAATTCTGAATCCAATTTATAATTCATCTCATTTGTATATTTTATTCATAACCAAATTATATTTGGTTATATATAACCATTCCAATTTTTATAATCTAATTTGATAATAATATTAGCAACCAACTCATTCATATAATATAATAATTTCAGAAAATTATTCCTTCTCTGTCAAAATGGAATTTTGAGTAAAATTATTTCATTTACCCACTTAAACAATGTCATGTTCAATCTTCTGTTCAAGTATTTACAAACTCTTATCGACGTCGTGGCGTCCCACGATTCAACCAGAATTCATAAACCACTCAACAGACTAGCCAACACAATATAAAACAATTTTTTATCAATTAACAAATACGCTCTCTCGTATATATACACTCAACTCATTCTAGGGTACTGCTGACCCTATCTCTAATGAGCACATCCCACCAAGGCCTAGGTATTCGCTCAACCTAAGCTCTGATACCAACTGTAATGTCCCACAAATCTGTACCCTTTGAGTTGACTAATAACACCACATGTCCAACCCAAATGACACAGAAATACGAATCATTAGTAGAAAGAAGTTAGAGGATGAGGAATAGAAAGAAAGAAAAGTTAGAATAGAAGAAAAACGAAGGACACAAATCTCACAGCGGAACGAATAAAATATATTAAATAACATAACTTTTGAAATACAAATCAGTAACTGTATATACATACCATTATCAGAGCACAACAGTTATTCCTGGAACAGTTATAAACACCTGTTTCCAGATACAACATAGTACACAACAGAAATATGATAGTCTATAGCTAACTGGTGAAGCCTCCTGCTTCCAGCTCTTCCAAGTGAATCTGAAAAATCCCGACTACTTGATTGCCCATACAAATTTGGGCACCCAAGAGTTTAGGGAAAACAAAAAACAAAATAAACTCTGGGTCAGTCATGGGACTGGTGTGAGTAAACTCCAATCATTTGTTTAACTTTAAAAATCCTTTTAAAAGAAATGATAATCGTAAGACCGATCCACACATAAACACGGATGGTTTTTACCTTACGATAACCCAAAATATTTTTGATATCAAATATAGAGATATTATAATAATGTTTACATCAAATAAATAGAATCTAGCGGAACACTTGCATCTCACGCTCCATATATAATATAAAACCAAAAAAACCCGCAGGGCGCTTATTGGAGATTGGATTTCCAACATGACAAGGTATGGGACCACCTTCCGATAGTGTATCTCTAGAGAGCAGTACACTGGGTTCAACAAGAATATCTTGCAACCTGGCCCACACATGACCGACCACTCATTTCGATTAAGTGTATCGAATGTATATCACCAACGGTTGGGATCAGCAACCGTTTCCCGAAAAGGGACAGCATCGATAGATTAAAAAAGTAAAAGAATTTTCTCTAGATAGGTGATCATACACCCTAAAAGGAGCGACCCACATAGCCATGATGCCTGTCCGATTTTTGTCATTTCCCGGTTGTTGAGGCCTGAGGCTACGATTTCTTATCATTCACTGATAGCACAATCACTTTGAATGCCACATTGTTAGATCTGTAAATCATTAACTGATTTGCACAAATATATTGGATATTATGCTAAGAGAATAAATCCTCCGCCACCATATATATTTATACAGACCAACATATTCGATCATTGGAAATACTTTTTCAGACATTCGTCCATTTATGTTCGTTCTGGGATTGAACGAAACCGAAGGCACCATTTCTATTACTAGAAAAAGTCCTTGTTGAAACGACCCAAACTTCCCAGTAAAGGAAAGGCTGGATTGCTTTGAGAACGACACATATCAGAACACAAACTGGAGAACATTTTACTGCTGATTCCAACAATTACATCAGAGTACAAGAAAATCACAGAGTATGAATATATATTACAGAAATAGAAATACAATAATATCAGAGTTTTAAATTACATTTGAATAGCAGCGGAAAAATAATACAAATATACAACTGAAAGGAATACACGGATACAGAGCTTTCCGAATACCGCTTCAGCTGTAAGCCAGGATCCTGTAAATATATCTGCAAAAAGCTACTCGATTGCCCGTGTGGAAAATATGGGCACCCGAGTTTGCCAGTGAAACAAACTACAGGTCAGTCATGGGACTGGTATGAGAAATCTTAACTTAACTATCTAATAATAAGGCTAATCACAGGACCATGCCGCTAACGCGGAACGGGTTTACTCCATTGGATTGCCAGTGCATAAATTAAAGTAAATCGTTAAACAACGCAATGCTTTTTAGAAAAATGAAACCATTATAAGACCCAAGTCCCATCACACAATGCAACGCAAACCGGAGGATAGGGTTTTACCTTATAATGGTCAAAAATGCTTGATACGATAAAACGGAGTTAATATTAGTGTACATATGTTTTAAAAACAATTTCAATCATAATATATCAATCATAGACGGCATGGGTACCATATATCATGTCGCCATACTAGTTCTACAATCAAAACCGCAAGGTTGTATTGGAAGTTGGTTTTCCACCATGAGTCGAGGCTAGGGGCAAGCTCCTCTCCGATTCGAGACACTCTAGCAATGCCTCAGGATCCCCCGAAGTGAACCCTTGGATGCGGTAGGGCCGGTCCCCGCCTATCGACAGTGGATTGGCAATTCCTGAACACACGCTTCCCGGTTCCTTTGAACCTATAGTATGACCACTATCGGCCTATAAAAATCCGAGGCGCCTCAAAATCCATCATCCACATAAGTAAAATGCCAGCCAGTTTAAGCACTGACACTACCACTAGCTAGAAAGAAACATGTGCACTCCCTACGGTCCATATCCCGTTTTTGACTCATACTGGGGTGTGAGGCTCGCGAAGTCACGATATACACAAAGTTATGCCGTAAAGGGCTATACTTTGATCATCCCACAAGGCCCTGCTTTACAACAAAAGCCTTGATCATTTGCATCTTGGCGTGCCACATTGACAATTCACACCATGCGATCAATCATTATCAACATATACCAGGGTGTTAAGCAGAGAATAAATTCTCCACCACCAATCAGATATACATTAATAACAATCAATTTAATTCCCATGGAATTAAATCCAATGTCAGACACGCATCCATTTACTAGCTTATGCTCTGGGTCTGAGTGAAAACCAAATGCGAACAATCAACAATAGTCCGGACGGCCACCACTGAAGCCCCTTCAAGGTAGCTACTCCCATCAGGGTCTCAGTAGCAACACATCCATTCGATGTGAAGATCGTCGGTTTTCAAACACCGTCTTCATCTTCGAATCTTCATTGTCGTAGTGATTATTCGGAATGGGTTAACCCGGTCTTTTCGAATAACTCGCGTATTTTATAATAAAAAATCAAGTACCATAAAACACATCCAACGTCTCATTCCAATACAGAATATTCTTCTAATAGGTATTCGTATTATTATATCAAAGATAAATTCTTTACTTTATACTTAAATCTTTCTTTAAAGATTTATTAAAACACAATTTAGTTTTAAATATCAAAGAATCATTACTCAATGATTAATTAAATTTAAGAAATTAATCTTATCTTTAACTGGGTTAAAGAACTAATGTCATTTAAAACATAGTTCACGATAAACCCAAAATCATCTTCCATAAAATATGGAATCTTCACAGAAATCAAATCAATATATAATCGCTATAAGTTTCTGTATCTGACCAATAATATAAATGGAATAACGGCAAAGCCTCTTAAATTCCATATGTAGTATCGGTTTTCTTTTACAGAAGCCTATCTCGGTTATTATTAATTCGAATTCCATTCAACTCCAATTTAATATATTTAATGGGAAAACTTAACTTTTGGAAAATTCCCATTTAAATCTTAGTAAAAGATTTATAAATTCCAAATCATATTTTCACTGTCAGTTGAGTTAAAGAACAGATGTCCCTTAAAAACATAGTTCACAATAAACCCAACTCACATTTCATCTTATTTCAATTACTAAATATAACTGAAAACTTTAATAATCCAAACTAAAAGATTATTCTCTTCATACGAGGTTTAAGAACAGTGTTATTTAAGACACTATTCACGACAAACCCAAAATCCAATTTATTTAATTTAATTTCAATTAAATATTAACAAATTGGAAATCTTCACTAAATTTAAATTTAATGATTAATCCTAGTTGATAACTAGTGTATTTCAATAAAAATATATTTTCTCAAAATATATTCCTATTCTGAAATATTCGTTTTCTAAGACATTTTCTAAAATATTCTTTTCTAGAATACCCTTTATCGGAATGTGACTCAATCAACGACCATAAACTGTATGTGATCAACAATCATGATAAGTATTTATTAAACATCCAAATGATGACCAGAGTGGAATTTATAACTGTGTGAGCATTAAAGTAAATAACTAACGCTCATTACAGACTGTCAATCCATCGATTGACAGATAACTAAATATTGGGATTAGTGTGTATCCAATATCATCCCAATACCCATGTGGGGTTTCATCCATCAACCAAATAATAAATTATTTGTGCACTTGGGCGATGTGTGAGAATTATCGTCCCAATCACATAGACAAGTCCGGTAACTTGTAAATGGGAGTGTAATATTCAATTTGAATATACAAACATTATATTTAATACGTCAAACACTTCAACATCTCAGGCATCTATTCTCTATTCTTCTTATTACATATAAATAACATTACAAATGCAACTATTAAAACTATTCATTTAATTGTCTCTAAAATGACCGTAAAAATGCTTCTTTTAATTTCATACTTTTTATTGAGCATAAAATGTCAATAAAATGTTGCTTTGAATCTACTCTTTTTATTTATCTTTAAAATGACAATAAAAATATAAGGTGATGTTTGGTTTACTTTTTTTAGTTTTGGGTTTTGTTCATAGAAAAATGTGAATAATGCATGTTCATCGTAAAGACAGCTGTTTTAAAAAACGAAGTTATCACACAAAACAGAAAACAATGTTTATTTATTTTCCATGTTTTGAAAAGTAACGGAAGAAGATGAGCTAGTTTATCCTTCCGTCGTCCTTACATCCACTTTGTCGTCTCTTTCATCTTCCTGCTATTCCCTCCTCAGTCCTTCAACTCTTTCTATTTATCCTATTAGCGTTGAAAACTCAAAACTTAAAACACAAGTTAAACCAAACACTACCTAAGTTTTTCATCTACTCATTTATTTGCATTTAAAATGTAAATCAAAATATGACTTTTGATCTAATCTTTTATCGTATCTAAAATGACGATAAAAATATCACTTTTTAATCCATGGTTCTATTTCTATCTGAAATGTAAATATAAATGTACTTTTTAATTCTATGTTTTTATTTACATCTAAAAATGTAAATAAAAATTCACGTGTTCAATTCATGTTTTTATTTATATAAAAATGAACTTTTTAAATTTATGTTTTATTTACTCTTTCTAATGAACAAAAATGTATACTTTTGTTTCAACCTTTTAAATGAACAAAATGTCTTTTCTTGTTTAATCCCTATTAATGATCCAAATGTATATTTTGATTTCATTCCCTTTTAAATGACAAAAAATGTATATTTCTAATTCAACTATCCTAATTTGTCAAAATTGTTCAATTTGGTTTCAACAGTTCTAATTTGACAAAAAGGCCAATTTGTTTTCAACTATTACATTGGACGAAAATGTCTTAACTCTTTTATTTAACAAAAATGTAGTTTCTGTTTTTAACTCTTGTTACTGTAAACAAATGACAAATAAAATCTATTCTTTCAATTGAAATCAATATTACATGAGAATGTAATGTTCTAATTCTATTCTCTTTAATGATATTTTTAATCCTAAGAAATATTGCCTAACAAAAATGTTCCTTTAATCATATTAAACATTTCTAAACAAAAATGTACTTTTTATCCTATTTAACATTTCTAAACAAAATGATAATTTTGATCTAATTCTTTTCAATGACCAAAAATGGATATTTTTGGTTTAATCATTTTGTTTTAATAACCAAAAATGTATATTTTGGTTAAACTCTTTTTAGTGACTAAAAATGACTATTTTGGTTTAACTCTTTTTAATGTAAACAAAACTATATATTTCGATCTACTTCTTTTTAATGTACACAAATGTCCATTTTTTTAATCCTTTTTAATACACAAAAATGTTCGTTTTTGTTTAATCCTTTCTAATACACAAAAATGTTCGTTTTTGTTTAATCCTTTTTAATACATAAAATGTTCATTTTTATTTAATCCTTTCTAATACACAAAAATGTAAATTTTTGTCTAATAAACAAAAATGTATATTTTTAACTAAACCTTCTAAATGATCAAAAAATGTATATTTTTAACTACTCCTTCTAAATGATCAAAAATGTATATTTTTAACTAATCCTATTTAAATGATCAAAAATGTATATTTTAACTAATCCTATTTAATTTACAAAAATGAACATTTCCAATTCATTCTTTTAAAATGACCAAAACTGAAATTTTTGCTATAATCCTTTTAATGTAAACAAAATGTCAAATTTGTCTAATTCTTTTTATGTAAACAACATGACAAATTTTGTTTAATCCTTTTTATATAAACAAGATATGATGATTTTGTTTAGTCCTTTTTATATAAACAAAATATGATGATTTTGTTTAATCCTTTTTATGTAAACAAAATGTGAATTTTGTCCAATCCTTTTAATGTAAACAAAATGTGAAATATTGTTATAATCTTTTTAATGTAAACAAAATGTGAAAATTTGTCTAGTCTTTTCATTATAACAAAATATGAAATTTTGTATAATCTTTCAAGTAAATAAAAATATTATTTTTGTCTTCATTCTTTTCAATGACAAGGATGTCCTTTTTATTTTACATTTACATTTTCTAGCAAAAATGTACTCTTTATTCTAATTCACATTTTCTAGCAAAAATGTTCTCTTTATTCTAATTTACATTTTCTAGCAAAAATGTTGTTCTATTTCTATGTGACATTTTCCCATCAAAATGTTAATTTCTCTACTGTAACATTTAATAATGAGAATGTAAATTTCTCTAGTGAAACATTTAAAATAATAAAATGTTAATTTCATCTTACAGGACAATTCATAACAAAAATGCTACTTTCATTACTATAATCATGTCTTGACAAAAATGTTGCTTTTATTTAACAAATCAAGTTTTAACAAAAAATGTGATTTTTATTTCATAATTCAAGTTTGAACAAAAATGTGATTTTTATTTTATAAATTTAGTTTTAACAAAAATTTCATTCTTATTCACTAACCAAATTTTGACAAAAATGTTGTTCTTTTTATTTAAACAAGTTTTGACAAAAATGTTATTCTTTTTATTTAAACAAGTTTTGACAAAAATGTTATTTCAATTTCCTATGTACATTTTATATCAAAATGTTATTTTAATACTAATACCCTATTTTATAAACAAATGTTATTTTAATTATCAGCGTAACATTTCCTAACCAAAATGTTCCTTTTAATTACACAACATATTCTAACATAAACGTTATTTTAATCAGAACATGTTCTAACAAAAATGTTATGTAAATTATAACATATATTCTAACAAAGATGTTATTTGAATCACATCATCATTTCTAACCGAAGTTGTATTTTTAATCTAATCTAACGCAACATGAACATTTAAAATTCATCACAACAATCAACAGAAAAACACAGATCTGGTTTCATTACATTCACACATCGATTTCAAATAGCAAGGAAATAATTAAATTTTAATTAATTATCAAGAATAGAAATCTCACCGATAGCTTTTAATTCTGAACAACTCAGATCTGAATTTCCTAAATTTCCAACGTCCTCTGTTTCAGATCTAGTCTATTGCATCGTGTAGTGTTTGTTTCAAGGATTCCAACGCATCTTGAATTTCTGAATTCCGTTGACGTATGCACAAGATATTGAATTTATAGGATTAACAAATTAATTAAACAATTATCTTTAAATTAAAAATTAATTAATTACATTGGTCACAAAAGAAACGGCCCCTCCTGGTTTGTCTTCGTTTCTCCAGAACCAAATTTGAACCCATCGATAAAAACTAGGGACCACCTCTGCTCCTATTTCCTATCATCGGATTACAATCCGACTTGACCACGCCAATCGCCTATCTCTCCTCTCCTCACGCCCTAACCCTGGTGAAGCTCGGAACCCCATAGACCCTCAGAACTGTGTGCGAACTGAAGCACTTGGAGGCCAGAAATTGATCACAATATTACCCGATATATAATCATAATCGTATAGAATGGTAGATCTCACATCACTCTTGGATTTTAATTTGAAATCCCCTTGAATTACTGATCGAATTGAAAGCAAAGATCAAACAAAAATTGGAGCGTTTTGGCCATGAATAGGGACTGGCGGCGGCTTCATATTTTGTGATTAGGGTTTGACTGTATACCGTATTTCCTAGTGTATATATAGGGTATTCTTTTATTATTTAATTAATTAATTCAAGAAAATAAATGGTTAAACCATCTGAACTCCAAACGAATCCCAATGAATGTCGCTCCTAGCTAAATACCCCTGTCTCGGACACAATGGAACATGTCCGGTAGGCTAATTCGATTGTTTCGATAAGTTTATCTTAAAAATTAAAATATAATTCATTATATATTAAATTCAAACGAACATTTTAAATTACTGGGGCCACATACTGACCCTAAAAATTACAAAAAAATTATTTCTAGTTATGTTTTGACGATACGGCTATAACAAGACTAATTTCGTCGAATTCCGAGCCCGTTTGAAAAATGGTCATTTTCTGGTCGATCCAATTTGATTGAAACTGACAAAACACGTTTTCTTTTGCCACGCTCACATATTAATTCTAAAAATTATGGAAAATTAAACTTAACAATAATTTGACATTCCGGTTCCAACAAAAGTGGTTTCGTCGAAAACAAAGGTCGTTTGAAAAATGACTATTTTTAAGGCCAATATATTTAATATTAAAAATACATTTTTAAACAAATAAATTCTGAAACTCAAAATATATAAGTGTTTACTGTTCTTCAATGCAGAAACGTCATTCCGAACTCAATGGAAGTGGTTTCGAGTCGAAATTCCTTCATATGTGAAAAGTAGCCTTTCGGGCCCTATATAATATATAAATAAATTCTACAGTGACCTTCCTAAAAATTGAATTGGCCATAACTTTTGATTTCTAAAGTGAAATTTCAGTTTTTCAGATTCGTTAGAAAGATATTATTAAACAAATTTAAACATTTCTTGTTTTGCTCAATTCTAATTTATTTTGAATCCGGTACAGTCAGTCAAAGTTCAAATTCAAATTTTCAAACTGCAGCGCTGTTTCTAACTCCTTTTATAATTAAATTGAATTTATTCATTTCAAACTAAATTTTTAGTCGTTCTTATTTAAAATAAATTAATTTAAACATTAAAATATATTAAAATTTTCTAAAATAAAAATGTTAAATTGGCCCCAAAATTCCGGGTCGTTACACTTGTACTTTACTCCGTCTTTAATTATCTTCATATAATCTGATTCGCAACGCTACTGCCAATACAGAGTGGTTCTCAGATAATAATCCAACCGGTCTCTCCATATTGACAACGATATTGGCAAATACATCGATATTCGGTTATTTAACTATCGAAGAAAAACAAACATCCATTCAAAACATCAAACAATCACTCGACCCCTTAATTAATATTTCATTAATTAAATCATTTCTCCATTTCTTTATCAATATTTGTTAACATAATATTTTCGATAATCATCTTTGTCTCTTACGCTATTTGGAAAACATTTCCATATATCACCTCCTTTATCTTCTATACTTAGAAAATATATTCTATTTATAATTGGAAAACGTTCCAATTACTTATCTCTCCCACGACCATTTATTTCTATACTTTGGAAATATTTATTATTATATTTCTAAATTTCCACCTACTTGGGTTAAAACGAATGTTGTGTAAAACATCATTACAACAACCCAAAGTACTGCATTCAACTAACTCTTATTCAGGCATTCCCTTCGAGACTTGATCTTGCTATTTATCGATCAAAAATGAAATCAATCAAGTTGGGGTATAACTACCTCTTAGACCTTGACTGAAAACATCATTAACTTCAAAATAGAAAAAACCACTTACCTCGAATAATCCACATCATATAAAGCCAATTATTCATTTTAAAACGTATATACATTTCTCTTTCTATTACCAGACTATCAATTTCCCTTTTGTTTATAATATTCCATTTTAAATTCGTTTCCTTATCGAATTCAATCAATATTGGAATATTTATTTTCTAGTTATCCAATTTCCTTTAAAATATTCTAACTCCTTAAATTCCCAGAAAATTTCGCCATAACCTCCTTTGTACCGGTCGACAGTTCAAACCTCAACTCGCCTCTCTAGGCCCTTTCCATTGAAAAAGAAAATCAAAAAGCCAAGTGGCTTGCCGATTCAGCGCATAAAATCTCATATGGAATTTAAACATGTACCTTTTTGTCGGGCACTAAATCTTCATACACTTCATATACTTCATTCCATACCTGTCTAACCCATATACTTCCATTCCTAATTTATTCCAACTCAATCTGGCCATTTTAACTCGATTCGCTAATTTATTCTTTAATCAGCTCGTTTGCTCATTTCATTTTTTCTATTTGAACATATCACGTTCAAATATATTTTAACTTGCTTATTACCATTCGAATCCCATTTTCAATTCAAATTCCATTTTCAATTTCGAATATGAATTTACAATCCCCTTTTCTAGTCCAAAGTTCAATTTCGATTTCAAATTTTATTAACTAATTTTTTCTTCAAATTAGTTAATTCAATTCAACAATTAAAAATCTAATTTTTGTTTCAAAAATCAGTTCACTTACTCCACTTGAGTTCACACTTATTTTACAACTCAAAATCTGGATTTTTCTAGTGGATTTTTGGATTTTGTTTACTTAAAATCCTTTCATTTATTTAAATAAACCGTTATGGTTTTATAATGGTGCTGCCGCTGTTTTTCTGAATATTTGATTTTGACAAAACTCAAAATCCATATTTTTCTCTTCCACTAGAAAACTATTATCAAACCGGTCCCGACGATTCTTGTTTCAAAGAATTCCGACTTAAACTGAGTTTTGTATACTCAATTGAAGCTCGAAACGCCAATTCACGAACTGCTGCGCTGCGGTGAGTTCGTTTTAATTATATTTAATATATAAACTTTTTAAACTTCGTTTATATATAAATTCCAACTCTATTCTAGTATATTTTAATATATATTAAACTAATTTTCCCAATAAATTAATATTTTCAATTCTCTATAATTGTCGATTTTTCCTTACTCGGTAATAAATTTATTTATACTTCGATCTTCTATATTAAATTCAAATTCCTTTTATAAATAAATTATTTATAAAATTCGATATAATCGAATTTCAATTATAAACCCGTTGAATTCTTCTCAATTCAGCTTATATTCTGAAATCCGAAATATACTCAATCGTTTTGTTTCAAAACACTTCGCAGTTTACTTTTAAATTCCTATTTGAATTTAAATGGTTTAAATTATCCAAATGATAATTTATTTCACCAAATTTATAACACTATTTACAAATTCGACTTCCTTATTTCATATATTTAAACAAGTTCCCTTTTTAAATTTCTATTTGAAACTCCATCCCTTTGATATTCCGAATTACGAAATAAAAACCGTTGTTCCCTTTTCGAATGATTTCAAATTCTATTTTTAAATTCATATTTGAATTTAAATATTCCAATTATCTCTTGATAATTAATTCATTATATTTATAAACACCATTTTATAATTTTCCTTGTTTTATATTCAAACAAGTCTATTTCGAAATCTATTTAAAAACCAAAATCTTATTTTAGAAATTTCTATTTACAATAACTTATATGTATAACACCCAATTTATTTCCATATTCAATTTAACTTCTATTTAAATAAATTCGAATTAATCGAATTCAAATCATAAATCCTTACGGATTTATTTTAGTTCAATTTATATTCTGAACATCAGAATAAACTCCATCATTTATTTCTTTAAAACGATTTCCCCATTTCTATTTTTAAATTCACATTTGAATTTAAATATTCCAATTATCCAATGAAATTTTTTCCACTTTATTTATAAACATTGTTTATAAATTCACTTCAATTCTATGCATTTATTTAATTTATAAACAACGTTTATAATTTCACTTCAAATCCCGCGTTATTAATTTATAAACAACATTTATAAATTCACTACTTGTTTTATATATTCAAAACAAGTTAATATATTTATAGCCCAATTGAAATTGAAATTCTATTTTAGACAAATAGATCTTTCCTTTTAAATTTCAAAATATCCTTTTCCATTGTATTTATATTATCAGCATTTCAGGCCCAGTAATATTTTAACCAATCAAAAATACCAATTATCAACCACGGATTTTCTAACACATCATATATGATTATATATATGAGAACAAACGAATAATAATATTTTTGAGGAATCTAGTTGGATCCCTCCAACCTATTTTCCTGCATCCACAGACGTTAGCCAACATAAATAATACCCATCCTGCTTCGAGGCAGGATATCGCGGTATGAAGGTCATCCACTATCATAGCGTGGGGCGCATAGCGTCATCCGCTAATGATACTGCAGGCATCCGCTAATAGTACTGCGGGACTCCAACCAATCACCAGTATATATATAATAGCCACAAACACCGATCCTAAATAACTAATATATATTTAATATAGCCACAACAATATTCTAATGCAACCAAACAACCAACTGACAAATATTTTTAACAAATAAAAATAACTCTAAATAAAAACAGAGTGAGATTTACTCACCGTGATTTATATTTTCTGATCCATTCTGATTCCAAATTTTATCCAGATTATGCAATCTATAGCTATGTATTTACTCGACTGACTTTGTTCGATAAAATCTCGCATACCCCTAATATGATGTTCCTTAGTTAGTATAACATTATATAATAAATTTTATGAGTTTGAATTAAACTAATTTAATTAAGATATGCAAAAAAAAACTACTAAATTAATTTTATTTAAATTACCTTAGTCCCATTTAATCTCAATGATCAACTGTCTTCTTTCCTTTACATCCAATCGCCCTTAAAGAATTTCCGAACTCCGACTATCGGCTTTCAATACTACCTAGAGCAACTCCTCCCATATCCCTTTTCCCTGTCGCTAACTCTAAACTCAACATCACTAAGTATCCCGTTCCTTTTCTTTAGTTCAAACTTATGCATCCTCCCTGTATCCTTTCACACCATAGTTGTAAACTTCCTTTCCCTTTTCTCTTTCACCACTTGCTTGGAAAACTAAACTGAAAACACCAATAATCAGCCCTTCACAAACGCTGCCCGAACTTCACCTCGATATCCAGCTCGCACTTTGCTTTTCCTGGCACCAAATCGTTAAGGTAACGACTTCATCTTCTACTCCGTTACCATGGACGCACAAACCCCAAAACAAGTATTGAACTCTTCCTTAATCCGTGTGCTTTAACCCTGTTGTCGACTCACAAGGCCTCGCGATCTCAGATCTAGTCGCAAATCACTCTTCTTCTAGTTCGATTACATCTATTCCAAACACCCTATTTCAATCTCGACGTCAGCCCTAGCCAACACCACCTCCGCGTCGAACTGAATCACACCCAGATCTCAACGTCGCATAGTATAACGCGAGTAACTCCAGCATCTCGAGATAGTCAAAATCCCCAAATTCGAATGACATAGAGATCCATGGAATCGAGGTCTTCGATTTAAATGAACTTGCGATTATGATTTTATTTCATACGAGGAAAAGAGGATAAAACAAACAAAGAATGGTAAAAAGGAATTTAAAGGGCAGCTTTTGTTTTATTTCGATTGGGAAAAGGGAAGGTGGAATGTAATATCAGTTACCATTATTTCTCTGAACGAATTGGAATTTCGTTCGAATGGAAGGGAGAGAAGAGAACTCACGGGTTGTATAAATAGGAAAAATATACTTAACGATGAAGGAATAGGTGCGTAGGTACATGATAGGTTAACAATGTACTACCTATTACTTAAGGAGGAAGGAATTTTATTTTATTTATATTTTAATTAAAAATCGGTATCCTTAAAATTTAAATAACCCTTGGTTCCGAACTCCTTACTGAACCCCGCAATTGACATTTTCAGGGTTATACCACTATTCTGGGCACTTCGGAACAAGTTTCAAAGCCTTATTTGATCATCTGGAGAAGATATTAATTTAAACCGATAAATTGAATTCAAAATAATTAATTCTTCGAAAATAAATTATTATTATCGATTCTAATTCAAACAGAAGTTTGTATTGATTTTCTGAACCATTTTTTCAATTCAGTTTTGACTTTGAATTCACATAAATTTAATTTCGTATTTCGATGATTATATATATTCCAAATAAACCATATTTTGATTATTCAATTGATAACTCAATATAAATACCCATTTATATTATTAATTCGATATTTAAATCCATGTTAAATATTTAAACTTTGCTGATCAAAAATCCGGTTCGTTACACGCATGGCGTGAATTGTTAGTGTGGCATGCCAAGATGCAAATGATCAAGGCTTATTGTTGAAAAACAGAGCCTTGTGGTTGATGATCAAAACATAACTTTAATTAGCATAGCTTTGTGTATAGCGTTACTTCGCGAGCCTCACACGCAGGTATGAACCAGAAACGGGCGAAAGATCCAGGGAGAACATGCTTTTCTTTCTAGCTAGGAGTTGTGTCATGGTATGGAGCCCAGATATTTTACTTATATGGATACTGGAAAGCGAGGTACCTCGGATTTGAGTCCCTAATGGCTCTTGATTTACGCCTCATAGGGCGGGGAAACGTATTGTTCAGGAATTATATATAATCCACTAACGTAAGTTATTGACCGACCCTGTGGCTCCTAAGGGCTTACCTTAGTCTGAGGCCTGAGGCACGGGCTAGATTGTCTCGAATTCGGTAAGGACGATCCCTTGCCTTGGTTTATGATGGATATCCAACTTCCAATACGACACCATGCAGTTTTAATTGTGAAACTAGTATGGCGACATAGTATATGGTAGTTATGTCGTCTATGATTGATACATTATGATTGAAATTATTTTTTGAAACATATATACATTAATGATAATATCAAATCTGTTTTATACGTATCAAGCATATTTTGGCCATTATAAGGTAAAACTCTATTCTCCGATTTGCATTGCGTTGTGTGATGGGACTTAAGCCTTATAATGGCTTCATTTTTCTAAAAAAAACATTGCATTGTTTAATTGATTTACTTTGTTTATGCACTGGTAATACAATGGAGTAAACCCGTTCCGCGATAGCGGCGTGGTCCTGTGATTAGCCTTATTATTAAATAGGTTAAGTAAGATTTCTCGTACCAGTCCCATGACTGACTCGTAGTTTGTTTCACTTTGCAAACTCGGGTTCCCTCCACACGGGCAGCCTTGTATTTAGTTTAGCAGACTAATTCTGGATAGCTATGGAGCTGAAGATGGATCCCATCATTTGTATTATGCTGCTCAGACTTCATTTAGTATATTATGTTTAATTCCGCTGTAGACATTTGATATTAAGCTGAAACTATACTATGTACTAAATATGATCCTGTTATGCTATGTAACCCTGATGTTAATATTATTTCTAGTGTAACCTTGATGTACTTTATCTGGTGTAATTTTATATTTCTGTTCTACTATTGTTGTTTATGTGTTATATTCCAATGATTATCCTTACTTCGATGGCACGGGGGTTTGGGGTTATCACAGTTGGTATCAGAGCTTTGATTAACCTTAGCTTTGGAATATAATATGTCAATGAACTCGTCAGAAATAGAATCAGCAGTATTCTAGGATGAATAACTCATTATAGATAGGACCACTAATGTCCTAGAATGAGGATAGCAAAATAAAATACACCCCATAGATGCATTTATATTTAAATATATCTCTCTATACTTTACAATATCTTTATGTTGGCCTGACACTTTGTTTGCTATTTGCAGACATAGTAGAAAATGAGTGGCAGAAACAGAAGAAGTAATTCTATGGTTCGGCAATCTAATGAGCCAATTGTGCTCCCACAACCAGAATCAGAGCTAGAAGTTCTAGTAAAGAAGTAACGAAATCTGGGTGAAGTACCATTCTTGGGCAAAGAGTCTGTTATTGAAACACAAGCATGGATGCGTTCTTTTGAGAGAATTTTTGAAGGCTTAAAGCTGAGAGATAACCAGAAAAGACTAATGGCATCTTGGGTACTCAAAGGCGAAGCTTAAATCTGGTGGGAAACTATTACTAAGGAAAATCCACAAGGTAATATTACGTGGGATAAATTCAACGAACTTCTCGCTTTTCCCCAAAACTAATTCGAGATCCTATAAAGAAGAATCTGAGATTTATCAATGGACTTCAAAAGAAATACGAAGGTAGAGTAATTGCTCATGTGAATCTTCCTTTTTCTAAGATGATACAAATGGGTTATCGCTATGAGTATCTTGATAAGCAAAGTGGCTTAGAAGACGAAGAGGGAGGCAACTCTAGCCGAAAAAGAAAGTTTGAAACTGATAGCCGTGAGGCAAGTACGAAGCCTGAGGTCAGTTTGAAGCCGAAAGCTGATAAGAAGAGGGTTAAATCTGAGAAAGAACCATTAACGACTACCGCATGCTCTAACTGCAGTAGACAAGGACATTTGGCGATAAATTGTAGATCTCTAAAGCAACAAATAAAGGATGGATCTAAATCCAATAAGAAGTCTCAAGTGAGCAGAAAATGCCATAAGTGTCACCAGTCTGGTCATATTGCGAAAAATTGTCGGCTATCAAAGGAGTCTGAAGTAGCTTATGTAAATGAAGTGGTAGAAGCTCCAGCACCCTGAGCTAGTCAGCAAAGGCCAGATGTTTTGGAAGGGACCCTTATTGTCAACAATATTCCAATTACAATATTGTTTGATACGGGTGCGTCGCAAAGCTTCATTTCTAGTAATACAGTCAAGAAGCTAAATCTAAAATTAAGGAATCTTAAAAAACCGATTAAAGGTCATAATCCATTCGGGGTTCTCTTGCTCTTGGATTGTATTGTAAAGTTCCCGTCTCATTTCGCATTATCGGTTCTCTTGCACCTTGATCGTAATGGATTTTTCCGAAGTTGATATCATTCTTAGGCTGGATTGGTTAACTAAATACGAGGCCAAAGTTAAATGTGCAGAAAGAGTTGTTAAAGTTAAAACGAAGCTTGCCAATATTGTTATACCCTGCGTAGGCTTGGATTCAGATAGAAAATAATTTTGGGCTGCTCTTGAGGTCTCTCCCACTTCTATTGAAGATATTCCTATCGTTAAGAATTATGCGAATGTGTTTGAAGAAGTTGATAGCTTACCTCCGCGAAGAGAAATTGACTTCAGGATTGATTTAATTTTGAATGCAAGGCCAGTCGTGCATGCTATTCGAAGAATGACATTGAAAGAGGAAGAAGAATTGAGTAATCAAACTAAACAGCTTTTGTAGAAAGGCCTGATCAGACCTAGCTTTTCAAATTGGGGTGCAGTAGTGGTGTTTGTCCCAAAGTCAGATGGTACTCTCAGATTGTGTGTGGATTACCGAGATTTTAATAAGCAGACACTAAAGAATAAATATCCATTACCGCGTATTGATGATTTATTAAATCGCTTGAATGAAGCGCAAGTATTTTCTAGAATGGACCTGGCTACAGGTTTTCTTCAACTGCGAATTGCCGAAGAATGTGTTCCTTTGACAGCTTTCAAAGGTCCAGACATATTTTATGAGTGGTTAGTAATGCCGTTCGGCTTATGTAATGATCCTTCTTATTTTGTGGATTTAATGAACAGAGTATTCCGCGATGTTTTGAATAAATTTGTTCTTGTTTTCATTGACGACATTTTAATCTTCTCTAAATCAACTGCCAAGCATGAGAAGCATTTGGAAGAAGTTTTCGAAATTCTGAGAAAGAATGTTTTAAAAGCCAAATTTTCTAAATGCATATTCTGGCAAGAAGAAGTAAAGTTCCTCGGCCATGTAGTATCGAAGGAAGGAATTTCAGTGGATCCAAGTAAGATCACAGCCATTAGAGATTGGAAGCAGTCTAGCACGCCTACAAAAGTCAGAAGTTTTCTAGGATTAGCTGGCTATTATCGGAAATTCATTAAAGATTTTTTGAATCTATCTTGTCCATTAACAAAACTTACCAAGAAGCATAAAAAGTTTAATTGCACGCCTGAATGTGAGGCAGCTTTCCAAGAGCTGAAATTAAGGTTGACTACTGCTCCAGTGTTGATTATTATTGATGGAAATTAAGATTTGACAGTGTATACAGATGCTTCTCTTGAAGGTGTTGGTGCGGTATTAATGCAAAGGGGAAAAGTAGTTGCTTATGTTAGCCGTCAGTTGAAGCCACATGAGAAGAGATATCCTACTCATGATCTTGAGTTGTTAGCCGTCGTGTTTGCTTTTAAAATATGGATGCACTATCTTTTGGGTGAGAAGTTCGAATTATATACGGATCATAAGTCATTAAGTGATCTGTTCACCCATAAGGACTTGAATTTGAGGCAGCAGTGTTGGTTAGAATTTATTGCGGTGTACATATGGATACTTTGTATACTCCAGGACAAGCTAATGTTATAGCAGATGCGCTTAGCAGGAAGAATGCCATTATCGCTGATCTCATTATTACACCCTCATTGATTGATAAAATCTCTGCTCTTCAGAAAGATGATGAATTTATTCAGAGAATTAGTAAAAGAGTTTGGGAAGGCGAACCCTAGAGCTTCCAAATTGATAACAAAGGAGTTTTGAGCTTATTAAGCCGAATTTGTGTTCTGAATATTCCTGAGCTCAGAAGGGAAGTGATGGATGAATGTCATAAGTCCAAGATTAGTATTCATCCAGGGGTGAGTGAGATGTATCATGATCTCAGGCGTACGTTCTGGTGGAAATATATGAAAAGAGATATTTCCATATATGTTAGCAGGTGCTCCACTTGCCAATAAGTCGAAAGCGAGCAACAGAAACTTGCCGGCTTGTTGCAACCATTAGAGGTTCCAAATCGAAAGTGGGATCAAATCTCCATGGATTTCATTGATGGTTTTCCCCGAACCAGGAAAGGTAATGACAGTATTTGGGTGATCGTAGATCGTTTCACGAAGACCGCCATTTTATTCCTGTCAGATCTAATAGAACAACTCGAAGTTTGGCGTAGATTTATTTCAGAGAAATTGTCAGGCTAGATGGAGTTCCAGTAACATTGTTAGTTATCGTGATCTGATATTTGCTAGTAAATTCTGGGAAGCATTCCTAGAGGAGCTGGGACAAAGTTAAATCTGAGCACCGCATATCATCCTTAAATAGATGGCCAGACTGAGAGGGTGAATCGTATACTGGAAGACTTGTTGTAATCATGTATTCTTGATTTTGGCGGATCGTGGGAAGATCACTTGCATTGGGTTGAGTTTTCATATAATAACAATTACCAAGCAAGCTTACAGTTGTCTCCATCCGAAGCATTTTATGGCAGACCATGTAGATCTCCCGCATGATGGGTAGAACCAAGCAATCGACTAGTATTAGGTCCCGATATGATTCGAGAAGCATCGGATAAAGTCGGCTTCATTAAGAACCGGCTTCAAACAACTTAGAGCCAATAGAAGAGTTATGCAGATTCAAGAAGAAGGGATTTAGAATTTGTTGTTGGCGATTATGTGTACGTGAGAGTTTCCCCATTGAGTGGAGTAGTTCATTTCAGAAAGACAGGGAAGTTGGCGCCTAGATTCATTGGTCCATTCCCTATACTCGAAAGGATTGGAACTCTCGCTTACAGGGTTCAGTTGCCTGACTGGTTGCTAAGAGTACATAATGTATTTCACGTGTCTCAACTTCGAAAGCATGTACATGATCCGGACTTGATTGTGGAAGAAGCAGCGCAACAAGATTTGGAAATAACTCCAGGCTTAGCAGTGAGAAGAGAGCCAGTGAAAATCATTGGCAAAGAAACCCGAGTTCTGAGAAACAAGAGAATTCATTTAGTCAAAGTGCAGTGGAGCGTAGATCCTAAAGACTGTACATGGGAGATGGAAGATAGCATTAAGCAGGCTTATCCCAAGTGCAGAGTGGACATCTCTGATTAGCTCTGGTGCAAGGTATATTTACAATATTTTACATTTTCGTTTTGTTTCCTACTTACTATTTGTTCCTTTTCGGGGACGAAAAGTTTTTAAGTGGGGGAGATTGTAACAACCCTGAAAAGCAGAAACAATTTAAAATGTATTTTAGCTATTTTAATGAATTTAGTATATTTAAAATGATTTATTTTAAATAATAACAATCTAAATTTATTTAAATCGAAGTTAGAAAGTATATATTTATTTTAATTATATAACGAGCATGAAATGGCGCGGTAGTTTGAAAATTCGATTTCAAATTTCAAATGAATGTACATGATTCAA
Source organism: Allium sativum (assembly GCA_030737875.1). Classification (NCBI taxonomy): domain Eukaryota; kingdom Viridiplantae; phylum Streptophyta; class Magnoliopsida; order Asparagales; family Amaryllidaceae; genus Allium; species Allium sativum. The sequence goes on from CM060909.1 coordinate 649,217,428, forward strand.
AATAAATCGGATTTCAGTAAAACCAAAAATATTTAAATCTGTTTAATTATATCTTTCTAATGAATGTGAAAAATCCAGATTTCATAACGGGAATTGAAAGTTATGCCCAGTTTAAAATTCAGAATAGTCGCTATGGAATTTTAAATAAGTCCATAAGTGAAAATAAGGCTCAGGTCCCTAAAAGCAAACTTAATTAGGCTCACATCGAGTGGTAAACTTATTATAAATTAGGTCCCTATTTTTCAAAAGTAGTGAAAAAAATAAAATAAAAATAAAAAAAATAATGAAAAATATTATTTAAATAAGTTATGCATTCGGTACAAAAATCAGTTAAAAAAAAATCAAAATAGACGTAAAAAAAGGAAAAACAAAAGAAAACAGCGAAAAAATGCAGTTAAATGCACAATTTTATGCACTTTTTCAGATTTCTTGCATGTATACGTGCAAATATTGCATAACCGTTTAACTCCGTACATTTTTATTTGCATTTATGTATGCAAATATTATAAAAACATGCACACATATGTGCAACAAATCTACAGGCAAAACGTTTGCTTAATTTTCTATATGCAATAATTACATATATGTGTGCAACTATAGGCAAAAGTTGCACACATATATGCAACTTTTTTTTTTTGGATTTGCGTGGCCTTCTCATATTATTTGCAGATTTTAGAATTTTTTTTTTTAATACCTACCGCACTTTTTTTCTGGAACAAATTGGAGGAAGCGAAAGCTAAAATGCGTGAGGCCGCACCATGAAATAGGGAGGCGTGAATTTAAAAAGAGGGGGCGGGTTTATATTATAAACTATGGCCGGGTTTTTTTATATTTTAAAAGTAAACAGGGACCTGTAAAAAATGCACCCTTTAAATAATATATAGCCCTTAAAAATAGCCATTTTGCAAATGACCTCCGTTTTCGACAAAACCATTTTGGTTAGATCCGGAATGTCAAATTATGGCAAGATTCCAATTTTCATAATGTTTAGAATTAATATGTGAGTGTGGCAAAAGAAAACGTGTTTTGTCAATTTCAATCAAATTGGATTGACCAGAAAATGACCATTTTTCAAACAGTCTCCAAACTCGATGAAATTAATTTTGTTAGGATCGTATCGTCAAAACATAGCTAGATTTATTTTTCAGGAATTTTTGGAATCAGCATGTTGGCCCGGTAAATTAAAATGTACATTCAAATTTAAAATTGAATGTTTTATATTTTAATTTAAAGAATAACTGACTAAAACAGTCGAATAGGCTTACGAAACATAGTCCATTGTGTCCGAAATGGGGGTATTTAGCTAGGGGCGACAGTCGTTGGGTTGGATTTGGAGTTCGTATAATTTAACGGGTCTTTTCGAAATTAAAGAAAATAAATTAATTTAAATATAAATATTTGGCCAATTGGAATGCTCCAAAACCTTCGTTCCTTTATCTTCAGTAACCCGCCGCCATTAACATTGAACGACGACCTCTGCTTCAATCTTCCTCCCTTAAAAACTCTCGATCCTCTCATCGAAATCATTCGATTCTTCAGGCAATATTGGAGAGGGGAGCGTGTTCTTCAAATCCATACGGTGGGATTTTATCCAGAACAATATTTCGTTCGATTCACCCCCACGAAGCCGCACAGTTCGGTCGAGGATTGAAGCTTCTTGCCGCATGCGAGCTCGAGGAGATTGGCACCCCTGGGCGCGGTTTTCCAAGCACTACAACGTGGTGTCCGGTGCTCTTGATTGCGTGGAAATTCAAACACTAGGTTCGAACAAAAGAGAAAACCATCGGCCCTGAAAATTTTGTTGAAGAAGAAGGTGATTTTAATTAATTAATTATTATATTAATTACTCCAAATTGTCATTAACACTGTAAAAATCATGTCTTCATAATACGATGTCGAAATCACATTAAATATGAACCATTGTGATCGTGATAACGTCTTCTAAAGAGACCAGAATTTTTTTGGAGCTTTCTACAATTTTAAAAGGAATAAAGACAAATGTGAGATCTCTAAATTCGAAAATAATTGAATAAAATTATATTAGGTTGCAGACGGTGTTTAGTAACTCCTGACACCGTCGTCCACAGACCATGGACGACTTGTTTGTATTGTGGTGTGAAATTGATTGCGATTGTGTGTGATTGATTTGGTTGCAACAAAAATTGATTGTGTTTGTGGTAAATTCACAATGTTGTGAAAATGAATTGTATTATGAAAATAAAACCCTTGTATTGCCGCGAGGCCTAGGATAGTAGAGGAGCCGTATTAGGGACAGTGTCGGTTTTTATTACCCTGCCGTTATAATGCCAAAATTTTCTAGAATATTCATGTGTTGAAAAATATTCATGCTATGAAATAAAATTGTTTGAACAATAAAAATCAAAATTTTATTATATGTATAAAATATGTAAAATATTCAAGTTAAGAAATAAAATCGTTTGAATAATAAAAATCACATTTTTATTGTACGTGCAAAATATGTAAAATGTTCATGTTTTGAAATAGAATTGTTTGAACAAAAAAAATTACATTTTTATTGTATGTATAAAATATGCATATGATCATAGTTAAAAATAAAAACATGTTAAAAATAAAAATTACAATTTTATTTTATATGTAAGAAGATTGCATATGAACATCGTTGAAAATACAAACATGTTAAAAATAAAAATTACATTTTTATTTTGTATGTAGGAAGATTAAAAATGATCATAGTAGAAAAGAAAAATATGTTAACAATAAAATTTTTAATTTTTATTGTATATATAGAAATATAAAAAAATGATCATAGTATGAAAAGAGGAAAAATATGTTAACAATAATAAAAATTTCATTTTTATTGTGTATGTAGAAATATGAAAAATGATCATTATATGAAATGAAAATATGTTAAGGATAAAATTTACAATTTTATTGTACATGTATAAAATGATAATTATTTGAAATAAAAATATGTTAACAATAAAAGTCACATTTTTATTGTATAAATAGTATATGTAAAAATGATCATTATTTGAAATAGAAAAGTTGAGCAATAAAAATTTACATTTTTATTGTATATAAGAAATGATTCATTTAAATATTCATTGTTTGAATAAAAATATTTCAACATAAAAAAAATACATTTTTATGTAAGAGTGAATCAATAAAAAGATTAAACTTTGATTAAAAATGTGTTAACATTAAAAATCACATTTGTAATATATAAAGGATTCATTAAAAAGATTAAACTTGATTAAAAATGTGATAATATTAAAAATCACATATTTAATGTATAAAGGATTCATTAAAAAGATTAAACTTTGACTAAAAATGTGTTAACATTAAAAATCACATTTTAATGTATAAAGGATTCATTAAAAAGATTAAACTTTGATTAAAAATGTGTTAACATTAAAAATCACATATTTAATGTATAAAGGATTCATTAAAAAGATTAAACTTTGATTAAAAATGTGTTAACATTAAAAATCATATTTTTAATGTAAAAGGATTCATTTAAAGGGCTAAACTTTGATTAAAATGTGTTAACATTAAAAATCACATATTTAATGTATAAAGGATTCATTAAAAAGATTAAACTTTGATTAAAAATGTGTTAACATTAAAAATCATATTTTTAATGTAAAAGGATTCATTTAAAGGACTAAACTTTGATTAAAATGTGTTAACATTAAAAATAACATTTTTAATGTATAAAGGATTCATTAAAAAGGTTAAACTTTGATTAAAAATGTGTTAACATTAAAAATCACATTTTTAATGTATAAAGGATTCATTAAAAAGATTAAAGTTTGATTAAAAATATGTTAACATTAAAAATCACAATTTTGTTGTATGAATAGAAAAGATTAAAAATGATCATTATTAGAAATAAAAATATTTCAGCATTAGAAATCACATCTTTGTTGTATGAATAGAAAGGATTAAAAATGATCATTATTTGATGAAAATGTTTTTACATTAAAAATTACATTTTTAATGTATGAATGAATCATTAAAAAGATTCAAGTTTGATAAAAATGTTTTACATTAAAATCTACATTTTTAATGTAAGTAGGAATCATTAAAAATATTCATAGGTTGATAAAAATGTTTGTACATTAAAAATTACATTTTTAATTAAGTATGATTCATTCAAAATATTCATAGGTTGATAAAAATGTTTTTAACATTAAAAATCACATTTTTAATGTAAGTAGGAATCATTAAAAATATATGAAAATGAAGTGAATTAAATTTACATGTAATGAATTAGATTTGTGTGTGTTTAAAAAATATTCTTTTAACATGTGTATGAAGTGTATAAAATTTACATGGTCATCAAACGAATTAATACATACATACATACATATATATATATAAATTAAAATTAAACAAATTGCGCGCGGTAGTTCGCAATTTGGAATCGTAACTTTAAACGATTATACTGAGAGATCTGACCGTCAGATCTTCCCAAAACTGGAACCGTTGAGTTCGCTTTGGAAAGATTTTTCCAACGATATGAAATTTGTTAAGATCCAATGATTAGTTTTTGAGAAATGTGTAATTCAAATTTTAATGAAAACAGCGCCAGGGCCTTGTAATGACTTGAAGCGTCGTTTAATTAAAAGTGGCTATTTTTATATAAATAAAAATAGCGATAAATCGTTATAAAATATTATAAATGATATGGAATAAAAATGATTTGAGTTATATATATTCGCGAATTATTTGAAAAGGCCGAGTTAATTCTCATTTCAAATAATTGATCGACGATTAGAAGTTGAAGATTTGAAGACGGTGGTTGAAGACCTGCGATCTTCACATCGAATGGATGACTACTGATGCCTTTGATTGGAGTTGCTGCCTTGAATGGGTTACAGTGTTAGTTTTCCGGATGTACTTGTTGATTGTCTGGATATGCGAGGGCCTCTCTTCCGTGTTGGACATATGGGACGAAGAATAAGGTGCCTCCAATTTCGTTCAGACCCATAACGGACTTGTAAATGGATGTGTGTCTGACATTGGACTTTATTCTGTGATGATTGATTTCTATTAAATATATATCTGCTTAGTGGCGGAGAATTTATTCTCTTGCTTAACACCCTTCTCTGAGACGTACGAGCTCAGAGGTTATAGACATCAGTCGCATGGCGTGAATTGTCAGTGTAGCACGCCAAGATGCAAATGATCAAGGCTTATTATTGAAAAGAAGAGACTTGTGGTTGATGATCAAAGCACAGCTTTAATTAGCATAGCTTTGTGTATAGCGTTACTTCGCGTGCCTCACACCCCGGTATGAACCGGAAACGGGAGAAGGATCCAGGAAGAACATGCGTTTCTTTCTAGCTGAGGGTGGTGTCATGGTATGGAGCCCAGACTTTTTTACTTATGTGGATATTGGAAAGCGAGGTACCTCGGATTTGAGTCCCTAGTGGCTCTTGATTTACGCCCCATAGGACGGGGAAACGTATCGTTCAGGAATTATATATAATCCACTAACATAAGTTATAGACCGGCCATGTGGCTCCTAAAGGCTCACCTGAGTCCTAGTCCTGAGGCACATGCTAGAGTGTCTCGAATTCGGCAAGGACGATCCCTTGCCTTGGTTTATGATGGATATCCAACTTCTAATACGACACCGTGCGGTTTTGATTGTAAAACTAGTATGGCGACATAGTATATGGTAGCTATGCCGTCTATGATTGATACATTATGACTGAAATTGTTTTTTGAAACATATATGCACTAATTATAATATCAAATCTTTTTTATATGTATAAAGCATATTTTGGCCATTATAAGGTAAAACTCTGTCCTCCGATTTGCGTTGCATTGTGTGATGAGACTTGAGTCTTATAATGGCTTCATTTTTCTAAAAAAAACATTGCGTTGCTTAAATGATTTACTTTATTTATGCACTGCCAATCCAATGGAGTAAACTCATTCCGCGTTAGCGGCGTGGTCCTGTAATTAGCCTTATTATTAAATAGGTTAAGTAAGATTTCTCATACCAGTCCCATGACTGACTCGTAGTTTGTTTCACTTTGCAAACTCGGATGCCCTCTTTTCCACACGGGCAGCCTTGTATTCAGGTTTTAGCAGACTCATTCTGGATAGTTATGGAGCTGAAGATGGATCCCATCATTTATATTATGCTGCTCAGAATTCATTTAGTATATTATGTTTAATTCCACTGCAGACATTTGATATTAATCTGAAACTGTACTATGTACTAAGTATGATCCTGTTATGCTGTGTAACTCTGATGTTAATATTATTTCTAGTGTAACCTTGATGTACTTTATCTAATGTAATTCTATATTTCTGTTCTGTTGTTGTTGTTTATATTCTATATTCCAATGATTATCCTTACTTCCGTGGCACGGAGGTTTGGGGTTATCGCAGTAGATTAGTTCTGATTCATTTATATTCAGAATTTACCAAATATTGTATCATAAAAAAAATTGAACATCAGTAAATCCATAATAAATTAATATTTTTCTACAAATTTCTTTCCAATTCTTCCTATTATGTTATATAGTTAAATTAATGTCGTAATTTTACATTTCAATAAATTTTATTAAATAATATTTGCTAACTCATTGAATAAATTACTAACCGGCTTCAATTTCAACATATATATCTATATTAAAAAACAATTAAAAAATTATCAAATTCTCGCACATACATATTGTTTGTGTAAGCTATAGAACATAAATTACTCATAAATAATAATAATAGTTTTAAATAATAATTTATATATTTCACATCAAAATCATCACATATTTCATAACAGAATTCTCATTCTACCATTAAAATAATAAATATTATTTTTAATAATTGTCATGTGCAATGGGCAGGTTACACACTAGTTAAATAGTAGTAAATTAGAATCTTTTAAAGCTCTCTCCATAATTCTCGATGTTATCTCTATTCAGTTTAAAACTCTCAAGGTACTTTGTATTGGATTTAAAAATAAAAACCATATTTTCGGAAAAAACCTAATCTTTATCTATATTAATAGTCGTAATACCTTTAATGCCACACTTTTTTTTTTACTGTCAACGTGAACTATCAAAACTAAATCTCTATAAATATTAATTTTTTTAATATTCCTTAAAATATAATATAACGATTAGACTTCTTTACAATTTCAAAAAATCACTTCATGCTTAAATATATGATCCAACAATTAAACTTGTTTTCAAATTCCAAATATGTATCAATTCTTGAAAATAATCCTACAAATAAAAATCATTTAGAAATTCACTGTCTATTAATTAATTGTATAAATAAAAAATTCGAATTAACAGAAAATTAGATTATGCAAATTAAAAACAAAAATTCAAAATAAGTACACATGATTTCAACATAAAAATATGGTTAAATTTTCATGTAAATTATTCTCTACATGTGTTAATCATATATAATTTGTAAAAAGCAATTCATGCATGAAGCATACGTCAACATCACGTGCAAAGCGCATGCCGTAACACTCATAATAATAAGCAACTTTTTACCCAGTAGTCAAGCTAATATTCAAAAACAAAAAAAGTTACTCTTTTATTAATTCCAAAAGTTCTTCGTTCTCTCGTTGATTGTCTCTAGATATTTTATTTGAAACTAGTACACATCCCGTGCGTTGCACAGGTCTTTAAGACTCATATTTGTTTTGGTTGGGTATTTGGTAACGAATATTGCCTCATTTCTTCCCATGGATTGTGTATTCTAATATTTATTACATATCATGAATTATAAATTCTGACACATTTGGTTGTAAAACAAACAGGAATGAGTTAAAACATTATGAATCAACACCTACACAATCGATGTCAACCATTGTAGTTTCAAAAGAATAATAATTAGCAGTTTTAGGACATGTGTGGGGAGTGGAAGGATGGCGTATGGGTAAGGGGTTTAACTGCCTCGACAACCTCGGATCTAGCTACATCCTTGCTCAATACATCTTTTCACATGAGCAGTGTCATCGGATATCCGACAGTTTTAAGATTTTAAAGAACTAAGGTCTTTTTTTCCATGCAGTCATGCCTCATATGTATACTATAACATTTGTATATTACTCCATGCATTCAAATTAAATAAGGCTACATATCTGTAAATTTTTCCACATTATAATATTTGTATATTACCATGCAAATCTTAAACTATCACGCATAGTCTAAATATATTTGTATACTTGTTCATATCATATATTCGTATGTTTTCAATGTTTCTTGATTGACATAACGTAATTAATACATTTTATAATGCATTTTCCATTGTAAATGTTATTTTTAACTGATAGTTCATTACTATTTTTAATGCATCCATTAACGTACAACTAATGAATCATTTAGTTTATCGTCCCACTTTTTCCTTTTTTACCATGTTGAAGGCATAAAGTAAATGACGTATGAATGCCTGACTGATATAAATGAAATCATAAATACAAACGTAAAGAATTAAGTATATGCCAACCATGCACGATTTACCACGTACTTTTTCTGTGTTTTTTGGGTTGTATATGGAAACTATTCATGTTTTGCTGTGTATCTTTTATGTAAGTTTTAAAATTTTCATGCTGCATGCCTAAATCTCATGCTATACTGTTTAAATTTGCATGTAACATGCGGTCATTTCATATTATAGTTCACTTTTGTTTTGGGTTATTGCTTTAATTAAATAGTTGGAATACCATGCATGTATACGCGATATGAAGAGCATCAACTGTTTTTAATGTACATCATAAAATTTCATGCATGCATGCCCATATTTAATGCGCCTTTTGATAAAAGATTATATGAAAAATGTAGGGAAGTGCTAATATGCAGATAAGATAGGATGTTTGAAGTTATTGCTCTTTTTCCAAAAATTCAAAAGGTAGCATGTTATTTTAGGCAAGAAAGCAATAGGGTCATGTCAACCCTTATTTCCAGTTTTGTATATTAGGAGTATTTGATTTGTTCTCTTAGTTTTGTTAACATCTTCTTCTAATTATATCTTTTCGTTATGCACAAAAATATTATATTCATGACACATGCTCTCAATGTCAGTGAACCATTCAGTTTTAATAAAAACTACAGTGTAGAAAGGAGACAGTCTATTGTATTTTAAAGCAAAAAATGATTTACAAAATAAAGAAGAAACTGAAATCAAGTGTACAAAACAGGGAGACATTACAGAGCAAATGAAAAACGTCATTAATATAAGTACATGAATTAAACATAAATACTACATGGAAAGGAAATACATAAAAACAAAAGTTTCAGCATGGAAGAAGAAAATAAGAGAAGCATAAAACAACAGAGACTACTTTGTTAAAACAAAGATGCCAGTAGAGCCTAAAACAAATATGTTAACTCAAGGTGCATAACTAATCTGAGCTTCCAAACATAGGTTATATATGCAACGGTTAGAAAAAGGAGATGGAGGATTTAACAGTACACACTATTGCTAGCCCATATTTTTATTTTGGAATGGTTTTCAGTTCCATGTTAACTATACCCCGGTTCAGGTTTAAAGCTATAAATTACGCTGTCTGGACAACCAGACATATACTCCTTAAATAAGATGATTGAGGCCCTAGGCCAAATCATGGTGATCAAGTGGTAGAAGAGAATATGTAAAACAGGGAGATGCAAAAAAATTAAAAGCCCTGTTGCGATTGCAAGGATCGCACATAAGACCATTTAGCAGGAAGACACTAAACTTTACTACTTCACCGTACTTGGATCTACAAATGCACTGGTAGCATTATGTACATAGACAACTAAACCTATGTTTGAGGCCCCCTAACCAATCCGAGGCCCTGGGCAATGGCCGCCTGAAATCGGAGGCCCTAATCTGCCTATGCCCAAGGCCGGGCCAGCAAGTTTGGCATCTGCCAAAGGAATATACCAATAACAAAGTAAAGACTGCATTTCAACATTGAAATAGTGAAGCCTGCTACTTTCATCCACTTATTTGGGCATAAAATCCAAAATCTGGGAATCACATTTGAGATATTTACTTATGTACTATTCCCCTAACAGACCATAGGAACCTACGTAAGTATTTTGCAATGTTGACTAACTAATTCAAAATAAAAACACATCAAACAAAGTTTTTGAAGATATAATAACTGATTTTAACATCCAACTAAATGTATAAATCAGTGGGCAAATACATTTAGGGTGCGTTCTTAACGAACGTGAGCGTGACATTTGAGCGTGTCATTTGAGCGTGGTACTGTAGCGAAGGAGAAATGTGTTTTTAGCTACGAACGGGGTATTTGAGCGTGGTATTTTAATTGTTAATTTGTTTGTTTTGAGTTAATTAAATACTAATTTCGGTTGAACAAAATGACTACATTTCATTACACAAAAGAAAATACAAACATAAATACGACAGAAATACAATAACACGATGACATGAACTTCCTACTTGTTGCTATTTATCAGATAAGTTTGGTATTCTTTGTCGTGGCGTTTGTCTGCAAGCCCTCTCTAATCAACCAGCTTTTCGCTATCTCATCCGGAAGAGCAGTGAACATATCATTTATTTTGAGGTCCAACACAAATAATAGTGCGTCTGCAACATCAAACTCACCCGTTGCTCCAAGACGTTGCATACGAGCTACCGTATTTGCATAAGTTGTAGAACTTCCCGTTGATTCCACGCTAGTACCCGTATTAGGACTATCAGAGTGCGTCCGAGATTTTTTCATCTGTCTCTCGTGCATTAGGTCAATGAGCATAGTCATCTTATCGTCACTTTCACCACGTTTTCTTCTTGAATTTTGACGTTTAGTTGGTTGAATGGGCGGATTCATTGGAATTTGGGTTGACGGAGGGATTCTTAGAGCTTCACAATTTGGTGTATTCATTGAAGTTTGTTGCAGTGGAGGATTTGATGGCGAATTCAAGTTTGGAATATGATTATTTTGCGTGTCTTCCAATGGTTCCAAAAACCCGTCGAAATTCCATGTCCTGTCAAACGTGCTTTGTGTTGATGGCGGCGTGCCAGTCTGCGACGGTTGTACACTAGCAGCAGAAGTGTACGACGATTGATCAGTTGCATTCGTCCCACGAAATAATTGTTGCATCAGCTCTAAGTTTTCTATTGGTCGTTTCTTATATTTCAAGACACTCGTTCCAAATTCCTAAATGTAAGAAATAAATTGTAAGAAACTGTCTACAAAGGAATGGTAACAAAATAAATTTACAGACCTTAACACGATCTTCCCACCATTCATCGCTTTCAGAGATCGTTCCTTTGTATGCATCCCAACCCGCGCCAGTCTTGTTCATCAGTGCATCCCATTTCATCAAATCCCGTCGAAGACTGTCATATTTGTTTCGGATCTTGGTTTCGTCAATCGGTACGATGTCTGGAAGGGTTTCTATTGCATCGTTGAACTTTTCTGCAATTGCTTTATATACACCTTTTTTGTTGATGCCACAAGCACCATATGCATCAACCGAACATTGCAGCATAATCTGAGTTGCAGTAAACGACCAGTGATGTGCAACCTTTCGATTGGTCATACTAAAAAATGGAAAATTTAATAATGTGGAAGAAAATTTTAGAAGAGGAATGGAGGAGAGTAGTGTGGATGAAAAGGAAGGTGTAGGTGAGAGGGTTTTATAGGTGTGTGGGAGGAACGTTGAAAATAAGCCATTGGTGTCCGACGCGTCGGACGCCAACGGCTTGATTTTCAACGTTCAGCAATCTTTTCATTTGAACGTGGAAAATGATATTCGCGTCCGACGCCAATCGTTTCATTTGAACGTGGAAAATGATATTCGCGTCCGACGCGTCGGACGCGTCAAACGCGAACAAAAACTCCAGCGTGCCATTTATTTGCTGCGAACGCACCCTTAAAATATCGAAATATCTATAGCTTGCAATAACTATTTTTTAATGCACCAACGGATGAACATCAATGTCTTGTTTATGTTTTGTATTAGAAGTCTATCACAAATAAATGATTCAGTGACCGAACAAATTCTCCCCTCAACAACTACCCATTGTACAATATCCATAAACCCATAATTTTACTGCTGTTTACCTCAAATAATCCGAGCGTTGCACATTGTTGTTTTATATTGAGTTGCACTCAAATACTGGTTTTAGCTGATCTCCACATGCAAAGTGATGCCTTGAACGACGTTATAACATTATAATAAATTATGATACCTGTTGCATACTTGCATACAAAAAACACACAAATATTATAAGCATCATGTGTAGGATATTCGCAACAAACTTTGAATCCATTAAGTATGAGATTTCTACTTGTTACTCAGTATATGGAAAGAATTAAACATTAAACTATTCAACTAATCAAGTTTCACTTAACATGAAATCAATTAAATAAAAACATCACCATATTTAAATAAAGGTACGATTTTGGTAGTGGCAGTAGTTGTAGATCTTGATTTTTTTTTTGGGTGTTTCAATTATGATAAAAATAGGAAACTTTATCTCATGTTTCATTAATGGTCGAAAGAATATCAAAATGGCTAGGAAATTAGTAATTACTGCAGTTAGTGTTAGGATTTCAGTATACTTTAACAATATCCAATTGTGAAACCCTAGATCCAAATATGTAATCCATATTGATTTAATTGAGAACAAAATAGAAAATAGATAACTTGATTAGCGGAAGCGTACCTGAATCTTTATTTAATTATTGTTGTACCTGAATTCCATAATTGGTTGCCACAGAGAAGATTATATGTTGTAGAAGAAGAAGAATTTGGTTCGGTCTTCCAAATTGACACAAGCCCTAGATTAGATTCAGCTCTCCGTAGAAGAGGTTAGAGAGTTGCTAAGGCTTGTGTAATTCGGGGACCATAACCCTTTATTTATAGAGTTAGCATTTTGTAATTCGGCCCTTCAACAAATTATAAAACGCCCCGGTATCTACACATTAGGCCCATGATAACTTAAACTTTAAGCCTATTAATTCTAATCCAAAATTAGATCACTTTAATTAGGCTTTACACCAAAATAGCACAACACATTTTATTTTACATATGTGACCCAATTGTCGAAATATTCCAACAATCTCCCCCTGGGTCACATATGAAATAACCTTAAAATGTGTTTGACTTTATGAGCTCCAAAATTTGCTATTTATAACATATGGTGTATCTGAAACAATCTCGTCCATTAATTGGGTTGACAAAGGATCAAAGCGGCATTCGTTACATTTATCGTAACTATACCCATCAATGGTCACATATATCAATACAATCAAACGACATAGATCAATCATGGATGCGTAGCATGGAAATTACATGAAATGTGATCTATACATGTCTATTTCCAACTGGTCCTTCTTTAGTGAGATCAAATGTTTAATATTTAAACAACCTGAGTGCAAAGAAAAATTCATTACTTTATTTCTGATCAGAAAAAAGAACTTGATATGCATATATCTGTAACTGAAGTATAGAGCAATGAGTCATATGACAATACCAAATACAAACTCCCCCTGAACCAAAATATCCTTACATAAAGTTACACCAATTGAGCTACATGCTCATGAAAGACCTTAGGTGATAACCATTTGGTAAGCGGATCCGCCATAATGGAGTTTGTCTAAATATGCTCTATGATTTACCATATATTTTGCACTCTTCCCTTATTGGAAAATAATATATACTTTACTGTCACAATATTACTTGGTCTTTCAATTCTTTATCAATAACTGGAGTCTTGCGACAAAATTTCATTATTATTTTCCATATTTGGATGTCTTATAATTAACCAAAGACAATATTTTCAAAGTGGTGAAAACTATAAGTGCCTAAGTGACATTTTTCCCTTATATAGTTTCATCCATAAAATATATTATCATTGCTAGAAGTGGATCTTTTACGATAATGACATCCAAAATATCTGGATCGTAATTCTTTATGATCTCCAACCGATCCGATATTTTATCTATGAGCATATGATCTTTTATTTTATTCCTTAAAGATATCTCATAACCATTTTGGCTACTAAATCAGTGATCCACTTTTAATATCAGTAAGGTATCTGTCAAATAAAATAATACACGCATATCCATCTGTGTATATACATTAGTATGCATTGGAATTCAAACTGCAAATGCATGAACAATCTTTTGCGTTTCTTTAGTTTCAAGGATGGCAACATTTATCTGTTTTGGTAAAAGAAAATCAATTGAATCGCAGTTTACATACCAAATCTTTTAAGCATTTATCTTCCTAATTCTTTTGTAATAATCCAAATATCACCCCATGAAAAATAATGGTGTATTTGAATCCCAAATACAAAAGACTAATCCATAAATGAGTTTCTTAAGTAGTTTCACCAATGTCTCCATTGAAACATAACTTTAATCTCCATCAGATAATGCTCAAAAATACAAACTGTAGTAAGCTCCAAAGCGATCGATTCTAAAGAATCGTTTACTAAGTCCAAAATGAAACATTCTTTAAAGAAAATAAAATTTCCTTTTAATAATAGCGATTTCAATAAAAGTACCTTATAAAATTCAATATTACCCACTTGATCCCTTTTGGCTTTGAATAGTTATTCATAACCGATGATCTTATTACTTAAGTTAGAGGGAGATTTCAAACTTCATTATCCATATAGATTTATGCTATATGTTCATTTCTTAAATCCACATTTTAAATTAGTACCTTACATGGATTGATGTAAGTCCATAGCATCATCTTTATCATTCCATTATTTATCTTTATGAAGAAATACTACACAATAATCTGAAATAGCATTTCTTCCTATTTAGGTGGATTTCCATAGTGATCTTTGCATTTTGAGGTTGTTGAGTTTGTTTTCTTGAAGCAGTTTCCTTAGCTTAAAGAAAAATTATCTTCAACATCGTCTTATTATGGTTCTTAATTTACTTCTTCTTAATAAAAAAAAAACAAATCTTAAACTTTAAGCGAAGAAGCAACCGCAGTTGAATCAAAGATAATGATTCTCTTTAAAGACAATGGTATTACTTTATTTCTCCCCCAAACTCAACATCCTCAAAAAACTATTGCATTTCCCGCTTTAAAACTTTTCCTTAGTGTGGGTTCATAAAAAAAATTATAAACTTTAAATCGCTTAGAATATCAATAAAGTATTTTCTATCTTTATGATACCTCAATCTATAATTCCTCGGTAAACTGAAACAAAAAATATATTAGTCACCAAAACAAAATTTGAGATATCATTACATAAGTTATTTAGCATAAGTAATCATAACTTGTATGAGCTTCAATTACATAAGATTTGGAATTTATTCATAAATTAACATTACTATTTCTTGATGAACAATAATAACCTAATATGTTCACGTTAGAAATATAAAACCGAAATTTGTCTAAATGACAGCATAAAAAATATATCAAATAAATCCAAAAAAATTGCCTTAAATTTCAATAATAGCTATAAAATATCAAGTATATTTTACTTTATATGTCTATATATCTCGTTAAAGAAACAACTAAAAAAAAAAAATATCCGTATGTTATTTCTTTTCTTTGAGATCCTTAGCGACTTCTTAATCCTTATTCATACATTTATTTATAATGTATATCAAATGAGTACTTTTCAATCATAAAAAACTTCAATCTCTATTTTAGTTACCAAAGCGCTAAATTAGCCCAATAAGATAACATATTATTCTTAAAATAATTTTAATCTTTAAATGAATATACTGAAGATAGCACCAAAAATAACGATAACTTGAGCGTCTTTAACTTTTGAAGCAATATCTTTTTCCGTATAGTACTCATTTATATTTCTTTTACTTTGACTTTATGTAATCAAGCACCACAAAGAGTGCTTGATTTCCCTTATTGTTTTCACAAAAACCGTTTCCATTCTCAGTAGATAACTTATACAAAATTAGTTATCGTTACCTATAGCACATCCTTGAAAACTTCTGATGTATTTACTTAATGATCATTTAACTCTTGCCTTTGAATTCTATCACCTTTCAATATTCTTCATAACATTATAAGAATATTTAACCGTAGTAGGGTTGGCTGTAACCCTCTTAGTTACAAGAGTTAAATCTATAAAGTCAAGAACAAATAACATGCTCTCATAAAAAATCCTTATATTTATCCCAAAACAAGATGGAAATATTCTTTAAATTGACAGATAATTCAGTTA
This sequence comes from Allium sativum, assembly GCA_030737875.1. Classification (NCBI taxonomy): domain Eukaryota; kingdom Viridiplantae; phylum Streptophyta; class Magnoliopsida; order Asparagales; family Amaryllidaceae; genus Allium; species Allium sativum. Next base: position 649,233,559 of record CM060909.1, read on the forward strand.
AATTAGCTGAAAATGAACAAAAAATAAAATGAAGATTGACCGTATATGCTCATAGCCAAATATCAACCATAGTAAATTCAAATAATTGGTAAGTCTCTTCTCAAGATACCTAGTACACATTAATATCAAGTCTTTGGACAGTAATATTAACTGTAAGTGGTACTCTTGTTGTAATGATCAAACACTGACAATAAATTCAAGTCAAATAACAACCTTCCTTTGGGCCGATTAATTATTCACTCGAAAAACTTTATAATTGTCACGTATTTACCATCACACATGTGTAAGTGATTCGGCCAAACATTAGCCTTCCTTTGGGCGGACTAATATTCGCATGAATAACTACACACAAATATTAAACATTTTCATGAACCACCAAAATATAGAGGTCACTTTGGTGACATATTATTTTAAAGTTAATTCACTACTAATGTAAAATATTTACAGCTGTAAAGAGACGCCAAAATTATATTTGAATTTATCCTTAATATATGTGCAATATATTTTGAGTGTTATAAAACACTCTCAATGCTTTAGGTCTATATGACATCTGAAAAACTCAAAATTATAATAATAGCATAACGAGTTTTAGTCATAATTGTCATAATATGTTGCTTTAGGTATGCAGTTATATTCATGACATTTCCTTAATAAATATGATATATGACATCATAAATAAATCACGATATCATAGATGAATGTCATGATCAATTACCACATAAAATTATGTGTAATCGACATAATAAATATCATACTGAATAACCTGAATGACTGAAGTAATCATGATGTATATCCGAAGCATAATATAACATGTGCTTTTTTTTATACTGTCAACCGAACCAAAAAAAAAAAAAAAAAAACTTTTTTTTTAAACTGTAGAAGTTACTGTAGTTTGACCATAATAAAGTAACCTACTAATCATTATCCTAAAATGTAGGCGAATTGGTCAAAGATTCAAACATGATAGCTAATTATATTAAGCAACACAAATGCTAAATATTATAAACCAAACCCAAAAGGCATAAAATAAAAGCATCATGACAGGTTACCGAAACATCATACACATGCCATGAAACATTATATGACAAATAAGTTAATGTGGCATGTCCTACATCCATACAATAAGTAATAATTGTTCCAAACAGTGCACATGATATATAAAAAAAAAACTTTTTTTTTTTTAAAGCCCGTAAGGATAGCATGAGATTCGCTCATTAGAGCTTCCGAAACTTTACGCAAAAAACGGGTTCAAGACTTGGTCAAAACAAATAATATAGTATAATATATGACACCAGAAGTATATAACAATAGACCGGCGGCTGCAGAATACAACTTATAACTAGACGTAATAAACATATGTTTTTGATATATTTTTAAACAAAAAACCAGAACCCGTTGAATTAACATATTGACAAACTATATTATATTAACATTATTCATGCTGGATCCATAGAACCAATGAAATAACATGGAGATAATAGATCTGAATCAATATAGATCTAAAACTTAAACCAAAAAAAAAAAAAGCTTTTTTTTTAATATTATTAGCCGCAGTAAATAAAGTCAACCTGTTGTGAAATGAAAACATAACATATAAACCGTATGAATTGAAAACACAATTCAACATTTGTTCTGAAATGGCAAAACAACATGTATAAAAGAAAAAGAAAAACAAAATTTTCCCAATAGAATCAATAATGGTTGGCTCTGATACCACTTGTTAGGATTTCAGTATACTTTAACAATATCCAATTGTGAAACCCTAGATCCAAATATGTAATCCATATTGATTTAATTGAGAACAAAATAGAAAATAGATAACTTGATTAGCGGAAGCGTACCTGAATCTTTATTTAATTATTGTTGTACCTGAATTCCATAATTGGTTGCCACAGAGAAGATTATATGTTGTAGAAGAAGAAGAATTTGGTTCGGTCTTCCAAATTGACACAAGCCCTAGATTAGATTCAGCTCTCCGTAGAAGAGGTTAGAGAGTTGCTAAGGCTTGTGTAATTCGGGGACCATAACCCTTTATTTATAGAGTTGGCATTTTGTAATTCGGCCCTTCAACAAATTATAAAACGCCCCGGTATCTACACATTAGGCCCATGATAACTTAAACTTTAAGCCTATTAATTCTAATCCAAAATTAGATCACTTTAATTAGGCTTTACACCAAAATAGCACAACACATTTTATTTTACATATGTGACCCAATTGTCGAAATATTCCAACAGTTAGCGCCTGTTCATGCACTAACTTGAAGATATTAAATAATATTTCAATGTACTGGGCAAAATTGTCAAGAATGAGATGGTTTTTTGTGCAAATGAAATAATATTTTTAAATCGAACGATACCTAAGTAGAGAAGTATTTTGGGCACAAATCCTTGTTAGTGATCATCTACAATATTTTTACAGATTTTTGCAATTTGTTTTACATAAACAGTTGAGTTGAGTACTAATTTTTTATTAAAGTTAGTGAATCTATTCATAGAAGATTGTATAACTGAAAGAAAAAATATATATTTTAATAGTGTACATCAAAATATTCAATGACTTCAGTGCTTATAAGTGATGGTAAATAGTGACCTTCCTAAATTTTTGGATTACGTACAGACTGAAACCAAGAGTAAAAAAAGATCATCCACTTACAAACAAATTTATAGTGACAGCCAATTTTTCCACACGCTCCCTATACTCAGCTGCAATGAAAATGCAACAAATTAAATGGTTAACAAAAGAAAATAGTACATTGTAAAAAATAATAATATATAATGCACTTCAAACGTACAATTACTTTATTAGGAAGATAGTAAAAAAACAAAAGGAAGCATACCAACCTTTGAGATTGCTAGTTTCTTCATGTCATATTAACTTGCTCCACATCGGAGTTTTATTTTTGGTCCGCCAGCTCTGCAATATATATGTAACCATATAATCAACAAAAACATGATAGCATAATATATTTACTGAATTGAATAATCATAATTACAAATATGTAAACTATTACAGTACATCAGAAGAATAAAAAGTTTCAACAACAGGCTGTAAAAGGTTATTGTTAAGAAGAACAATTGATTTTCATCACAAATGAGAAATTCAACAACAAATCAACTACCATTTTGGATCACCTGCTCAAACTGAAGTGCTAATGTACCTCATCAGTTGGTATAATTTCAAGATTATCAACCAAGATAGAAAACTATTCTGTAAGGCAAACTTCACCTCGAAGCTTGTTTTTCATCATATGGTTAAAGGAAAAAAGAAGTTTAACCAAGTTACATAATATTGTAATAAACATTATTGTATCAAATGACTTACGTCAACCTATTAAAAATAATTATCTTTGGAGCTTCCTAATATAAGAAGTCATTATCAATACTTTCAATAGTAGTCAAATTAAAAAGTCATCGCTCTTAATTAGGAATTACAATAGTAGAAAATTGGAAATACTGGTACAAAATAGAGAGATACCTTAAATTTCATGAACACCGGTGAAACAGAACTAATTTAGGAACATAGTTACATGCGTAATAATTATGATAGAAAACAATGAATGCAAAAAAATATAGATTTGACCTTCAATTCATCTTTGGTAAGAAAAGAGGATGTTGTGTTATAGATCAGAAAAGGACGTTGTGAAAAGGGCGTTTGTGCTGAGATGCAAATGAGCAGTTATATTATGTAGTTGGGATGTTGAATTAATTTCAGTGTTTGAGGAGAGAAAAGGAAGAAAAAATTCACAACCTGCCATTATAATTAACATGAGGAAGAATATCAAATTAGCATAGAAGAAGGAAAAATGTGAATCGATAACAAAATAGATCGTGCAGTTATCCGGGCTAGTGGGGAATATCGTGAAGGAGGACGGTTTGCAGAAAAATGATTCCGATAAAAGGTTTAAAAAATTCAAGGTGCCATTTCTTTTTTACGTGGAGAATTTAGAGCCACTTGATTACTTTTATAGTATTAATCCAAACCGTTCTTTGTCTCTTGGTTTGTCTTACCAAGGGATTTTATTATATAGATCTCCAATATTTATTAGTTCTTGTAACCATAACAATATTTATGTTGGTTTTGTCCTTTTTCTATTTTACATTTAAATACCAACATTTAATAAATCCTATAATGTAAAGATTTCTTTCAACTATTCTTATACCATTTTACAATTAAGTACATATTTAAAAATTAATCGGGCGATCTTAGTTAAAACTATTCAAATAAACAACAAAGAAAAAAAAATTGTTGATTAGTCTAATAAATTCTAAAAAATGATAACTCAACATACATATCATATTTATATTGTCAAAATGGTAAAGCTAATTTTTATTTCAAGTCCGCATAGTTTAAAGTTTTAGCGATTACATATAAATTATTGCAGTTTTGTCATTTTACCTTCAAATATCAACATTTTAGTAACTACAACAATTATTTGCTGACTTCTCCTACATTCTCTTATATTGTTTTACATTCGTGGTCATATACGAATTTATCAAGTGGTCTTAAAATTAAACATTTTAATAGGTCTAGTTAACAAATATCTATTTTTTGATTATAAATCAAAGATGATTCACTCTGGTATACCACATTCGAATGGACATAAATGGTTTAATCATTTTTCCATTCAAGTTCGCATAATTTAAATATATGAAATTTGTCTTTAATTATCTTATATCATTTGAAGCATTGCTAATGGCGGCACCCTCCTCCCCTTCCTCCTCTTCCTCTTTCAACTTTTATTCGGCCTTCCCTCAGGTTCCATCCCGTCCACCTGATCCTCCTCCTCAACCTGTAAATTCCCCTTCTGATAATTCGAACCCTTCTACTCAATTTGTCTTTGACTTGTCCTTATCTCAAAATCATTTATCAGATCCAGATCCAAAAATTCAAGGTGATCCATTGGCAATTTCTAATCAGAGCTCGAACGCTCTAAATTCTAATTTGGATTCAATCAATCCTTTGCAAGCTGTTCCCTTTGCTAAATTGCATGTTCGAACTCCTAATATTCCAGTTGATCCTTTGGCAAATTCCAATCAGATCTCAAGCGCTTCAAATCCTGATTTTAATTCAATCGATACTTGCAAGTTGTTCCCTTTGCTAAGTTGCCTGTTCAAACTAACGGCTTATTGCAGAACAATCATAACCTTGTCAATTCTGCTTCCAACCTGTTGGTAACCCTAATCCATCTTTGTCTCCATCAGCTTCGGCCGATCTAGGGAATTCACCCTCCATTGTGAACCCTCTTTATAATATTTCATCAAACACCTCCTCTGCAACCAAAATCACCTCCTACTAACTCTACAATGCAAGATCCTCTCAAAGTTAAATCTGATTTTACCTCGTTATTCAAGGCGTTACCTAGGAATGCAGGCAGTTACAAACCCATACACTTTGATATACCAATAGAAGCTCCCAAAAGGAAAATTCCAGAATTAGTCAAGCAGCAAGGAATGAATTTCTGGAGTGAGTACGTTGTGGTTTTTTTTAGATGGCACTCTATCATATATCACTATTGTCAACTATTTACGCAAGTATTGGAAACTGGATGGTGAGGTAGACATTAAGTCAGATGGGTTCAACTTCTTCTTCAAATTCTCGAATGAATAAGACAAAGAGAAGGTACTTCATGTTGATCCCATCTTCATTAGAGGATATATGTGTATAATAACAAGATGGGATCCCTCTATTGGTAGTTTAGTGTCACAAATCAAAAAGGTACCGATCTGGATTCACTTGCATAGGATACCTCTCATTCTATGGACACTTTGTGGTATCAATTGGCTTGTTTGTCATATTGGAAGGCTTATCTGTTTTGATGAGAGTACTGAAAAGATGCAACGGTTTAAATATGTTAAAGCTTTAGTAGAAATAAGTCCAGATTATGAATCGCCTGACAATATTGTGGTTGATGAGCTTGGTGTTAATTGTCCATAAGTTAAAGTTTCTTATGATTGGACGCCATTGCTTTGTACCATCTTCAAAGTTTTTGGACACTGCACGGAGGAGTGTGAGCATAATTGTAACGTCCCGCATTTTTACCGGTTTATATTTGAATATTTAAATCAGTTTAAATATTGAATTCGTAATATAAGTAGATTTATATATTAATTAAAACGAAGTTGAACGTATAAAAATATATATTCAATATAATCGAGTTCATAACGACGTTGCAGTTCGTAATTTAATGTTCTGAACTTCAACTGAGTGTATAGAACTCGTTTTAAATCGGATTTCTGCAAAACAAGAAATATTGAAATCTATTGAACTGTATTTTTCTAACAGAAGTGAAAAATCAATATTTCGTCGTATAGATTGCAAAATATGTCAAAATCAAATATTCAGAAAGTCGCTATGAAATCGTATATCGACCGTAACGGGTTATTTGAAATAACTTCTTATCGGTTGCAAATCTGGACAAAGTTCCTTTGAGGCGCAGCGATAATTTAATTTTTAGAATTTTACTGTGATTTTTAATTAATTTAATAAGCAACTTTTTATTTGAAGTATTTTGCACCCTATACCAATATTTTGGGTTTTCAAAATATGAGTTAATCTACCGATATTATTATATTTTTGGGATCGCGACACCTCATTGGACATGATTGTGTTCTTATTTCTGTCCATAGCGGTTTGAACATGAATATAATTTTGTGTAACAGGGGTACACAATATGTTATAATTTAAAACACACGCCTACCCATTCTCTATGACCATTTGAAAACCCACCGCGTCTACGCTTTCAAACCCAAGACTGATTGAAGTGAAAAATCTGAGCCTACCACATACAAATATATACGCTGAAGCCCACTTTTGCAAACCACCCTATAAGGTCTATACAATCCTACTCCTTCCTTTCTAAGCAAACGCACTGTACCTCCTATATACTAGCTAGGAACTTATTGTCAAAGGACCCATTTAAAATAAATTAAAGCTCATCCTAGATTTTAGACTAGAAGCATGGGTATGTATTAATTAATAATCGTGTAGAGAGAGATATGTATCTGAACGGCAAACCTACCCTAAGTTACTTTTGCCTGTCTATCATCGAAACCATGCAAACCATGTTCATCACAGTGCCGACAGAGGAATCAGATCAGTGTATATTTGCAAACCTCTTGACATGACTTAACTTTGAAAACATAAACTACCCTACATCCTACAACACCCCCTAATACGTGTTTGCCAAGGCTCTCCTTCTATAAATACACAAGCCTCCTTCATGTTCTTCATTTTCACGGAAACAACGAAAAAGAAAACACAGTAAACATCGATCTACCCTCCCATTCGAAATCTCAAAACTCATCACTCTTAAATACTCTCAGGCTATGCTCCACCCTCATTTAGTTTAACGCTGTTCGAAGCTATCATCACCTGCTGGAAGACGGACAACAAGTGGTAGGGCTCGTGTATGGGATGGTTTGGTTTACAGGAGCGGGTGTTTGTGAGTTACTGGAAGTAGAGGAGGCACTGTGCGTTTTGGGAAGCGTTGCATGGATTTGTGAAAGTGTGGATGGGAGTGTATGGTGGGAAGGCTAAAAACGTGGAAGGCAAAAGAGGGTGGGCATGTACATGCAAGGTGGCGTGAGCATGAATGTTTGGTGCGTGTCATTTTGTAGAAGTTATTTTGTTTTTGGTGTTCATTGAAAGGGCTGATAACATGAAGAAAATGCGGTGAAAAAGGCCAGTTTGACTTGCGAGTGTTTAATGTGGATGGAAGCATACTGAAAGGTTCGACAGGAAGCTGCGGGTTTGTTTGTGATGGTTTCGCGCGCACGTGGGAAGGGACGTCTGGTTAATCGACTGGCCGCAAATCGTTATTTAACGGTTAACGCGCCAAGGTGAGTAAATTCACTAACTCTCTTTTTATTTAAAATATTTTAATTATATTTTAAATAATGGTTGAATGCTGTGAGATGGTTGTTTAGACAAATTATGGTTGAAATATTACTTATCGTTGCATATGTACACATCACCGGTTGGATACTGATTTCATCGATTATAATATTCCCTAGGATGGAACCAGTGTTAATTGTTGACTAACATCGGTGGATGCAGGAAACCGGTTGGTGGAATCCAACCGGATTCCTCAGTATTTATATGTACTGTGTGTTTTATATAGATGCACTGTTTGAACCCAAATGACTTTTGAAACCTTGTGTTAATATTAGCGTTGAATGGAAATTCGAACGTTATTTTGATTTAATCAATAGATGATATCGATTAAGAAAGTGGCAACAACCAATCGTAAATGTATCATTTGTTTTAAACCGCTATTGTTTTACCAAATCCCACCGTGTGCGAAGCACGTGTTTCACCATACTTACTAAATGCTTTGGTAAGTAGATTCTTATATTGATAAGATTAATAAGTATGTAGGCGGAGATGAACTTGATGATTAATAAAAAGTATTTATGGCTTTAAGAACAAGTAAATGAGATATATACAAATAGATTATGGTTGATTTCATATTAAGTAAGACTAGTTAGAATCGATTATTGTTTATTTAATAGTAAATGAGATTATTTAGAAATAAATTATTTTTCTATAGTAATCGATACAAGTGAAATTATTTGGATAAATAAATGTTATTTATTCAAAATGAAAAGCTTTGTTAGAATTGATTTGTGGGTTAATCATGGCTAAATATTTATCAAGCAAACTGTTTTGATCAATAATTGGTTATTTAATAAAATTAGATTGGAATGATTAATCTAATGTAATAAATTAACGAATAGTTGGTTTAGTTTAAATAAGATTTTAAAGTATAAGGGATTTGTCTAAGGAAGACAAAGCGAAGAGGAATGTTTAAAAAGAGATTTGTCTAAGAAAGACGAAGCGGAGGAAATGTTTAAAATGGGTTTGAATAAGGAAGTCGAAGCTAATGTAAATAACCGAGTTTTCAAAATAAGGATGTGGCGTCATAAAACCCTATTTAAAATATAGCAAGAAGCACGTTTACTGATTTAAAAGTATAAGGGGTTGGAATTACAAATTTATATCTATTCTAAGGTAAGAACGTCGTCAATCAAGGTCTGAGAGGTAATTAAAATACCCCAACTTGAACGGCTTCACAATTATCGAGGGATGGTATTTGTTTCGTAACAGGAAGAGGTGTTAAGATTTTGGTAACAGTAAAAGATATCAAGATTTTGTAACAGAAGGAGATGTTAATATTTTGTAACGGAAAGAGATGTCAAGATTTTTGTAACGGAAAGAGATGTCAAGATTTTTGTAACGGTAAGAGATGTCAAGAACAGTATAAGGTGGAACATAGCAGCGTATTTCAAGTATTTGAACTACAGCGATAAAACAACGCTGTTGACTAGGCTTAAGCATGATTTTATATAGCACTACTCCCTAGGGAATGTAAACAGTCTGTTTTGAAATCCACTTATTCTAAAGTAATAGGTAACGATGATTATCTAAAAAAATATAAGAACGAGTAGTGGAGAATCGTTTCAAAAAACGATGACATCATTTCGATGTTTGAAATATGATTAGAGTTAAATAACACTATTAGAAATGGGAATTATAATTCGACGATGATGAATGTTAAATAAAAGTGCCCATGGTTGTGTGATGATAATTATACATTTGATTGGATGTTTGGTTTTACTTCGATAGTTAAATAACCGACTATCGAAGTGTTTGACCATCGTTGTCAATACGGAGAGACCGGTTAGATATATTATCGAAAACCACTCCGTATAGGCATAGGCGTTGCGAATTAGATTATGTTGAAGATAATCGAAGACGGAGTAAAATACAAGGGTCGTCCTGTTCCAGAATGGTGTTTTCAGTTTGTCCAGTCCCAGGACAACTTGTATGGACGAATGTCTGACAGAGTGTTCCTAACGATCACATAAGACGATCTTTCCAAGGTATTACGTCTGGTGGCGGAAAAATTCGTTTCTCTTAGCTTTTATACCCGTAATATTTTTGAGAAGATCAACTAGTGATTTGACGGGTTTGACGATGTGGCATTCAAAGTGTATGATGGCCAGATGTTCAAAAAGGTAGGCGTAGCCTCAAGCTTCACAACCGGGAAATGACAAAATCGGGCAGGCAGCATGGCTATGTGGGTCGCTCCCATTAGGATGTATAATCACCTATCTAGAGAAATTCCTTTTGTTTCTTAATCTATCGATTCTGCCCATTCGGGAACGGTGGTTTGAGTCCAACCGTTGGTGATATACATTCGATACACTCAAGCGAAATGAGTGGTCGGTCATGTGTGGGCCGGGTCACAAGATGTTCTTGTTGAACCCCGTGTATTCGCCTCTAGAGATACATTATCGGAAGGTGGTCCCATACCTTGTCATAGTTGGAATCCAATCTCCAATAAGCGCCCTGCGGGTTTTGATTTTATACTATGTATGTAGAGCGTGAGATGCAAGCGTTCTACTATTTGGTTATTTATTTGATTAGACATTATTATAATATCACTGGATTTTGATATCAATAATGATTTGGGTTATAGTAAGGTAAAAACCGTCCGTGTTTATGTGTGGGCTGGTCTTACTATTATCCTTTTTGTTTCAAAAAGGATTTTCAAAGTTAAGCAGTATGGTTGGAATTTACTCACACCAGTCCCATGACTGACCCAGAGTTTATTTTGTTTGTTGTCCCTAAACTCTTGGGTGCCCAAATTTGTACGGGCAGTCAAGTGTTTCAGGCTTTGCAGATTCGCTTGAAGGGGCTAAAAGCAGAAGGCTTCACCGTTAGTATGTAGAGACTATTTCCGCTGTGATATGATGTATTGTACTCTGATAATGGTATGTATATACAATACGGTTTTGTATTTCAAAGTTATGTTATATAATATATTTTATTCGCTCCGCTGTGAGATTCGTGTTTACTCTGATTCTACTCAGTTGTGGTTCTTCTTCTTCTTCTATTCTATTAGTTCTATCTTATCTTTCTCATCCTCTTATTTCTTCCTATTAATGACCTGGTATTTTCGATGTCTGAACAGTCGACGCTGGGTTTTGTGTCGATTTTCGGAGTCGAAAACCGCTGGGCCGTTACAGTGGTATCAGAGCATAAGGTTAAGTGATTACCTTGGCTCTGTGGTGTGACTCAATAGAGATGAGGTCAGTAGTACCTTAGATTGAGTTTGAGTGTATCTATATGAGCGCGTATTTGTAAATTGATATAAAAAACATTTTTTATTGTGTTGATTGATCTGGTGAGTGGTATATAAATTCCAGATCGACGCGTTTAGCTGACGAGGTCGATAGGGATTTATAAACGCTTGGATAGAGAATTTTGACATAGTATTGTTTTGAAAGAGAGTAAATGAAATAATTTTACTCGAAATATATTTTGATATAAAAAAAAAATAAAAAAAAAACCTATATATTGGAATTATCTAGTATATATTGAATGTGTTGGGTGAACTTATGATTGAATAAGATTTATAATTGGATTAGTTATATAAATAACCAATCGAAATATTTTATAAATATAATATGTAAAATCAGATGAATTAAATCTGAAATTTAAACCAGAATTGGAATAAAAATTCTGAAACATGAAAATGTTTGTAAATGAATTTCGAATTAAATATATGGAATTTTAAGATCCTGGGGAAATTTTGAAATATTATCCAAGTTTCGAAAAGATATTTTTGAAGTAATTTCAAATAAAAGTATTTGAATATGAGTTTTGAAAGTGATATAGTATTGAACTCACTTTGATCGCTGGAAATAAATTCCGATGATGAAGTCGACCATTATCGGTGTTCATTTTCGAGTTCTAAGTGCCGGATTACTACCAAAAATTTTGTTTTTGAATTATTGTGAGGAAACAAGTTGTCAGGAATTCAAAGGTTTTGAATTGCTATGTTATGAATATATATGTATGTTATTTCAAACTGATTTGAAACAAAACCTCAGGAATTTGAATTCTGAAATTTAAAATTTACTTATGAAGTAAATAAACAGAGGATTTAAATAAGTCAAATAAAATGTGAATTGAATTAAAGGCAAGTATGTGGAAATCGCACTGGAATAAGGATTTGACTTGGCAAAATAGTTGAGTTGTGAATTGAGATTAGGAATGGAACCGAACTTGGTTGAGAAATTTGATTATTTGGAATTGGAATTGAACTGGGGTTTAAAAAAAAAAAAAAAAAAAAAGAATTTTGAGTTGGGATGTAAGAGAATTATTGATTGAGAATAAACTGACTGGAGATCAGTTGGAGATGCATTTGGGTATGCTGAATGGATTGCAAATGGAAGCGAGAAAGTTGGATGCCCAATGAAGGGAGAAGGTCCAGAGTGGCGTGTTGTAGTACCGAATGAACCGTGCAGCGGAAAGGTTGACAAAGTTCTCCGAAAATTAAAGTGTTAGAAAATTTTCAAAATTTTGAAAATTTTCGTTACAAAGAAGGGAATTAATATTTTAATCAGTTCAGTTGGAACTGAAATTTTGAAGTAAACCAAAAGAATTTTTAACATGTTTACAACAGAAATTGTAGCATTTTTCCTATCTTAGCAATTTCGAGGACGAAATTATTTTAAGGGGGAAGGAATGTAACGTCCCACATTTTTACCGGTTTATATTTGAATATTTAAATCAGTTTAAATATTGAATTCGTAATATAAGTAGATTTATATATTAATTAAAACGAAGTTGAACGTATAAAAATATATATTCAATATAATCGAGTTCATAACGACGTTGCAGTTCGTAATTTAATGTTCTGAACTTCAACTGAGTGTATAGAACTCGTTTTAAATCGGATTTCTGCAAAACAAGAAATATTGAAATCTATTGAACTGTATTTTTCTAACAGAAGTGAAAAATCAATATTTCGTCGTATAGATTGCAAAATATGTCAAAATCAAATATTCAGAAAGTCGCTATGAAATCGTATATCGACCGTAACGGGTTATTTGAAATAACTTCTTATCGGTTGCAAATCTGGACAAAGTTCCTTTGAGGCGCAGCGATAATTTAATTTTTAGAATTTTACTGTGATTTTTAATTAATTTAATAAGCAACTTTTTATTTGAAGTATTTTGCACCCTATACCAATATTTTGGGTTTTCAAAATATGAGTTAATCTACCGATATTATTATATTTTTGGGATCGCGACACCTCATTGGACATGATTGTGTTCTTATTTCTGTCCATAGCGGTTTGAACATGAATATAATTTTGTGTAACAGGGGTACACAATATGTTATAATTTAAAACACACGCCTACCCATTCTCTATGACCATTTGAAAACCCACCGCGTCTACGCTTTCAAACCCAAGACTGATTGAAGTGAAAAATCTGAGCCTACCACATACAAATATATACGCTGAAGCCCACTTTTGCAAACCACCCTATAAGGTCTATACAATCCTACTCCTTCCTTTCTAAGCAAACGCACTGTACCTCCTATATACTAGCTAGGAACTTATTGTCAAAGGACCCATTTAAAATAAATTAAAGCTCATCCTAGATTTTAGACTAGAAGCATGGGTATGTATTAATTAATAATCGTGTAGAGAGAGATATGTATCTGAACGGCAAACCTACCCTAAGTTACTTTTGCCTGTCTATCATCGAAACCATGCAAACCATGTTCATCACAGTGCCGACAGAGGAATCAGATCAGTGTATATTTGCAAACCTCTTGACATGACTTAACTTTGAAAACATAAACTACCCTACATCCTACAACACCCCCTAATACGTGTTTGCCAAGGCTCTCCTTCTATAAATACACAAGCCTCCTTCATGTTCTTCATTTTCACGGAAACAACGAAAAAGAAAACACAGTAAACATCGATCTACCCTCCCATTCGAAATCTCAAAACTCATCACTCTTAAATACTCTCAGGCTATGCTCCACCCTCATTTAGTTTAACGCTGTTCGAAGCTATCATCACCTGCTGGAAGACGGACAACAAGTGGTAGGGCTCGTGTATGGGATGGTTTGGTTTACAGGAGCGGGTGTTTGTGAGTTACTGGAAGTAGAGGAGGCACTGTGCGTTTTGGGAAGCGTTGCATGGATTTGTGAAAGTGTGGATGGGAGTGTATGGTGGGAAGGCTAAAAACGTGGAAGGCAAAAGAGGGTGGGCATGTACATGCAAGGTGGCGTGAGCATGAATGTTTGGTGCGTGTCATTTTGTAGAAGTTATTTTGTTTTTGGTGTTCATTGAAAGGGCTGATAACATGAAGAAAATGCGGTGAAAAAGGCCAGTTTGACTTGCGAGTGTTTAATGTGGATGGAAGCATACTGAAAGGTTCGACAGGAAGCTGCGGGTTTGTTTGTGATGGTTTCGCGCGCACGTGGGAAGGGACGTCTGGTTAATCGACTGGCCGCAAATCGTTATTTAACGGTTAACGCGCCAAGGTGAGTAAATTCACTAACTCTCTTTTTATTTAAAATATTTTAATTATATTTTAAATAATGGTTGAATGCTGTGAGATGGTTGTTTAGACAAATTATGGTTGAAATATTACTTATCGTTGCATATGAACACATCACCGGTTGGATACTGATTTCATCGATTATAATATTCCCTAGGATGGAACCAGTGTTAATTGTTGACTAACATCGGTGGATGCAGGAAACCGGTTGGTGGAATCCAACCGGATTCCTCAGTATTTATATGTACTGTGTGTTTTATATAGATGCACTGTTTGAACCCAAATGACTTTTGAAACCTTGTGTTAATATTAGCGTTGAATGGAAATTCGAACGTTATTTTGATTTAATCAATAGATGATATCGATTAAGAAAGTGGCAACAACCAATCGTAAATGTATCATTTGTTTTAAACCGCTATTGTTTTACCAAATCCCACCGTGTGCGAAGCACGTGTTTCACCATACTTACTAAATGCTTTGGTAAGTAGATTCTTATATTGATAAGATTAATAAGTATGTAGGCGGAGATGAACTTGATGATTAATAACAAGTATTTATGGCTTTAAGAACAAGTAAATGAGATATATACAAATAGATTATGGTTGATTTCATATTAAGTAAGACTAGTTAGAATCGATTATTGTTTATTTAATAGTAAATGAGATTATTTAGAAATAAATTATTTTTCTATAGTAATCGATACAAGTGAAATTATTTGGATAAATAAATGTTATTTATTCAAAATGAAAAGCTTTGTTAGAATTGATTTGTGGGTTAATCATGGCTAAATATTTATCAAGCAAACTGTTTTGATCAATAATTGGTTATTTAATAAAATTAGATTGGAATGATTAATCTAATGTAATAAATTAACGAATAGTTGGTTTAGTTTAAATAAGATTTTAAAGTATAAGGGATTTGTCTAAGGAAGACAAAGCGAAGAGGAATGTTTAAAAAGAGATTTGTCTAAGAAAGACGAAGCGGAGGAAATGTTTAAAATGGGTTTGAATAAGGAAGTCGAAGCTAATGTAAATAACCGAGTTTTCAAAATAAGGATGTGGCGTCATAAAACCCTATTTAAAATATAGCAAGAAGCACGTTTACTGATTTAAAAGTATAAGGGGTTGGAATTACAAATTTATATCTATTCTAAGGTAAGAACGTCGTCAATCAAGGTCTGAGAGGTAATTAAAATACCCCAACTTGAACGGCTTCACAATTATCGAGGGATGGTATTTGTTTCGTAACAGGAAGAGGTGTTAAGATTTTGGTAACAGTAAAAGATATCAAGATTTTGTAACAGAAGGAGATGTTAATATTTTGTAACGGAAAGAGATGTCAAGATTTTTGTAACGGAAAGAGATGTCAAGATTTTTGTAACGGTAAGAGATGTCAAGAACAGTATAAGGTGGAACATAGCAGCGTATTTCAAGTATTTGAACTACAGCGATAAAACAACGCTGTTGACTAGGCTTAAGCATGATTTTATATAGCACTACTCCCTAGGGAATGTAAACAGTCTGTTTTGAAATCCACTTATTCTAAAGTAATAGGTAACGATGATTATCTAAAAAAATATAAGAACGAGTAGTGGAGAATCGTTTCAGAAAACGATGACATCATTTCGATGTTTGAAATATGATTAGAGTTAAATAACACTATTAGAAATGGGAATTATAATTCGACGATGATGAATGTTAAATAAAAGTGCCCATGGTTGTGTGATGATAATTATACATTTGATTGGATGTTTGGTTTTACTTCGATAGTTAAATAACCGACTATCGAAGTGTTTGACCATCGTTGTCAATACGGAGAGACCGGTTAGATATATTATCGAAAACCACTCCGTATAGGCATAGGCGTTGCGAATTAGATTATGTTGAAGATAATCGAAGACGGAGTAAAATACAAGGGTCGTCCTGTTCCAGAATGGTGTTTTCAGTTTGTCCAGTCCCAGGACAACTTGTATGGACGAATGTCTGACAGAGTGTTCCTAACGATCACATAAGACGATCTTTCCAAGGTATTACGTCTGGTGGCGGAAAAATTCGTTTCTCTTAGCTTTTATACCCGTAATATTTTTGAGAAGATCAACTAGTGATTTGACGGGTTTGACGATGTGGCATTCAAAGTGTATGATGGCCAGATGTTCAAAAAGGTAGGCGTAGCCTCAAGCTTCACAACCGGGAAATGACAAAATCGGGCAGGCAGCATGGCTATGTGGGTCGCTCCCATTAGGATGTATAATCACCTATCTAGAGAAATTCCTTTTGTTTCTTAATCTATCGATTCTGCCCATTCGGGAACGGTGGTTTGAGTCCAACCGTTGGTGATATACATTCGATACACTCAAGCGAAATGAGTGGTCGGTCATGTGTGGGCCGGGTCACAAGATGTTCTTGTTGAACCCCGTGTATTCGCCTCTAGAGATACATTATCGGAAGGTGGTCCCATACCTTGTCATAGTTGGAATCCAATCTCCAATAAGCGCCCTGCGGGTTTTGATTTTATACTATGTATGTAGAGCGTGAGATGCAAGCGTTCTACTATTTGGTTATTTATTTGATTAGACATTATTATAATATCACTGGATTTTGATATCAATAATGATTTGGGTTATAGTAAGGTAAAAACCGTCCGTGTTTATGTGTGGGCTGGTCTTACTATTATCCTTTTTGTTTCAAAAAGGATTTTCAAAGTTAAGCAGTATGGTTGGAATTTACTCACACCAGTCCCATGACTGACCCAGAGTTTATTTTGTTTGTTGTCCCTAAACTCTTGGGTGCCCAAATTTGTACGGGCAGTCAAGTGTTTCAGGCTTTGCAGATTCGCTTGAAGGGGCTAAAAGCAGAAGGCTTCACCGTTAGTATGTAGAGACTATTTCCGCTGTGATATGATGTATTGTACTCTGATAATGGTATGTATATACAATACGGTTTTGTATTTCAAAGTTATGTTATATAATATATTTTATTCGCTCCGCTGTGAGATTCGTGTTTACTCTGATTCTACTCAGTTGTGGTTCTTCTTCTTCTTCTATTCTATTAGTTCTATCTTATCTTTCTCATCCTCTTATTTCTTCCTATTAATGACCTGGTATTTTCGATGTCTGAACAGTCGACGCTGGGTTTTGTGTCGATTTTCGGAGTCGAAAACCGCTGGGCCGTTACAATAATACAAGGAAACATGACCTAGAGCATGATTAGGAATATGAGCAGAAACTGTACACTATGGTACTAGATGAGTCAATGAAAAACAACATTTGAGCAATGATACAATGCCAGCTTCTCAGAATGAATGGAGACAGGTTGTACATCGAAAGAGGCAAATGTGGGACAAGAAGGTGAATTCTGAGCAAACACAGAATAAAGATCCTATAAAGGTGGTCATTCCTGAAAAGACGAATAATGCGGATGAGATTAGTAATGGTAAGGAGAAGATTTTGCAGGATAATGCGCAACATAATGGGGATGGAATTAATAATGGAAAGGAGCATTCCATGTAGCATAAAGCACATAAAGTGTTAATAATTGATAGTGAAGGATCGGTACACAAGTAGAGTGAGTCCAAACGTGAAAAGGTAGGCTTTGAAAACAACAATTTAGTAAAAATGGAAGTAACTCGGTCCAATAAAGATAAACGAAAACAAGTAGTGGCTGATGAAGGAATTATTAATGAGGAAGTTCAGTTGTATAATAATTTTGCCATTCTTGAAAATCTTTCATCTGTAGCAGATGATGCTAATGTCCTTCATCATACTTTTGTGCCACTGCCGCACTTTCAAATCCCATTAATCTTTCATCTCCTAATCATTCTTCTATCTTTCAAGTTTCATCCGACTCGAAATTTAATCGCAAGCTTAACTCACCCTTATCCTCGCCTTATTCTCGTTTATCATTACCCCCAACTGTTATCTTGCCTCCTTCAATGTCAAACCAGGATTCTCCTCATCAGTCAGAAGATAACACGTCTAGAGGTAGTAAAAGAGTAAGAGAGGCTGGAAAAAGAAGATTACTAACACCACTTCCACTGGAATCAAAAATCTGAATGATGGGAAGGATTTTTCCATTACTGAAATTGTGTCGCAGTCCTTGCAAAACATTCTACCAAAACGACATACCAGCAAACATGTAACTCCTCTTACAAATTGTATTGTACAATGATGACAACCAATATTGTTTTCTGGAATGTTAGCGGCCTTCATCTTGCCTCTAAGCAAAGTGATATTAGGGATTTTATAAAACATTATAATGTTCAAAGGTCTGTTTATCCGAGACAAAACTTGACCTTAAACTAACTATCAATGCTGCTGCTTTTATGTGCCCTGGTTGGCAAATGGATCACAACCTCTCTGATGTGAATTATGGACATTTGTTAACACTTTTGAATCCATACTTTTACCACTTAACCAAAGTTTCATCCACTGACCAGCTCATTCATTACTGTTGTCGCCATTTACCCTCGAATTCTTCTTTCTTTCTTACCACTGTGTATGCACACAACTCGTTTGCTTTAAGACAAATATTTCTTGATGTTTTACCTTATTTGAATCCTTCTATTGATCCATGGTTGATAGGAGGTGACTTTAATTGTATGTTTTCTTGTCAACAAAAATCCGATGGCTCGCCTCTAAATATCAAAGACATTGCACCTCTCTATCAAGCCTTAACTCAATCTACCTTTTCTCCTGCCAGTAGCTATGGATTTGAATTCACCTGGTCCAGTAGGAGCAAATCAGAAAACCCAACACGTTGCAAACTTGATCATATTTTTGCTAATGTCCATTTTTTTCATCTTTGGTCTAACTCGTATTATCAATCTCTTCATTCATCCCTCTCTGATCACTTCCCCTTGCTTTTTCATTGGGGATTGGATAAAGCCATTAGCTCTGGTAACTCCTCTTTTAAATTTTTTAATTTTTGGACTAAATATGTGGATTTTCCCCATATTTTATTGCAGGCATGGTCTCAGCACTTTAATGGAAACCCAGTTCAGAAGCTTATTTGTAAACTATGATCTCTCAAATTTTCTCTTAAAGCATGGTCTGCATTTAGTTTTGGTGTTGATTCATGTCAATCTTCTAAAATAAGACATGATCTGGAGAGTATTCAGGAGCAGGAGCAAATGCAGATTAATCCCCACAACTTGGAGCTAATTCATAATGAATGTGTTTTGCAGTCGAGACTGAAGGAAGCTCTGGATTTTGAATTAAAAGTATCTAAACAAAGTTCATTCCTAAAGAGAGAGAAAGAGGCGGATAGGAATACTAAATATTTTCACAACTCTTTAAAGATTAGCAAGGCCAATATCTCTGTTCATATGGTTAAAGATCAAAATGGCGTGATACAAACTTCAGAGGAAAATATTAATCAAGCTTTTGTCAACTACTTCTCAACCATTCTTGCTTCTCCAGCTACAAGAACGACTGTGCAACTTCTTTTCACTATCAAGCTACCTTTTCTTACTGATGATCAATCCATTAACATTATTAAAGCTGTCACCAGTGTGGAAATTAAAGATGCGATGTTCATTTTTGATCCTAACAGTTGTGGAGGACCAGATGGATTTAATGCTACCTTTATTCAGCAATGTTGAGCCACTATTGGTGATGATGTCACACGTGTAGCAAAATTCTTCTTTCTCGACAACTAGATGCCTAAGAGTTTCTCATATACTGCCATTGCTCTAGTTCCAAAATCAGTTTATCCAGATTATGTTTCGGACTACAGACCTATTTCTTGCCGTAATATCTTTTATAAAATTATTCTAAGGTTTTGTCCATAAGACTGCAGTCCGTCCTTCCTTCTATCATCTCAGCAAATCAGTCAACATATATTAAGGGTAGAAGCATAAGTGATAAAATCTTGATTACACAGGAACTCTTGCATGGTTATAATAGGAAGAAAATTTCACCAAGATGTATGCTTAAATTAGACATTAAAAAGGCTTTTGACTCTGTCTCATGGAATTCAATTCTGGCAATTTTTGCGTCTCATCACCATATTATTCAATTTCGAGGAATGGCAGGTTGCATGGTTTTATCAAAGGTACTAGAGGTATGCGACAAGGAGATCCAATTTCTTCTTACTTCTTCATTATCACAATGGAGCTGCTCAAATCTTTGTTTCTTAAACAAATTCAGAAAGGTAATCTACAACTTCACCCAAAAAAGAACCCAGTTATATCTCATTTGCTGTTTGCGGATGAACTGATCATTTTCACTAAGCCAACAACATAAAATATTCATTGCATTTTTAGCATACTTGAGTTGTTTTTCAATATTACCGGGTTGCAAATTAATTTCAGCAAATCTCAAATTTTAATAGCTGGATTATCTTTTCATGAAAAAATGGATATTATTAAGTGTTCTGGTCTTACTGAGCTACCATCTAATGCTTTCTATCTGGGTTTACCTTTTATCTGCTCTAGACTTTCAAAGCATCATTGCTTACCACTTTATGAGAAGATCATTTCTAAGCTCCAACAATGACCGAACTGTAAACTGTCGTAGGCTGGTAGATTGATAATTGTTCAATCCATTGCTACGGCAATGACAACTTATTGGATGAGACATCATGTCCTCCCTACGAAGTTAATTGACATGATAACAAGTGCCATGAATAAATTTCTTTGGCATGGAGACCCTTTTTCCAAAAAATTAATTACTTTTGCCTTTCACAAATTATGTGGTGACAAAAAGAATGGAGGTCTTGGTTTAATCAATATCTATCGATGGAACCAAGCAGCTATTTCTTCTTACTTTGACAAATTATTTGCAACACACAAAGGTTTATGGGCTAGTTGGGTTCATGCAAATTTGATTGGCAATAAAAAAAATTGGTCAATGCCAATCCCTCAAAGCTGCAGCTAGAGTTGGAGATCAATCATAAAGCTTTAAGGGACGTTCAAATAGTTCACGCAATGTAATTATAGATGTATACCACGCTTACCCTTTTGGCACAGTCCTTGGGCTTGTCCAGGTTTGATTCTCAGTTATTTAATTGATGTGAATGTCATGCACAATTCAGGAATTCCACTTACAGCTGAAGTCAGTAATTTTTTTCATGATGGTTTCTTGCAACTTCCTTATAGTAGTTTAGCAGCTTTGCGTGAACTTTGGAAACATATTATTGATCATTACAATTTTCCTTCTGAAAACTCAATCCTTTGGACAGGGAAAGAGCATTCCATACATTCTGTATATAAGCTTCTTGCTCCACCCAGTCATGATTTTCCTTGGTATAAGTGAATTTGGAATTGTGGCAGTTTGGAAAGGATAATCTTTTATTGTGGAAGATAATGGCAAATGCAATTAATAAAAAAGCAAGCTTTTCTCGTATGGACTACTTTCAGATGATATTTGTGTTCTTTGTACTACTGCTTCTGAAACAAACACTCACTTGTTGTTTGAATGCGCATGTTTGAATATGCATGTTTGAATGCGCATACATGAACTCGATTTGGAGGAGATTATTGGCTATTGGTGGATTTCATCGTCCTTCCTCTTCTAGCCTTGATGAATGGTACAACATATTTAAAGCAACCAGATGGAAAAACATGAAATCTTGCACCCTACTCAAGCTGCTTAAAAAGTATGTAGCTGGTGTTTGAAGAGAGAGGAACAATCGAGTTTTTGGTAATGGCTTTTTGAATTTTGATCAGCTCTACATGCTGATTCACCATAGCATGACAAAGATTATAGCTTTGTAAATGTTTTATTTCATTTGATGTAGACTACGCAGGAATAATTGTATGTAATTAAATTGGTGTAAATAATAAAAGTTCCTTTTGCCTTTCAAAATAAAAATAAAAAAATATAGGTTTGAATTTCATTGCATACACACGCGCGCGCGCGCGCGCACACACACACACACACACATATATATATATATATATATTGAAAATTATATATATTTATACACACACACACACACACATACATACATACAGTAGTAACTTTTTAAAATTGTATATCACTAAAAACATATACGATGTTTCTTCTCTTCAAAGTTTATACGTAAAGTGGATTCTTTGTCATTAACAAAATTTATTCTAAATAAATGACAAGAGTTTGTATTTACTAATATTGGAAAATAAATAAATAAATTCAGTTATTACATTTTTGTAAATTTGTTAAATTTCAATTATTTATATTCGTAATTTCTGTTAACCAGTGGGCATAAATTATACTATATTTTGATTGAAATTATTTTTATTTTATATTCATCGTCCTTTTTAGGCTAATGTTAGATATAGTTAAAAAGTTCTATTACAAAAACGAAATTACTAAGTTATAAAGAATAGATTAAAAATATATTTTTTACATAACTAAAATGACAATATGATCCACATTCTTTTATATTTTATTTTCATTAAATACTTTTTAGTCACTAAGAAAATATTTTATTTATCGCTTTGATAATATCATACAATCATTTTCAAAATAAGTGCTGTAAGAAATTTTAATGCATAAAACTATATTACTCATTAATACTATAATCCGATATTTTGGTATTTTCGATGTTATCTCAACTAACATTTAAATTTCAGTCCATACATACTTTTCTTTTTGTAAAATATACCGAAAGCTAAATGTCAACTTCAAATTGATATAAGTGAATATTAGTCTACTAAATATAAAATACTGATTTCAATATTAAGTAGCAATGCTATTATTCATTTATTTTCTTGAAAGTTATTGAACTGTGTTAAACAATTAATCAGTATATGACCTCTTTTACCAAAAATCCTAGAAAATAATAAATCAATATGAAACTCATTTTTATCAAAGAAACAATAATATCCTTTTTATTCAAATGTAGAAATACACTATATAAAATTGATAATTTAATTTTTATTCAAATATAAAAATTATTTAGAATATTATAAATTTAATTTTGTTGGAGAATGGAGTTTTGACGACAACAACCTTATCTAAATTTTAATTGGTTATAAAATATATACTAACATCTCTATCTAGAATATATACATGTACACATATATGCAGGATTTGTATACAGGAATTAATACGGAAGACTGTACAATTTTAGGGTTTCAGAGATTCAGAATTCAGAGAAGATTCAAGACTCATGAGTAATCAAGAAATCAAGAGTTCAAGATAAATATAGTATTAGAGTCTAGTTTATATGTAAGACTCTGAATAACAATCTAGGTTCAAATTCAAATTCTATTTTATTTTAAATTCTGATTTTCAAATTTCAAATTATATTTTTCAAAATTCTAATTCTAATTTTAATTAGTTTTTCTGTCTTACCTTTGATTTTAAACTTAAGTTTCAAAACTTATTACTTTTTATATATTTATATAGTTATATACTTTTATATTTATATAGTTCTAAACTTTATAATTTTTTAAATATGTTTATATAATTCATGTTTATGATTTCATATGATTTTCTACTTTATAATACTCAGTTATATCATTATGTTTTAATTCAAGAATTATATATATAGTAAAACACTTGAAAAATATTCAAAACTCAAAATTTTAAAACATATATGTCGACATACATAGGTAGGGATGAGCAGGGAAACCGATTACAAACTGATACCGAGCCAAAACCGCATAAAATTGATAAAAACCGCATCTTAAAAAACCTCACCGAAATAAAACTGACGAAACCGCACCGTTAGTATGTTTCGAGTTTGGATTTTATCTTTTTTCCAAACCGCAAAATGAAACCGCACCGATATAGTTTGAATTCTTTATTGTAATCATATCTGGTGCTTCTCAGGCACAGAACCTACTTCTTATTTAGCCTTCACTACTTGCATTCCAACAACACTTTGTATTGTATCTTCCAAACCAGTCACTTGAACTTGATTCATGACTGCAAGCTAGGTTTGATTCACAATTATTTGTTACCTTCACATATGCATTCCTCTAGCATTTAATAAGCTCAATCCTGATGAATATGCTACAAGGCAATCTTGTTTTGACAAGACATATTCAGTAAGCTTGATCTATTGTTCAATAAGCTCTGGATATTAGTTCAGGTTGTTACTACTTAGAAGCTAAATTAAAATGAAGCATATTACTGATAAGTTGATGTCTTGTTCAAAATAGCCGTGCTTATCGTAGCTCTCCTACTTTGTTCCGTTTTGACTCCCAACTCTTAGCATTGCTAGAGTACGGTTCTCATTCAGCAATTCAGAAACTTTATTATCTGCAGCCACCTCCCAGCATGAGAGCTATAGAAAACACTACCGTAAGAAAAGAAGTTAATGTCAATTGCTAGTTTATATATTATGCTACATAATAGATTCCTTTTCTAGCATATGAGTAATGTTCTACATGCTTCTCAGCCAACATTCAGTTAACAGTTCTTAGCCAACGTTCAATTACCGCTTCTTATGGAACAATGCCTTTTTTTATTAATCGGTTTTGAAACCAAAACTGCACTTTTAAAAACCGAAACCTCACTTTTAAAACCAAACCACACCAATGGTTCTTGGTTCAGTTCTGGTTCCTGCTTTTGAAAACCGCACCCTAGCGGTTCCAAGTGTGGTTTTATGTTAAAAACGCATCAAACCGCACCATGCTCATCCCTATACATAGGAGCATATGTCGACGTACGACTGTCATATTTTCGGTTTTGAAAGAAAGTGTCTTTTCATCATTTGTAACGTCCCAAAAGTGTTGCAACCTTTCAAATCTTATAAATAGGGGTTGATTTTGTTTTTTTTTAATAATTCTTCTTCTCCATCTTCACTCCTTTTCATTCCTCCATTATTATTTCATATTTTTATGATTTATATACCTCTACTCTGCCGATTTCTATTCTAAATACATAGAACTTCATCGCTTCTCACTGTCTACTCATTACTCTTTGAATTGAAGTGCTATTGAAGAGTTATAGGGCTGTTGTAATCATTTGGGATTGTCTGGGAAATGATGTATTCCTTGTAGCCATGAAATCAAGGAAAGGAAACAGTGTAAACCTTATAGGTGTGAAATCAAGGGTAGTGGAATCGGTGTTAACCTTGTAGTCAAGAAATCAAGGGGATTGTACTCAGATTTTGATCTAGTAATAAAGCTCTGTGCAATCCAGTGTTGCGAGGGGCTGGACGTAGGAGCAATCCAAACTAGTATAAAATCCGTGTGTTCTGTCCTTTTCTGCATTTTATTTTTGTTTATTTCCGTGTTTGTGTTTGATTCTGTGTCTGTGATCATCTCTGTGGTGTGTGATTCGTACAATAGATCATATAAGTTTCAGATTTTCTTAAGTTCCTTGAAAACACTATTCACACTCCCTCTAGTGTTAGTTTTGTCTTAAGATCCACATTCTGCGTTCCCTAACAATTGGTATCAAACCAAGGTTTTTCAAAAAGTTCATAATCTGGTTTTTGAAAATATTAAATGGCAACCAACACTAATAATATTTATTTTATCGAGGGTCAGTCCATTGTTTGACAACCACTGTTTAACGGTAGTAATTATTCATATTGGGCATGTAGAATGAAAGTATATTTACAATCAGTATGATTAGTGTAACGACTCGGATTTTGCCCGGACATAATCGACTGTAAAATCGACTAAGACCGTTCAAAAACCCGAATACGCTAACTCTGGGAATACAACATATTAGAATAAATAACAGACGACTTTTATAAACATTATAACAATGTTACATCAGAGTACAAAATATATCAGAGTATATCGAATAAAATGCAGCGGAAGATAAAT
Source organism: Allium sativum (assembly GCA_030737875.1). Classification (NCBI taxonomy): domain Eukaryota; kingdom Viridiplantae; phylum Streptophyta; class Magnoliopsida; order Asparagales; family Amaryllidaceae; genus Allium; species Allium sativum. The sequence continues at coordinate 649,259,643 of CM060909.1, forward strand.
TTACAATAATTTAATACATTGTAGAGGAAATAAATAAACTAATATAACGCAAGTCTATCAATGTTCTAAACACAACTTTAAGCTTCGATCCAGAATCCTGCTCAATATATCTGCAAAATAAGCTACTCGACTGCCCGTGTGGAAAAGAGGGCACCCGAGTTTGCAGAGTGAAACAAACTACGGGTCAGTCATGGGAATGGTATGAGAAATCTTTACTTAACTTAACCAGTAATAAGGCTAATCACAGGACCACGCTGCTAACGCGGAACGAGTTTACTCCATTGGATTTCTAGTGCATAATTTAAATAAAGTAAATCGTTAAACAACATAATGCTTTTTAGAAAAATGAAACCATTATAAGACTCAAGTCCCATCACACAATGCAACGCAAACCGGAGATAGAGTTTTCCCTTATAATGGTCAAAAATGCTTGATACGATAAAAACGGATTTGATATTATTATTAGTGTATATATGTTTCAAAAACATTTCAATCATAATGTATCAATCATAGACGGCATAACTACCATATACTATGTCGCTATACTAGTTCTACAATCAAAACCGCATGGTGTTGTATTGGAAGTTGGAATTCCATCATGAGTCAAGGCTAGGAACACTATTCTTACCGATTGGAGACACTTTAAAAATGTCTCAGGATCCCCTGCAGTGAACCCTTGGATTCTGCAGGGCCGATCCACGAATAACGTTAGTGGATTGGCAATTCCTAAACACACGTTTCCCGATCCTATTGAACCTATAAAATGGTCACAATCGACCAATAAATCCGAGGAGCCTCATAATCCATCAACCGCATAAGTAAAAATGTCAGGCCTTGTGAAAACCCAAACACCACTTCTAGCTAGAAAGAAACGTGTGCACCCCCTGCGTTCCCTTGTCCTATTTTTGACTCATACCGGGGTGTGAGGCTCGCGAAGTAACGCTATACACAAAGCTATGCCGAAATAGCCTATGCTTTGATCATCAACCACAAGGCTCTGCTTTTCAACAAAAGCCTTGATCATTTACATCTTGGCATGCCACACTGACAATTCACGCCCTGCGATCGATAACTACCAGTATATAACCTATGAGCTTGTGCATCTCAGAGAAGGGTGTTAAGCAACAGAATAAATTCTCCACCACCACTGTAACAACCCGCAAATTCTGAACCAATTTAAATTTTTTATTTTAGAAAATTTTAATGAATTTTGAGGATATAATATAATTTATTATTAATAATAATGGCTAGAATTCATTTTAATCGAAGTTAAAACGAATAAATTTAATTTAAATACAAAAGGGAATTAGAAATAACACAGTAGTTTGAAAAGTCAAACTTGAACTTTCACTGACCGTACAGGATGCAAAATTTAACGGATTTTAGTGAAACCAAAAATATTAGAATCTATTTAAAAATATCTTTCTAACGAATCTGAAAAATTGAAATTTCATAGCGAAAATCAAAAGTTATGGCCAATTCAATTTTTAGAAAGGTCGCTGTAGAATTTATATACATATTATATATGGCCCAAAAGGCTACTTTTCACATATGAAGGAATTTCGACTCGAAACCACTTCCATTGAGTTTGGAATGACATTTCTGCATTGAAAAACAGTAAACACTTATATATTTTGAGTTTCGGGAATTATTTGTTTAAAAATGTATTTTTAATATTAAATATATTGGCCTTGAAAATAGTCATTTTTCAAACGACCTCCGTTTTCGACGAAACCACTTTTGTTGGAACCGAAATGTCAAATTATAGCTAGATTTCAATTTTCAGAATTTTTTGAATTAATATGTGATCGTGGCGAAAGAAAATGTGTTTTGACTATTTTAGTTAAATTTAATCGCCTTAAAAAAAGCCATTTTTCAAACAGTCTCAGAATTCGACGAAAATAATTTTGTTGGATTCGTATCGTCATAAGAAAGCTAAAAATATTTTTCTTAGAATTTTCTGAGGTCATATGTGGCCCCGACATAATTAAATGTACGGTCAATATTTAATTAATTAATTTTTAATGGGATTTTAAATAAAATTTCTACAGATTTCGGAATTGGACCCCGAGACCCATCCCATTACGTTCAGAAGGCCACAAAACATTAAGGTCGACCAGTAAGCAAGCCCAATTCGGAGACAGCCCGCATTTTCACCTTTATAACACATTTTTAATAATAAAATAATAAAAAAATCCGAAAAAGTCAAACCCTAACCCTAGAAATGAGCTAGCCGTCGCCTATTCATTCTATGGCCAGAAAGCTCCGATTTTCAAACATCAATTTCTCTCAATCCGTTCAACGAAAATCTACAAATTATATACCGAATCGAAGAGAATTCAGAGAGCTTCGAATCTATACGGTTAAGATCGTGTTTTGGTGCACGGATTTTGCGAATTCTGGCGAGGAAGTGGGGGCGTTCGGGTTCGATTTTCGAGAGGAGGAGGCCGAGTTCGGAGCTATTGGGGGCGGTGGTGGTTCGCAGGCGGGGCTTCGGAGTGGCGGTGTTTGATCGGCGCATGGATGGCCATAGGGGGGTGCGCACGGAGGATTGGAGGATGGATAGTGGGTTCGGCCGATACGTGATGAACAAAGGAGAAGGTCTTTTTTATTATTATTTTATTAATTTAATATTTAATTTATGCAATCTTTGAAAATCAATATCTCTTTCATACGAGGTCCGATTGACGAACGGTAAGTTGCGTTGGACTCGTCTTTCCGAGATCTTCGCGATGGCGCGGACTAGAGCTGAATCCGAGAGAGTCAATTTTCAGCAAAAATCTAGGTGAGATTTCTAAATTTTATTATTTAATTAATTATAAATTATTTTCTTGCGTTAAAAATAATCGTATTATGATGTAAATTCAGATCTGAAATGTTCTGTGATTGATGAATGGTTGATTGTTGTTGGTGGTTTGTTTTGTTGTTCATGATAGGTTGGATCTTCATTGAATTGAATATATTGTCGAATGTATTTGTGGTTAGAGAATTAGATCTAAATCATTTTGTATTCAGATTTAAATCGTAATATAGTTGCTCTAATTTATTTAAAGTATTAAATTATTTATTCTATCATTTTAATGAACAATGAAATGTGAACGACAAATAAAAATTTATTTTTATTTGTCGATGTTACAATGAAATTTGAATGATAAATAAAACCTTATTTTTATTTGTTTACTTTGCAATAAGATTTGAACGACAAATAATATATTTTTTTTATTTGTTTATCTACAATAGAATATGAACAACGAATAGAATATATTTTCATTTATTTCATTTGTTTCATTACAACAGAATTTTGGTTAACAAATAAAATCTTACTTTTATTTATTTACATTAAGAACAAATTTGTGAATTACAGTATAAAAAAAAATCTTTTTACTGTCACCTTAAACATAGGATGTTATTGAGTTAGAATCGTTTTAAAATATTAAAATTCATTGTTGATATTAAAAACATGCTTTTAAAACAAAACTTTATTTACATTGTATTTGTAAATTAAAAGTAATATTTGAGAAAAACACCTAAGTGATTACATTTTATTTGAGAAAAAGAAACCATTCTTTTATCTGTGTTTTTGGTCACAAATAATAACATAGAAAAAGAACCATTCTTTATTTGTGTTTTTCAACATAAATATATACATAGAAATGAATTATTATTTTTATTTGTGTTTTTCAACACAAATATAACTCAGCAAAAGAATCATCTTTTTATTTGTGCTTACTAACACAAATAAAACTTAGAATATGAATTATTTATTTATTTCCATTTTTCAATACAAATATTACATAAAAATAAAGTTCATTTTTTTTATATGCATTTTCCAATGCAAATATTACATAGAAATAAAGTTCATCTTTTTTATATGCATTTTTTCAATACAAATGTTACATAGAAATAAAGTTCATCTTTTTTATATGCATTTTTTCAATACAAACATTGCATAGAAATAAAGTTCATCTTTTTATTTGTATTTTTCAATACAAATATAACATAGAAATAAAGTTCATCTTTTTTTTTGTATTTTCAATACAAATGTAACATAGAAATTAAGTTCATCTTTTTATTGTATTTATCCATACAAATATGACATAGAAATAAAGTCCATCTTTTTATATTCATGCTACAACACAAATATATACTTAGAATCTGTTGCACTAATAAAATTCACTTTTTATTTGTCATTTGAAACTTAGAATTTATTAGACGGGTAAAATCTACTTTTTATTTGTCATTTAAGAATTAGTATTTATTATACAAATAAAATTCACTTTTATTTGACATTAGAATACATAGGAAAATATTTACATATAAAATATTCTTTTATATGTTATTAGAATGTATAGAAAAGTATAAACAAATAAAAGGATTCTTTTATTTGTTATTAGAACACATAGAAAAGTGTAAAACAATGAAATACCCTTTTTATGTTATTCTGGAATTGAAATTTTGAGTTCAATCTTTTATTTGCATTCACTAATGCAAACATACATAGAAATTAAAATTTACCCTTTTATTTGCATCCACCAATACAAATATATGTTGAAACTAAAATTTATTCTTCTATTTACATTCACTAATGCAAATATGACATGGAAAAATAAGTTAACTTTTTTATTTGCATTTTTCAATGCAAATATACATTGAAGATAAAGTTATTCTTTTATTTGCATTCTCTAATCGGAATATACATTAAAATATAGATTGTTCTTTTATCTGCATTCCCTAATGCAAATATATTTTGGAAATAGAGTTTGCCCTTTTATTTGCATTCACAAATGCAATATATTCTGAAAATAAAATTTGTTCTTTTATTTGTATTCTTCAGTGCAAATATACATTGGAAATAAAATTATTTCTTTTATTTGCATTCACAAATGCAAATGTATATTGAAAATAAAATTTGCTCTTTTTACATTCACAAATGTAAATATACTTTGAAAAATCAAGTTTGTTCTTTTATTTGCATTCCACAATGCAATATAACATCTAAAATAAAAGTTACATTTTGTTTGCAAACATAAAAAATGAAATAAACATCTGTGTCAAACTTGATTTAGTTAAAAAGAAATAGACATTTTTGCCAAACTTGATTAGTTAAATTAAAACAATTACTTTTGTCAATTTATGCTAGTTGAAATAAAATAATCACTTCTATCGATTTATACTATTGGAAACAAAATATGCATTTTTGTCAAATTGATTAGTTGAAAAGAAATAAACACTTTTGTCAACTTATACTAGTTAATAACAAAATATTCATTTTTATTAATTTACGTTTGTTGAAAACAACTATTCATTTTAGTCAATTTATACTAGTTAAAACAAATATTCACTTTTGTCAATTCACATTAGTTAAGACCAATTATTTACTTATGTCAATTTACATTTGTTGAAACAAATTATTTGTTTGTCATGGCTATACATTGTGTATTACACTTCCATCCACAAGTTACTCGACTTGTGTATGTGATTGGGACGATAATTTTCACACATCGCCCAAGTGCACAAATTAGTTTATTATCTGTTTGTTGGTTGAAACCCCACACGGGTGTTGGGATGAAAATTAATATACTCTAATCCCAATATTTAGTCGTATGTTGATCGTTAGATCGACAGGCTGCGATGAGCGTTATTATTTGATTTTAACACTTACACAGTGGAAAGTACACTTTGGATGCAGATGGATGTTTTGATGATTATACTGTCATTATCATATAGATGATGTGTGTGAAATCCATGTAATCTAAATTATATGGTAAATGTTTGAGTCGCATTTCGATTCAGGTGTTCTTTCAAATAAGAATATTTTTACATTAGAAATCCTTTTTATATAAATGCATATATTTTCATAATATATTTATAATCAACTATATGTTAATACAAAGAATGTTTGTAAAAGAAAGAATTTATAATATAAAGAATACTTCTCATTTAGAATCTTTTATATAAAGAATATTTTTAATGATTATTTTAAAATATGTTTTTTAAAGATTATTAGGATTTGCAATTATAAAAAAATTGAGATGTGAGGTGGATTTATCGTGGACGATGTTTTAAACGACATTTGTCCTTTAATCCAATTTACATTGAAATTATTATTTGGAATTTATAAATCTATTTTATAGATTTAAAAAGACATTTTCTAAAAATCTAGTTTTCCACTTTAATATATTAAATTGGAATTAAGTGGAAATTCGAAAGGTAATAATCGAAATGGGCTTCTGTAAAAGAAGATCGATATTATATATGGAATTTAAGAGGCTTTGCCGTTATTCCATTTATATTATTAGTCCGATACAGAAATTTATATCGATTATGTATTGATTTGATTTCTGTTGAATTCCCTATTTGGAAATTGATTTATGGATTTTATTTTCAAAGTTTATCTTTGATAAAATTAATGAGAATCTTTTTAAGCGAATATCTTACTAAAAGAATATTCTGAGTTGGAATGTGGCGAAATGTGTGATTTTCCAATATTTGCTTTTTAATCACAAAATACGCGAGTTATTCAGAAAGACCGGGTTTAACCCATTCTGAATAATCATCATGATGATCAAGTCTCGAAGATGAAGACGGTGATTGAAGACCGAAGGTATTCACATCGTTGGGATGATGATGACTGGTATCTTGAATTGGGATTGGCCTTCCAAGGCAAGGTATTTAGTAATGATCGTCCAAACGCATTTGGAGATCGACGGACACGTTGTTTCGCTCAGACCCAGAGCGGACTTGTAAATGGATTGCGGGTCTGACATTGTATTCATTTCTACTGTATTTGTTGAACGCTACTGATTATATATTTCTGTTTGGTGGTGAATAATTTATTCTTTACTTATCACCCTTCTCTAAGACGTATGAGCTTATAGGTTATATATATATATATATATATATATATATATATATATATATATTGGTAGATGATCAATAATATGGTAGGGTCTGACAATGTGACATGCTAAGATGCAAATGAACAAGGCTTTGTTGAAAAGCAGGCCTTGTGGTTGATGATCAAAGCACAACCTATTTAGGCATAGCTTTGTGTATATTGTGACTTCGCGAGCCTCACACACCGGTTGAGTCTAAAACGGGAGACGGGAACGCAGGGAGTGCACACGTTTCTTTCTAGCTAGAAGTGGTGTTGGGCTTTAACACGGCTCGACATTTGCTTATGTGGTTGATGGAATTTTTGCGAGGCCTCGGTTTATTCTTATCGGTCTCCCTGGCCGATTTGTAGGTCCAATAGGATCGGGGAGCGTGTGTTCAGGCATAACTAATCCACTAAAGTATTTGTGGACCGGTCCTGCTGTATCCAAGGGTTCGCCAGCGTCCGAATCCTGAGGCATTGCTAGAGTGTCTCGAATCGGTCAGGAGCTCCTCCCTATCCTTGACTCCTGATGGAAACCCAATTTCCAATACGCCCTTGCGGTTTTGATTGTATAACTAGAATGGCGACATAGTAAATGGTAGTTATGCCGTCTAGGATTGATATTATATTTGAAATGTTTTATATAGATATACACACTAATAATAATATCATTTTTACGTATCAAGCATCTTTTGACCATTATAAGGTAAAACCCTATCCTCTGGTGTGCGTTGCATTGTGTGATGGGACCTGGGTCTTATAATGGTTTCATTTTGCTAAAAAGCATTGCGTTATTTGACGATTTACTTTATTTATGCACTGGCAATCCAATGGAGTAAACCCGTTCCGCATTAGCGACGTGGTCCTGTGATTAGCCTACTTATTAGATAAGTTAAGTATAGAATTCCCACACCAGTCCTTGTTGCTGGCTATGGAGCTGGTTATGCATGATAGGGGGTTCTCGCCATGGTATTTGGTGGCGAGCATTGGACTCTTATCCCTACATGTCCCTTATTTATTAGGGTTGGTTAGGCGTTAGCCTGGATGCTCGAAAGGGTCGCCGTAAAACAAGGTGTACTGGGGTACCTCTGTAAGCCGCGGTGGGAGGTTAGCCCACTATTTGATGGGTGGGGTCGTTACAGCTAGTATCAGAGCCCAGGTTAGCTCAAATCTTTGGGGTACAATTCATTAGAACTGAACAGAAGACTCATCAGAGGTTGGATTAGTAATATCCAATAAGAATAATCATTAGAGATGGGATCAGCAGTATCCTAGAATGAGAATACTCATTAGAGATGGGGTTAGCAATGCCCTAGAATGAGTCAGAGTGGAAAATTTATAATTAACATACTTGTTATTGTATATATGATTTGATTTTAGAAAATATGATTTTGAATATATAAAAGTTATATATTTTTGAAAATTTAACCAACTAATTGATTGATGATTGTGTTCTGTGAATATGATTTCGACTAATAAAATTATTAAATAATTAAAGAATGAAAATTAAATTAGTTAAATAAACAACTTTAGCTTCATTTCCTTTTCGAGGACGAAAAGATTTTAAGTGGGGGAGATTGTAACAACCCGCAAATTCTGATCCAATTTAAAATTTTTATTTTAGAAAATTTTAATGAATTTTGAGGATATAATATAATTTATTATTAATAATAATGGTTAGAATTCATTTTAATCGAAGTTAAAACGAATAAATTTAATTTAAATATAAAAGGGAATTAGAAATAACGCAGTAGTTTGAAAAGTCAAACTTTAACTTTGACTGACCGTACAGGATGCAAAATTTAACGGATTTTAGTGAAACCAAAAATATTAGAATCTATTTAAAAATATCTTTCTAACGAATCTGAAAAATTGAAATTTCATAGCGGAAATCAAAAGTTATGGCCAATTCAATTTTTAAAAAGGTCGCTATAGAATTTATATATATATATTATATATGGCCCAAAAGGCTACTTTTCACATATGAAGGAATTTCGACTCGAAACCACTTCCATTGAGTTTGGAATGACGTTTCTGCATTGAAAAACAGTAAACACTTATATATTTTGAGTTTCGGGAATTATTTGTTTAAAAATGTATTTTTAATATTAAATATATTGGCCTTGAAAATAGTCATTTTCAAACGACCTCCGTTTTCGACGAAACCACTTTTGTTGGACCCGGAATGTCAAATTATAGCTAGGTTTCAATTTTCAGAATTTTTCGAATTAATATGTGAGCGTGGCGAAAGAAAATATGTTTTGACTATTTTATTTAAATTTAAACGCCTTAAAAATAGCCATTTTTCAAACAGTCTCAGAATTCGACGAAAATATTTTTGTTTGATTCGTATCGTCATAAGAAAGCTAAAAATATTTTTCTTAGAATTTTCTGAGGTCATATGTGGCCCCGGCATAATTAAATGTACGATCAATATTTTATTAATTAATTTTTAATGGGATTTTAAATAAAATTTCGACAGATTTCGGAATTGGACCCCGAGACCCATCCCATTGCGTTCAGAAGGCCTCAGAACGTTAAGATCGACAGTAAGCAAGCCCAATTCGGAGACAGCCCGCATTTTCACCTTTATAACACATTTTTAATAATAAAATAATAAAAAAATCCGAAAAAGTCAAACCCTAACCCTAGAAAGGAGCCAGCCGCCGCCTATTCATTCTATGGCCAGAAAGCTCCGATTTTCAAACATCAATTTCTCTCAATCCGTTCAACGAAAATCTACAAATTATATACCGAATCGAAGAGAATTCAGAGAGCTTCGAATCTATATGGTTAAGATCGGGTTTTGGTGCACGGATTTTGCGAATTCTGGCGAGAAAGTGGGGGCATTCGGGTTCAATTTTCGAGAGGAGGAGGAGGCCGAGTTCGGAGCTATTGGGGGCGGTGGTGGCTCGCAGGCGGGGCTTCGGAGTGGCGGTGTTTGATCGGCGCATGGGTGGCCATAGGGGGGTGCGCACGGAGGATTGGAGGATGGATAGTGGGTTCGGCCGATACATGATGAACGAAGGAGAAGGTCTTTTTTTTTATTATTTTATTAATTTAATATTTAATTTATGCAATCTTTAAAAATCAATATCTCTTTCATACGAGATCCGATTGACGATCCGTAAGTTGCGTTGGACTCGTCTTTCCGAGATCTTCGCGATGGCACAGACTAGAGATGAATCCGAGATAGTCAAATTTTCAGCAAAAATCTAGGTGAGAATTCGGAATTTTATTATTTAATTAATTATAAATTATTTTCTTGCGTTAAAAATAATCGTATTATGATGTAAATTCAGATCTGAAATGTTCTGTAACAACCCGTATTTTCAATAACCTGTTATAGCATAAATCGAGGCAGAATTTAATTCAAAAATCTGAATCAAGGGAAACGGGCTGTGCCATTGCGTTCGTCTCGGAAAAATACGCGAAATAGAGTCCGAGTTTTCGGAAATCGGAGTCCGTATGACCCGATTAAGGCCCAACGAAGTTTTCGGAAAATTTCTAAGTAAAAACAGATTTCAAATTCAAGTTTGAAATTGGAAATTTGGGCCAGTTTGGGCCAGGCGGGAAAAATTCCGCCAGAGCACCCAAGTCGACAGCCCTGTCGACTTGGGAGTCGACTTGGTTGGACCCAAGTCGACAGCCCTGTCGACATGGCTGTCGACTTGGTCCAGCCGGGCTATTTAGCCTGGTGCACCATTTTGAGATTGTGTTGAGCTTGTGGGCCAGATTCGGTTTTGAGGGCTGAGATTGGAACTAGGGTTTAATGCTATGGCCTAAAACACTTGCCTAATCTATAAATAAGACCCTAACCTACCCTAAATCATCATTAATCTATCCTACAACTAAACTATGGCAAAATCAATCCTCTCATGGCCTCCACTCTCTTCATAAATTCCTAAATAAATTTCTATGAGATTTTCCATGCATACAAGTGTTTTTAAACTTGTATGATCATCATTAGCTTGCATTCAAGTCAAGTTTCTATATTTGCATCATAAAGGAAGGGTTTTTATCATTTTGACTTGCATTTTTGGGTTAAATTGGTTGCATAAGGGCTTTCTTATATTTGCTATACTCATTTGAGTCCTCATAAGCATAGTAAGCCCTATTCTACTTTCATACTTAAACTCTAAAGTTAAATGTATGATATGCAAGCTTACTATGATATGTTATGCAAGTTTGATATGCAAGTTGTCATGAGATATGCAAGTTATGTTATGCAAGTTTGATATGCAAGTTGTCATGAGATATGCAAGTTATGTTATGCAAGTTGTCATATGATATGCAAGTTATGTTATGCAAGTTTGATATGCAAGTTGTCATATGATATGCAAGTTATGCTATGCAAGTTTGGGTTGAACATTTTGTTCATGTTATCATGTTATGCAAGCTTATCTTGAGTATGTGAACATAAAGCTTCAAGCTTTATGCTAAAGGTTGCATTTTAGCAACATGTAAGTTATCATATCTCTTATGATAACTTGCATGTGAGGCTAAATGCAAACTTATGGCCATTTCTACATGTCATTTAGTACCATGTATCACTAATATGCCAAGTTTGGTTTTATGCATGCTTTTGAGGCCAAAATATGTAATATGCAAGTATATGAACACATGAACATTTCATATGCCACCATGTTAAACTTGTGGCTTCAACACCTTTGTGTCATGATTATGCCAAGTTCCCTCTTTCTATCCTTTATGCGCTATTGCGATATGTAAGCGATGGGATTGCGTTTGGGGTTGGGTAAACATAAAAGACATAAAACATGAGCTTGGGAATTTACCTATTAAGTTAGGTCTACCCATTGGGAATTTACCTATTAAGTTAGGTCTACCCAATTGCTTGAAAACTTGTAACATGTTTTGGAAACATGATGGACATGACACTTAGAAAAGATAAATGTGGCCAACTCGAGGTTGGGTTGAGTTTGTAGCGTAAACCTACCCGGAACCGACCGGCTTAACTAGTTGCTACAAACAATAGGACCCAATGTGAGAAGTTGGTCATGTTGTACCTTGAACCCGAGGTTAGACCAAGTTGTGGTGTAAAGCTACCCGGACCCGCCCGGCTTAACTAGTAACCACAACAAGGTCTAATGTGAGAGGTTAAGGCGCATTAAATTAATTAATGCCTCGTGATTAGGGTTAAGTCATGGTCCACTTAATACTTAACCAATTTGGGCTTGGTAGATTAATCGGGGTTAAGTCGTGAACTCATCGTTACACTTAACCAAGTTAATCCATGATTAGCAAGAGGGTTAAACCGTACTTAACCCACTAGAAAATCCTAGCAATGGGGGGCCCACTCCGCAGTAAATCCCCAAAAATTGGTATCATTAAGGCCCTAGGGACTAGGCTAGGGAGGGGGCACGATTACCGGGCTGGAGGTAAGCGACCCAATAAACGACGGCCGGGTGGTACACCGATGTAGTTCCGGACGGACTATGGTCGTGCACGTAGTCCGTATTTGGAGAAGTCACCCATGGGTACCAGTAGATCGAGACTGTGCACTCATGTTTATGGTGTCCAGGGGTTGGCACCCTAGGGCTTGATACACCCGAAGGGTGGACCCGGCACAGTTCGACTACAATCATGTTTGGGCCGTATTGACACCAACACGTGACGAGTTAGGCTTAGGGAGCCGATCGACTTGACCGTTTGGTTGGACCTCGTATTAGGGTCATTTCATGTTATTGGGCCAAAGCTTGGGCCAAGGGATCAGTACTTGCTTATTCAAGTCATGTTAGTTTGCTAGTACACCTGTGGTGCAAAACCTTAATCCTGATTATGCGATGACACCTTTATCTACCTTGTTAGTTAATCATCATGCTAGTATGTTGTTATCCTTATGTTCATCCCTGCTGCTCATGCCAGTTAACTTTATCAGTTTACATTGATTTTAGTAGGGCTTACTCAGTATTTTTGACTGACCTGTTTTCTTTCGCCTCTTTTCTTCCGTCCCCCCCCAGGTTCTCAGGGAGGGAATATTGGAGCTTAGCTTGGATTTCTGACCGCTTGCTTGAGGGATTTAGCTCATGTACGGTTTGACATGAAGCTGGCTATGGCTATCACTTCTTTTGGGGATTAGTATTTATGTATTTCAGTTTTTCAGTTGATGTTGTTTTATCTAGACTTGTTTGTTTGGGAAGTTGACATTATGATGTAACAGACTTGTTTTGAAATGGTTTAAAATCTTCCGATGTTTTATCTATGTTATTTACTCTGTTTACGCATATACATATGTTCTTGTTCTGCCTTGATATATCATTATGCATGTTTACCTAATTCAAACGCCCCTCCAAAGTCAGAGTGCTTGCAAGAGTCACCCTGGCGGAGGTGGGGTGTTACAATTTGGTATCAGAGCATAAGGTTCACAAGATTCAAGCAAATGGTTTTTAAAAACTTACCTTTTGAAAAACTATTTTCAAAACCAATTAAGTATTTTCCAAGAAAGAAAGTCTAGTTCATTTTAAAAGCTATTCCCCAAAAAGCCATTAGCAAAAATTCCTTCGTTTTTCTCCATTCTGAATCTGTCTTTTTCTTCATTTTCAGTATGGCCGATAACTTTGCTCTTCCGGAGGGAGTACACGTACCTGTGTGGTATAGGAGACTTTTGGAGGCTAGGGCGACCGAAGCCGGCCCCGCGGACGTTCCTCCTCCTCCTCCAGTAGTTAATGCTCCTCCTCCTCCGGTAGTTAATGTTCCTCCTCCTCCTGTCGCTGAGGTTCCTCTTCCTCCTCCCCCTCAGCATCCTCAACCTGACTTTGCAAAGACTTGCAAAGATTTCAAAGCAATGGGTGGCAAGAATTTTCAAGGTACTAAGACTTTTGTAGAGGCCAGAAATTGGTTGAAAGAGACCGAGGATTTATTTGCTATCTTTGGGTTAGACGATCAGAGTAAGATCTTGTTGGCGGTTTGGCTTATGAAGGATGAAGCCGCTTATTGGTGGGAAGTCACCAATGGTACTAGGCCTGTTGAGACTTGGGCCGATTTCAGGGCAAGGTTCGTGCTTAAGTTTCTATCTTCCGCTGAGGAGAATCTGCAGATGGAGAGGTTCATAACTTTGAAGCAAGGAGATATGTCTGTCATAGAATATGTGAACAAGTTCAATTAGTTAGCTCGTTTTGGCTTGGATATGGTGAATACTCCTCAGAAGAAGGCTCTTTGTTTTGCTAGAGGATTGAATGAGCCGTTGCAGGGATTGGCTATGTCACATATTCCCCATGGGGCCACGTTTGAGAGTTTGGTTGATATGGCATTACTTCAGGGAGATGTCAAGAAAAATGATACTCAAGCCAAGAAGACTGATTCCCAGGGAAAAGGAAATCAGGGAAATCCAAGTGGTCAAAGCAGTCAAGGCAATCAGAACAAGAACAAGAGTCAAGGCAACAAGGGGAACAGCAACAAGGGCAAGAACAACAAGGAGAAGTGCCATTATTGCGGTTCAGTTGGGCATCTTATTAAGGATTGTAAGAAGAGAAAAAGGAAGAATGGTGAATGCTTTTTCTGCGGTAAGACTGGACATTTCAGTAGGGATTGCCCGAAGAAACAAGGGCAAGGCCAGGGTCAGACTCAGCGTGCTGGACCTTCAGGAGGGCAAGTTCATGCTCTCAGTACCGCTCCAGTTCCCGATCGAGGTAGTATTTCTGTTGAGAGCCTTGTATATATTTTTGATTTTCCAGTTCGTACCTTGTTTGATTCTGGTGCATCGCATAGCTTTATCTCATCTGATCTTGTTGATAGTTTGCACCTTAGTACTAGCTTGGTAGATGATCCCGTCTGTGTCTCAAATCCTATTGGGGGTTCCGCCCATCTGTCTATGATATGTGGGGATTTGAGGATCTCTATACTGAGTGTAGAGTTCTTGTGCTGTGCTTATGTTCTTGGTTGCAGGGGATACAGATTGATATTAGGCATGGATTGGCTGTCCAGATATGGAGCCATTCTTGATTGTGAGCATAGGGTTGTGTGGCTCGTGACTCGCCTCGGAAACACCCTAGAGATTTCTTGTGATCCGAGAGGTCCCGTCATGTTATGCTATCTGGAATCACTCGACTCGTCAATGGAAACTCTTCAGTCTGTGAGAGTGGTTCGAGAGTATCCGGATGTTTTCGACGAAGTTAGGGGGTTTCCCCCTAAGCGAGAGATTGATTTCCGCATTTATCTGGTGGATAATGCAAAACCGGTTTCTTTGCCCGTTCGGCATATGGCTCCGCGTGAAAGGCGGGAGCTAAGTAAGCAAGTGAAAGAGTTGCTTGAGAAGAACTTCATTAGACGAAGTATATCTGAATGGGGAGCGCCTGTGGTATTTGCTACCAAGGCAGATGGTTCTCTCCGACTTTGTGTTGACTATCGAGAGTTGAATAAGCTGACTAAGAAGAACAGACACCCGTTACCGAGGATCGATGATCTCTTTGACCAGCTTGTCGGTGCTTCTGTTTTCTCTCAGCTTGATCTTGCTACTGGATTTCATCAGCTCAGGGTAGCTGAAGATAGTATAGACAAGACTGTGTTCAGGACTCCAGATGGATTCTTCGAATGGCTTGTCATGCCGTTCGGCTTGACTAATGCACCCGCATATTTCGTAGACTTGATGAGTAGGGTGTTCAGGGAGTTCTTGAACAAGTTTGTCGTGGTCTTCGTAGATGATATTCTGATCTTCTCTAAGGATGAGGAAGAGCACGCAAGGCATCTCATGGACGTGATGGATACGCTTAGAGCGCATCGGTTGAAGGCCAAGTTCTCCAAGTGTCACTTTTGGAGAAGGGAAGTTAGATTCCTTGGGCATATAGTATCTAAGCAAGGCTTAGCGGTGGATCCCGCTAAGGTAGTTGCAGTTCAGGATTGGAAGACTCTAAGGAATGCAAACGAAGTGAGAAGTTTTCTAGGTCTTGCGGGTTTTTACCGGAAGTTCATCAAGGACTTCGCGAAGATTTCTGCTCCTCTCACTAAATTGACGAAGAAGAATTTAGTTTTTGCTTGGAGCATAGAATGCGAGCTTGCTTTTCAGAAGCTCAAGAGGGCTCTCACATCAGCACCTGTTCTAGCTTTGCCCGATGGAGGGAAGTTATTTACAGTATACACCAATGCATGTGGCACGGGGTTAGGAGCTGTTCTTATGCAAGAAGGAAGGGTGATATGCTTTGGCGGTAGACAACTCAAAGTGCATGAGAAGAATTATCCCACTCATGACTTAGAGTTGGCAGCAATAGTATATGCACTCAAGGCTTGGCGCCATTATCTTCTGGGAGAAAGATTTGAGCTTTATACCGATCACAAGTCAATGAAGTATCTCTTTTCTCAAAAGGATCTGAATCTGAGGCAGCAAAGATGGATGGAATTCTTGGCGTCCTACGATTTTGAGATAGCTTATACCCCTGGCAAGGGGAATGTGGTAGCAGATGCATTGAGTAGAAGAAGGTTGACTCTGAGTCCTCTATTCGTTGAGATGAAGAATTTAGAGTATGTGGCAACCTTTGATTTCTCTTTGGCGATTGAGTCGACGACCGGTTCTTTAGCATCTATGGAACTCAGACCTACCCTTCTTGATCAAGTTGGGGCTTCGCATAAAGAAGACCCTCAGATAGTTGAGATTATGGATAAGCTGGTTCGAGGAGAGGCGTCTAGTCATCTCGCTCGATTTTCTATTGATGACAAGGGTTGGTTGAGGAGAGACGGAAGGTTATGTGTTCCAAAGGTAGAAGATTTAGTAAGAAAAGTTCTTGAGGAAGCGCATCGCTCTAAGTTGACTATACATCCAGGCGGAGATAAGATGTATAAAGATATGAAGCGCATCTTCTTTTGGCCTGGGATGAAGAAAGATGTGGCAGAGTTTGTCTCTCGATGTATCATTTGCCAGCAAGTTAAGGCCGAGTCGAAGAAGCCCGGTGGGCTATTGCATCCTCTAGACGTTCCACTTTGGAAGTGGGAGAGTATTTCCATGGATTTTATCGATGGGCTACCAAGGTCAAGGAAAGGGAATACGAGCATTTGGGTTATTGTGGATAGACTTACGAAGAGTGCTCATTTCATTCCGGTGAAGAGCAAGAGGACCGCATCTGGGCTAGCGTCTGTATATCTTCGTGAGATTGTGAGACTTCATGGAGTCCCTTCTAGTATAGTCAGTGACCGTGACCCAATCTTTACAAGTCAATTCTGGAATAGCTTGCAAGAAGCCATGGGCACGAGGTTGAATCTAAGTACTGCTTATCACCCACAGACGAACGGTCAAACCGAAAGGGTGAATAGGGTACTCGAGGATCTGTTGAGGCTTTGTATTCTGGATTTTGGTGGTACTTGGGAAGACCATCTTCCTCTTGTTGAGTTTGCATATAATAACAGTTATCAGGCAAGCATAGGGATGGCACCATTTGAAGCTTTATATGGGAGGCCGTGCAAGTCGCCTACATGTTGGTGGGAGACTACGGATAAGCTTATACTTGGGCCTGATATGATCAGAGATACATCCGAGAAGGTCGAGTTGATTTGGAGACGGATGAAAGCGGCCCAAGACCGACAGAAATCCTATGCTGATAAGCGAAGAACTGATTTGGAGTTTGATGTTGGGGATATGGTTTTTGTGAAGGTTTCTCCTTTGCGGAATATGGTCCGATTTGGAGCCGTTGGGAAGTTAGCACCGAGGTTTGTTGGACCATTCCCTATTATAGAGAGGATCGGGCAGATGGCTTATAGAGTGAAGTTGCCCGAGAATCTTGCCGGAGTACACGATGTTTTTCATGTCTCGCATCTCCGGAAGTGTTTACATGAATCAGCAGAGGTTGTTGAGCCAAGTGTTCTGAAAGATGTGGAAGTTGAGAAAGAGGCTACTTTGAGGAGAGCTCCGATTCGTATCTTGGGGACGGAGACCAAGAAGCTAAGGAATCGAGAGATCAAGTTAGTGAAGGTTCAATGGGGTGAAGCCGAAGAAGACGCAACTTGGGAAACCGAGGAGAAGATGCGTGGGCTTTATCCATTCCTTTTTGAGGGTACACTCCCAATCTCTTTTCTTTGTTAGCATATCTTTCTCTTTGCTATCCATGTTTATCTAGTTTATCGTGTTAATCTTGTCATGAGAACCTTAGGTAGAAACCCTTTGGATGAAACATGTGTTTGAAACATGTTATGCTTGATGGTTGCAAGTGGTTGCAAGTGTTTGCAAGTGGTTACTCGTGGATGCATTATACACGTTAGGCACTAGATCGGCTCACACACTCCTCATATTGCATATGCATGAGTGTTTATGCTTATTCATGGATGAAAATTTTCGTGTTATCACATGGATGTTGCATATGGATGTATGTTATGTGCGCACATGTAGATGTTATACATTATGTTAGGAATTGCATACATATGGATTCATTTCACTAACATAATTTGCATTGATGATATTTGCATTAGATAAGTACATATACACACACCTTTGCATATGTTCATACAACATTTAGAATCTTGTAAGGACAATGATTGCTCGTGGATGATGTTTTGAGTAGATGGATGCTGGATACGTTCTTCCTAACTTGAAGATTTCGGGGACGAAATCCTTTAAGGAGGGGAGAATGTAACAACCCGTATTTTCAATAACCTGTTATAGCATAAATCGAGGCAGAATTTAATTCAAAAATCTGAATCAAGGGAAACGGGCTGTGCCATTGCGTTCGTCTCGGAAAAATACGCGAAATAGAGTCCGAGTTTTCGGAAATCGGAGTCCGTATGACCCGATTAAGGCCCAACGAAGTTTTCGGAAAATTTCTAAGTAAAAACAGATTTCAAATTCAAGTTTGAAATTGGAAATTTGGGCCAGTTTGGGCCAGGCGGGAAAAATTCCGCCAGAGCACCCAAGTCGACAGCCCTGTCGACTTGGGAGTCGACTTGGTTGGACCCAAGTCGACAGCCCTGTCGACATGGCTGTCGACTTGGTCCAGCCGGGCTATTTAGCCTGGTGCACCATTTTGAGATTGTGTTGAGCTTGTGGGCCAGATTCGGTTTTGAGGGCTGAGATTGGAACTAGGGTTTAATGCTATGGCCTAAAACACTTGCCTAATCTATAAATAAGACCCTAACCTACCCTAAATCATCATTAATCTATCCTACAACTAAACTATGGCAAAATCAATCCTCTCATGGCCTCCACTCTCTTCATAAATTCCTAAATAAATTTCTATGAGATTTTCCATGCATACAAGTGTTTTTAAACTTGTATGATCATCATTAGCTTGCATTCAAGTCAAGTTTCTATATTTGCATCATAAAGGAAGGGTTTTTATCATTTTGACTTGCATTTTTGGGTTAAATTGGTTGCATAAGGGCTTTCTTATATTTGCTATACTCATTTGAGTCCTCATAAGCATAGTAAGCCCTATTCTACTTTCATACTTAAACTCTAAAGTTAAATGTATGATATGCAAGCTTACTATGATATGTTATGCAAGTTTGATATGCAAGTTGTCATGAGATATGCAAGTTATGTTATGCAAGTTTGATATGCAAGTTGTCATGAGATATGCAAGTTATGTTATGCAAGTTGTCATATGATATGCAAGTTATGTTATGCAAGTTTGATATGCAAGTTGTCATATGATATGCAAGTTATGCTATGCAAGTTTGGGTTGAACATTTTGTTCATGTTATCATGTTATGCAAGCTTATCTTGAGTATGTGAACATAAAGCTTCAAGCTTTATGCTAAAGGTTGCATTTTAGCAACATGTAAGTTATCATATCTCTTATGATAACTTGCATGTGAGGCTAAATGCAAACTTGTGGCCATTTCTACATGTCATTTAGTACCATGTATCACCAATATGCCAAGTTTGGTTTTATGCATGCTTTTGAGGCCAAAATATGTAATATGCAAGTATATGAACACATGAACATTTCATATGCCACCATGTTAAACTTGTGGCTTCAACACCTTTGTGTCATGATTATGCCAAGTTCCCTCTTTCTATCCTTTATGCGCTATTGCAATATGTAAGCGATGGGATTGCGTTTGGGGTTGGGTAAACATAAAAGACATAAAACATGAGCTTGGGAATTTACCTATTAAGTTAGGTCTACCCATTGGGAATTTACCTATTAAGTTAGGTCTACCCAATTGCTTGAAAACTTGTAACATGTTTTGGAAACATGATGGACATGACACTTAGAAAAGATAAATGTGGCCAACTTGAGGTTGAGTTGAGTTTGTAGCGTAAACCTACCCGGAACCGACCGGCTTAACTAGTTGCTACAAACAATAGGACCCAATGCGAGAAGTTGGTCATGTTGTACCTTGAACCCGAGGTTAGACCAAGTTGTGGTGTAAAGCTACCCGGACCCGCCCGGCTTAACTAGTAACCACAACAAGGTCTAATGTGAGAGGTTAAGGCGCATTAAATTAATTAATGCCTCGTGATTAGGGTTAAGTCATGGTCCACTTAATACTTAACCAATTTGGGCTTGGTAGATTAATCGGGGTTAAGTCGTGAACTCATCGTTACACTTAACCAAGTTAATCCATGATTAGCAAGAGGGTTAAACCGTACTTAACCCACTAGAAAATCCTAGCAATGGGGGGGCCCACTCCGCAGTAAATCCCCAAAAATTGGTATCATTAAGGCCCTAGGGACTAGGCTAGGGAGGGGGCACGATTACTGGGCTGGAGGTAAGCGACCCAATAAACGACGGTCGGGTGGTACGCCGATGTAGTTCCGGACGGACTATGGTCGTGCACGTAGTACGTATTTGGAGAAGTCACCCATGGGTACTAGTAGATCGAGACTGTGCACTCATGTTTATGGTGTCCAGGGGTTGGCACCCTAGGGCTTGATACACCCGAAGGGTGGACCCGGCACAGTTCGACTACAATCATGTTTGGGCCGTATTGACACCAACACGTGACGAGTTAGGCTTAGGGAGCCGATCGACTAGACCGTTTGGTTGGACCTCGTATTAGGGTCATTTCATGTTATTGGGCCAAAGCTTGGGCCAAGGGATCAGTACTTGCTTATTCAAGTCATGTTAGTTTGCTAGTACACCTGTGGTGCAAAACCTTAATCCTGATTATGCGATGACACCTTTATCTACCTTGTTAGTTAATCATCATGCTAGTATGTTGTTATCCTTATGTTCATCCCTGCTGCTCATGCCAGTTAACTTTATCAGTTTACATTGATTTTAGTAGGGCTTACTCAGTCTTTTTGACTGACCTGTTTTCTTTCGCCTCTTTTCTTCCGTCCCCCCCCCCCCCAGGTTCTCAGGGAGGGAATATTGGAGCTTAGCTTGGATTTCTGACCGCTTGCTTGAGGGATTTAGCTCATGTACGGTTTGACATGAAGCTGGCTATGGCTATCACTTCTTTTGGGGATTAGTATTTATGTATTTCAGTTTTTCAGTTGATGTTGTTTTATCTAGACTTGTTTGTTTGGGAAGTTGACATTATGATGTAACAGACTTGTTTTGAAATGGTTTAAAATCTTCCGGTGTTTTATCTATGTTATTTACTCTTTTTACGCATATACATATGTTCTTGTTCTGCCTTGATATATCATTATGCATGTTTACCTGATTCAAACGCCCCTCCAAAGTCAGAGTGCTTGCAAGAGTCACCCTGGCGGAGGTGGGGTGTTACATGTTCTGTGATTGATGAATGGTTGATTGTTGTTGGTGGTTTGTTTTGTTGTTCATGATAGGTAGGATCTTCATTGAGTTGAATATATTGTTGAATATATTAGTGGTTAGAGATTAGATCTAAATCATTTTGTATTCAGATTTAAATCGTAATATAGTTGCTCTAATTTATTTAAAGTATTAAATTATTTATTCTACCATTTTAATGAACAATGAAATGTGAACGACAAATAAAAATTTATTTTTATTTGTCGATGTTACAATGAAATTTGAACGACAAATAAAACCTTATTTTTATTTGTTTACTCTGCAATAAGATTTGAACGACAAATAATATATTATTTTTATTTGTTTATCTACAATAGAATATGAACAACGAATAGAATATATTTTCATTTATTTCATTTGTTTCATTACAACAGAATTTTGGTTAACAAATAAAATCTTACTTTTATTTGTTTACATTAAGAACAAATTTGTGAATTACAGTAAAAAAAAAAAAATCTTTTTACTGTCACCTTAAACATAGGATGTTATAGAGTTAGAATCGTTTTAAAATATTAAAATTCATTGTTGATATTAAAAACATGTTTTTAAAACAAAACTTTATTTACATTGTATTTGTAAATTAAAAGTAATATTTGAGAAAAACACCTAAGTGTTTACATTTTATTTGAGAAAAAGAAACCATTCTTTTATCTGTGTTTTTGGTCACAAATAATAACATAGAGAAAAAACCATTCTTTATTTGTGTTTTTCAACATAAACATATACATAGAAATGAATTATTATTTTTATTTTTGTTTTTCAACACAAATATAACTCAGCAAAAGAATCATCTTTTTATTTGTGCTTACTAACACAAATAAAATTTAGAATATGAATTATTTATTTATTTGCATTTTTCAATACAAATATTACATAGAAATAAAGTTCATCTTTTTTATATGCATTTTTCAATGCAAATATTACATAGAAATAAAGTTCATCTTTTTTATATGCATTTTTTCAATATAAATATTACATAGAAATAAAGTTCGTCATTTTTATATGTATTTTTTTAATACAAACATTACATAGAAATAAAGTTCATCTTTTTATTTGTATTTTTCAATACAAATGTAACATAGAAATAAAGTTCATCTTTTTTTTTGTATTTTCAATACAAATGTAACATAGAAATTAAGTTCATCTTTTTATTGTATTTTTCCATACAAATATGACATAGAAATAAAGGCCATCTTTTTATATTCAAGCTACAACACAAATATATACTTAGAATCTGTTGCACTAATAAAATTCACTTTTTATTTGTCATTTGAAACTTAGAATTTATTAGACGGATAAAATCTACTTTTTATTTGTCATTTAAGAATTGGTATTTATTATACAAATAAAATTCACTTTTATTTGACATTAGAATACATAGGAAAATTGTAACAACCCGAAAATCTGGGCCAGTTTAAAATTTTTGTTTTGGCAATTTTAGCGAATTTTGAATATTTAAAATGAATTATTTTAAATAATAACGACGAAAAATTTAATTTGAATAGAATTCGAATGTATATATTTATACGCGTCGTCGTTAGAATATAAATAATTATATATATAATTATATAAGGAATTGAAAATGGCGCGGTAGTTCGATAATTCGATTTCAAACTTCAATTGAATGTATCGGGTGCAAAATAATCCGGATTTTGGCGAAACCAAAAACATTAGGATCTAATTGAGAATATCTTTCCAACGAATCCGAAAAATTGAGATTTCATGGCGGGAATCAAAAGATATGTCCAGTTGAAAATTCTGAATAGTCGCTATGGAATTCAGGCCCTTAAAAATTGGAATTTTGCAAACGACCTCGGATTTCGACGAAACCACTTTTGTTGGGTCTGTGATGTAAAATTATTGCTAGGTTTCAAATTTCATAATTTTTCGAATCAACATGTGAGCGTGGCAAAGGAAAACGCGTTTGACCAGTTTTAGTTGATTTTCATCGACTGGAAAATGGCCATTTTTTCAACAATCTCAGAATTCGATGAAATTAGTTTTGTTAGGACCATATCGTCAATACGAAGCTAGAAAATATTTTTCGGGAATTTTTAGAGTTCGTATGTGACCCCGGTAAATTGAAATGCGTGTTCAAATTCAATATATAGAGTTATATGTTGATTTTGACGAAAACTGATCGAAACGATCGAATCAGCTTGCGATACATATCCCATTGTGTTCGGAATGGGGGTAATTAGCTATGGACGACAGGCGTTGGGCCTCGTTTAGAGGTCGTATGAAAAAGTCAATTTTTTGTAATTTAAATAATTAAAAATTAAAAACACTCTCTCCTCTGCTTACTTTCTCTCAGCCACCCCCCCCGTTTTCTTCAAATCAGAAATCAAAACGAAAAAAAAGGAGAGAAGGGGGGATCGCGACCCCCCCCCCCCCCGAAGAGCTCGCCGCCGCCCCGTGTGGGGCGCCACCACCTGCCGCCGCCTCCCTCTCCTCTTCTTCCTCCTCTTCCTTTCTTCTCTCTCCTCCTAGCACTCGAGCCCCCTCTAAAACCCACCGCAACCCTCCCCTGGCCCGCCGCTGGCCCATGTAGGGACCCCCGATGTCGCACCCGACTGCGACCCCTCCTCCATCCCCCTCTGACGTCGACACGAGCCCCCCCCTCTGAAGAGAAAACACAGTAAGTTTTATTTAAATGTTATTTTGGTTAGTTTTAGTTTATTTCAAACAGTTAGTTTAGTTTATTAGGATTAAAAACTGATTTTATTTGATTTTAAAAACTGATTTTATTTGATTTTCAAAATTGATTTTATTTGATTTTCAAAACTGATTTTATTTGATTTTTAATTAGAAAAATATAAATTATGTGATTAGAAAAATACGATTTTTAGTTGTAAGAAAGAGATGATTTTTAACATTAGAAAGTGATGATTTTTAATGACAAGATTCGATATATATCGTCGCAAAGAAACGTTTTTTTTTTCATATATAGGTTAAAAATATAATTTTTATATAATGAAAGGCGTGATTTTTATATAACGTAGAAGTTAAAAATATGATTTTTATATTATAGAGATTATAAAAATACGATCTTTATATTATATAGATAGAAAGGGCAAAATCTTTATATTTGAAAAGGCGAAATCTTTTTATAAAGAATAGCGTGATAAAAATATAATCTTTATTCTATGAACAGCGATGTAAAAATAGAATTTTTATCTATATAGTAGCGATGTAAAAATAGAATTTTTATCTATATAGTAGCGATGTAAAAATAGAATTTTTATCCATATGGAGTGATTATAAAAATATGATTTTTATATACATAGCAACAATATAAAAATGTGATTTTTATATATGTAGTGGCTACGGGCAACGAAAGTGACAAAAGGCGAGAACAACGAAGATTTCTATAAATGAAGAGTCGTGAAGTTGGGATAGCTTTGGTGAGAACTTCCCACTCTAAATTTCTTTTTCTAGTTATATATATATATGTATATATACTAGGATGCAGACGGTGCTTAGCACCACCCGACACCCGTCATCCACAGACCATGGATGGCTTGTTTGTTTGATTGATATGTTGTGAAAATTTGTTTGTGAAGTTGATGTGAAATAGGTAATGAAATATATTCATGTGTTGAAATAAATTAATTATCGTTAAAAATATAATTTTTAATGTGAAAGTGAATAAATGAATATTTATAAACAAATCGGCCGATTTGTTTATATGCACTGATTTGACTAATATTGATTGGGAAGATGAATTTTACACATCACCCAACTACACAAATAAAAATATGTGTTTGTTGATTTGAAACCCCACACTTGTGTTGGGGTGATACTTGAGTACACTAATCCCAATTATTTAATTGTATGTCGATCGACTGGTCGACAGGCTGTGTAAGCGTTAATTATTTATATTTAATGCTTATGCAGTTGTGTGGTGCACCTTGGATGATGGTTGATTGTTTATCATTGCTATTATATGCATGTGGTGTATGGAATCCATATAATTAACGTTATATGGTGATTGATTGGGCCTCATTCCAATCGGGAAAATAATGAATATTATAAAAGAAAATTCATGTGTTGAATATAAAAATAGTCATGTGTTGACGATGTTCATGTGTTGAAATTATTCATGTGTTGAGTAAAATATTTTAAATAATAAAATTTACATCTTTATCATATTTACGATTAGAATCTACTTCACGGTGGAGTCTAATTAAAAATCAAACGATAGATACCATAGCTTTATAAAATATTTTACATAACAAAAATAGTCGTGTGTTGACCGTACTCATGTGTTGAGATTAGTCAGGTGTTGAAAGAAATATAGATTCATGTTTTGAATAGAATAAATATTCATTTGTTGAATGGAATAACGAATTTATTGAAATATATAAAGCCGTGTTGATTAGAGTTGCGCTATTTTGTCGTGAACGATATTTATATCGATTATATTCGTTTTTATATTGAATATAGAAAAGAAGTGATTTCAAAATATAACGTTTTGAAAATATTATCATTTATATAGTAATGATATGAAATATTCAATTTTGATTTGAAATTGAATGTAGCGTTGAAATGGTTTTGAAAACGAATTTAAAACGATTTATAAAATACGTTTTAAAAGGAAATCGACGAAATATATATAATATATATATTATATATAATGGCCTGAATAGAACGCGCCGCACCGCGGTAGTTCGTGAATTTCGACCATTGACTTCGAATTAACGTTGCAGGAGATCCGACCGTCGGATTCTCCTAAAACCGGAACCGTTGGGTTCGTATCGAAAAGAGCTTTCCAATGAATATTAGAAATTTCAAATCTAACGGTTGGATTTGGAATTATGTCCAAATCAAAATTTGGAAAAGGTCGTTGTAAATGCAGTTCGATGGCCGTTGATGGAAATCGACTGTACGGGCCTTGATAAAATTATTAAAAATATCTATAATTTGTGTAAAATCATAAGAAATGATTTGGGAAAAATTGGGCTGAAAAATTCCATATTTGAAAAGATAAAAATAGATTTTTATCGAAATGAACTAGTTTTGAACTAGAATTAAAATAAATTTATTTTTGAAATAAATAAATTAAATTTGAAAGTGGTTTTAAAAATAATCAATATTCCCAATACGTGGATTGGACTGGAGTTGAATCGAAATTATCTTCGGAATATTTCGATGTTGGATTTCTTGACTATACAGATATTGTTATGGGAATTTGAAAGATATATTTTATATCGTTATTTCCCATACGATATTTGTTGGTTTCAGAATTTGATATTGATTATAAGACGGTATATTTTCTATTCAGAGCCTTGTATTTAATATCAAATGTGATTTGGGTTTATCGTGAATCGTGTTTTAGATGACATTGGTTCTTTAACCCAGTTAAAGGCAAAATGTTGATTTTTGAAAGGATTAAAACTAAGTGGAGTTTTAATGAATCTTTAATTAGATTAAAATATGAATTGATAATTTAAATTATCAAATCTGAAAAGTGATCGAGAGTGCAGTATCACCAGTTTTGCTCCAAAGCGATAGTTAAATCTTTAATTAGATTTGAACGTGAAATGGTAATTAATTTTACCGATAACACCATGGTGTTAGGTATGGAGTATTACCAGTTTTGCTCCAGGGGATGAATAGATTGGGATTGGGAAATAAAATAAATAATTACTTCGGTGTGGTTCGCTAATCCCGACTAGTTTGAAATGTTATCCAAAGGAAGATTAAAGAATAAATTTAGAAGAATTTATCTTGGATAAAATTAATGGGAACCTTTCCCTAGGAATGTGATTTTGATGAATAAAAGATTATTCTGAATTGGAATGAGGCGTTTGTTGTGTTTGTGTAACATTTGTTTATCATATACATGGGTTATTAAAAAAGGCCGGGTTTATACGCATTCTGAATAACCGATTCGACGAGATGTCGAAGATGAAGACGGTGGTTGAAGACCGGAAGTCTTCACATCGCTTGGGTGATTACTGATGATCTCGATTGGGATGTACACCCAAGATGAGGGAAACAGTTGGTGATCGTCCAGACGTACCTGGAGATGGATGGATATGCGAGGAAAGTGCCTCCGGTTTCGTTCAGACCCAGAGCGAACTTGTAAATGGATTGTGTGTCTGACATTGGATTTTATTCTGCGTTGATTGATCTCTGTTAAATATACATCTGTTGGGCGGTGGAGAATTTATTCTCTTGCTTAACGCCCTTCTCTGAGACGTACGAGCTCACAGGTTGTATATCGATGGACATTAGTCGCATGAAGTGAATTGCCAGTGTGGCACGCGTAAGTGGCAATTGATCAGGGCTTCTGTTGAAAAGCAAAGTCTTGTGGTTGATGATCAAAGCACAGCCTGTGTGGCGTAGCTTTGTGTATAACGTGAATTCGCGAGCCTCACACCTCGGTATGAGTCAAAAACGGGAGACGGACCGTGGGAGAGCACGACGTTTCTTTCTAGCTAGGGTGGTGTCAGTGACCTACCAGCCATGACATTTATATACTTTTCACCTGTGTGGTTATTGGAATGCGAGGCGCCTCAGATATAGGTCTGTAAGGACCGGGAAATGTGTGTTTAGGAATAACTAATCCTCAAAAGTAAGAGAGGACCGACCCAACCGATTACAAGGATCAAAGTGGGGTCCTGGGACATTTGCTAGAGTGTCTCGAACGCGGAGAGGAGCTTGCCCCTTGCCTCGACTCATGACGGAAATCCAATTTCCAATACGTGATATTTCGGTTTTAATTGTAGAACTAGTATGGCGACATGATAGATGGTACCCATGCCGCCTATGATTGATATTTATGATTTGAATTGTTTTGACGTTATACACTTATTATAGTATCAAGTGATTTGTTTTAAACGTACCAAGCATGTTTGGCTATTATAAGGGAAAACCCTATCCTCCGGCTTGCGTTGCATTGTGTGATGGGACCTGGGTCTTATAATAGCTTCATTTTTTCAAAGAGCATTGCGCTGTTTTGTTATATGCACTGGTATTCTTGGGAGGAAACCTGTTCCGTGTTATACGGCGTGGTCCCTTGTTTTACCTTACTTTAAAAATAAAGATTAATAACTGTTTTAGTTCTCACACCAGTCACATGACTGACCTGGAGTTTATTGTTTTAACCTAAACTTTGGGTGCCCCTATTTTCCACACGGGCAGCTAGTAGTTTTGGTTTTGCAGATTTATATTCACAAGGTACTGATTTACAGCTGGAACGATGCTCGGAAAGCTCTGTATCCGTGCATTACTTCTAGTAGTGCTTTTGTATTATTTTCCACTGCAATGTATTTAAATGTAATTTAAATCTCTGATATTTGTTGAATGTAATTTATTCATTTATACTCTGTAAATTCTTGTATCTGATGGAATTGTTGCAATATACAATGAAATGTTCTTCTGTCTGTGTTCCGATGTGTGTTGTTCTCAAAGTATCCACGCTTTCCTTCACAGGGAAGTTAGGGGTTCTTACAGTTGGTATCAGAGCTTTGGTTTACAGAGCTTGAGATCAAGACACATTAGAACCATACGAAAGAATTCATCAGATATTGGATTAGTAATATCCAATTAGAATGACTCGTTAGAGATAGGATCAGTAGTATCCTAGAACGAGTGTGAAGAGTATATTTTTCAAATGGAAACAATTTTGTTTTGAAAATTTAAACCGTTTTATACGTATTTGAATATTTATTTATTTTGAAGTTGGACAATCGAGTATATAAAGATTTTGCATATATGCGTCATGAACATATATTCGAAGTTTTAATATACTGGATAGATATAGAGTAACATTCTAGTCGCCCAGAGATAATTCTGGTAATGCGGCCGCATTATCAGTATTTATGTTCGTATTTTGAAGGTGTGATTTCTATATATTTCCGTTAGACTGGTGTGAGAACCAAAATATATAGATAGATTTATTTGTTGTGAATTGGCATCAAAAACATGATTTTCTGTATATATATATTTCAAAATTATGAATTTGAAACGTTAATCCACCAATTGATTGATGGTTTTGTTGTCTGTTTATTTGTTTGATAATTTTGAACCATTTAGCCTAATTGTATCGAATATTGAATTGTATTGAAATTTGGTCGCATTTGCTTGCATATACATGTACTTTCATTGAACAGGTCATAGCAAGGAGGCTAGAGCAGAGAAATAAAATTATTTGCCCGACAAATAGGTACACATTTACTATAATTTACTGTTTTGTTTGGGTGATGATGATTTTATGATCCGATTGGCTTTTTCTTTTTCTTTTTGAGATCAGAGGGCCTGTATGGCAATTTCGGGATTTTCCCGTTGCTCCCGGTGCAGGGGAGGTTATGGCGAAATTTTTCGAAAATTTAGGGTGTTAGCCAAATTTTTGAAAAATTTGAAAAGTTCTTAAAAACTGAAAAGTTGAAGAACTTAAGTCGTAGTCAAAATAATGGATGTTGAGTTGATTTGTTAAACAACTTTCGGCTTTGTTCCTTTTCGGCCTTTGATTTAGAGAAGATTAGAATATCATCAATAAAAACCAGAACAAATTTATTCAATTAAATCGCATATTGAACTGATAAGAAAATAGTTAGAAATATATACTTGTGCATTATATATGTTTGAACGGGAAATTGGATAGCTGTTGAGTAAAGAATTTATTTGCGTGCCCGACAAATAGGTAAACCTTAATGAGTTGGATGCGAAATATTATTATATCAACTCCTGTGAATGTCATTGGATGCGGAGTGCTGATTATTCTATGTGAAATAATAAACATTGCCATAGGATAGCAACAACTAATTTTGAACTACATTACATGGCATACTTCTAGAAGATAGGCATACTTCATCATATACCACATAAGCATTTGGAGCGTGTGTGACGAGGTGGAAGATTTACCATACAAGCGAGAGGCTTGTATGGCGATGACTTTATTTTACAGGTTGAACTGATGACTGACATGAACTATTTAAATTGTAACGATAAAATTGCCAGATTAATAAAACCCCCACACGGGTCTAGAGTTGACAATAATCATGTCTCTCTAGTAATTAGATACGGCACATGGACTATTTATTTCCCACACGGGATGAGGTGACGAGGATTTATCCACTGGAGTTTTTAAAATACACACTCCCTCAGGCTTTGACAGGGTGACGAGAATTTATTCTCTGGAGTTATTATCAATACACGCTCCCCTGTAAACACCAGAATATATCACTATAAATATGTGTATGCTTATTAGGATTTATTGGGTACCTAATACGGCCCAATAAATTTCCAAACCTCTCCCCGTACAAAGGAGGTTATGGCGAATTTTTTTCGAAAATTCCGAGTGTTAGCCAAATTTTTGGAGAATTTGAAAATTTTCAGAAACTGAAAAGTTGGAGAATGGAAGCCAGATCGAACGTAGAGTTGATTAATCAAACCACTTTCGACTTTGTTCCTTTTCGGGGACGAAAAGTTTTAAGTGGGGGAAATTGTAACAACCCGAAAATCTGGGACAGTTTAACATTTTTGTTTTGGCAATTTTAGCGAATTTTGAATATTTAAAATGAATTATTTTAAATAATAACGACGAAAAATTTAATTTGAATAGAATTCGAACGTATATATTTATACGCGTCGTCGTTAGAATATAAATAATTATATATAATTATATAAGGAATTGAAAATGGCGCGGTAGTTCGATAATTCGATTTCAAACTTCAATTGAATGTACCGGGTGCAAAATAATCCGGATTTTGGCGAAACCAAAAACATTAGGATCTAATTGAGAATATCTTTCCAACGAATCCGAAAAATTTAGATTTCATAGCGGGAATCAAAAGATATGTCCAGTTAAAAATTCTGAATAGTCG
This sequence comes from Allium sativum, assembly GCA_030737875.1. NCBI lineage: Eukaryota > Viridiplantae > Streptophyta > Magnoliopsida > Asparagales > Amaryllidaceae > Allium > Allium sativum. The sequence continues at coordinate 649,291,019 of CM060909.1, forward strand.
CTATGGAATTCAGGCCCTTAAAAATGGGAATTTTGCAAACGACCTCGGATTTCAACGAAACCACTTTTGTTGGGTCCGTGATGTCAAATTATTGCTAGGTTTCAAATTTCATAATTTTTCGAATCAATATGTGAGCGTGGCAAAGGAAAACGCGTTTGACCAGTTTTAGTTGATTTTAATCGACTGGAAAATGGCCATTTTTTCAACGGTCTCGGAATTCGACAAAATTAGTTTTGTTAGGACCGTATCGTCAATACAAAGCTAGAAAATATTTTTCGGGAATTTTTAGAGTTCGTATGTGACCCCGGTAAATTGAAATGCGTGTTCAAATTCAATATATAGAGTTATATGTTGATTTTGACGAAAACTGATCGAAATGATCGAATCAGCTTGCGATACATATCCCATAGTGTTTGGAATGGGGATAATTAGCTATGGACGACAGGCGGTGGGCCTCGTTTAGAGGTCGTATGAAAAAGTAAACTTTTTGTAAGTTAAATAATTAAAAATTAAAAACACTCTCTCCTCTCCTTACTTCCTCTCTCTTCTCTCTCCACCTAGCACTCGAGCCCCCCCTAAAACCCACCGCAACCCTCCCCTAGCCCGCCGCTGGCCCACGCAGGGACCCCCGACGCCGCACCCGACTGCGACCCCACCTTCATCCCCCTCTGACGTCGACACGAGCCCCCCCTCTGAAGAGAAAACACAGTAAGTTTTATTTAAATGTTATTTTGGTTAGTTTTAGTTTATTTCAAACAGTTAGTTTAGTTTATTAGGATTAAAAATTGATTTTATTTGATTTTAAAAACTGATTTTATTTGATTTTCAAAACTGATTTTATTTGATTTTCAAAACTGATTTTATTTGATTTTTAATTAGAAAAATATAAATTATGCGATTAGAAAAATACGATTTTTAGTTGTAAGAAAGAGATGATTTTTAACATTAGAAAGTGATGATTTTTAATGACAAGATTCGATATATATCGTCGCAAAGAAACGTTTTTTTTTCATATATAGGTTAAAAATATAATTTTTATATAATGAAAGGCGTGATTTTTATATAATGTAGAAGTTAAAAATATGATTTTTATATTATAGAGATTATAAAAATATGATCTTTATATTATATAGATAGAAAGGGCAAAATATTTATATTTGAAAAGGCGAAATCTTTTTTATAAAGAATAGCGTGATAAAAATATAATCTTTATTCTATGAATAGCGATGTAAAAATAGAATTTTTATCTATATAGTAGCGATGTAAAAATAGAATTTTTATCTATATAGTAGCGATGTAAAAATAGAATTTTTATCCATATGGAGTGATTATAAAAATATGATTTTTATATACATAGCAACAATATAAAAATGTGATTTTTATATATGTAGTGGCTACGGGCAACGAAAGTGACAAAAGGAGAGAACGACGAAGATTTCTATAAATGATGAGTCATGAAGTTGGGATAGCTTTGGTGAGAACTTCTCACTCTAGATTTCTTTTTCTAGTTATATATATATATATATATATATGTGTGTGTGTGTGTGTGTGTGTGTATATATACTAGGATGCAGACGGTGCTTAGCAGCACCCGACACCCATCATCCACAGACCATGGATGGCTTGTTTGTTTGATTGATATGTAGTGAAAATTTGTTTGTGAAGTTGATGTGAAATAGATAATGAAATATTTTCATGTGTTGAAATAAATTAATTATCGTTAAAAATATAATTTTTAACATGAAAGTGAATAAATGAATATTTATAAACAAATCGGCCGATTTGTTTATATGCACTGATTTGACTGATATTGATTGGGATGATAAATTTTACACATCACCCAACTGCACAAATAAAAATCTGTGTTTGTTGATTTAAAACCCCACACGGGTGTTGGGGTGATACTTGAGTACACTAATCCCAATTATTTAATTGTATGTCGATCGATTGGTCGACAGGCTGTGTAAGCGTTAATTATTTATATTTAATGCTTATGCAGTTGTGTGGTGCACCTTGGATGATGGTTGATTGTTTATCATTGCTATTATATGCATGTGGTGTATGGAATCCATATAATTAACGTTATATGGTGATTGATTGGGCCTCATTCCAATCGGGAAAATAATGAATATTATAAAAGAAAATTCATGTGTTGAATATAAAAATAGTCATGTGTTGACGATGTTCATGTGTTGAAATTATTCATGTGTTGAGTAAAATATTTTAAATAATAAAATTTACATCTTTATCATATTTACGATTAGAATCTACTTCACGGTGGAGTCTAATTAAAAATCAAACGATAGATACCATAGCTTTATAAAATATTTTTGTAACACCCCACATTTTTAAGTATAATTAAAAATGAAATAAAATATATGAAAATATGCTTATGATAGGTAAATAATGGTGATGCATAAGAAGAATTAATTAATACATGAAAGAGAAGAAAAATTAGTTCGATAACGGTGTGTGTAACGGAAAAGATAGTAAAATGAGGATAATTAATTTAAGAATCAGGAATTAGGTAAAATGGACATCACCATTGCGTTCCTCTCGAAATTTTACATGAAATAGGGTCCGAGTTTTCGAAAATCGGAGTCCTAATGAAGAAGTTATGGCCTGTAGAAGATTTAGAAGGTTTCGGTCAGCACAGAACTGGGCAGGTCGACCTGGGGGTCGACCTGGGGGCCAGGTCGACCAGGGGGTCGACCTGGGAGTCGACCTCCCCCATGGGGGTCGACTATAATGTCGACCTACCCCCCTACAAGTCGACCTGGTCGGCCTGTTTCGGTCCAGAACACGTTTTTGAAGCCCAGGGACGATTTTTGATGGTCCGGATTGGTTTTAAGGTTAACCTGATGGCTTAAATGAATTGCTACACCTATAAAAACAACCTAAGACCTAGCCTTCTCTACACACAATTCTATTCTGCTTCTTCTCTGCCTCTGTTCTAAATAAAAATAAAAATGGCGTCGCTACTCTACTGGAATCAAAACTAGAAGCTAATCGACATCAACCTAAGCAACCCAATTCAAACTAGAGATTAAAGCTTCTGCAACGATTCTACAACAAATTAAAGTTCTTTATTTAATCCAACCAAGGCAAGTACAATTATTTTCCGCTATAAACGTTAATTCTGATTGTGACATGAATTGTAAATCTGAATCTGAGATTATATCTGTTCTGTTCTGTTTAGATCTATCTTATTTTGTATCTCTTTCCTCTTTCTGTTCTATAGCCAGGCTACCACGAGCCTGAGCCAATCTCATAAGAGATTAACATACGCTAAAATATTTGGGACAATAAAATGAATAATGCATGAAGTTGGCATGACCGATATGTGACTGATTTGAGGAAAGAACATAGGTTGAACTTGGAACTTAGGACATAAATCTAAGGCATATAATTGAACCTATGACTTGAGTTTGTGGCATAAAGAATATTGAACATACGACTTGAGAAGTAGAGGCATAAAATTTACATTGGACATATGACTTAGGAATTGGGGCATAAATTTGACCGTAGGCATGTAATTAGTTTAGATACATATTACATGTTGTAAACTAGATCTGGATCTGAGCAAGCTATGTATGATAATTTGTGATTTGGGGACATAATTCAATATCTGATTTTAAGAATATGATACATGATTAAAACCTAGATTTGTGGCACATTTTAAGAAGGGGAAGATATGTGACTTAGGTGTAGAATTTAAGATCTATATTAAGATTTGATAACTATCAAATGTGAATAACACCTAAGTAGGAGATTTTTGAATATATGACATGCATTAAAATCAATGGCTATATTTGGTATAATTTATATGTGAAGCTTTTGTACTAGGCAAGTTGAACTAAATTGGGACATGTAAATTATGACCATAATCTGTGACATGTAAATTCAATGCAAACGTGGGGTATATGATCATAGTGTGAATCATGACTATTATTTATGCATGTGAACTTAGGAAAGATTTATATTTAGGCAAGATATGTTTGTGAAACTTTAAGGAATGATTAAATATGATTGGATGGTAGGATACATTCTTCTTAACTTGAATATTTCGGGGACGAAATCCTTTAAGGAGGGGAGAATGTAACACCCCGCATTTTTAAGTATAATTAAAAATGAAATAAAATATATGAAAATATGCTTATGATAGGTAAATAATGGTGATGCATAAGAAGAATTAATTAATACATGAAAGAGAAGAAAAATTAGTTCGATAACGGTGTGTGTAACGGAAAAGATAGTAAAATGAGGATAATTAATTTAAGAATCAAGAATTAGGTAAAATGGACATCACCATTGCATTCCTCTCAAAATTTTACATGAAATAGAGTCCGAGTTTTCGAAAATCGGAGTCCGGATGAAGAAGTTATGGCCTGTAGAAGATTCAGAAGGTTTCAGTCAGCACAGAACTGGGCAGGTCGACCTGGGGGTCGACCTGGGGGCCAGGTCGACCTGGGAGTCGACCTCCCCCATGGGGGTCGACTATAGTGTCGACCTCCCCCCTACAGGTCGACCTGGTCGGCCTGTTTCGGTCCAGAACACGTTTTTGAAGCCCAGGGACTATTTTTGATGGTTCGGATTGGTTTTAGGGTTAATCTGACGGCTGAAATGAATTGCTACACCTATAAAAACAACCTAAGACCTAGCCTTCTCTACACACAATTCTATTCTGCTTCTTCTCTGCCTCTGTTCTAAATAAAAATAAAAATGGCGTCGCTACTCTACTGGAATCAAAACTAGAAGCTAATCGACATCAACCTAAGCAACCCAATTCAAACTAGAGATTAAAGCTTCTGCAACGATTCTACAACAAATTAAAGTTCTTTCTTTAATCCAACCAAGGCAAGTACAGTTATTTTCTGCTATAAACGTTAATTCTGATTGTGACATGAATTGTAAATCTGAATCTGAGATTATATCTGTTCTGTTCTGTTTAGATCTATCTTATTTTGTATCTCTTTCCTCTTTCTGTTCTATAGCCAGGCTACCACGAGCCTGAGCCAATCTCATAAGAGATTAACATACGCTAAAATATTTGGGACAATAAAATGAATAATGCATGAAGTGGGCATGACCGATATGTGACTGATTTGAGGAAAGAACATAGGTTGAACTTGGAACTTAGGACATAAATCTAAGGCATATAATTGAACCTATGATTTGAGTTTGTGGCATAAAGAATATTGAACATACGACTTGAGAAGTAGAGGCATAAAATTTACATTGGACATATGACTTAGGAATTGGGGTATAAATTTGACCGCAGGCATGTAATTAGTTTAGATACATATTACATGTTGTAAACTAGATCTGGATCTGAGCAAGCTATGTATGATAATTTGTGATTTGGGGACATAATTCAATATCTGATTTTAAGAATATGATACATGATTAAAACCAAGATTTGTGGCACATTTTAAGAAGGGGAAGATATGTGACTTAGGTGTAGAAATTAAGATCTAAATTAAGATTTGATAACTATCAAATGTGAATAACACCTAAGTAGGAGATTTTTGAATATATGACATGCATTGAAATCAATGGCTATATTTGGTATAATTTATATGTGAATCTTTTGTACTAGGCAAGTTGAACTAAATTGGGACATGTAAATTATGACCATAATCTGTGACATGTAAATTCAATGCAAACGTGGGGTATATGATCATAGTGTGAATCATGACTATTATTTATGCATGTGAACTTAGGAAAGATTTATATTTAGGCAAGATATGTTTGTGAAACTTTAAGGAATGATTAAATCTGATATATTTTCCTAATTTGCTAGTTCTGCTATATTTGCCTAATCTGCTAGTCCTGTAATATTGCCTAATCTGCTAAATCTTCCATCTGCTAAGCCTGTTGAAAATGCCAAATCTGCTAAACTAAATCTGTTGAGATGCCTAATCTGTTATCTGCTAAATCTGCTAGTTTGCCAAATCCGTTAAGTCGCCTAATCTGAAAAATCGGTTATCTGCTATATCTGTTGAGTTGATATAATTAGTCCGCTATTGACATAATCTGAATTGGCTATAGTTATGAATAATTGACATGTATATTAGGCGTGGGTATAAATGGTAAATCATTAATTAATTAGCCACAAAGATAAACATGGATAACTCGAGGTTAGAATGAGTTTGCGGCGTAATTCTGCCCGGAACCGCCCGGCATATTCCAGTGGTCGCAAACAATAGGTTTTAATGTGAGAAGTTAGTCATAACGTGCTTGAAACCCGATGTTAGACTCAGTTTGCGACAAAAACCTACCCGAAACCAACCGGCCTAACCAGTAGCCGCAAACTGTCAGTCTAATGTGAGAGGTCTGGGCATTAATATTTAATTAACGAAAATCTGAGATAAACATGATGTCTAAAACGTGTTGGGTGGGTAAGGCTAAACCAATTGGACCAATGAATCTGATAAACCCGTTTCGTGAATCCGTAGGCCCAATACAATGTTAGATAATCTGTAACCAGTTAATCTGTAAGTCTGTTAATCTGTAACCAGTTAATCTGTAAGCCTGTTAATCCGAACATCTGATCCGTTAGTCTGAAAACTCGTTAACTTGATTGTCTGATCTGTGAACTAGTTGATCTAAATTTTGTATGTCTGAAACTTGTAAACAAGTTAATCTGAAATCTGTTAGTCTGGGGACACAAGGTTAGGAGGGGAATTACTTGTGTCATCTGTTGTTTGGGACCCATATTAGTTAGTAACCCTTTCTGGTATCAAAACTTTGACCCAACAGTAGGTAGGGTCCGGGCACGCTTACTGAACTAATTATAAGTGGTTCATTCTGATAATGGCGAGGGGTGTTGATGGTGCGTTCCAACCGGGTCATGTGCGTGCATGGATCCCGGCCCGCCTCTGTGGATGTAAGACGCCGTGACATCTGTAAATAGGTCTGTGCCAATAGGTTGTCACTTTAGGGAGTGATACACCCTACTGTGGGGCCGACACATGGTATTTATGTATTAGGGAGCCGATCGCTTGGGGTAGGGTTTTAGGGTACACTTAGTTCTGTCTGTTTCTGTTGGTACCGTCTGTTTCTGTTGCGTGGTAACACCTGTCTGTTTCTGCGTGGTACCGTTTGTTCGGGTGGTAAAGGCCCATTACTAGTGTACACCTAACTCTACATTCTGTTTCCGTAGGGATTAATCTGTTTCTGCTTCTGTCTGTTTCTAATCGGGTAGTAAAGGCCATTATTAGCATTCTGTTTCTGTTAAATTATTCTGTACCCATTTATGTTTCAGTTTAGACATTAGGGTGACACCTAATTCTGTTATACTAGTATTAGTGCAGAGAAGTGTAAAACAATAGCTTATATCATTCTGTTCTTCTGTTATATCTGTTACACCTGTTACAGTTATCTCTCATCCAGTTTTATTTTCATGTCATGTTATTATTATCTGTTCATAACAGAAAATCACTGGACTTGCCAGACTTTTTGTCTGACCCTTGTTGTTTTGCCTCCTTTCTTCCGTTTCCCCCCTAGGTTATCCAAGGAGGGAATACTTTGGCTTGATCCGGATTTCTTCTGCTTGAAGTGCTTAAAGTATGGCTTGGCTCTGTATAGCTTCCGTTCTATGGGGATTATGATTTTAAACTATGCATTCTGAAGGCTTTTGTACAAGACTGATATTTTGTACTTGAATTCTGATAATGTGATTTGAAAGGATGTAACCAAGTTTATTTCGGTTTCTGTTGAAATAAAGTTATAAATTTTTCAAGTACTATTTTATCTGTATTGTAAGTTTCTGTTCTGTTTACTAAAATGCTCCACCGAAGTTAAGGCATTCCCTTTGCGAGTGACCTTAACGGAGGTGGGGTGTTACAATTTTACATAACAAAAATAGTCGTATGTTGACAGTACTCATGTGTTAATATTAGTCAGGTGTTGAAAGAAATATAGATTAATGTGTTGAATAGAATAAATATTCATTTGTTGAATAGAATAAATATTCATTTGTTGAATAGAATAACAAATTTATTGAAATATATAAAGCCGTGTTGATTAAAGTTGCGCTATTTTGACGTGAACGATATTTATATCGATTATATTCGTTTTGAATATAGAAAAGAAGTGATTTCAAAATATAACGTTTTGAAAATATTATCATTTATATAGTAATGATATGAAATATTCAATTTTGATTTGAAATTGAATGTAGCGTTGAAATGGTTTTGAAAACGAATTTAAAACGATTTATAAAATACGTTTTAAAAGGAAATCGACGAAATATATATAATATATATATATATATATATATATTATATAATGGCCTGAATAGAACGCGCCGCACCGCGGTAGTTCGTGAATTTCGACCATTGACTTCGAATTGACGTTGCGGGAGATCCGATCGTCGGATTCTCCTAAAACCGGAACCTTTGGGTTCGTATCGAAAAGAGCTTTCCAATGAATATTAGAAATTTGAAATCTAACGGTTGGATTTGGAATTATGTCCAAATCAAAATTTGGAAAAGGTCGTTGTAAGTGCAGTTCGATGGTCGTTGATGGAAATCGACTTTACGGGCCTTGATAAAATTATTAAAAATATCTATAATTTGTGTAAAATCATAAGAAATGATTTGGGAAAAATTGGGCTGAAAAATTCCATATTTGAAAAGATAAAAATAGATTTTTATCGAAATGAACTAGTTTTGAACTAGAATTAAAATAAATTTATTTTTGAAATAAATAAATTGAATTTGAAAGTGATTTTAAAAATAATCAATATTCCCAATACATGGATTGGACTGGAGTTGAATCGAAATTATCTTCGGAATATTTCGATGCTGGATTTCGTGACTATACAGATATTGTTATGGGAATTTGAAAGATATATTTTATATCGTTATTTCCAATACGATATTTGTTGGTTTCAGAATTTGATATTGAGTATAAGCCGGTATATTTTCTATTCAGAGCCTTGTATTTAATATCAAATGTGATTTGGGTTTATCGTGAATCGTGTTTTAGATGACATGGGTTCTTTAACCCAGTTAAAGGCAAGATGTTGATTTTTGAAAGGATTAAAACTAAGTGGAGTTTTAATGAATCTTTAATTAGATTAAAATATGAATTGATAATTTAAATTATCAAATCTGAAAAGTGATCGAGAGTGGAGTATCACCAGTTTTGCTCCAATGCGATAGTTAAATCTTTAATTAGATTTGAACGTGAAATGGTAATTAATTTTACCGATAACACCGTGGTGTTAGGTATGGAGTATTACCAGTTTTGCTCCAGGGGATGAATAGATTGGGATTGGGAAATAAAATAAATAATTACTTCGGTGTGGTTCGCTAATCCCGACTAGTTTGAAATGTTATCCAAAGGAAGATTAAAGAATAAATTTAGAAGAATTTATCTTGGATAAAATTAATGGGAACCTTTCCCTAAGAATGTGATTTTGGTGAATAAAAGATTATTCTGAATTGGAATGAGGCGTTTGTTGTGTTTGTGTAACATTTGTTTATCATATACGTGGGTTATTCAGAAAGGCCGGGTTTATACCCATTCTGAATAACCGATTCGACGAGATGTCGAAGATGAAGACGGTGGTTGAAGACCGGAAGTATTCACATCGCTTGGGTGATTACTGATGATCTCGATTGGGCTGTACACCCAAGATGAGGGAAACAGTTGGTGATTGTCCAGACGTACCTGGAGATGGATGGATATGCGAGGAAAGTGACTCCGGTTTCGTTCAGACCTAGAGCGAACTTGTAAATGGATTGTGTGTCTGACATTGGATTTTATTCTGCGTTGATTGATCTCTATTAAATATACATCTGTTCGGCGGCGGAGAATTTATTCTCTTGCTTAACGCCCTTCTCTGAGACGTATGAGCTCAGAGGTTGTATATCGATGGACATCAGTCGCATGGAGTGAATTGCCAGTGTGGCACGCGTAAGTGGCAATTGATCAGGGCTTCTATTGAAAAGCAAAGTCTTGTGGTTGATGATCAAAGCACGGCCTGTGTGGCGTAGCTTTGTGTATAACGTGAATTCGCGAGCCTCACACCTCGGTATGAGTCAAAAACGGGAGACAGACCGCTGGGAGAGCACGATGTTTCTTTCTAGCTAGGGTGGTGTCAGTGACCTACCAGCCCTGACATTTATATACTTTTCACCTGTGTGGTTGTTGGAATGTGAGGCACCTCGGATATAGGTCTGTAAGGATCGGGAAATGTGTGTTCAGGAATAACTAATCCTCAAAAGTAAGAGAGGACCGGTCCAGCCGATTCCAAGGATCAAAGTGGGGTCCTGGAACATTTGCTAGAGTGTCTCGAACGCGGAGAGGAGCTTGCCCCTTGCCTCGACTCATGACGGAAATCCAATTTCCAATACGTGATATTTCGGTTTTAATTGTAGAACTAGTATGGCGACATGATAGATGGTACCCATGCCGCCTATGATTGATATTTATGATTTGAATTGTTTTGACACTATACACTTATTATAGTATCAAGTGATTTGTTTTAAACGTACCAAGCATGTTTGGCTATTATAAGGGAAAACCCTATCCTCCGGCTTGCGTTGCATTGTGTGATGGGACCTGGGTCTTATAATAGCTTCATTTTTTCAAAGAGCATTGCGCTGTTTTGTTATATGCACTGGTATTCTTGGGAGGAAACCCGTTCCGTGTTATACGGCGTGGTCTCTTGATTTACCTAACTTTAAAAATAAAGATTAATAACTGTTTTAGTTCTCACACCAGTCACATGACTGACCTGGAGTTTATTATTTTAACCTAAACTTTGGGTGCCCCTATTTTCCATACGGGCAGCTAGTAGTTTTGGTTTTGCAGATTTATATTCACAGGGTCCTGATTTACAGCTGGAACGATGCTCGGAAAGCTCTGTATCCGTGCATTACTTCTAGTTGTGCTTTTGTATTATTTTCCACTGCGATGTATTTAAATGTAATTTAAATCTCTGATATTTGTTGAATGTAATTTATTCATTTATACTCTGTAAATTCTTGTATCTGATGGAATTGTTGTAATATACAATGAAATGTTCTTCTTTCTGTGTTTCAATGTGTGTTGTTCTCAAAGTATCCGCGCTTTCCTTCACGGGGAAGTTAGGGGTTCTTACAAAAATATTTACATATTAAATATTCTTTTATATGTTATTAGAATGTATAGAAAATTATAAACAAATAAAAGGATTCTTTTATTTGTTATTCGAACACATAGAAAAGTGTAAAACAATGAAATACCCTTTTTATGTTATTCTAGAATTGAAATTTTGAGTTCAATCTTTTATTTGCATTCACTAATGCAAACATACATAGAAATTAAAATTTACCCTTTTATTTGCATCCACCAATACAAATATATGTTGAAACTAAAATTTATTCTTCTATTTACATTCACTAATGCAAATATGACATGGAAAACTAAGTTAACTTTTTTATTTGCATTTTTCAATGCAAATATACATTGAAGATAAAGTTATTCATTTATTTGCATTCTCTTATGCGAATATACATTAAAATATAGATTGTTCTTTTATCTGCATTCCCTAATGCAAATATATTTTGGAAATAGAGTTTGCCCTTTTATTTGCATTCACAAATGCAATATATTCTGAAAATAAAATTTGTTCTTTTATTTGTATTCTTCAGTGCAAATGTACATTGGAAATAAAATTATTTCTTTTATTTGCATTCACAAATGAAAATGTATATTGAAAATAAAATTTGCTCTTTTTGCATTCACGAATGTAAATATACTTTGAAAAATCAAGTTTGTTCTTTTATTTGTATTGCACAATGCAATATAACATCTAAAATAAAAGTTACATTTTGTTTGCAAACATAAAAAATGAAATAAACATCTGTGTCAAACTTGATTTAGTTAAAAAGAAATAAACATTTTTGCCAAACTTGATTAGTTAAATTAAAACAATTACTTTTGTCAATTTATGCTAGTTGAAATAAAATAATCACTTTTATCGATTTATACTATTGGAAACAAAATATGCATTTTTGTCAAATTGATTAGTTAAAAAGAAATAAACACTTTTGTCAACTTATACTAATTAATAACAAAATATTCACTTTTATTAATTTACGTTTGTTGAAAACAACTATTCATTTTAGTCAATTTATACTAGTTAAAACAAATATTCACTTTTGTCAATTCACATTAGTTAAGACCAATTATTTACTTTTGTCAATTTACATTTGTTGAAACAAATTATTTGTTTGTCATGGCTATACATTGTGTATTACACTTCCATCCACAAGTTACCCGACTTGTGTATGTGATTGGGACGATTATTTTCACACATCACCCAAGTGCACAAATTAGTTTGTTATCTGTTTGTTGGTTGAAACCCCACATGGGTGTTGGGATGAAAATTAATATGCACTAATCCCAATATTTAGTCGTATGTTGATCGTTAGATCGACAGGCTGCGATGAGCGTTATTATTTGATTTTAACACTTACACAGTGGAAAGTACACTTTGGATGCAGATGGATGTTTTGATGATTGTACTGTCATTATCTTATAGATGATGTGTGTGAAATCCATGTAATATAAATTATATGGTAAATGTTTGAGTCGCATTTCGATTCAGGTGTTCTTTCAAATAAGAATATTTTTACATTAGAAATCCTTTTTATATAAAGTGCATATATTTTCATAATATATTTTTAATCAACTATATGTTAATACAAAGAATGATTGTAAAAGAAAGAATTTATAATATAAAGAATACTTCTCATTTATAATCTTTTATATAAAGAATATTTTTAATGATTATTTTAAAATTTGTTTTTTAAAGATTATTAGGATTTGCAATTATAAATAAATTGAGATGTGAGGTGGATTTATCGTGGACGATGTTTTAAACGACATTTGTCCTTTAATCCAATTTACATTGAAATTATTATTTGGAATTTATAAATCTATTTTATAGATTTAAAAAGGCATTTTCTAAAAATCTAGTTTTCCACTTTAATATATTAAATTGGAATTAAGTGGAAATTCGAATGGTAATAATCGAAATGGGCTTCTGTAAAAGAAGACCGATATTATATATGGAATTTAAGAGGCTTTGCCATTATTCCATTTATATTATTAGTCTGATACAGAAATTTATATCGATTATGTATTGATTTGATTTCTGTAGAATTCCCTATTTGGAAATTTATTTATGGATTTTATTTTCAGAGTTTATCTTTGATAAAATTAATGAGAATCTTTTTAAGCGAATATCTTATTAAAAGAATATTCTGAGTTAGAATGTGGCGAAATGTGTGATTTTCCAATATTTGCTTTTTAATCACAAAATACGCGAGTTATTCAGAAAGACCGGGTTTAACCCATTCTGAATAATCATCACGACGATCAAGAGTCGAAGATGAAGACGGTGATTGAAGTCCGAAGGTTTTCACATCGTTGGGATGATGATGACTGGTATCTTGAATTGGGATTGGCCTTCCAAGGCAAGGTATTTAGTAATGATCGTCCAAACGCATTTGGAGATCGACGGACACGTTGTTTCGCTCAGACCCAGAGCGGACTTGTAAATGGATTGCGGGTCTTACATTGTATTCATTTCTATTGTATTTGTTGAATGCTACTGATTATATATTTCTGTTTGGTGGTGATGAATTTATTCTTTACTTATCACCCTTTTTTAAGACGTATGAGCTTAGAGGTTATATATATATATATATATATTGGTAGATGATCAATAATATGGTAGGGTCTGACAATGTGACATGCTAAGATGTAAATGATCAAGGCTTTGTTGAAAAGCAGGCCTTGTGGTTGATGATCAAAGCACAGCCTATTTAGGCATAGCTTTGTGTATATCGTGACTTCGCGGGCCTCACACACCGGTTGAGTCTAAAACGAGAGAAGGGAACGCAGGGAGTGCACACGTTTCTTTCTAGCTAGAAGTGGTGTTGGGCTTTAACACGGCTCGACATTTGCTTATGTGGTTGATGGAATTTTTGCGAGGCCTCGGTTTATTCTTATCGGTCGCCCTGGCCGATTTGTAGTTCCAATAGGATCGGGGAGCGTGTGTTCAGGCATAACCAATCCACTAAAGTATTTGTGGACCGGCCCTGCTGTATCCAAGGGTTCGCCAACGTCCGAATCCTGAGGCATTGCTAGAGTGTCTCGAATCGGTCAGGAGCTCCTCCGTAGCCTTGACTCCTGATGGAAACCCAATTTCCAATACGCCCTTGTGGTTTTGATTGTATAACTAGTATGGTGACATAGTAGATGGTAGCTATGCCGTCTAGGATTGATATTATATTTGAAATGTTTTATATAGATATACACACTAATAATAATATCATTTTTACGTATCAAGGATCTTTTGACCATTATAAGGTAAAACCCTATCCTCTGGTGTGCGTTGCATTGTGTGATGGGACCTGGGTCTTATAATGGTTTCATTTTTCTAAAAAGCATTGCATTATTTGACGATTTACTTTATTTATGCACTGGCAATCCAATGGAGTAAACCTGTTCCGCATTAGCGGCGTGGTCCTGTGATTAGCCTACTTATTAGATAAGTTAAGTATAGAATTCTCACAATAGTCCCATGACTGACCTGTAGTTTGTTTCCCTTTGCAAACTCTGGTGCCTTCTTTCCACACGGGCAGTCGAGTAGCTTTTTGCAGATATAGTTAAGCAGGATCCTGGATTGAAGCCTGAAGCTGGGTCCAGAATATTGGTAGCCTTCCGCTGAGATTAGTTCCGCTACAATGCATTAATTTCTTGTAAATGTATCTTCCACTGTATTACTTATCGATGTACTCTGATATATTATGTACTCTGATGTAACATTTATTATTGATGTTATAAAAGTTTGTGTTGTTGTCCTGATGTGTTGTTGAGACGACCCGATTTCCCGTTCTCACGGAAACAGGGCTATCTTTGGAATATAACACAGAAACATATAATAGCAGAACAGAATTAAATAAATACCCCAGAATGAACAACAAAATATACTGGATAAAAGTAATCATCAGAGTTACACAGTATACAGGATCTTACTTAGTACAAATACAGTTCAGCTATACATAAATGTCTACAGCGGAAATAAACAAAATATGTACAATAGGAGCTGAACAGCATAAAAAGAAATAAATGATAGAATCCATCTTCAGCTCCAGCTATCCAGAAAGAACCAGCTAAACCTGAATACAAGGCTGCCCGTGTAGAAAAAGGGGCACCCGAGTTTGAAAGTGAAACAAACTACGAGTCAGTCATGGGACTGGTATGAGAAATCCACTCAACACATATATAATTGGCTAATCACAGGACCACGCCACTTTCGTGGAACGGGTTTACTCCTTGGGATTGCCAGTGCTTTAAAAACAAATCTTTCTTTTAAACATCGCTATGCTTTTTATAAAAATGAAGCCATTATAAGACTCAGTTCCCATCACACAATGCAACGCAAACCGGAGGATAGAGTTTTACCTTATAATGGCCAAAATATGATTGATACGAATAAAACAAAGGCAATTGATATTATTGCTAGTGTTTATATGTTTTTGAAAACAATTTCAAATCATAACTATCAATCATAGACGGCATGGGTACCATATATCATGTCGCCATATATATATACAATCAAAACCGCACGATCACGTATTTGGAAATTGGATTTCCGTCATGAACCAAGGCAAAAGATAGTCCTTACCGAATTCGAGACGCTCTAGCCCGTGTCTCAGGATCAGAGCTCGAGTGACCCTAGGAGCGACAGGGCCGGTCCACCGATGTGGATTAAAATTCCTGAACAATACGTTTCCCCGCCCTTTGGGGCGTCAACGAGCCAACGAATGACTCCATCGGACCCGGATCGTCCGATCAAACCGAGGCGCCTCGCAACAGCAACAACCACATAGGTGAAAAGTATATAAATGTCAGGGCTGGTAGGTCACTGACACCACCCCAGCTAGAAGAAAACGCATGTCCTCCCTGAGGTCCTTCCTCCCGTTTCTGGTTCATACCGGGGTGTGAGGCTCGCGAATTTACGTTATACACAAAGCTACGCCACACAGGCGGTGCTTTGATCATCACCACAAGACTTTGCTTTTCAACAGAAGCCCTGATCACTGCATCTTAGCATGCCACACAGGCAATTCACACCGTGCAACTGATGGCTATCAATCACACAGAACAAATTCCCATGTCGGACACACAGTCCATTTACAAGTCCGTTCTGGGTCTGAACGAAACCGGAGGCACTAAATACCTCGCCAACCCTTCGATCAACACGTACGTCTGAACGATCACTACTCATTATCCATATTTCGGGATGCCTCCCAATCAGGACCTCGGTTACCATCCAAACAAGGTGAAGATCTCCGGTCTTCGACCACCGTCTTCATCTTCGAATTTCAATCGTCGGTCAATTATTCGAAATGAGAATTAACTCGGCCTTTTCAAATAATTCACGTATATTTAGAATTTCAATTCGATTTATTTCAATGGTTAAATTATTCGACAACACCAATTTTGTTCTTTAATGTAATTTTCACACCAAACACATTCAACCATCAAATATCACATAAATCAAGCAAATTCAGTTTATTTCCATTCCATATCGCTTATGATATTTTATAACTATTTATCGCTATTTTTATTTATTTTAAAATAGCTAATTTATTCGAAACGACGCTTCGGGCCATAAGGCGGCCGTGGCGCTGTTTTTCTTCAGATTTGATTTACACATATCTGAAAATCTAACCGTTGGATCTTCACAAAATTTTCATCATTAGAAAGGTCTTTTCAAAACGAATCCAACGGTTCCAGTTTCGGGAAAATCCGACGGTCGGATCTCCCGGTACAATCGTTTGAAGTTTCGATTTCAAAATACGAACTGCAGCGTCGTTATTCGATTAAATATAATTCTATTTATATTTATATATAAATATAATCGATTCTGGCGCTGTTTTTCTTCAAATTTGAATTAAACATTCCAGACAATCCAACCGTTGGATTTTTA
Source organism: Allium sativum (assembly GCA_030737875.1). Classification (NCBI taxonomy): domain Eukaryota; kingdom Viridiplantae; phylum Streptophyta; class Magnoliopsida; order Asparagales; family Amaryllidaceae; genus Allium; species Allium sativum. The sequence goes on from CM060909.1 coordinate 649,308,024, forward strand.
CAAGGTTGGTGCCGTTGGAAAGATTATTCCAAGGCGAACCCGACGGTTGAGGTTTCGGGAAAATCCAATGGTCGGATTTCCCGTACTAGTCGTTTGAAATCACGGTTTCAAAATACGAACTGCACGGCCTCGTTTCGTTTTAATTTTATTTATATTTATATATTTATATAAATATAGTTCATTCAATGATTTCCATATCGTTTTCACTTCAAATATTTTTCTAACGCCTTAAATTTTGGAAAAATTTCGCCATAACCTCCCCTGCACCGGGAGCATCGGGAAATCACAAATAGCGTTCCCGGTCCTTCTAATCTCAAAAAGAAAAAGAAAAAGCCAAGTGGCTAGCCAACAGGCTCAAAATCATCACCCAAACAAATCAGTAAATGTGTACCTATTTGTCGGGCACAAAATTTTATTCCTCTTCTCTAGCCCCTTTGCTATAACCTGTTCAATGAATATTGCATGTACATATATATACAGTTCTTATCATTTATCAATTTCTATTCGACTTCATATTTGATTTCTATTTGGTTTAAAAACTCCATTCATTCTAATGTTACATAAATAGGTGCAAATCATTTCATTAGCTAATTAATGAATATTTCATCTCATATATGTTTATTTCGAACAAGTGGCTATTTTTAACACTTCACATTTCAACGATTTATGCATACAATAAAAATGCGATTTTTATTGTAAAACGATTCATTTCAAAACACTATTTTTCTATATAGTTCATATAGTCGATAAAAGGTGATTTTTATTATCAAACAATTTATTTCAAAATATGAATACCATTCAACACATGAATTTCTAATCAACGAATGAATATCAATTCAACACATGAATGTTTTCTATAGTTTCTATATATAGATAAAAATGTGATTTTTATTATCGAACAATTTATTTCAAAATATGAATACCATTCAACACATGAATTTCTAATCAACGAATGAATATCAATTCAACACATGAATGTTTTCTATAGTTTCTATATATAGATAAAAATGTGATTTTTATTATCGAACAATTTATTTCAAAATATGAATACCATTCAACACATGAATTTCTAATCAACGAATGAATATCAATTCAACACATGAATGTTTTTTATAGTTTCTATATATAGATAAAAATGTGATTTTTATTATCGAACAATTTATTTCAAAATATGAATACCATTCAACACATGAATTTCTAATCAACGAATGAATATCAATTCAACACATGAATGTTTTCTATAGTTTCTATATATAGATAAAAATGTGATTTTTATTATCGAACAATTTATTTCAAAATATGAATACCATTCAACACATGAATTTCTAATCAACGAATGAATATCAATTCAACACATGAATGTTTTTTATAGTTTCTATATATAGATAGAAATGTGATTTTTATTATCGAACAATTTATTTCAAAATATGAATACCATTCAACACATGAATTTCTAATCAACGAATGAATATCAATTCAACACATGAATGTTTTTTATAGTTTCTATATATAGATAAAAATGTGATTTTTATTATCGAACAATTTATTTCAAAATATGAATACCATTCAACACATGAATTTCTAAACAACGAATGAATATCAATTCAACACATGAATGTTTTTTATAGTTTCTATATATAGATAAAAATGTGATTTTTATTATCGAACAATTTATTTCAAAATATGAATACCATTCAACACATGAATTTCTAATCAACGAATGAATATCAATTCAACACATGAATGTTTTCTATAGTTTCTATATATAGATAAAAATGTGATTTTTATTATCGAACAATTTATTTCAAAATATGAATACCATTCAACACATGAATTTCTAAACAACGAATGAATATCAATTCAACACATGAATGTTTTTTATAGTTTCTATATATAGATAAAAATGTGATTTTTATTATCGAACAATTTATTTCAAAATATGAATACCATTCAACACATGAATTTCTAATCAACGAATGAATATCAATTCAACACATGAATGTTTTCTATACAATGAATAAATATAGTTTAAGCATATGAAAATAATTCAAACACACAAATATTATTCAAAATTTCGGCAGCATAACGGCAGGGTAGTTACACCGGGACCGTCCCTAGTACGGCTCCTCGCTCTACCTTAAAACCTCGCGGTTTTTGACAATGGGGATCATGCATCTAGTTCGCACGCAGGCGGCATGTATATATTTATTTCATTTCCACAAACTAATCCTATGTGGTTTCAACCAAATATTTTTCAACCACAATGGGTATTTTTCAACCTCAATCAACCAATATCAATCACAAACAATCCCAAACAATCATTCAATTTTCACAACAATTTCAACCAATAAATATCGTCCATGGTTTGTGGACGAGGGGCGTATATATATATATATATTTATATAGCAATTCACTTTTATTTTCACACATATATATATATAATTTTTAAATCAGAAATCTCACCAATAGCTATCCAATTTCACTTAGAGAAGTCTTCGCCAATCTCGCCTTTTGTCGATTTGTTGCCCGTATTCTCTACATATGTAAAAATCGAATTTTTACTATGTATTCAATAAATAAAAATCGAATTTTGACTTCGCTATTCAATATATAAAAATATGATTTTTTACCTCGACTTTCAATATATAAAAATATGATTTTTACCTTGTAAATTTCTAACCTCCTATTTTTAGTTTAAAACTTTTTCCTTTTAAATTTCAAACCTTTTTCTATTTAAAGTTTAAAACTTTTTCTCTTAAACAAAATCAGGTTTTAAATGCATAGAAAAAATCAGTTTTTAATTGCTTTTAAAATCAGTTTTTCTTTTTATAAAAATAACAGTTTTTCTTTGCTTTTAAAATCAGTTTTTCTTTTTATAAAAAAAACAGTTTTAAAATTCTTTTACAAAAATCAGTTTAGTTTTTAAACCTTTTAAAAAAAATCTGTTTTTATTCTTTCAAAAAAAATCAGTTTTTATTTTTAAACAAAATCAGTTTTATACTTTTAAACAAATCAGTTTTATACTTTTAAACAAATCAGTTTTATACTTTAAAAAAAAAACAGTTTTATACTTTAAAAAAAAACAGTTTTATACTTTAAAAAAAAACAATTTTATACTTAAAAAAAAAACAGTTTTATACTTTTAAAAAAATAGTTTTATACTCTTAAAAAAAACAGTTTTATACTTTTTAAAAAAAACAGTTTAAAACCCTTATTAAAATCATTTAAATCATATTTAAAATTCAGTTTTCAATGCTTTTTAAAAATCAGAATTAAAAAAATAAATAAATAGAACTTACAGAGAGGGGGGGGGGTTTCGCGAATCGTCGGAGGTGGCTTCGAGGGCGGCGCTAGGGTTTCGAACTGGGAGGCTTCGGGTTTCGAGAGGGGCGGCTTCGGGGGGGGGGGGTCGGATTGAAGGAGGAGGAGGGAGCGAGTGCAAGGAAGAGGGGGGGAAGAAGATCGGAGTTGCGGAGGAGGTCTGGTGGAGGCGGTCGTCGATAGTTTTTTAGGTTTTTTTTCCTTTTGAAATTACAATGAACGGGGGGGGGGGGGGGGAGGGGGGCAGGAAGAAAGGTAAAGGAGGGAATTTAGATTTTATTTATTTATTTATTTAATTTTGCAAATAGGTTGACTTTAATATACGACCTCGAAACGAGGCCTACCGCCTGTCGCCCATAGCGTTTTACCCCCATTCCGAACACAATGGGATATGTATCGCAAGCTGATTTGATCGTTACAATCAGTTTCCGTTGAATTTACATTTAAATCACTATATTGAATTTTAAACGTACATTTCAAATTACCGGGGTCACATACTAACTAGAAAAATTCTCGAAAAATATTTTCTAGCTTTGTATTGACGATACGGTCCTAACAAAACTAGTTTCGTCGAATTCTGAGACCGTTTGCAAAATGGCCAATTTCCAGTCGATTAAATTCAACAGAAACTGGTCAAACGCGTTTTCCTTTGCCACGCTCACATATTGATTCGAAAAATTATGAAATTTGAAACCTAGCAATAACTTGACACTGCGGATCTAACAAAAGTGGTTTCATCGAAATCCGAGGTCGTTTGCAAAATGTCCATTTTTAAGGGCCTGAATTCCATAGCGACTATTCAGAATTTTCAACTGGACATACCTTTTGATTCCCGCTATCAAATTTCGATTGGTCGGATTCGTTAGAAAGATATCATCAATTAGATTCCATTATTTTTGGTTTCACTAAGATCCGGATTGTTTTGCACCCGGTATATTCAATTGAAGTTTGAAATCGAATTATCGAACTACCGCGCCATTTTCAATTCTATATATAATTATAATTAATTATATTCGTTTTCAATTGTCGACTCAAACTCAGTTTTCATCGCCATTATTTAAAATATTTATTTTAAATATTTAAAATCCATTATTTTAGCCGATTTAAAATTTTTAAATTGGTTCAGATTTTCTGGGTCGTTACAATCTCCCCCACTTAAAACTTTTCGTCCCCGAAAAGGAATAAAGTCGAAAGTAGTTTGATAAATCTACAATCACACAACACAACAACCAATTTGTTTTTAATATTCAGAGTATAGAATAAATAGTGCACATCCATGGGAAGAAAATAGCAACAGAATAGAGAATTAAATGGTAATGCAAAATATGACAAATGTTCCTTGCACCGGAGTCAATCAGAGATATCTACTCGGCATCTGGGGTAAGCTTTCTGAATGCTCTCCTCAGTTTCCCAAGTACAATCTCGCGGATCTCCACTCCATTGCACTTTGACTAGGTGAACCTTCTTGTTTCTCAGCTCTTTGGTTTCTTTGCCGATAATCTTTAGCGGCTCACGCCTCACGGCTAATTCTGGAGTAATTTCGATATCCTGTTGAGCTGCTTCTTCCACGATCAAGTCTGGATCATGAACGTGCTTTCGAAGTTGAGATATATGAAATACATCATGAACTCCAGGCAACCAGTCAGGCAATTTAACTTTATATGCGAGAGTTCCAATCCGTTCCAGAATAGGAAACGGACCAATGAATTTGGGTGCTAACTTTCCAGTTTTACCGAACCGGATAATCCTCTCATCGGCGATACTTTCAAATATACATAATCGCCAACTTCAAAGGATATATCTCTTCTTCTTCTATCGGCATAGCTCTTTTGTCGGCTTTGAGCGGCGAGCAATCGCTTCTTAATAAAATCGACTTTGTCGGCCGCTTCTTGAATCATATCAGGACCCAACACAAGTCTATTTCCAGGCTCGACCCAACAAGCAGGAGATCGGCACGGTCTACCATACAATGCTTCGAATGGCGACATTGTCAGACTCGCCTGGTAGCTGTTGTTATAAGAGAATTCAGCCAAATGCAGATGGTCTTCCCATAATCCACCGAAATCTAGAACACAAGCCCGCAATAGATCTTCTAAAATGCGATTTACCCTCTCAGTCTGTCCGTCTGTCTGAGGATGATAGGCGGTGCTCAAGTTTAACTTTGTCCCTAGCTCGACTTGAAATGCTTCCCAGAATTTGCTAGTGAATATTGTATCTCTATCACTTACTATACTGAGCGGCACTCCATGCAGTCTAACTAATTCCCTGAAGTATATCTGCGCCAAACTCTGAGCAGTTCTGTTTGATCTGACAGGTATAAAATGGGCGGTCTTCGTGAAACGATCTACGATCACCCAAATACTGTCATTTCCTTTTCTGGTCCTGGGCAGACCATCAATGAAATCCATGGAGATATGCTCCCACTTCCAACCAGGAACTTCTAGCGGTTGTAACAATCCAGCCAATTTCTGTTGATCACTTTTGACTAGCTGGCAGGTAGGGCATCGGCTTACATATAAAGAAATGTCCCTTTTCATCGACTTCCACCAGAAAGTGCGTTTGATGTCATTATACATTTTGCTTACTCCCGGATGGATACTGAGTTTTGACTTGTGGCATTCATCCAGTACTTCCTTTCGAAGTTCAGGAATGTTAGGAACGCATATTCGACCTTTGAGCCTTAGAATCCCCTCATTATCAACTTGAAAACTCGAGGGTTCGCCTTGTTGAATTATCCCTCTGATCTTCTGAATGAAGTGATCATTTTCCTGAAGAGCAGAAATCTTATCTAGCAATGAAGTCGTGATGATAAAACTGGTGATCATTACATTCTTTCTGCTTAACGCATCAGCCACGACATTGGCCTTTCCTGGAGTATATATAATTTCAAAGTCATATGCTGCAAGAAACTCCAGCCAACGTTGCTGTCTCAGATTCAGGTCCTTCTGAGTGAACAGATACTTTAATGACTGATGATCTGTAAACAGTTCAAATCTCTCGCCCAGAAGATAGTGTCTCCAGATTTTCAAAGAGAATATGATAGCCAATAACTCAAGATCATGAGTTACATAGTTTTTCTCGTGCGGTTTCAGTTGACGGCTAGCATAAGCAATTACTTGACCCCTTTGCATTAACACTGCGCTAAGGCCTTCTCTAGAAGCATCAGTCCATACTTTTAAATCCTGGTTGCCATCGATTATGGTTAACACTGGAGCAGTGGTTAATCTCAACTTTAGCTCTTCGAAAGCTTCCTCACTCTCTTGAGTCCATTTGAACTTAGAATGCTTCTTTGTGAGCTTCGTTAAGTGGCCAGATATCTTCGAAAAGTCTTTAACAAACTTCCGGTAATAGCTAGCCAATCCAAGAAAACTGCGGACTTCAGTGGGAGTACTAGGCTGTTTCCAGTTCTGAATAGCTGTGATTTTACTTGGATCAACAACGATTCCTTCTTTCGATACGACGTGGCCCAGAAATTTCACTTCATCTTGCCAGAATATACATTTGGAAAACTTGGCTTTCAATACATTCCGTCTCAGAATTTCTAGAACCTGTTCCAGATGCTTTTCATGTTCGGCCTTTGATTTAGAGAAGATTAGAATATCGTCAATGAAAACCAGAACAAATTTATTCAATACTCCTCTGAATACTCTATTCATCAGATCAACGAAGTAAGCGGGAGCGTTACATAAGCCGAACGGCATTACTAACCACTCGTAGAATAAGTCGGGGCCTCTGAATGTTGTCATTGGAACACACTCCTCGGCAATTCGAAGTTGATGGAAACCTGTAGCTAGGTCCATTCTTGAAAATACTTGTGCTCCATTTAATTGATCCAACAAATCATCAATCCGCGACAATGGATACTTGTTCTTTATTGTCTGTTTATTCAGATCACGATAATCCACACATAGTCGTAGAGTACCGTCAGATTTTGGGACAAATACCACTGCTGCATCCCAATCAGAGAAACTAGGTCTGATTAGACCCTTCCATACTAGCTGTCGTGTTTGATTGTCTAATTCTTCCTTCTCTTTCGAGGACATTCTTCGAATAGCGTGAACTACCGGCCTTGCATTGGGAATCAAAGCAATCTTGAAATCTATTTCTCTCTGCGGAGGTAAGCGAACAACTTCCTCGAACACATCCGCATAATTCTTGACGACAGGAATATCTTTGATGAGGTCAGGAATATTCTCAGTAACTTCAGGGATATTTTCCATTTGAGCTGGAGAAACATCGAGAGCTGACCAGAAATCTTTTCTACTTGAAGTCGGGCCTTCACATGGTATGGTTATATAATTCCCCGATTGGGCCTTTGCTTTAACCACTCTCTCGGCGCATTTAACTTCAGCTTCATATCTAGTTAGCCAATCCAATCCCAGAATAAGATCGAATTCATTAAAATTCATGATGATAGAGATAATAGGGAATTTATAGCAAGAAAAAGAGACAGGTACTGCACAAATCCAACTGAGATTGATGGAACCTCCCACTGGATTTTGGACAGTCATTGGCTCTTTGAGCTTCTTCAAATTCAAATCCAGTTTCTTGACTGCACTCTTTGCAATAAAGCTTCGTGACGCGCCTATGTCAAACAGTACTTTAACTGGAATGTTTTTGACATTGAGCGTGCCTTCTAAAACATCAGACCTTTCCTGAGCAGACGGGGAGGCAGGTACTTCTACCACTTCATTTACATGTACTGCTTTAGGCTTTCTGAATAGCGGGCAGGCCTTTGAAAGATGACCGGACTGATGGCATTGACTGCACTTTCTATTCTCTTGAAATCCCTTCTTGGATTGAAACCCGCCTCTTAATCGCTTCATTAAGGGTCCGCAGTTAATCGACAAATGCCCTGGCTTCTTACAGTTACTGCATATCGTAGTCGTTCCTTGCCCTTTCTCAGATTCAGCCCTTTTGCGATTTGCACCGGGCTTTTTACTGACCTCTAACGTTTTTATGGCCTCGGGATGGTCGGCTTCTGACTCTGTTTTATCACTAGAACAGACTTCTTCTTCGTCGCGCAACATTCCTTTCTTATGGAGGTCTTCATACTGATAGGCCATGTATATCATTTCAGAAAAAGGAAGCTTCACATGCCCCAATACCTTATTCTGGTATTTCCTTTGAAGCCCGTGAATAAATCTCATATTTTTCCCCTTCGGATTCTGAATTAGATGAGGGGCAAAGTGAGAAAGTTCATTGAATTTCTTATGATATTCGGGGATTGTCATGTCTCCTTGTATTAGATAAGAGAATTCATCGCATAATCGCTCAGTTGCTTCGGGAGGAGTAAATCTTTCTAAGAAAATCACTTTGAATCTATCCCAGGTGATATCACCTTCTGGATTATTTTTGATGATTGTTTCCCACCAGATTAAAGCTTCTTCTTTGAGCGCCCAAGATGCTACTAACCGTTTCTGGTCATCTCTCAGCTGGATATGCTCAAAGATTCTTTCGACAGAACTCATCCAAGCTTGAGTTTGAATAATAGATTCATTGCCCGAGAATTGTGCTCCACCCAGATTTCGATATCTCTTTAATAGAGCCTCTAGATCGGGTTCGGTATTCCTTCTGTTTCTGGCACTCATTTTTCTAGTACTTCTCCAATTAGCAGATCAAGTGTCAGGTCACAGAAAAGATAGTTTAAAATATAGAAACACATACTTCAATGTAAATGTGTCTATCGAGGTGTAATTTCATTCTGCTTTACTCATACTAGGATATTGCTGATCCTATCTGTATTGAGTTACCCGTCCTAGAATACTACTGGTTCTATTTCTGACGAGTTTGTTCAAATGTTATATTCCAGAACTAAGCTTAACCAAAGCTCTGATACCACGTTGAGACGACCCGATTTCCCGTTCCCACGGAAACAGGGCTATCTTTGGAATATAACACAGAAACATATAATAGCAGAACAGAATTAAATAAATACACCAGAATGAACAACAAAATATACTGGATAAAAGTAATCATCAGAGTTACACAGTATACAGGATCTTACTTAGTACAAATACAGTTCTGCTATACATAAATGTCTACAGCGGAAATAAACAAAATATGTACAATAGGAGCTGAACAGCATAAAAAGAAATAAATGATAGAATCCATCTTCAGCTCCAGCTATCCAGAAAGAACCAGCTAAACCTGAATACAAGGCTGCCCATGTTGAAAAAGGGGCACCCAAGTTTGAAAGTGAAACAAACTACGAGTCAGTCATGGGACTGGTATGAGAAATCCACTCAACACATATATAATTGGCTAATCACATGACCACGCCACTTTCGTGGAACGGGTTTACTCCTTGGGATTGCCAGTGCTTTAAAAACAAATCTTTCTTTTAAACATCGCTATGCTTTTTATAAAAATGAAGCCATTATAAGACTCAGTTCCCATCACACAATGCAACGCAAACCGGAGGATAGAGTTTTACCTTATAATGGCCAAAATATGATTGATACGAATAAAACAAAGGCAATTGATATTATTGCTAGTGTTTATATGTTTTTGAAAACAATTTCAAATCATAACTATCAATCATAGACGGCATGGGTACCATATATCATGTCGCCATATATATATACAATCAAAACCGCACGATCACGTATTTGGAAATTGGATTTCCGTCATGAACCAAGGAAAAGATAGTCCTTACCGAATTCGAGACGCTCTAGCCCGTGTCTCAGGATCAGAGCTCGAGTGACCCTAGGAGCGACAGGGCCGGTCCACCGATGTGGATTAAAATTCCTGAACAATACGTTTCCCCGCCCTTTGGGGCGTCAACGAGCCAACGAATGACTCCATCGGACCCGGATCGTCCGATCAAACCGAGGCGCCTCGCAACAGCAACAACCACATAGGTGAAAAGTATATAAATGTCAGGGCTGGTAGGTCACTGACACCACCCTAGCTAGAAGAAAACGCATGTCCTCCCTGAGGTCCTTCCTCCCGTTTCTGGTTCATACCGGGGTGTGAGGCTCGCGAATTTACGTTATACACAAAGCTACGCCACACAGGCGGTGCTTTGATCATCACCACAAGACTTTGCTTTTCAACAGAAGCCCTGATCACTGCATCTTAGCATGCCACACAGGCAATTCACACCGTGCAACCGATGGCTATCAATCACACAGAACAAATTCCCATGTCGGACACATAGTCCATTTACAAGTCCGTTCTGGGTCTGAACGAAACCGGAGGCACTAAATACCTCGCAAACCCTTCGATCAACACGTACGTCTGAACGATCACCACTCATTATCCATATTTCGGGATGCCTCCCAATCAGGACCTCGGTTACCATCCAAACGAGGTGAAGATCTCCGGTCTTCGACCACCGTCTTCATCTTCGAATTTCAATCGTCGGTCAATTATTCGAAATGAGAATTAACTCGGCCTTTTCAAATAATTCACGTATATTTAGAATTTCAATTCGTTTTATTTCAATGGTTAAATTATTCGACAACACCAATTTTGTTCTTTAATGTAATTTTCACACCAAACACATTCAACCATCAAATATCACATAAATCAAGCAAATTCAGTTTATTTCCATTCCATATCGCTTATGATATTTTATAACTATTTATCGCTATTTTTATTTATTTTAAAATAGCTAATTTATTCGAAACGACGCTTCGGGCCATAAGGCGGCCGTGGCGCTGTTTTTCTTCAGATTTGATTTACACATATCTGAAAATATAACCGTTGGATCTTCACAAAATTTTCATCATTAGAAAGGTCTTTTCAAAACGAATCCAACGGTTCCAGTTTCGGGAAAATCCGACGGTCGGATCTCCCGGTACAATCGTTTGAAGTTTCGATTTCAAAATACGAACTGCAGCGTCGTTATTCGATTAAATATAATTCTATTTATATTTGTATATAAATATAATCGATTCTGGCGCTGTTTTTCTTCAAATTTGAATTAAACATTCCAGACAATCCAACCGTTGGATTTTTACAAGGTTGGTGCCGTTGGAAAGAATATTCCAAGGCGAACCCGACGGTTGAGGTTTCGGGAAAATCCAATGGTCGGATTTCCCGCACTAGTCGTTTGAAATCACGGTTTCAAAATACGAACTGCACGGCCTCGTTTCGTTTTAATTTTATTTATATTTATATATTTATATAAATATAGTTCATTCAATGATTTCCATATCGTTTTCACTTCAAATATTTTTCTAACGCCTTAAATTTTGGAAAAATTTCGCCATAACCTCCCCTGCACTGGGAGCATCGGGAAATCGCAAATAGCGTTCCCGGTCCTTCTAATCTCAAAAAGAAAAAGAAAAAGCCAAGCGGCTAGCCAACAGGCTCAAAATCATCACCCAAACAAATCAGTAAATGTGTACCTATTTGTCGGGCACAAAATTTTATTCCTCTTCTCTAGCCCCTTTGCTATAACCTGTTCAATGAATATTGCATGTACATATATATACAGTTCTTATCATTTATCAATTTCTATTCGACTTCATATTTGATTTCTATTTGGTTTAAAAACTCCATTCATTCTAATGTTACATAAATAGGTGCAAATCATTTCATTAGCTAATTAATGAATATTTCATCTCATATATGTTTATTTCGAACAAGTGGCTATTTTTAACACTTCACATTTCAACGATTTATGCATACAATAAAAATACGATTTTTATTGTAAAACGATTCATTTCAAAACACTATTTTTCTATATAGTTCATATAGTCGATAAAAGGTGATTTTTATTATCAAACAATTTATTTCAAAATATGAATACCATTCAACACATGAATTTCTAATCAACGAATGAATATCAATTCAACACATGAATGTTTTCTATAGTTTCTATATATAGATAAAAATGTGATTTTTATTATCGAACAATTTATTTCAAAATATGAATACCATTCAACACATGAATTTCTAATCAACGAATGAATATCAATTCAACACATGAATGTTTTCTATAGTTTCTATATATAGATAAAAATGTGATTTTTATTATCGAACAATTTATTTCAAAATATGAATACCATTCAACACATGAATTTCTAATCAACGAATGAATATCAATTCAACACATGAATGTTTTTTATAGTTTCTATATATAGATAAAAATGTGATTTTTATTATCGAACAATTTATTTCAAAATATGAATACCATTCAACACATGAATTTCTAATCAACGAATGAATATCAATTCAACACATGAATGTTTTCTATAGTTTCTATATATAGATAAAAATGTGATTTTTATTATCGAACAATTTATTTCAAAATATGAATACCATTCAACACATGAATTTCTAATCAACGAATGAATATCAATTCAACACATGAATGTTTTTTATAGTTTCTATATATAGATAAAAATGTGATTTTTATTATCGAACAATTTATTTCAAAATATGAATACCATTCAACACATGAATTTCTAATCAACGAATGAATATCAATTCAACACATGAATGTTTTTTATAGTTTCTATATATAGATAAAAATGTGATTTTTATTATCGAACAATTTATTTCAAAATATGAATACCATTCAACACATGAATTTCTAAACAACGAATGAATATCAATTCAACACATGAATGTTTTTTATAGTTTCTATATATAGATAAAGATGTGATTTTTATTATCGAACAATTTATTTCAAAATATGAATACCATTCAACACATGAATTTCTAATCAACGAATGAATATCAATTCAACACATGAATGTTTTCTATAGTTTCTATATATAGATAAAAATGTGATTTTTATTATCGAACAATTTATTTCAAAATATGAATACCATTCAACACATGAATTTCTAAACAACGAATGAATATCAATTCAACACATGAATGTTTTTTATAGTTTCTATATATAGATAAAAATGTGATTTTTATTATCGAACAATTTATTTCAAAATATGAATACCATTCAACACATGAATTTCTAATCAACGAATGAATATCAATTCAACACATGAATGTTTTCTATACAATGAATAAATATAGTTTAAGCATATGAAAATAATTCAAACACACAAATATTATTCAAAATTTCGGCAGCATAACGGCAGGGTAGTTACACCGGGACCGTCCCTAGTACGGCTCCTCGCTCTACCTTAAAACCTCGCGGTTTTTGACAATGGGGATCATGCATCTAGTTTGCACGCAGGCGGCATGTATATATTTATTTCATTTCCACAAACTAATCCTATGTGGTTTCAACCAAATATTTTTCAACCACAATGGGTATTTTTCAACCTCAATCAACCAATATCAATCACAAACAATCCCAAACAATCATTCAATTTTCACAACAATTTCAACCAATAAATATCGTCCATGGTTTGTGGACGAGGGGCGTATATATATATATATATATTTATATAGCAATTCACTTTTATTTTCACACATATATATATATAATTTTTAAATCAGAAATCTCACCAATAGCTATCCAATTTCACTTAGAGAAGTCTTCGCCAATCTCGCCTTTTGTCGATTTGTTGCCCGTATTCTCTACATATGTAAAAATCGAATTTTTACTATGTATTCAATAAATAAAAATCGAATTTTGACTTCGCTATTCAATATATAAAAATATGATTTTTTACCTCGACTTTCAATATATAAAAATATGATTTTTACCTTGTAAATTTCTAACCTCCTTCTATTTTTAGTTTAAAACTTTTTCCTTTTAAATTTCAAACCTTTTTCTATTTAAAGTTTAAAACTTTTTCTCTTAAACAAAATCAGGTTTTAAATGCATAGAAAAAATCAGTTTTTCTTTTTATAAAAAAAACAGTTTTTCTTTGCTTTTAAAATCAGTTTTTCTTTTTAAAAAAAAAAACAGTTTTAAAATTCTTTTACAAAAATCAGTTTAGTTTTTAAACCTTTTAAAAAAAATCTGTTTTTATTCTTTCAAAAAAAATCAGTTTTTATTTTTAAACAAAATCAGTTTTATACTTTTAAACAAATCAGTTTTATACTTTTAAACAAATCAGTTTTATACTTTTTAAAAAAAAACAGTTTTATACTTTAAAAAAAAACAGTTTTATACTTTAAAAAAAACAGTTTTATACTTTAAAAAAAAATAGTTTTATACTTTTAAAAAAACAGTTTTATACTCTTAAAAAAAACAGTTTTATACTTTAAAAAAAAAACAGTTTAAAACCCTTATTAAAATCATTTAAATCATATTTAAAATTCAGTTTTCAATGCTTTTTAAAAATCAGGGGGGTTTCGCGAATCGTCGGAGGTGGCTTCGAGGGCGGCGCTAGGGTTTCGAACTGGGAGGCTTCGGGTTTCGAGAGGGGCGGCTTCGGGGGGGGGGGGGGTCGGATTGAAGGAGGAGGAGGGAGCGAGTGCAAGGAAGAGGGGGGGAAGAAGATCGGAGTTGCGGAGGAGGTCTGGTCGACGGCTGGTGGAGGCGGTCGTCGATAGTTTTTTAGGTTTTTTTTCCTTTTGAAATTACAATGAACGGGGGGGGGGGGGGGGGGGGCAGGAAGAAAGGTAAAGGAGGGAATTTAGATTTTATTTATTTAATTATTTAATTTTGCAAATAGGTTGACTTTTATATACGACCTCGAAACGAGGCCTACCGCCTATCGCCCATAGCGTTTTACCCCCATTCCGAACACAATGGGATATGTATCGCAAGCTGATTTGATCGTTACAATCAGTTTCCGTTGAATTTACATTTAAATCACTATATTGAATTTTAAACGTACATTTCAAATTACCGGGGTCACATACTAACTAGAAAAATTCTCGAAAAATATTTTCTAGCTTTGTATTGACGATACGGTCCTAACAAAACTAGTTTCGTCGAATTCTGAGACCGTTTGCAAAATGGCCAATTTCCAGTCGATTAAATTCAACAGAAACTGGTCAAACGCGTTTTCCTTTGCCACGCTCACATATTGATTCGAAAAATTATGAAATTTGAAACCTAGCAATAACTTGACACTGCGGATCTAACAAAAGTGGTTTCATCGAAATCCGAGGTCATTTGCAAAATGTCCATTTTTAAGGGCCTGAATTCCATAGCGACTATTCAGAATTTTCAACTGGACATACCTTTTGATTCCCGCTATCAAATTTCGATTGGTCAGATTCGTTAGAAAGATATCATCAATTAGATTCCATTATTTTTGGTTTCACTAAGATCCGGATTGTTTTGCACCCGGTATATTCAATTGAAGTTTGAAATCGAATTATCGAACTACCGCGCCATTTTCAATTCTATATATAATTATAATTAATTATATTCGTTTTCAATTGTCGATTCAAACTCAGTTTTCATCGCCATTATTTAAAATATTTATTTTAAATATTTAAAATCCATTATTTTAGCCGATTTAAAAATTTTAAATTGGTTCAGATTTTCTGGGTCGTTACAGTTGTATGCCCAAAGTTAACGTATGCGAAATTTGAACGGTCTTAATCGATCTTGCGATCGATTGGGGTCGGGCGAAATCCGGATCGTTACAACCACATATATATATTAAATAGAAATCAATTTAATTTACATGGAACGAAATCCAATATCAGACAAACATCCATTTACAAGTCCGTTCTGGGTCTGAACGAAACCGGAGTCACCTTATTCCTCGTCCCGTATGTCCAATATGGAAGAGAGGTGCTCGCATATCCGGACAATCAACAAGTACGTCCGTACAACTACCACTGGCAGCAAATCAGTCCAAGGCATTAGTAGTCATCCATCCGATATGAAGATCGCCGGTCTTCAACCACCGTCTTCATCTTTGACTTTTAATCATCGCAGTAATTATTTAGAATGGGTTAAACCCGGTATTCCTGAATAACTCGCGTATTTTATAATAAAAAAATCAAGTGTTATAATAATACATCAAACGCCTCATTCCAATTCAGAATATTCTTTTAATAAAAATATTCACATTATTCTATCAAAGATAAATTCTTTAAAGTTAATCTTAAATCTTTCTTTTAAAGATTTACTAAAACTCCAATTTGGTTTTAAATAACAAAAATCATTATTTAATGATTATTTAAATTTAAAAAATTAATCTTATCTTATCTTTAACTGGGTTAAAGAACTAATGTCATTTAAAACACAGTTCACGGTAAACCCAACATCGTCTTCCATTGAATATGGAATTTTCACAGAAATCAGATCAATATATAATCGATATGAATTTCTGTATCAGACCCCAATAATATAAATGGAATAACGGCGATGCCTCTTAAATTCCATATATAGTAATGGTCTTCTTTTACAGTAGCTCATCTCGACTAAGAATTCCCTCCAATTAAATATTAATTAATTGAAAAACTCCATTAAATCTCAATTTAAAGATTTATTCTAGTTAATAACTAGTTCAATTCAATGAAAAAATATTTTTATCTTTTTAAATATGGAATTTTTCATCCAAAATCTTTTCAAATCATTTATTATGATTTTACATAATATTTCCTTATTTTTAATAATTTTATTAAGGCCTTTACAGTCGGTTTCCAATAACGGCCACCGAACTGCACTTACAGTGACTTTTGCCAAATTTGATTTGGGCATAATTTCAAATCCATCCATTAGATTTTAAAACTCTTATATTCATTGGAAATCTCCTTTCAATACAAATCCAATGGTTCTGGTTTTAGGAGAATCCGATGGTCGGATCTCCTGTTACACCAATTTGAAGTTAACGGTCGAAATTCACGAACGGTCGCTACGCGGCGCGTTCTATTCAGGCCATTATATAAATATATATAGTATATCGTCGATTTCTATTTAAAACGTATTTATAGAATGTTTATAAACTTGTTTTAAAATGATTTTAACTTCATTTTCAATTTTAAAGCAAAATTGAATATCCTATATTTTATCATATTAAAATATATATATTTTCAAAATATTAAATTTATAAACATTTCTACTTATATTCATTATAAAATGAATAAAATCGATCGATAAACCCGTTCGAGTTAAATATAGCTTTCCTACATAACACGGCTTTATATCTTAATATTTTTATTCTTCATTGAATATTATTTTAAAATATTCATTATTTTAAAATACTCTTTATTTACAAGATTCTCTACTTTAAAATATTCTTTATATAAAGATGTTCTCTATTTTAAAATATTGTTTTATTAAAAATATTTCTGAATCGGAACGTGACTCAATCAATTACCATATAAATTCGGTCATATGAATTTCATACATTGCATATGTACATAATAGTAATGATAAATTATCATTAAAACAATCCATTCATATCCAGAGTGAAATTTATGACTGTGTGAGCATTAAAATAAATAAATAACGCTCATCACAAACTGTCAATCCATCGATTGACATATAACTAAATATTGGGATTAGTGTATGACAATTGTCATCCCACTACCCGTGTGAGGTTTTCAAACAACAACAGTCTACATAAATAAATCATCGGATAATGAATTTAACCGATTATAATTTGGTTTGAATTATTTATATTTAACAAATTTTCACTGTTTAAATTATAAAGAAATATTTATAATTTAATTTAAATATTAATATTACCATTATTTTAACTATCATGATAAACATGACATTGTCTACTATAATGACATTTTCTAATTTCTAATGACAACATGAAAAGACAATTTATTTACATGACATGGTTTCAATGTTAAAATGACAATACGAAAAGTTAATTTATTTCCATGACATGGTTTTAATGTTAAAATGACAATACGAAAAGATAATTTATTTTCATGACATGTTTTCAATGTTAAAATGACAATATGAAAAGATAATTTATTTTCATAACATGTTCTACATTTCTACTGTCAAATAAAAAGAATATTTTGTTTGCATACAAATTTCCTATATTTAACATAACAAATAAAAATGAATATTTATTTGTACACATACTTCTATCTTTAACATGACAAATAAAAGAGTAATTTATTTGCATACATTTTCTAATTCAACTTGACAAATAGAAGATGATGATTTTATTTGTTTACAATTTCTAATCCAATCTTAACAAATAAAAATGATAATTTTATTTGTTTACAATTTCTATTTAACAAAAATGATGATTTTGTATCATCAATCATAATTTTAACAAAAATGACAATTTTATATGTCAATTTTAATTTTAACAAAAGTGTCAAATTTATATGTCAATTCTAAATTTGACAAAAAGGGCAAATTATATGTCAATTCTAAATTTGACAAAAGTGACAATTTATACCACTTGACATTTTCTAATCAAAATGTTATTTTGACATAACATTATCTAACAAAATGTTATTTTTAATTATCATGACAATTCGTAACAAAAATGATATTTTTACTCTAATGTGACATTTCTATATAAAATGTTTTTTTCAATCAAATGTGATATTTCTATATAAAATGTTATTTTTAATCAAATGTGACATTTCTATATAAAATGTTATTTTTAATCAAATGTGACTTTTCTATATAAAATGTTATTTTTAATCAAATGTGACATTTTATAACAAAGATGTTATTTTGTTTCTAATGCAACATTTATAACAAAATTGGGGTTGTTATCCTAATATAGTTTTTTATACAAAAATGACATTTTATTTCTAACGCAACATTTTATGACAAATTTTTTATTTTAATTCTAAATAAACATTTCTCACTAAAGAGACATTTTTTATTTTAATAAAACATTTCTAATAAAAATGACATGTTTAATCTAAACAAAAATTTCTAATTAATATGACAGGTTTAATCTAAATAAACATTTTTAACTAATATGATGTCTTCATTCTAAACAAACATTTTTAACTAATATGATGTCTTCATTTTAAACAAACATTTCTAACAAAGGTGGAGTTTTAATTAACATGACATTTCTAGCAAGGGTAATATTTTAATCTAACATAACATTTTTGTAACAAAAATGATATTATTATTTTAATGTACATTTTATAACAAAACGTTATTTCATTTCTAATGTACATTTTATAACTAAAATGATATTTTAATTCTAATGTACATTTCTAACCAAAAATGATATTTTAATTCTTATGTACATTTCTAACCAAAAATGATCATTTCTATTTATATAGTAATTCCACAAAATGATAGAAATTTATATTTCATTTTTGCTGAATATTCTAATTCGACAAAATGGTAAAATTTGATATTTCATTTTGACTTACAATTCTAATTCAATCAAATAACAAAAGTGGTATATTTCATTTTGATTGATAATTCTATTTCAATCAAATAACAAAAGTGATATTTTTCATTTTGATTGAAAATTCTAATTCAATCAAAATAACAAAAGTGATATTTATTTTGTTGAAAATTTTGGTTCAACAAAAATGTATGAAATGGAATATTTCATTTTGATTGAAAATTCTAATTCAATCAAAGTGACAAAATGTATGATTCATTTTTATTTCAAATTTAATTCCAACTCAGTACAATATAGGCGATACTTCAATTTTGTCGAATATTTTGATTCAACAAAAACAACAAAAATGTTTAACAATTTTATCACTACACAACATCACCAAACAAACAGATCTATATATTACATTCAGCACAGAACAATCATAAATAATAACAAACAGAAATTAATTGTAGATCAATGACAATAAATCAGAATTATTTCTAATTATTAAAAAAGAAGAAATAAGTAGATTTCTCACCATCGTCTAAATTCGAATGATTCAGATCTGCAATTTTAACCAAAATTTGATTAGCTCATAAATGGTTCTAGTCAGTCCCATTGCGTAGATCTTATCAAGACGATTTCAACGCAACTGAAATTGTTTGATTTCGTTTCTGTATGAAGAAGTTATCGCATTTTAAACATTTTAATTCATTAATTATATAAATTAATAATTAATTATATTATAACCTTTTTTAACCTTTAATCCTTCTCTTCTTCTTTCTGTACATCACATAATAGTTGAACCCATTTTCAATCTGAGAAGCCACATGCGCCTCCCCCTACGAGCTGTCGGACGATGATGTAACGACCCAGAAAAGTTCCAATCCTAATTTTCGATACTAATACGTATCCTATATCACATATCGACTAATCAAACATCATAAATTAATAGATCATTAATAGAAAGAAGTTGGAGGGTGAGAAATAGAAAGAAAGAAAGTTAGAATAGAAGAAAAAGAAGAACTGAACACAGCAGAATCAGAGTACAACGAACCTCACAGCGGAATTGAACAAAATATATTATATAATATTTTGAAATACAAATCAGTAACTACTTACCTACATCATCAGAGTACAATTCATACATAACACAGCGGGAATAAACTTGATATATCTAATATTGAAGAACCTGCTCCAAGCTCCTTCAAGTGGATCTGTAAAATCCTGAAACCACTTGACCGCCCGTACAAATTTGGGCACCCAAGAGTTTAGGGAAAACATAGGAAAATAAACTCTGGCTCAGTCATGGGACTGGTGTGAGTAAACGATTTTAAAATAGCTTGATTTAACGTTTAAAAATCCTTTTGAAATAAAAGATAATCGTAAGACCGATCCACACATAAACACGGATGGTTTTTATCTTACGATAACCCAAAACATTTTTGAAATCATATCTTATCTGATATTATAATAATGTCTAGATACAAATAAATATCAATCAAGCAGAACGCTTGCATCTCACGCTCTGCATATATATTATACAATTAAAACCGCGGGTGCTTATTGGAGATTGGATTCCGACTATGACAAGGTATGGAACCACTTGCCGATAGTTTATCTCTAGAGGGGAATACACAGGGTTCAACAAGAACGTCTTGCAACCTGGCCACACATAACCGACCACTCATTTCGCTTGAGTGTATCGAATGTATATCACCAACGGTTGGGATCAGCAGTCGTTTCCCAAAAAGAGACAGCATCGATATAGATTAAAGAAGGAAATGGATTTTCTCTAGATAGGTGACTATACACCCTAATGGGAGCGACCCACGTAGCCATGCTGCCTGCCCGATTTTTGTCATTTCTCGGTTGATGAGGCTTGAGGTTAGAATTTACCTTTAGGACATCTGGTTACCATTCGCTTTGAATGCCACATTGTCAGATCCGTTAAATCACTAGACGTCTACAAATATACTTTGGGTGTAAAAGAAGTGCCCTTCTTTTCCATCAACTTCGTATATTTGTAAAAATTAACATACGTGGTTTTTAGGAAATACTCTGTCAGAAATTCGTCCATACAAGTCATCAAGGAATAGGATGAACCGAAGGCACTCTCCTACTGCATCCAATATAGGAATCGCCCTATGGATCAGTAGCGAATAGTCCTTGCAAATCCGAAGATTTCAATTACGGAAGAATCACAAGTTATAAATACTCTAGTGGCCACCAGAGAATTTTAACAAGTAGTTCTTTTCGCTCATGAAGATCTACGGTCTTCAATTTCACCATTTATATAAGTATTTTGCAAGTTAGTTTACGTAAAGTTGATTCAAAGTGGTTTTGGGTCCAGTTCCCATCCCGGTCTCTTCGAACTAATACGTAGGGAATATTATTTGATAGTCAGTGTTTTAACTATCAAATTTAAGCAGTGTAGATAAATAAAACAGTTTACACCAATCAGTATAATTTCTATGGCATGTTTATTCGCATCAATTAAGTTGTCTAGTTTCAATTTTATTTTTTCATAGAAATGTAAAGACCCGTAACTTCCCCGGTGAGGAAAACGCGGATAGTTCGAGAACAACACACAAAGGAACGCAGGCGGAAGAACATTTCATTGTACATTACAACAGTTCCATAAGAATACAAGAATTTACAGAGTATAAATGAATATTATACATTACAAAATAACAGAGATTACAATAAATTACATAGCAGTGTAAAATAATACAAAATACAACTGAAGGAGATATACAGATACAAAGCTTTCCGGATATCGTTCCAGCTGTAAACCAGGATCCTATGAATATAAATCTGCAAAACCAAAACTACTAGCTGCCCGTGTCGAAATAAGGGCACCCAGAGTTTAGGTCAAAACAATAAACTCCAGGTCAGTCATGTGACTGGTGAGAGAACTAAAACAGTTATTATCTTTATTTTAAAGTTAGGTAAATCAAGGGACCACGCCGTATAACATGGAAAGGGTTTCCTCCCAAGAATACCAGTGCATATAACAACAGCGCAATGCTAAATAAAGAAAAAATGAAGCTATTATAAGACGCAGGTCCTATCACATAATGCAACGCAAGCCGGGGGATAGGGTTTTCCCTTATAATAGCCAAAGAATGCTTGATACGTTTAAAACAGATTATTTGACACTATTATTAGTGTATAGTGTATAAAACAACTTCAAATCATAAGTATCAATCATAGGCGGCATGGGTACCATATATCATGTCGCCATACTAGTTCTACAATTAAAACCGCAAAATCGCGTATTTGGAAATTGGATTTCCATCTATGAACCGAGGCAAAAGATAGTCCTCCACCGATTCGAGACAATCTAGCCCATGTCTCAGGATCAGAGCTCGAGTGACCCTTGGAGCAACAGGGCCGGTCCACCGATGTGGATTAAAATTCCTGAACACTGCGTTTCCCCGCCCTTTGGGGCGTAAGTGAGCCAACAAATGACTCCATCAGACCCGGATCGTCCGATCAAACCGAGACGCCTCACAACAGCAACAACCACATAAGTCAAACTCGTCAGGGCGTGTAAAACCATTGACGCCACTTTTTAGCTAGAAGGAAACGCATGCCCTCCCTGAGGTCCGTCTCCCGTTTTTGGTTCATACCGGGTGTGAAACTCGTGAAGTAAACGTTACACAAAGCTATGCCACAAAGGCCGTGCTTCGATCATCAACCACAAGACTTTTCTTTTCAACAGAAGCCTGGATCATTTGCCACTTAGGCATGCCACACAGGCAATTCACTCTATGCGTTTGATATCCATCAGTATATAACCCCTGAGCTCGTACGTCTCAGAGAAGGGCGTTAAGCAAGAGAATAAATTCTCCACCGCCAAACAGATATATATTTAATAGAAATCAATCACACAGACTAAAATCCAATGTCAGACACACAGTCCATTTACAAGTTCGTTCTGGGTCGAAACGAAACCGGAGGCACCTAGTACCCCGCATATCCATCGATCTCCAAGTACGTCTGGACGATCACCAACTGTTTCCATCTTCTTGGGTGTACATCCCAATCAAGATCATCAGTAATCACCCAAACGACGTGAAGACCTCCGGTCTTCGACCACCGTCTTCATCTTCGACTTACCGTCGTATCAGTTATTCAGAATGGGATAAACCCGGTCTTTCTGAATAACTCGCGTATATTATAAACAAGTGTTATACAAACACAACATACGCCTCATTCCAATTCATCAGTCACTAACCGTAAATTAACAAGAGAGTAATTCCCCAAATATTAACCCCGAAGGCCGAAACCAACATCAGATCAATATCCAGAAAACCATTCTGCTTAGCTAACCGATAGTTAGTTTCTATATTTCACATTCATAGGGAAAGGTTCCCATTAATTTTATCAAAGATAAATTCTTTTAAATTTATTCTTTAATTTTCTTTTGAATATCAATTCAAACTAGTCGGGATTAGTGAACCTTACCGAAGTAATCATTGGTTTTAATTTCCCAATCCCAACCTATTCATCCCATGAAGTAAAACGGGTCTTACTTTATATCTAACACCACGGTGTTATCGGTAAATTTAATTACCATTTCACGTTTAAATCTAATTAAAGATTTAACTATCGCCTAGAGTAAAACTGGTGATACTCCATTCTTGATCCTTTCAATCTAATTAAAGATTCATTAAAACTCCACTTAGTTTGTAATCGAATTATCAACTTTCATTATTTTTATTATGGCTTAAGTTCTTCAACTTTTCAGTTTCTAAGAATTTTTCAAATTTTTCAAAAATTTGGCTAACACCCTAAAATTTCGCCATAACCTCCCCTGCACCGGGAGCACGGGAAAATCCCGAAATTGCCATACAGGCCCTCTGATCTCAAAAAGAAAAAGAAAAAGCCAAGCGGCTCATAAAATCATCATCACCCAAACAAAATAGTAAATTATGGTAAACATGTACCTATTTGTCGGGCAAACAAATTTTATTCTCTACTCTAGCCTCCTTGCTATGACCTGTTCAATGTAAGTACATGTATATGTAAGCAAATGCAATAAATTATTAATATATTTCACAATTTGATTCAATTTGGCTATATGGTGCAAATTTTAATTAATCAACCAATAATCAACAACACAACCATCAATCAATTAGTTGATTAGCTTTTCAAATTCATAACTTTGATATGTAGTCAAAAAATCAGATTTTTGATGCCAAATCACAACAATAGGCCATATCTAGTTTCGGTTCTCACACCAGTCAATTGGAAATATATAGAAATCTCACTTTCGAAACTCGAAAATAAATACCGGCGATGGTGCCCCGTCACCAGAATTATCCCTGGGCACTAGAGTGCGATTCTACAACTATCCAATGCATTAAAACTTCGAACACACGTTTGCAAGACATATATGCAAAATCTTTATATATTGGATTGTCCAAATTCATATAAATAAATAATCAAATACGAATAATTGATTTAAATTTTCAAAACAAAATTGTTTTCATTTTAAAAATATACTCTTCACACTCGTTCTACGATACTACTGATCCCATCTCTAACGAGTCATTCCCATTAGATATTACTAATCCAATATCTGATGAATCGTTTCGTATGGTTCTAATGTGTCTTGTTCTCCGAGCTTTGTAAACCAAAGCTCTGATACCAACTGTAAAGACCAGTAACTTCCCCGGTGAGGAAAACGCGGATAGTTCGAGAACAACACACAAAGGAACGCAGGCGGAAGAACATTTCATTGTACATTACAACAATTCCATCAGAATACAAGAATTTACAGAGTATAAATGAATATTATACATTACAAAATAACAGAGATTACAATAAATTACATAGCAGCGGAAAATAATACAAAATACAACTGAAGGAGATATACAGATACAAAGCTTTCCGGATATCGTTCCAGCTGTAAACCAGGATCCTGTGAATATAAATCTGCAAAACCAAAACTACTAGCTGCCCGTGTCGAAATAAGGGCACCCAAAGTTTAGGTCAAAACAATAAACTCCAGGTCAGTCATGGGACTGGTGTGAGAACTAAAACAGTTATTTATCTTTATTTTAAAGTTAGGTAAATCAAGGGACCACGCCGTATAACACGGAACGGGTTTCCTCCCAATAATACCAGTGCATATAACAACAGCGCAATGCTAAATAAAGAAAAAATGAAGCTATTATAAGACCCAGGTCCTATCACATAATGCAACGCAATCCGGGGGATAGGGTTTTCCCTTATAATAGCCAAAGAATGCTTGATACGTTTAAAACAAATTATTTGATACTATTATCAGTGTATAGTGTATAAAACAACTTCAACTCATAAGTATCAATCATAGGCGGCATGGGTACCATATATCATGTCGCCATACTAGTTGTACAATTAAAACCGCAAAATCGCGTATTTGGAAATTGGATTTCCATCTATGAACCGAGGCAAAAGATAGTTCTCCACCGATTCGAGACAATCTAGCCCATGTCTCAGGATCAGAGCTCGAGTGACCCTTGCAGCGACAGGGCCGGTCCACCGATGTGGATTAAAATTCCTGAACACTGCGTTTCCCCGCCCTTTGGGGCGTAAGTGAGCCAACAAATGACTCCATCGGACCCGGATCGTCCGATCAAACCGAGGCGCCTCGCAACAGCAACAACCACATAAGTCAAACTCGTCAGGGCGTGTAAAACCACTGATGCCGCTTTTTAGCTAGAAGGAAACGCATGCCCTCCCTGAGGTCCGTCTCCCGTTTTTGGTTCATACCGGGTGTGAAACTCGCGAAGTAAACGTTACACAAAGCTGCGCCACAAAGGCCGTGCTTCGATCATCAACCACAAGACTTTGCTTTTCAACAAAAGCCTTGATCATTTGCCACTTAGGCATGCCACATAGGCAATTCACTCTATGCGTTTGATATCCATCAGTATATAACCCCTGAGCTCGTACGTCTCAGAGAAGGGCGTTAAACAAGAGAATAAATTCTCTGCCGCCAAACAGATATATATTTAATAGAAATCAATCACACAGAATAAAATCCAATGTCAGACACACAGTCCATTTACAAGTTCGTTCTAGGTCTGAACGAAACCGGAGGCACCTAGTACCCCGCATATCCATCGATCTCCAAGTACGTCTGGACGATCACCAATTGCTTCCATCTTCTTGGGTGTACATCCCAATCAAGATCATCAGTAATCACCCAAACGACGTGAAGACCTCCGGTCTTCGACCACCGTCTTCATCTTCGACTTACCGTTGTATCAGTGATTCAGAATGGGATAAACCCGGCATTTCTGAATAACTCGCGTATATTATAAACAAGTGTTACACAAACACAACATACGCCTCATTCCAATTCATCAGTCACTAACCGTAAATTAACAAGAGAGTAATTCCCCAAATATTAACCCCGAAGGACGAAACCAACATCAGATTAATATCCAGAAAACCATTCTGCTTAGCTAACCGACAGTTAGTTTCTAAATTTCACATTCATAGGGAAAGGTTCCTGTTAATTTTATCAAAGATAAATTCTTTTAAATTTATTGTTTAATCTGCTTTTGAATATCAATTCAAACTAGTCGGGATTAGCGAACCTTACCGAAGTAATCATTGGTTTTAATTTCCCAATCCCAACCTATTCATCCCATAAAGTAAAACGGGTCTTACTTCATATCTAACACCACGGTGTTATCGGTAAATTTAATTACCATTTCACGTTTAAATCTAATTAAAGATTTAACTATCGACTGGAGCAAAACAGGTGATACTCCATTCTCGATCCTTTCAATCTAATTAAAGATTCATTAAAACTCCACTTAGTTTTAATCTGTGACTGAGTTAAAGAATCAGTGTCATTTAAAACACGGTTCACGATAAACCCAAAATCACATCACATTTCAATCAGTCCCTAACCGTAAATTAGCAAGTGAGCAATTCCCTAAATATTAACCCCGAAGGCCGAAACCAACATCAGATCAATACCCCAGAAACCATTCAACTTAACTAATCTCCAGTTAGTTTCTGATTTTCTCAACTCCTTTGGGTCTAAGAACAGTATTATTGAAGATACCGTTCACGACAACTCAAAATCACATTCCATTAATTATTGGGTTAAAGAACAAGTGTTATTTAAAACACTGTTCATGATAAACCCAAGAATCAATTCGAATTCAATTCCAATTAAATATTATTTAATTGGTACACTTCATTAAATCTAAATAAAAAGATTTAATATTTTCTCAACTGGGTTCAAGAACAGTGTTAATAAAGACACCATTCACGACAAACCCAAATCACATTTGATATTAAATACAAGGCTCTGAATAGAAAATATACCGGCTTATATTCAATATCAAATTCTACGACCAACAAATATCGTATTGGAAATAACGATATATATATATATATATATATATATATCTTTCAAATTTCCATAACAACATCTTTATAATCACGAAATCCAACATCGAACTATTCCGAAGATGATTTCGATTCAAATCCATTCCAATTCAATTATTGGAAATCCTGGTTATTTTCAAAACCATTTCAAATCCAATTTAATTATTTTAAAAATAAATAAATTATTATTCTAGTTCAAAACTAGTTCATTTCGATGAAAATCTATTTTTATCTTTTCAAATATGGAGTTTTTCATCCCGATTTTTCCCAAATCATTTCTTATGATTTTACACAAATTATTGATATTTTTAATAATTTTATCAAGGCCCGTACAGTCGATTTCCATCAACGGCCATCGAACTGCACTTACAGCGACCCTTTCCAAATTTGATTTGGACATAATTCCAAATCCAACCGTTAGATTTAAAATTTCTAATATTCGTTAGAAAGCTCTTTTCGATACGAACCCAACAGGTTCTGGTTTTAGGAGAATCCGACGGTCGGATCTCCCGTAATATCCGTTCGAAGTCAATGGTCGAAATTCGCGAACTGCCGCGGCGTGGCGCGTTCTATTCAGGCCATTATATTATATATATAATATATATTTCATCGATTTCAATTCAAAATGTGCTTTATAAATCGTTTTAAATTCATTTCCAAAACGGTTTCAACTTCATATTCAATTTCAAATCAAAATTGAATATTCCATTATAAATTCGATTTAAATTCATTTCAAATTGATTTCAATTCAAATTGATTTCTAATTCAATTTCAGTTCGTTTTCAATTCAATTCAATTTCAATTCGAATTCATTTCAATTCAATTTCAATTCGAATTCATTTCTATTCGATTTCGATTTGAATTCATTTCTATTCAGTTTCAGTTCGAATTTCAATTCTTTTCAAAATATCAGATTTTGAAATCACTTTCGATATTCATTAAAAAATGAATAAAATCGATATAAATATCGTTCACGTCAAAATGGCATCATTCTAATCAACACGGCTTCATATATTTCTATTTACAAATATTCTATTTCAAATATTTCTTTTTCAAATATTTCTATTTCAAAACTGGAATAAGGCCCAATCAATTACCATATAATGTTAATTATATGGATTTTCTACAACACATGTATACAATAACAACGATGAATAATCAACCATCATCCAAAGTGCATTCTACACTGTATAAGCATCAAATATAAATATTTAACGCTCATAACAGTCTGTCAATCAATCGATCGACATACAACTAATTATTTGGATTAGTGTATGTCATCTATCATCCCAATACCCGTGTGGGGTTTCAAACAATCAAACACAGATTTTATTTGTGCAGTTGGGCGATGTGTAAAATTTATCGTTCCAATCAATATCAGTCAAATGTGTGTATATAAACAAATTGTCCGATTTGTTTATTTTTATTTCATTTCATATACACGTTAAAAATTCTATTTTTAACTATAAAATATTTTCCACCATAAAATATTTTATTTCATTTCACATCACATCACATAATCAACTACACATCAAAATCAAACAAACAAGCATACAAGCCGTCCATGGTATGTGGACGACGGGTGTCGCGTGCTACTAAACACCGTCTGCATCCCTGTATATATTTTATTTAGAAAATTAAATTAAAAGTGAGAAGTTCTCACCGAGGGATCCACTCCGCCGTGCTTTGCTTTTGAACTGCTGAACTGTCTGGATTTGACTGAAATTCCAATGCAGTCTTTTCACATTGTTCAAATAAAAATAATATTTTTATTGCTTCATTCTAACAAATAAAAATCATATTTTTACTTCATCTTCATATATATTTTCGACGCTTCATTCTATATAAAAATTATATTTCATATTTCTACTTCATATCCAAAGATCGGATTTTTATTTCATTGCTATAAAAATCACATTTTTATACTTCTACAATATAAAAGATTATATTTTTATATTTCTACAATATAAAAGATTATATTTTTATTACTCTATATCAATGAAAATCCTATTTTTTATTTCACCTTTCTATATATGAAAATCGATTTTTTTTCTTCTAGTTTAAATATCAAATCTTTCATTATTTAAAAATCGAATCTTTCTTTAAAATAAAAATCGAATCTTTATATGACAAGAATCGCAACTTTTCTATGATAAAGATCGTTACTTTCTATAATAAAAATCGCTACTTTCCTATGGTAAAACCCACCTCCTTATTTTGCTATTGTTACAATACATAATCAATTTTTTTCTATGTGAACAAAAATGAAAATCGAATTAAAACAGTAAATAAATGTAAATAAATATAAAAACTCACATTTTTATTGTATTCAAAGGGGGAGGAGGGCTGCTAGGCGGCACAGGAGCTTTGACAGTCGGCGTTGGGGGTGGGGAGGGTGGAGGCAGTCGGATTAAGGGGTGGTGGCGCTATTTTTGGTCGGGTTTGGGGTATGGGGGCTCGAGCGGGTGAGGAGGAATAGGAGGAGGCGCGCTCGAGTGGGCGGAGGGCTGAAACGGTGGTGGGTTGCGTCGGAGAGGGTTTTTTTATGGAGGAAGGGGGAAATCGAGGAGGAGGTGAGCGAGAGGAAAAGGGATGGTCGGGGCAGTCTAGGGTGGTGGCGCGCGCTCCCCGAGGTGGCGGCGGATGAGCGGAGGGGGGGGGGGGGCGACGGGATTACAGGCGGTTTCCCCCTTTTTTTTTTCTGACCGTGTTTCATTTTAGAGAGAGAAGAGGGAGAGAACGTGTGAGAGGGAGGGGGTATAAGGATAAGGGTTTATATTTAATTAATTTAATTATTTTTAACTTCAAAAAGGTAACTTTTTATTTCGAAATCAAAATCGAACCCACCGACTGTCGTCCCTAGCTAATAACCCTCATTCCGAACAGAATGGGATATGTATCATAGACTGATTTGATCATTTCGATCAGTTTCCGTCAAAATCAACATATAACTCTATATATTGAATTTGAACGCGCATTTCAATTTACCGGGGTCTCATACTAACTCTAAAAATTACAGAAAAATTATTTCTAGCTTCGTATTGATGATATGGTCCTAACAAAACTAGTTTCGTCAAATTCGGAGACCGTTTGAAAAATGGCCAATTTCCAGTCAATTAAAATCAACTGAAACTGGTTTCGTCGAAATCCGAGGTCGTTTGCAAAATTGCTATTTTCAAGGGCCGAAATTCCATAGCGACTATTCAGAATTTTCCACTGGACATATCTTTTGATTCCCGCTATGAAATTTCAATTTTTCGGATTCGTTGGAAAAATATTCTCAATTAGATTCCATTATTTTTGGTTTCACTAAAATCCGGTATATTTTGCACCCGGTACATTCATTTGAAATTTGAAATCGAATTATCGAACTACCACGCCATTTTCAATTCCTTTTATAAATATAAATAAATATTTATATTCTAACGACGACGTATTTAAATATATACATTCTAATTCTATTCAAAATAAATTTCTCGTCGTTATTATTTAAAATAATTCATTTTAAATAATCAAAATTCGCTAAAATTGCCAAAATAAAATTTTTAAACTGGCCCAGATTTCCGGGTTATTACAAGAAATTAATATCGAACAATTAAAATATAACAAAACATGTCAATGTTCTATTTCAACAAATCTAGATTTTGTCACTTCATACCATAACAGATAATTCACAACAATCATTTATCACAACCATAATATTTAATAATGATTTTCGTTTAATTTCAAGCTTAATATCAGTTTGAAATGTATGACCTTGGGTAACAATTAATTACAAATTATTCTTATTCCTTTTCCTTTAGAATTAAATTAATTTTTTCTGATTATGCTTTTATTTCGATCTCTATAAAATATAAGTGAATACATAATTAAAGAAGAATCATACTAGATCTTAGATGATGACGTCTAATTCTGTAATTACGAAGGTTTCCCGATCCCTTCTCCTTGTTTTATTTATTATTTACTTTCATTACAACCACTTTTTACTAACATATAATTAGTTAAATAAACACATTTCTTGGCCTTTTACAGTCCAATGTTTTACGCACATATCTAAATTCATTATGTCATTCATTGTAAACTATTACTTCTTTACTTGCATCTAAATAATATTCATATCTAAAGAGAAGAGTTTTAAATTTCATAACAAACATCATTTGAAACCATTTTTATTTATTTATTTTAGGCTTGAAGCCCAAAAGCCCGCAAATCGGCCTCTCTTCTTCTAACATACCCAATGCCACTACTTTATACCCACATTTACTATTTCTCTAAACATTGCTATGGATTAAACAAACTCTATATTTTAACAAACCATATCTTATTATTTTTCCTTTTTGTCAGGCCCAAAGCCCATTAGTTGGACGCACAAGCCAGGCCCACGACACATTCTCTTTACCTCCTTCGTCTCTTTTTGCCTGGCACCGAAAAATCTCTTGTGTCTTGCCCTGTTGACTCCATCCACTCTTACTTGCTTTAACCATCTCTCCTTTCCGCCCTCTTCTAAAATCCTTCCCTATCAAGTTTGTTTTTCACTTACAACTTAAACTAACCTTTTCCATGCGAACTTGAAAACTGGCGCCATGAAGCTTCACGCAAACCCAATTATATCAATACCAACAAATCTTTATATACCATATATATTTAAACTCATAGGTAATATCATTATCTATTTATATTTTGTTGTTGCTACTATCATTATATATTTAAACTCGTAGGTAATATACCATATGAGAACAATGTCTAAATCTTTGCAGGTAGGCTACTTGAAATAGGAAGTTATCATTAGTTAATCACAATACTATGATTTCCTTATGTTCAATATATTTATATTTAAATATTTCATTCACATGATCTTCTCAGAATTGCTAAAAGTTGTACAGGTGGTATCTTTATTACTTAGTTATAATGAACAGTACTGATGACATGATTAGTCACACTATTATTGAAATTGATATCCTATGGAATCATCATGCTAAATAGTTGTTTCCTTGCTCATTGACGTTTCATTCTCATTGTGTTTCTTAACTGAACATTCAGGTTTTTACCTTCTTTAGTATTACTATTTTAAGTATTACTCCTGCCTTTGTATGTATATGTATTACTCCTGCCAAGTAATTACCTTGAAGGTAAGACGTGTATGTATTTGAGTTCACTATTCTTAACTAGTCATCAAAACAAAAGGAAATGTTTACACAGGTCACCAAGGAAAATGGCAAATTTCTTCTAACTGGGATGTAAAGATTGAATAAGATGGGAAACTATAATGTTTTAGAAATCCATCACTGAATCGAAAGAACAAATCATAGTTTTGAGAATGATGAGGACATGTGTATAATTTCACAGCCCTTACAAATCATAGTTTTGTCATTTCCCTTCCCAATATTTCTATTTTTAGTATTCAAAGCCTCCTCCTAGTTTTGTTTTGTTTACAGAATTCAAAACAATAATTATCTCAGGTGGTTTGTTTAGTTTCAAGAATTTAAAACATAAATCCTTGCGTGAGTAATGTACACTTCAATCACTTGCAAGTTGCACCAATACACGGTTAGCTTTCGTACCTACAATATTTTAAATAGACCATAAAATACATAATTTCATAAGTAACATGTATGTAAAAAGAAGAATATGAAAATCATAAGCATTGTAAAACATATACGAACGTACAATATAGTCATTTAACATGCAAAATTTAAAATAACAAAAGTTTGATATGGCTAGATTTGAGTTTTTAAATTATAGTTCTAGTTTAGGCACAAATTTAAATTTTAACCAAAAACACTAAGATCTCGGGCGATATTCTAGTATTTCGTCTCCGTCGATATATCGTTCGATATTGCAATACCTCGGGCGATATATTCGAAAGGAGATTTAGAGTGATATTTGCTATTTCATTTTGGAAGGAGCCCAAAATGAGATCTCGGAGGAGATCTCGGGCGATATTTGCGAGATTTGAAACAGTGGTACCAACATATGTATTTATAAATAACGTTTTGTTCTAGCATTTTTTTGTTCATTTTGCGTTAACAAGGGTAATGAAATTTAGCATATATTCATTCGAACTATCCCTTATTTATTTTACTTATTTTTCCCGACCCCCTGCTGTTTCATTGCCAACATGCACACTGGCCTTCCTGTGCACATGCATACACAACTCCACTGCAAACCCGAGGTTCTTATCATCGCCACAAGTTACCCAGCTAACCTCGACCCCATCTGCACACCGAAGACCTTATGTCACCGCTATTCCAACATTTAGAACTTCAGCAGAACCTTAAAACGGCAAACCACCTCCAAAACGCCTCATACGACCACCATGCATCATCGTTCATCACCAAATTTCACCTCAAGCTCACCCACATCCCTCCCCACTGATCACTACCAACGCGCAAACCCAAACTGCAGTGTGGAAGGAACAGTTCGCATTCAACTTGGATGTAGTATTAATCTCCGAACTTTTAAGTCTTAACACGTATTATATATTATACTGGGTTATGGATTTTCTAAGGTGAGAGGGCATGAATATATCATTATCGTACAACATACATGCATGATTCCCCTTTGGTTTACTTTGATTTAATCTAGCAAAAACCTCTATTTATGTTGTCAAAACAATCGGCAACTTCAACAAGAATACATGGGTTTGAATCATCTTAGAACTAATAATAACAGTGGTGAAAAATTTAGGTGTGTGCCCACAAATGTCTTCATTTAGTTTCTCATTTTAATCTAAGGAAAACTACCCTTAAATAACTTTACTATCTGTGTTCAACATGATGGGGACATACCAGAATGCATTAGTTGAATTTTGTAACGACCTGCATTCTACGCATCGGAAGATCGTAGAATATTTATTTCTTTTTCTTAGTAAGTCGTATGGTCGTGTACTTTTGGGAAACAACTAGTAGGGTCATTTCCCATGTTCATGATTTTTGTCGATTTTTAAATGACCGTTTTGCCCCTAGTTGAACTTGTTTTGACCTTAACTTTTGATTGGAAAGGAATTTTGACCTGAAACCACTTCCATTGGATCCGGATGATGGTTTACAATCCCGTAGAGTGGTCATATTAGCCAAATTGACTCACCGTTTGGGAGATATGGCTGAAACAAGATTCAGATGGTGAAAAACAGCTTAATTGGGCTTAACCGGGTGATTAACAGCTAGGCCCAAAGGGGAATTTCGGGATTAGGAGTTTAAAAGGGCTGTTAGGGTTTGGAGAATACCTTTTTCTCATTTTTCAGCCGTCACTATTCATTCCTCTTAACCTAGCCATGGCCTCCACCCTCTAAATCTCTTCAAAACACCTCTTAATCACTTTCTAATTGAAGATTAGGCTTAGCAAACATCAAATCAAGGAGTATTAGCACGAGAACCGAGGTAGAGCTGCTGTGTAAGATTGGGAACAGCGCCAAATCAGAGAATATTTTAGTTTTGGGGTTTTAGTGGTGGCAAAGGTGAGTGATTAGCTTGCTTTTACACTAATTACGGTTAATTATGGGTAATTAGTGAAGATTAGCGAATTTATACATTAATAAATTCTGGAAAAATTCCTAAAATTCTATAATGATGTTTTATGGCTCTGATAAAAATTTGGGCTAATTTGGATAAGTTTTGCTAATTGTATGCATAATCACGGTTAAGAAGGATTAAGGGGAAAACATGGGTTTCTGGGTATGTTTGATCTAAAGTATTTCATGTAAATGATGTTTTAATGTTTGTGATTGATTCTATATGTTGTTACTGCTGTTTGGAATGTTTTGTAATGTCATAGGAAGTTTAGAATGGTTGAAAACGCCGTCGTTCGGCGAAAATAGCTTGCTGGAAAAAGTTGCAGATTTTCAGAACCAGTTAGGAAGAACACCCGATCCGAACCGGATAGGAGGAGGAGATCCGATCCGAACCGGATAGGAGTAGATCCGATCCGAACCGAATAGAAGGAGGAGATCCGAACCGAACCGGATAGGAGGAGACACCCGAACCGAACCGGATAGGAGGAGACACCCGAACCGAACCGGATAGGAGGAGGAGATCCGATCCGAACCGAATAGAAGGAGGAGATCCGAACCGAACCGGATAGGAGGAGACACCCGAACCGAACCGGATAGGAGGAGGAGATCCGACCCGAACCGGATAGAGGAGGAG
Source organism: Allium sativum (assembly GCA_030737875.1). NCBI lineage: Eukaryota > Viridiplantae > Streptophyta > Magnoliopsida > Asparagales > Amaryllidaceae > Allium > Allium sativum. The sequence continues at coordinate 649,344,004 of CM060909.1, forward strand.
ACCCGAACCGAACCGGATAGGAGGAGGATGCCCGAACCGAACCGAATAGGAGGAAGAGACCCGAACCGAACCGAAGAAGACCATAACCCGAGATGCAAAGGTAGTCCAAATGGGAAGTTTGTACCAAGGATTCAGATGGGAATCAACGAGTTAACTTCATGATTGGGCTTTGCTGCGGGACGTGTGCTAAGGGGCTGTCGATGTCTGTAACTTTGGATCACTATGTATAGGGGGTACGTGAACGGATTCAGGGCCACAGTGGTCTAGGTACGACTAAAAGAGCTATAGACCAATGAAGTGGGGTCATTTGTAAAGGTTTAGTCATGACTCCATGGGGTAAGCTTGGTGGTAGCAGTAGTTGTACAAGCCGAACTCCGTCACTACTTCGATGGGTCTAGTGGTTGAAAGCGGTATACATCGTATGCTTTATGCACTGAGTGAGAGATGTGAGGATGGTTGCCATGATTGAATCGTTTGCTATCCCTATGACATGCACACCCCCACCCCCGTATTTCTTTACACCATATGTTGATGGCACCTTAGAGTATTGTACAGTATGTAGTGCTAACTCTTTGGTTGCAGGTCCAGGTTCAGGTATGGTTTAGTATACCTGTTATTGTTCTGTTTAGCTGCTTATCGCTCATACCAGACTTTTTGTCTGACCCAGAGTTTTATGTCTCTTCTTATTACTCTGGGTGCTCACACGAGCAGACTAGAGACAGGTTAGCTGGTGATGCACGGGTAGATGATCCGGAGACGAGCAGGAGGCTTCCACGTAATATATATATATATATAGTATTCTCCCTGTGTTGTCGAAGATCACTGCTTGGGCATTGGTGGTGCATCTTCCACTTTAGCTTTCTTTTGTTTAGAGACAGTAGATTTTGAAAAGTTGTAATAAGCTGTATTTGGATTTCCGCTGCTCTGATGTTGACATTTATTATTAGTTATCAGCTTATGCACTGTCTCACCTGTTTTATGTCAAGTATGTTATTATTATATTTTATTCCATGCGCTGTGAGACATTCTACAGGTTCCTTGATTAGTTCATTCTCTTCTTTCTTTTCTTATGACGACCGTTCTGTGCCAGTTGGACATGTGTACAGCGCACACTTGGAGGAAGTGTCGGTTGGTGCGGGGCGGGCCGTCACAAATTTCCTTTAGAATTTTATATAAGACAACACAGGGTTTCCAAGTGTTCGCTCCTATTGCAAATGTTACTGTCACGGCTAAGATTGGTGTTTCCGGTTTGCGTTACTTAAGACTCATGATATCCAATGATCATACAAACTAGATGAATACGTCTACCTATGTAAGCTTAAATAAAAATAGTAGCACTCAGAATTTATGATAGAAAGGAAAACAGATTTTCTCATTTTCAGGTTGTTAAATTTGTTCACAGTGATCAAATTAAGCATGGTCACCTAATAGCAATCAATGAATATATATCTTTGAATCGAAATTTATCAAAAGCAAGAGTTTACTCACAATTATATCTACTGCTGCTGCCAATATTATGCTTTCCTTAGGTTTTCCATACTATCTAAATCTAATTAATTTCAATGATTATTCCTTAAACAATATTAACATCCATGTCTAAATAAAAGTGATACTTATACTAGCACACAAGATTTAATTTAAATAGTAAAGGTAATGTAAATGTTTACTCACCAAACATAACTCACTGCTTTCCCTTTTTTCTTATTATCCTCTATTTCACGGTTTTTCCCCTGTTTCTCTGCCATTTCCCTTTCCAGTTCCTTCTCATTCGTTTCATTCGTTTTACAGTGTATTAGTGTGTTTTTGTGTATGCATTTCTACATGTATTTATATGTGGATATATGCAGGCTTAAGTCGGGTAGGTTTTAATCTAGAAGGGTGCATACATGTAGCAGTATTCTCTGAAAGTGATGGGTGATTGAAAACAAGTATAGTCCAGTCCTCTCTGTCAAATCTTTTCCTAGTCTAGTGCAGCTTGTTCCGCTATGTATTTTCCTTATCATTCACTTTATTTAGCTGTTGAGGCCGTCCTAGTGCACAAACATGATTAGCTATATATTGATGTACACAACTTGTACATAGTCATGCTAAACGGTTCTAGAACTAGGCTCGTTTATAGGGTAGTGTAGACTGGCTTAAAATAGTGACAAGTTGTATATATGCAGCAAAATTGTGAAGTGAAGTGTGATGTGCAATCCCATTAAATATACACAAACTTTGTGTAACGACCGAGATTTGTGATTGATTTAATTGAAATAATTAATATAGTTTTAAATATTGAGTTGATATTTTAAATCGTTTTTTTATATTGAGTTATCAAATTAATATCGAATATATTAAATTATCGTAATATGAAAAATAATTCAATTAGGAATTTTAAACTAAATTGAAAACAATTTAGATAAATTGTAGAAATTCGATTTAAAAGGAATCGATGATAATAATTTATTATCAAAGAATTTATTTTAAATTATTTTGGTTATTATATATATACACATGTTTAAATTAAATATAAAATATATTCAGTTAGTTCAAAATAGTGTTACACTATTGAAACAACAGTGGTTACGTTAAAACAGCGGTTCACGATTTTTAGTTGTGGACCCCGATTTATTTGATCAGTGGATAGGATCAAAATCAAATCAATATATATTTAAAAGAAATAAAAGGTTTGTTATGTACTTAGCCGACCAAATATTTATTACTCATGTACTATTCCTCCTCCTGCTATAAATTGCGATAGCCTTCTGTTCTTTATAAGTCGTTCCTTCCATTATTTGTTCTCTGGAAACCGAAGTCCTCAAATCAAAGAGGGAAATGGATACTCATTATTTTCTTTTGTAATCCCAACAATAAAATAAAAACAAATCCTCGTCTTCTCTTAAAAATCTCTTAAAAATCCACTAGTCCGCACAACAATTTCGAATACCTTCAACCAATTCGAGCTTTATGTTTTGGGAAATAGTGAATCTCGGTTTCATCGATTATTAGTAATGATTGGGCCACCGTTCGTACTCGTTGTGGTGGTGAAATCCATGACTTAGAGGTGATCGAACATTTGAGTTTCAACTCAGATGAATTACGGAAGGCGTGGTGATCGAGGTAGTGCGAAATTGAGATCGCAAGCTGTTGCGATGAGTTCTGGCAATCACCGTTGATACGATGTGGCGGATTGGAACTCGCGATTTATGGTTAAAATAGGTGCAATGGTCTCGGGAAATTCACGTTTGAGGACAACACGATTTTGGGGCTCGAGTTCCTCGATGCGATAATCTGTAATGGGATTCGAGTTTTTGAGTCTCTGTAAAACTTGCGAACACAGCTTGGTGAGTTTTAAAGCTGGGCACCGTCGTGATTTCTCTAGGCATGGTATAAAACGCCTGTAACGGTCCAGATTTTTTGACTATTTAGTTTAATATTTAAAAATGTTTTATTGTTTTGGAATTCTAAATGGTTTAATTTCAATAATTTTGAATATTTTATTTTATTCCGAAATGGTAGAAATTTAGTGGATCTGCAATATAATGTGAACTGGCAGTATAAAAGGATAAATTTTTAATTTAAAATAGTACGTTTACAAAGGATGTAGTAACTAACGAACTCGGATTTCGATGAAATCAGTTTGATTAAATCTGAAATGATGAAATTAGGTAACCAACCAAGTTACGTCAAAAATGGCATCCGTATGTGGAAAAGAAAAAATAAAAGGCCAAAATTTGAACTAAATTTTGACGGTAATTGGAATTTGCTAATGCTAACGGCAAAACTGAAACCTGAGACCTATCCAGGAAAATTCTAAACATAGGATATTAGCTATATATGAAATCTGGGAAAATCCTATAACAGATATAGGAAGTTATTAAGGAAACAAAATTTAAATAAATTATTTGAAAATCTAAACGAACTCCGATTTTTGATTTGAATACATAGGATTGAAGTACGTTAAAAACCGGACTAGATGGTGGAAGAATTTCTGAAAACCGTTATCGTTTGATACTCCAACATGAGACCGGAAGGTGTTGAAACTAACACAAAACACTATTTTGAATTTGAATTTAAATTATTTGAAAGTTCAAACAAATTCAAAATTGATATATTTTTATATAGTATTGAAGAGCAAGAAAAATCGAACAATATGGTTGAAAAAGATTTTGGATAAGTTATCAATAAGTAAGTAAAATTAACATCCGAATAGGGTTGAGAAAACACACTTTACTATTCATAAATTATTAAATTTATTTATAATTTAATTAATTTAAGGATTAATCCTAGCCATCCATTTTCGACCGTTGGATTCGCGCCACCTCAGCAATCCATGTGACTCCTTCGGCTATAAATAGCCCCCCCCCCTTCATTTTAAAATCACTCCTCCTCCTCCTCTTTCAAGCTTTGGCAATGGCCGAAATAATAATAAAATATTAGGAAATAGGGAAAAGGGAAGGAAGGGAGAAAGGAGGGCAAGACGGGGAGCTAGGGACTCTTAGGCAGAGGCTTGGGCTTCGCGGAGTAAGTTTTTAAATAATATTTATTTATTTATTTGTGTAATATATATATATATATTATAATTAAAATAGAATTTGTAAAAATAAATATTAGAACATTCTAAGGGTGACAGAGAGGATAGTGTCTAAGGCTTGAGTTTGGAAAATATAGTTTCCTGCTCTCCCTGGCTATCCCTAACTGATCCGACGAATGGGATGATTAATTTAAATTTTAAATTTTAAATTTAATTTGAATTTAAAACAGACCAGGGGCATTTTCGTAATTTTTAACCATAAACTTTAAAAGCTTATAACTTTTTCAAAACAAGTCGGATTTCCACGAAACAAGGACCGTTGGATTCTTATCGAAAAATACTTTAAAATGAGTGGAAGCAGATTTTTGATCCGGGTTAAAATTTTTAAGTTATAATTAAATGAATATTTTTAAATATTTTATTTGAAAATTAAATTTAATTAATATTAAAATGGTTTTTCAATTTTAAAGAAAAATTGGATATGGCTAGAGATGGGAAAGTAGGATTTTTTAGAAGGGCAGGGAAGGTAATTTGGCTTATAACGCAATTAGAAATTAATTAAGATAAAAATAATTTAATTAATTTAATTAAATATATATTCATTTAAATTAGGTAAATATTGTAAATAGCATAACTTTTGCATACATTAACGAAATTTAACGAAACAGGATCCATTGGGATCGTATGGACGAGCACTACGCAAGAGAACTGACCGCAAGTGGATTGGAGCTCGTTTGGATTTATGGTGAAATTTAACGTCTGAACCAAATCAATGACCGATTATCGTTATTCAACGATAAACCGTCCAAGGTGAGTAAATCTCACTAACTCTGAACACTTTATATTTTTATAAAGTATTTTTAGAACTGATAATTATTGGTTGAATTGCTGAGTGTTGATTGTTTGGTTGAACTGCTAGTCAATTGATTGAAAATACCGATATAGTTATATATATCGTTAACCGATGTTGATTTTGTTTATCAGAATACCTCATATTGAAATGAATATGATGTGAATTATATTGTGTAACATCTGTGGATGCAGGGAAACAGGTCGGAGGAATCCAACTGGATTCCTAAACATTTATTTACCGTTTTTCATATATTCTGATATATGATGTGTTATATCATCTGTTGTTGAACCTGTGTGTTTGGATGATGATTGAACCTTTTGATTTGGTATTTTTATACCATAAGTGATACTAGAAAGTGAAAAGGGATTTTCAAAGTTTATTTTGAAAATAAATTATTTATATAAAATCAATAGATTTTATATATAAAAGGAAGAGAATTTCATGAGAGAAAATGATTATAGAATCAAAGCATTTGTAAAAAAAAACAAATATTGGTGAAATCAAATAGAAGGGAAAATATTGGTGAAATCAAATAGAAGGGAAATATTTGCGAAACGATTACAAATAGAAATAAAAAGGGAAACATTCGTAAAAGTATTTACAAATGGAATTGAAAAGGGAATATTCATGTAAGGAATAAAGAAAAGTTGACAGAAGTACTTACTTGTTAAATAAATAGAAAAGTTAAAAGAAATATTTATTTGTTGAATAAATAGAAAAGTTAAAGGGAATATTTATTTGTTAAATAAATAGAAGCAGAAAGAGAATAGTTATTTGTTGAGTAAACGAATAGAAAAAGAATCTATTCAAGGGAGGTAATTCAAAGGAATTATTCCAAAGGAATTATTCAAAAGAGAAAAGTCAAAGGGAATAATTCAAAAGAGTTAATCAACTAGAGTTAAACCGTTGGAGTTAAACCGTTAGAGTTAAACAGTTGGAGTTAAACTGTTAGAGTTAAACAGTTGGAGTTAAACTGTTAGAGTTAAACCGTTGAAGTTAAATTGTCAGAGTTAAACCGTAAAGTTAAACAGTTAGAGTTAGTTAGTTAGTTAGAGTTAAACCGTTGAAGTTAAACTGTCAGAGTTAAACCGTAAAGTTAAACAGTTAGAGTTAGTTAGTTAAAGTTAACCAGTTAGAGTTATTCAGTTAGAGTTATCCAGTTAGAGTTATTCAGTTAGAATTAACCAGTTAGAGTTAATCAGTTAGAGTTAATCGTTTTGAGTCAAATCGAACTAGAGTTATTCAAATATAGTAATCGAATAAGGGTTAATTGAATATTAGTTATTCAATTAGAATTGATCGAATCTAATTATTCGAGATAGAGTTAAAAATAGACAAAGTTATTTAAAGATGAATTTCCATTTAGCACGACTGCTAGCGTAATTCGCAGGGCTGCAGATAGCCTACGGCGGTCGGATGTTTCCTGGGGGAATCAGGCGTAACCATTGTGATCGCTGCGATCTAGAGTCAAGCAAATGGTGTTAAATCAAATAGTAATTAATCAATAGAAGTTAATTAAGTCGAGTTAGTCGAGTATTAGTAAATTAAGTAGGGTTAGTCAAAAAGGGAATTAATCGAATATCACCTATTCGAAGTAGAGTTATCGAATATAGTTTATTCGAGAAGAGTAATCGAATATAGTTCGTTCGAAGTGTGTTAAATCGAATATAGTTATTCGAAGGAGAGAATTATCGAATATAGTTTATTCGAAGTGAGATTTTTCGAATATTAGTTATTCGAAGAAAAGGATTACGAATATTAGTTATTCGAACAGGGGAATCGAATATAATTTATTCGAAAGAGAATTATCGGATAGTGATTATTCGAGAGCGAATCATACATGGAAATTCGATTATATCGATTCAAGGGAAGTAATGTTTACTTTCCATTTCAAATCAAGTTTTAATTATCTGTTAATAAAGTAGTTGGTTGTTTATTTATCCAAATTAAGATATGGAAATATATTTAAGTTAACATATTTTGAAAGCATGGAATTATAACATTTATAGTTATAATCAAATGATTCAGTAAAGGAAGTGGATTCATAAATAGAATCTGAGAGTTCGCAAGGAAGTTTCTTAAAGAGTGAAGTTTGAACTCTGTCTATTTCGAAGTTAGAAATGTTGTTCAGTTAAGGTCTGAGAGGTAATTATACCCCAACTTGATTGACTTCGTTTTAACTAAGAAGTGGATAAGGTTCGAGAGTGAAAGGGGTTAAGTGAATTTAGTTAATGAGCGAAATGGTTGGTGTTGGCATAGCGATATTTATTCAAACATCAGTTTAAACCCAATGAAGGAGATTTGGAAATGTCTTCCAAATGAAAATCAGAAATGTTTTCTGAATATAGAAAATGAGAAATGGAATTGTTTCCCATTGTTAATAACGTATATTTTCTAAATATAGTAAATAAGAAATATAGGAAAACAAGAATAAGGAAAAGGGTAAATTTATGATAATTTGATGATGAATGATGATTGATCGATAGAAATTCCATCTGGAAATAATATCGTTGTTTGCACACCGACATGTTTTTATTTGATAGTTAAATCATCGACTATCAAAGTTTTGACCATTTTAACGTTGTTAATATGGAGAGACCAGTCGGATTATTATCCAGAGAACCACTCCGTATTGGCATAAGCGTTGCGAATCAAGTATGCTGAATATATTGAAGACGGAGTTATGCAAGGGCTATCCTATTTACAGAATAGTGCCTTCGGTTTGTCCAGTCCCAGGACAAACGTGAATGGACGAATGTCTGACAGAGTATATTCAAAGAATCGCGTAAGTTGATCTCTTCAAACGTACTTACGTTTGGTGGCGGAGGAATTCGTTTCTCTTAGCTGTATACCCGTGGTATTTTTGGTGAAATCAATTTGTGATTTGGCGGGTATGACGATGTGGCATTCAAAGTAATGGAGGTGGGATCTGTCAAAAGATACGTTATGACCTCAAGCCTCATCCACCGGGAAATGACAAAAAATCGGGCAGGCAGCATGGCTATGTGGGTCGCACCCATTAGGATGTATGATCACCTATCTAGAGAAATTCCTTTTGTTCTTAAATCTATCGATGCTGTCCCTTATCGGGAGACGGTTGCTGATCCCAACCGTTGGTGATATACATTCGATACACTCAAGCGAAATGAGTGGTCGGTCATGTGTGGGCCGGGTTGCAAGATGTTCTTGTTGAACCCAGTGTATTTTCCTCTAGAGAAACACGTTCGGAAGGTGGTCTCATACCTTGTCAAGTTGGAATCCAATCTCCAATAAGTGCCTGCGAGTTTGATTGTATATTATATATGTAGAGCGTGAGATGCAAGCGTTCTACTAGATTTTAATTACTTGTGATTAGACATTATTATAATATCAGATAATATATGATTTCCAAAGTGTTTTGGGTTATCGTAAGGTAAAAGCCATCCATATTTATGAGTGGATTGGTCTTACGATTATCTTTTCTTTTGAAAAGGATTTTGAAAAGTTAAACCAAATGATTGGAGTTTACTCACACCAGTCCCATGACTGACGCAGAGTTTATTTTGTTTTGTTTTCCCTAAACTCTTGGGTGCCCAAATTTGTACGGGCAGTCAAGTAGTCAGGATTTACAGGTATGCTTGAAGAGCTTGGAGCAGGAGGCTTCAAGATTTTTCTAGCTATTGATTATTCCGCTGTGATGAAAGTGTTATACTCTGATAATGGTATGATATACATATACTACTTTGATTTCAAGATATGTTGTCTATTATATTTTATTCGTTCTGCTGTGAGATTCGTGTTACTCTGATGTTGTTGTGTTCTTCTTCTTCTTCTGTTCTAATTTTCTATCTTATCTATCCTCACCCTCTAATTTTTTTCTTGGACTATCCGGTAATTTCGACTTTTGATTGTTCGATAGGTGTTATATATCGGATAACCAAGGTCGCTTTTTCCCGGGTCGTTACAGTTGGTATCAGAGCTGAAGGTTAAGTATTACCTTGGCTCTGTGGCGTGATTCAGTAGAGATGGGGTTAGTAATACCCTAGACTGAGTTTGAGTGTATATATACGAGTGAACGTATTTGTTATTTGATATAAATTGATTTTATATTGTGGAGATTTATTGGTTGAGTTGTTTATGAATTCTGGTCGATCAGTTTGATCCACTGTATCGACAGGGGTTTCTAAACGCTTGAATACGATGAACCGACACAGTATGTTTTGAAAAAGGGTGAATGAAATAATTTTACCCAAATTATATTTTGATATAAGCAAAGTACAGATATTTGAAATTATTATAGTATATTGAATGTGTTGGTTGTGATTATAATCGAATAAGATTATAAAATGTGAAATGGTTATGTAAATAACAAATCAAAATTCATATAAGTGAAATATATGAAATCAGATGAATTAAATCTGAATTTAAGTTCAGAATTGGAATTAAAATTGCTAAAATTCGAATAAGCGTTGTAAATGGAATTAAATTGAATATATGTGAATTTTAAAATTCTGGGAGATTTTAAATTTGTTACAAGCATTGAAAAGGGATATTTTGAAATGGATTTCCAATTGAAAGTGTTTAGAAATCATTTTGAAAATGACATAGTATTGAACTCACTTCGATAGCTGGAAAATAAATTCCGATGTTGATCCGGACATCATCGGTATTCATTTTCAAGTTTGTAAGTGACGGATTACTACCAAAGATTTTGTTTTCGAATTGTTTTGAGAAACCAAGTTGTTTTGATATTCCAAAGGGATATTTGATTGTTGGAAAAGGCAAAGCTATTTGAAACTCCCAGGTACAGATTATTGAAATAAACACAAATTAAATAGAAATTTGTGAAAGAAAATTTGAAATTGAATTGAAGGCAGTTCAGTGGAAATTGAGTTGAATTGAAATAGAATGGTATCAAGTAGAATTGGACTAGATTAGAGATAATCTGGGATAGAAATGGATGGTCGAGCAAGAAATTTGAATTGAGATTGGAATTGCAGTTTGATTTAAATTTGGCTTGGTTATAAGCGGATGGTCGTGTTGAAGATAAAAGTGATTGGAGTTTGATTGGGATGATAGTGGTATATGCTAAATTGATAGCAGAGTTGGATGCCCGACAAAAAAGGTACACGTACATATTCATATGAGTTTGATGAGATTTATGAGCCTGTTTGCAAGCCACTTGGCTGTTTGATTTTCTTTTGGGTTGAAGAAGGCCTAGAGAGGCGAGTTGGAGTTTGAGCTATTGACCAGTACAAAGGAGATGCTGGCGAAATTTTTCAGAAATTTCGAATGTTAGAAAATTTTCAGAATTTTTGAAATTTTCGTTTATAGAAATAAATTAATTAGAATTAATTGGTTTAGTGAAACCGGAGTAAATAAATAATTTTAACCTAGTTATAAAGTTCATTTTTCTACCTTAGCAATTTCGAGGACGAAATTATTTTAAGGGGGAAAGAATGTAACGGTCCAGATTTTTTGACCATTTAGTTTAATATTTAAAAATGTTTTATTGTTTTGGAATTCTAAATGGTTTAATTTCAATAATTTTGAATATTTTATTTTATTCCGAAATGGTAGAAATTTAGTGGATCTGCAATATAATGTGAACTGGCAGTATAAAAGGATAAATTTTTAATTTAAAATAGTACGTTTACAAAGGATGTAGTAGCTAACGAACTCGGATTTCGATGAAATCAGTTTCATTAAATCTGAAATGATGAAATTAGGTAACCAACCAAGTTACGTCAAAAATGGCATCCGTATGTGGAAAAGAAAAAATAAAAGGCCAAAATTTGAACTAAATTTTGACGGTAATTGGAATTTGCTAATGCTAACGGCAAAACTGAAACCTGAGACCTATCCAGGAAAATTCTAAACATAGGATATTAGCTATATATGAAATCTGGGAAAATCCTATAACGGATATAGGAAGTTATTAAGGAAACAAAATTTAAATAAATTATTTGAAAATCTAAACGAACTCCGATTTTTGATTTGAATACATAGGATTGAAGTACGTTAAAAACCGGACTAGATGGTGGAAGAATTTCTGAAAACCGTTATCGTTTGATACTCCAACATGAGACCGGAAGGTGTTGAAACTAACACAAAACACTATTTTGAATTTGAATTTAAATTATTTGAAAGTTCAAACAAATTCAAAATTGATATATTTTTATATAGTATTGAAGAGCAAGAAAAATCGAACAATATGGTTGAAAAAGATTTTGGATAAGTTATCAATAAGTAAGTAAAATTAACATCCGAATAGGGTTGAGAAAACACACTTTACTATTCATAAATTATTAAATTTATTTATAATTTAATTAATTTAAGGATTAATCCTAGCCATCCATTTTCGACCGTTGGATTCGCGCCACCTCAGCAATCCATGTGACTCCTTCGGCTATAAATAGCCCCCCCCCTTCATTTTAAACTCACTCCTCCTCCTCCTTTTTCAAGCTTTGGCAATGGCCGAAATAATAATAAAATATTAGGAAATAGGGAAAAGGGAAGGAAGGGAGAAAGGAGGGCAAGACGGGGAGCTAGGGACTCTTAGGCAGAGGCTTGGGCTTCACGGAGTAAGTTTTTAAATAATATTTATTTATTTATTTGTGTAATATATATATATATATATTATAATTAAAATAGAATTTGTAAAAATAAATATTAGAACATTCTAAGGGTGACAGAGAGGATAGTGTCTAAGGCTTGAGTTTGGAAAATATAGTTTCCTGCTCTCCCTGGCTATCCCTAACTGATCCGACGAATGGGATGATTAATTTAAATTTTAAATTTTAAATTTAATTTGAATTTAAAACAGACCAGGGGCATTTTCGTAATTTTTAACCATAAACTTTAAAAGCTTATAACTTTTTCAAAACAAGTCGGATTTCCACGAAACAAGGACCGTTGGATTCTTATCGAAAAATACTTTAAAATGAGTGGAAGCAGATTTTTGATCCGGGTTAAAATTTTTAAGTTATAATTAAATGAATATTTTTAAATATTTTATTTGAAAATTAAATTTAATTAATATTAAAATGGTTTTTCAATTTTAAAGAAAAATTGGATATGGCTAGAGATGGGAAAGTAGGATTTTTTAGAAGGGCAGGGAAGGTAATTTGGCTTATAACGCAATTAGAAATTAATTAAGATAAAAATAATTTAATTAATTTAATTAAATATATATTCATTTAAATTAGGTAAATATTGTAAATAGCATAACTTTTGCATACATTAACGAAATTTAACGAAACAGGATCCATTGGGATCGTATGGACGAGCACTACGCAAGAGAACTGACCGCAAGTGGATTGGAGCTCGTTTGGATTTATGGTGAAATTTAACGTCTGAACCAAATCAATGACCGATTATCGTTATTCAACGATAAACCGTCCAAGGTGAGTAAATCTCACTAACTCTGAACACTTTATATTTTTATAAAGTATTTTTAGAACTGATAATTATTGGTTGAATTGCTGAGTGTTGATTGTTTGGTTGAACTGCTAGTCAATTGATTGAAAATACCGATATAGTTATATATATCGTTAACCGATGTTGATTTTGTTTATCAGAATACCTCATATTGAAATGAATATGATGTGAATTATATTGTGTAACATCTGTGGATGCAGGGAAACAGGTCGGAGGAATCCAACTGGATTCCTAAACATTTATTTACCGTTTTTCATATATTCTGATATATGATGTGTTATATCATCTGTTGTTGAACCTGTGTGTTTGGATGATGATTGAACCTTTTGATTTGGTATTTTTATACCATAAGTGATACTAGAAAGTGAAAAGGGATTTTCAAAGTTTATTTTGAAAATAAATTATTTATATAAAATCAATAGATTTTATATATAAAAGGAAGAGAATTTCATGAGAGAAAATGATTATAGAATCAAAGCATTTGTAAAAAAAAACAAATATTGGTGAAATCAAATAGAAGGGAAAATATTGGTGAAATCAAATAGAAGGGAAATATTTGCGAAACGATTACAAATAGAAATAAAAAGGGAAACATTCGTAAAAGTATTTACAAATGGAATTGAAAAGGGAATATTCATGTAAGGAATAAAGAAAAGTTGACAGAAGTACTTATTTGTTAAATAAATAGAAAAGTTAAAAGAAATATTTATTTGTTGAATAAATAGAAAAGTTAAAGGGAATATTTATTTGTTAAATAAATAGAAGCAGAAAGAGAATAGTTATTTGTTGAGTAAACGAATAGAAAAAGAATCTATTCAAGGGAGGTAATTCAAAGGAATTATTCCAAAGGAATTATTCAAAAGAGAAAAGTCAAAGGGAATAATTCAAAAGAGTTAATCAACTAGAGTTAAACCGTTGGAGTTAAACCGTTAGAGTTAAACAGTTGGAGTTAAACTGTTAGAGTTAAACAGTTGGAGTTAAACTGTTAGAGTTAAACCGTTGAAGTTAAATTGTCAGAGTTAAACCGTAAAGTTAAACAGTTAGAGTTAGTTAGAGTTAAACCGTTGAAGTTAAACTGTCAAAGTTAAACCGTAAAGTTAAACAGTTAGAGTTAGTTAGTTAAAGTTAACCAGTTAGAGTTATTCAGTTAGAGTTATCCAGTTAGAGTTATTCAGTTAGAATTAACCAGTTAGAGTTAATCAGTTAGAGTTAATCGTTTTGAGTCAAATCGAACTAGAGTTATTCAAATATAGTAATCGAATAAGGGTTAATTGAATATTAGTTATTCAATTAGAATTGATCGAATCTAATTATTCGAGATAGAGTTAAAAATAGACAAAGTTATTTAAAGATGAATTTCCATTTAGCACGACTGCTAGCGTAATTCGCAGGGCTGCAGATAGCCTACGGCGGTCGGATGTTTCCTGGGGGAATCAGGCGTAACCATTGTGATCGCTGCGATCTAGAGTCAAGCAAATGGTGTTAAATCAAATAGTAATTAATCAATAGAAGTTAATTAAGTCGAGTTAGTCGAGTATTAGTAAATTAAGTAGGGTTAGTCAAAAAGGGAATTAATCGAATATCACCTATTCGAAGTAGAGTTATCGAATATAGTTTATTCGAGAAGAGTAATCGAATATAGTTCGTTCGAAGTGTGTTAAATCGAATATAGTTATTCGAAGGAGAGAATTATCGAATATGGTTTATTCGAAGTGAGATTTTTCGAATATTAGTTATTCGAAGAAAAGGATTACAAATATTAGTTATTCGAACAGGGGAATCGAATATAATTTATTCGAAAGAGAATTATCGGATAGTGATTATTCGAGAGCGAATCATACATGGAAATTCGATTATATCGATTCAAGGGAAGTAATGTTTACTTTCCATTTCAAATCAAGTTTTAATTATCTGTTAATAAAGTAGTTGGTTGTTTATTTATCCAAATTAAGATATGGAAATATATTTAAGTTAACATATTTTGAAAGCATGGAATTATAACATTTATAGTTATAATCAAATGATTCAGTAAAGGAAGTGGATTCATAAATAGAATCTGAGAGTTCGCAAGGAAGTTTCTTAAAGAGTGAAGTTTGAACTCTGTCTATTTCGAAGTTAGAAATGTTGTTCAGTTAAGGTCTGAGAGGTAATTATACCCCAACTTGATTGACTTCGTTTTAACTAAGAAGTGGATAAGGTTCGAGAGTGAAAGGGGTTAAGTGAATTTAGTTAATGAGCGAAATGGTTGGTGTTGGCATAGCGATATTTATTCAAACATCAGTTTAAACCCAATGAAGGAGATTTGGAAATGTCTTCCAAATGAAAATCAGAAATGTTTTCTGAATATAGAAAATGAGAAATGGAATTGTTTCCCATTGTTAATAACGTATATTTTCTAAATATAGTAAATAAGAAATATAGGAAAACAAGAATAAGGAAAAGGGTAAATTTATGATAATTTGATGATGAATGATGATTGATCGATAGAATTTCCATCTGGAAATAATATCGTTGTTTGCACACCGACATGTTTTTATTTGATAGTTAAATCATCGACTATCAAAGTTTTGACCATTTTAACGTTGTTAATATGGAGAGACCGATCGGATTATTATCCAGAGAACCACTCCGTATTGGCATAAGCGTTGCGAATCAAGTATGCTGAATATATTGAAGACGGAGTTATGCAAGGGCTATCCTATTTACAGAATAGTGCCTTCGGTTTGTCCAGTCCCAGGACAAACGTGAATGGACGAATGTCTGACAGAGTATATTCAAAGGATCGCGTAAGTTGATCTCTTCAAACGTACTTACGTTTGGTGGCGGAGGAATTCGTTTCTCTTAGCTGTATACCCGTGGTATTTTTGGTGAAATCAATTTGTGATTTGGCGGGTATGACGATGTGGCATTCAAAGTAATGGAGGTGGGATCTGTCAAAAGATACGTTATGACCTCAAGCCTCATCCACCGGGAAATGACAAAAATCGGGCAGGCAGCATGGCTATGTGGGTCGCACCCATTAGGATGTATGATCACCTATCTAGAGAAATTCCTTTTGTTCTTAAATCTATCGATGCTGTCCCTTATCGGGAGACGGTTGCTGATCCCAACCGTTGGTGATATACATTCGATACACTCAAGCGAAATGAGTGGTCGGTCATGTGTGGGCCGGGTTGCAAGATGTTCTTGTTGAACCCAGTGTATTTTCCTCTAGAGATACACGTTCGGAAGGTGGTTCCATACCTTGTCAAGTTGGAATCCAATCACCAATAAGTGCTTGCGAGTTTGATTGTATATTATATATGTAGAGCGTGAGATGCAAGCGTTCTACTAGATTTTAATTACTTGTGATTAGACATTATTATAATATCAGATAATATATGATTTCCAAAGTGTTTTGGGTTATCGTAAGGTAAAAGCCATCCGTATTTATGAGTGGATTGGTCTTACGATTATCTTTTCTTTTGAAAAGGATTTTGAAAAGTTAAACCAAATGATTGGAGTTTACTCACACCAGTCCCATGACTGACCCAGAGTTTATTTTGTTTTGTTTTCCCTAAACTCTTGGGTGCCCAAATTTGTACGGGCAGTCAAGTAGTCAGGATTTACAGGTATGCTTGAAGAGCTTGGAGTAGGAGGCTTCAAGATTTTTCTAGCTATTGATTATTCCGCTGTGATGAAAGTGTTGTACTCTGATAATGGTATGATATACATATACTACTTTGATTTCAAGATATGTTGTCTATTATATTTTATTCGTTCCGCTGTGAGATTCGTGTTACTCTGATGTTGTTGTGTTCTTCTTCTTCTTCTGTTCTAATTTTCTATCTTATCTATCCTCACCCTCTAATTTCTTTCTTGGACTATCCGGTAATTTCGACTTTTGATTGTTCGATAGGTGTTATATATCGGATAACCAAGGTCGCTTTTTCCCGGGTCGTTACAACGCCGATGGCAGAAATTGGGGGAAGATTTAGAACTATCTCTTTTTGGGGATGAAGAATGGATGAAATCAGGTGGTGTTCGAAGTAGGAAGGGAAAGGTTCACACCTGCAATATGTTTTGGTGTCACAATGGAAAAGAATTTAAGCAATAACTTATTTTGTCTAAGCAAGGTAATTAATTCTTAATTAAGTTGTTTATTTTATTTTTTTAAATAGAGTAAACCATTTATTTAATTTAGTTGTTAATTTAAATAAATAAAATATTTAATCGTAAATTAAAATAAATGATCGTAGAAGCTTGATAAAATTCGAGACCAGTCAAGTCGATACATTGACGCAGTTATGGAATTTTAAATATTCAGCAAAGGAAAATACACGGTGAGTAAATGTCACTCACCTTTTTCTTTAGAATTATTTTTATTTGTTAAAAACAATTGTTGTTGCTTGTTTGAATGCTTTCTGGTTGTTTTAAATATATTAGTTATTTAGGGTAACTATTACATATATATATTGGTTTGGTGGTTGGATTCCCGCAGTATTATTAGCGGATACCCGCGGTACCATTAGCGGATGATTACCCTATACGCCCCACGCTATGATAGTGGATGACCTTCTATACCGCGATATCCTGCCTCGAAGCAGGATGGGTATTACTATGTTAACTAATATCTGTGGATGCAGGAAAATTGGTTCGAGGAATCCGATTGGATTTCTCAAAAATATATTATCTGTTTGTTTGTTTGTTTGGTTTCATATGTATATTCATATATGATGTGTTAAAAAAAATCAAACGATTGAAATTGGTTGATTTGATTGTTTAAAATATCCCCGGGGCTTGAATATATTTTTAAAAATATCAAAAAGGGTATTTGAGATTTAAATTGGGAATTCTATTTTTATAAATAGAATTTGAATTTTTATGAAATATAGAAAATATTAACTTGTTTGAATATATATAAAACAAGAATTTAATTTATAAACTTGGTTTATAAATTTATAATTTTTGATTTGAATTGAATTTATAAACTATGTTTATAAATTTAAAATGTTGGATTTGAACTGAATTTTTATAAACTTTGTTCATAAATATATAATGTGGGATTTTAAGTGAAGTTATAAACGTTGTTTATAAATTTAATGCAAAAAATTCAAATGGAATTCAAATAGAATTTGAATAAGAGAATTCAAATAGAATTTGAATAAGAGAATTCAAATATAATTTTAATACGAGAATTGAAATAGACTTTGAATATAGAATTCAAATAGAGTTATAATAGGAATTTCAAGCAGAATTAAAAAGGAGTTTGAATACTTGAAATTCCAAATAGAATAAAAAAAAGAGTTTGAATATTTGCAATTTCAAATAGAATTAAAAAGGTGTTTGAATATTTGAAATTTCAAATAGAATTAAAATGTAGTTTGAATATTAGGAATTGAAATAGAACTTCAAATTGGAACTAGAATTTCAAATTAGAAATTGAAATAGAACTTCAAAATGGAATTAGAAATTCAAATAGAATTTGAATATGAGAGAAATTGAAATAGAATTTGAATATAAGAGAAATTGAAATAGAATTTGAATATAGGAGAAATTGAAATAGAAGTTGAATGAAGAAAATTCAAAGAAAATTAAATATGGACTTTGAATGTAGAATACAAAGAGAATTCAAATGGAATTTGAATATAGAATTCAAATAGATTGTAATGAGAATTTGAATATAGAATTCAAATAGAATTTGAAATGGACTTTGAATATAGAATTTAAAGAGTTAAAATGAAGTTTGAATATATGATTCAAATAGAGTTAAAATGGAATTCGAATATAGAAATTCAAATGGAGATTGAAAATGGAATTTGAATATAGGAAATTCAATTTGAATTGAAGCAGAATTTGAATATAGAAGATCGAAGTATAAATAAATTTATTTCCGAGTTAGGGAAAATCGATAATTTTAGAAGATCGAAAATATTATGTTGAATTGGAAAATTGGATTTGATATATATTAAAAATATATCAGAATGAAGTTGAACTTATTATAAACGAAATTAAAACGTTTATATTTATAAATATAATTAAAACGAACTCGCCGCAGCGTGGTAGTTCGTAAATTGGCGTTTCGAACTTCAATTGAGTATACAGAACTTAATTGAAGTCGGAATTCTTTGAAACAAGAATCGTCGGGACCGGTTGAATAATAGTTTTCTAATGGAGGAGAAAAATCTGGGTTTCGTCGAATAGATTTTGAGTTATGTCAAAATCAAATTTTCAGAAAAACAGCGCCATAACCATTTAAAAACCATAACGGTTTATTTAATTTTATAAAAGGATTTTAAGCGAATAAAATCCGAATTTCTATTTAGAAAATTTCAAATTTTGAGTTATAAATTATATGTGAACTCAAGTGGAGTAATGAATTGATTTTTGAAACAGAAATCAGATTTTTGATTATTGAATATAATTAATTAATTTGAATAGTAATTAGTTAATGAGATTTTAAATTGATATTGGGCTTTGAATAACTTAATTCGATTTGGAAATTTATATTTGAAATCGAAAAGAAAATTTTAATTGAAATTGAAAATTCAATTTAGTTATGAGCAAGTTAAATATATTGAACATGTTATGTTCAAACAAAGAAGTGGAATAGGCAAAATAGCTAATTAAAGAATAAATGGGCGAAACTGAATTCAACGAATGGATTGAGTTGAATTGAATTGAAAACTGGTGAACATGTGTTAGACAGGTATGGGATGAAGTATATGAAGATTTTAATTTATGTGTCTTACAAAAGGTACATGTTTAAATTCATATATGAGATTTTATGTGCCGTATCGGCAAGCCGCTTGGCTTTTTCGTTTTCTTTTGGATTGGTGAGGGCCATGGGAGGCTATTTGAAATATCCCGATGCTCCCAGTACAAGGGAGGTTACGGCGAATTTTTCCGGGAATTTAAGGAGTTAGAATATTTTTAAGAAAAAATTTGACAGTTAGAAATAAATGTATCGATATATATAGAATTCGATAAGGAAATGGATTTAAAAATAGAATATTATAAACAAAAAGGGAAATCGATAGGCTGGTAATAGAAAGAGAAACATATATATGTTTAAAATGAATAATTGTTTTTTATAATGTTGATTATTCAAGGTATGTGGTTTTGTCTGTTTTGAAGTTAATGATGTTTTCAGTCAAGGTCTGAGAGATAATAATACCCCAACTTGATTGATTTCATTTTTAATTGATAAATAGCAAGATCCAATCTCGAAGAGAAGTGTTGGATAATAGTTAGTTGAATAAAATATTTTGGGTTGTTGTAACGATGTTTTACACATCATTCGTTTTAACCCAAGCGATGGAATTTTGGAAATATAAAAGTAAATATTTCCTGAGTATAATTAAAGTAGTCGGGAAAGAGATAAGTGATTGAAATTGTTTCAATTTCAAATAGAATATATTTTCTAAGTGTAGAAAATAAAAGAAGGCGAGATATAGAAATGTTTTCCAAAGAATGTAAGAGACCGAGATGATAATTGAAAATATTTGTTTAACAAATATTGATAAGGAAATGGAAGGGTGGTTTAATTAATGAATAGTAATCAAGGGGCCCAGTGACTGTTTGATCGTTTTGAATGAATGTTTGTTTTTCTTCGATAGTTAAATAACCGACTATCGAAGTATTTGCTAATATCGTTGTCAATATGGAGAGACCGGTTGGATTATTATTCGTGAACCACTCTGTATTGGCAGTAGCATTGCGAATCAGATTATATGAAGATAATCGAAGACGGAGTAAAGTACAAGGGCTTTTTAAATTAATAGAAATTGTGCCTTCGGTTTCATTCAATCCCAGAACGAACGTATATAGACGAATGTCTGACAAAGTATTTCCAATGATCGAATATGTTGGTCTGTATAAATATATATGGTGGCAACAGATTTATTCCCTTAGCATAATATCCAGAATATATTTGTGCAAATCAATTAGTGATTAACGGATCTGATAATGTTGCATTCAAAGTGATTGTTCTATCAATGAATAGAAACTAATCGTAGCCTCAGGCCTCAACAACCGGGAAATGACAAAAATCGGGCAGGCAACATGGCTATGTGGGTCGCTCCCATTAGGGTGTATTATCACCTATCTAGAGATTCATTTAATCCCTTATTCTATTCGATGTTGTCCCATTCGGGAAACAGTTGCTGATCCCAACCGTTGGTGATATACATTCGATACACTCAAGCGAAATGAGTCGTCGGTCATGTGTGGGTCGGGTTACAAGACGTTCTTGTTGAACCCAGTGTATTCCTCTTTAGAGATGCACTAGCGGAAGGTGGTTCCATACCTTTTCATGTTGGAAATCCAATCTCCAATAACCGCCCTGCGGTTTTTGATTTTATATTATATATGGAGCGTGAGATGCATGCATTCCTCTAGATTCTATTTATTTGATTAGACATTATTATAATATCACTGTATTTTTGTATCAAAGTGTTTTGGGTTATAGTAAGGTAAAAACCGTCCATGTTTATGTGTAGGCTAGTCTTACTATTATCATTTCTTTAGAAAGGATTTTTAAAGTTAAACAAATGGTTGGAGTTTACTCACACCAGTCCCATGATTGACCCAAAGTTTATTTTGTTTGTTTTCCCTAAACTCTTGGGTGCCCAAATTTGTACGGGCAGTCAAGTAGTCGGGATTTTTCAGATTCACATGGAAGAGCTGGAAGAAGGAGGCTTCACCAGTTAGCTATAGACTATCATATATTCCTCTGTGAACCATGTTTGTATTTGGAAACAGGTGTTTATAACTGTTGCAGGAATAACTGTTGTACTCTGATGATGGTATGTATATAAAGTTACTGATTTGTATTTCAAAAGTTATGTTATTTAATATATTTTATTCGTTCCGCTGTGAGGTTTGTCTTCTTTGTTTTCTTCTATTCTAATATTTCTTTCTTTCTATTTCTCATCCTCTAACTTCTTTCTAATAATGATTCGTATTTCTGTGCAATTTGGGTTGGACGTGTGGTGTTATTAGTCAACTCAGATAGTTTGGATTTGTGGGTCGTTACAGTTGGTATTAGAGCTTAGGTTGAGCGAATACCTAGGCTTTGTGGGATGTGCTCATTAGAGATAGGGTCAGTAGTACTCTAGAATGAGTTGAGTGTATTATCTATGTACGAGAGCGCGTATTTGTTAATTGATTAAAACAAATGTTTTATGTTGTGTTGACTAGTCTGCTGGGTGGTTTATGAATTCTGGTCGAATCGTGGGACGCCACGACGTCGATAAGAGTTTGTAAATATTTGAACAGAAGATTGAACACGATATTGTTTTTATGTGGGTAAATGAAATAATTTTACTCAAAATTCTATTTTTATAGAAAAGGAACAAATTTCTGAAATTATTATAATAGATGGATGTGTTGGATGCTGTTTTTATAATCAAATAAGATTATAAAATTGGATTGGTTATCTAGAACCAAATAGAACTTGTATATGAATAAGATAAACAATTGAGATGAATCAAAATTGAATTCAAACCAGAATTTGGAATTTAAATCCTGGGAAGTTGAAAAATATTTTTCTGAAGTATATTAAAATAATATAGCTTTGTTTTGAAAGGGATTTTTGAAAAAAAAACGATTTTAGATGAATTTTAAAAGTATAAAGCACTGAGCTCACTTCAGTGGCTGGGAAACAATCTTAATGATGGTCGCGACATCGTCAGTGTTCATTTTCGAGTTTCTAAGTGATGCATTGCTACCTTAGAAAGTGTTTTTATTGGAAATTTGTTTGAAATAAAACAAGTTGTTTTGGAAATTCAAATGTTTGAATTTGAAATGGAAATAATATATGTGTATATTTATGATGTGATTCCAAAAAGTTTTGAAATAAAGGCCCGGGAAATTGAATTCTAAAATTTAAAATTTAACTTAGACAAGCTAAATGGATCGAGGTGAATAAATTGATTCAATTCGATTTGAATGAATTTGAATTGAATGGGAATATTTTGGTTGTGAATCATTCAAATGAATGGAAACCAAAAGTTTTGGTTGAACTTAGAAATATGAAAAGTTGAGTTACAACATAAATGAATTTTTGAAAAGTTAATGGGTTTGCAGCACTTTTCCTACCTTAGCAATTTCGAGGACGAAATTACTTTAAGGGGGGAAGAATGTAACAACCCAGATTTGTGATTGATTTAATTGAAATATTTAATATAGTTTTAAATATTGAGTTGATATTTTAAATTGTTTTTTTATATTGAGTTATCAAATTAATATCGAATATATTAAATTATCGTAATATGAAAAATAATTCAATTGGGAATTTAAAACTAAATTGAAAACAATTTAGATAGTTTGTAGAAATTCGATTTAAAAGGAATCGATGATAATAATTTATTATCGAAGAATTTATTTTAAATTATTTTGGTTATTATATATATATACACGTTTAAATTAAATATAAAATATATTCGGTTAGTTCAGAATAGTGTTACACTGTTGAAACAACAGTGGTTACGTTAAAATAGCGGTTCACGATTTTTAATTGTGAACCCCGATTTATTTGATCAGTGGATAGGATCAAAATCAAATCGATATCTATTTAAAAGAAATAAAAGGTTTGTTATGTACTTAGCCGACCAAATATTCATTACTCGTGTACTATTCCTCCTCCTGCTATAAATCGCGATAGCCGTCTGTTCTTTGTAAGTCGTTCCTTCCATTATTTGTTCTCTGGAAACCGAAGTCCTCAAATTGGAACTAGAATTTCAAATTAGAAATTGTGATAGAACTTCAAAATGGAATTAGAAATTCAAATAAAATTTGAATATGAGAGAAATTGAAATAGAATTTGAATATAAGAGAAATTGAAATAGAATTTGAATATAAGAGAAATTGAATAAGAATTTGAATAAAGAAAATTCAAAGAAAATTAAATATGGACTTTGAATGTAGAATTCAAAGAGAATTCAAATGGAATTTGAATATAGAATTCAAATAGATTGGAATGAGAATTTGAATATAGAATTCAAATAGAATTTGAAATGGACTTTGAATATAGAATTTAAAGAGTTAAAATGAAGTTTGAATATATGATTCAAATAGAGTTAAAATGGAATTTGAATATAGAAATTCAAATGGAGATTAAAAATGGAATTTGAATATATTCAATTTGAATTGAAGCAGAATTTGAATATAGAAGATCGAAGTATAAATAAATTTATTTCCGAGTTAGGGAAAATTGACAATTTTAGAAGATCGAAAATATTATGTTGAATTGGAAAATTGGATTTGATATATATTAAAAATACATCAGAATGAAGTTGAACTTATTATAAACGAAGTTAAAACGTTTATATTTATAAATATAATTAAAACGAACTCGCCGTAGTGCGATAGTTCGTAAATTGGCGTTTCAAACTTCAATTGAGTATACAGAACTCAATTGAAGTCGGAATTATTTGAAACAAGAATCGTCGGGACCGGTTGACTAATAGTTTTCTAATGGAGGAGAAAAATCTGGATTTTGTTGAATAGATTTTGAGTTATGTCAAAATCAAATTTTCAAAAAAATAGCGCCATAACCATTTAAAAACCATAATGGTTTATTTAATTTTATAAAAAGATTTTAAGCGAATAAAATCCAAGTTTCTATTTAGAAAATTTCAGATTTTGAGTTATAAACTATATGTGAACTCAAGTAGAGTAATGAATTGATTTTTGAAACAGAAATCAGATTTTTGATTATTGAATAGAATTAACTAATTTGAATAGTAATTAGTTAATGAAATTTTAAATTGATATTGGGCTTTGGATAAGTGAATTCGATTTGGAAATTTATATTTGAAATCTAAAAGAAAACTAGAATTGAAATTGAAAATTCAATTTGGTTATGAGCTAGTTAAATATATTGAACATGTTATGTTCAACCAAAGAAGTGGAATAGGCAAAATAGCTAATTAAAGAATAAATGGGCGAAACTGAATTCAATGAATGGATTGAGTTGAATTGAAAACTGGTGAACATGTGTTAGACATGTATGGGATGAAGTATATGAAGATTTTAATTTATGTGCCCGACAAAAAGTACATGTTTAAATTCATATATGAGATTTTATGCGCCGTATTGGCAAGCCGCTTGGCTTTTTCTTTTTCTTTTGGATTAGTGAGGGTCATGGGAGGCTATTTGAAATATCCCGATGCTCTCGGTATAAGGGAGGTTATGGCGAATTTTTCCGGGAATTTAAGAAGTTAGAATATTTTTAAGAAAAAATTTAATAGTTAGAAATAAATGTATCGATATATATATAGAATTCGATAAGGAAACGAATTTAAAACTAGAATATTATAAACAAAAAGGGAAATCGATGAATAAACTAAAAGTAAACATAAGCATGATGACAAGGTAAGCTACAGGCACGATGAATCAAGTATAATATCCCATGCTTCCTATCAAGAGTATCAAGGTTCCTACCAAGTATCACATTGCAAGGTTTCTACTAAGTATAACATCGCCAGATTTCTAAGCTTCACCGTTCCACTATTTTCTTTGATTTCCTATATTCTCTGCACCAACTGTACTAGTACCCCAACCTGTATCATCCTTTCCATGTATATGTACAGTCCCTTGCCTATATCGTACGGGTTTCATCACGTATTTCTATACTACTTCAACGTAGTGCCACCATTCTTGAAATCGTTTGGACTGCCACCCTTGTTCTGGCTAGGTTTCCTTATCATGAACTATCGCGTGTTCAACTAGGATTTATGCACCTAGGACCACTAGGGATTATGCTACCTATTGAACGTTTTCTAGATTCGTTTAGGGTTTATACCACCTAGGACCACTAGGGATTATGCTACCTAAAGAATTCCACGTAACGATCTATTAATCGATCGGCTTCCTACAAGTCCTAGCTCGTTTATGTGTCTGTGTCATACGGCCCAATCATGAAATGTAGTCACCTGTGCTAGGTCCACCATAGGGTGTATCAAGCCCTAGGGTGCCAACCACCGACACGAATCAAGCACGCATAGTGTAAACCTACTGGTGCCCAATGCCCGCTTTTTCAACTTCGGACAATGTGCACGACCATAGTCCGCCTGAACCTACAATGGCGCACCAACTCAGCCGTCGTTCTGGTCGCTTACAATCAGCCCAGTAATCGTGCCCCCACCCAGCCTAGTTCCAGGGTACCATGATACATCTAGTGGGTTACTGCTGAAAATGACCACATAACTAGGGTTTCCGTCCAGTAGGTTAAGTGTTGTCATTTAAATTTGAGACTTAACCCCATCAGTCTAGCATGTCAAGTTGGTTAAGTGTTGTCATTCAAGTTCGTGACTTAACCCGCCTACGTGTCATGTCAAATTGGCTAAGTGTTGTCATTCAAGTTCATGACTTAGCCCTACGAATCATCTGTCAAGTTGGTTAAGTATATTCAATCGGTTCATGACTTAACCCTTTCAACTCATCGTATCCAATTGGTTTAGTATATTCAAGCGGTTCATGACTTAACCCTATCAAATCATCGTGTTAAATTGGTTAAGTATATTCAAGCGGTACATGACTTAACCCTACCAAATCATCGTTTCAAATTGGTTAAGTATATTCAAGCGGTTCATGACTTAACCCTATCAAATCATCGTGTTAAATTGGTTAAGTATATTCAAGCGGTACATGACTTAACCCTATCAATTCATCGTGTTAAATTGGTTAAGTATATTTAAGCGGTACATGACTTAACCCTATTATGTGGCATTAATTCATTAATGCACCCCAACCTCTCACATCAGACCTGTTGTTGTGGTCACTGGATATGCCGGGCGGTTCTGGGCAGATTTACACCACAACTCAGTCTGACTCGGGTTTCAAGCGCGATATGACCAACTACCCACATTGGATCCTATTGTTTGCAGTAACTGGATTTGCCGGGCGGTTCTGGGCAGATTTACACGGCAAACTCAACCCAACCTCGAGTTGGCCATTTTCATGTTTATTCTAATGTCATGTCCATGTTCAAGTTTCATGTCGAGTTCGTGTCAAGTTTCAAGGATAAGTTTCATGTTGAATTCGTGTCAAGTTTCAAGGATAAGTTTCATTTCGAGTTCGTGTCAAGTTCCAAGGATAAGTTTCATGCCCACATCCAGATTCAAGTTATAACAATGTTCATGTTTCAAGTTTTTCCTATTATCGAGTTCATAATTCATGTTCATAACCAATTCATGTTTTGCCTAATCTACCCAAATCGTATTCCCATTGCACGTGAACGCGAATCGATCTATACTACAAATAAATCCAAATCTCGAAAATAGAGGGAATAGCATCAAAACTATGAAAGGCAAAAGGGACTAGCATAAAGCGATAAAAGGGGTTACAAGACTAGTATGATATAACTTGAGATAATTGGTTACAACATCACTGGCATATAGGATTTCAAATCTAGCAAGATAAGGAGTTGGTCATGATAAACGCTGACATAAAAGAATAGGGATGCAAAAGCAAGCCAAATACAAGGATAATGGATCCAGTTGTTTTGGTGTACATAATTGCGAATAAACTAAGCAAGTCACACCCTAGGTATACGATCCAACAAACTGCAAATTCGGTATACAACATGGGGTTTCAATCAACTATAATAGTCCCAGGTAATTAACCCAATAGTCATGGTCATAGGTAGAAATCTCATAATTAAGAACCCTAAGCGATTAATCACAATAGTCATGGTTAATTATCCAAAATAGTTCTAGGCAATAGTCATAGGCAATTAACAGTAATAGTTTCAAAGTCATGGTCATAGATAATGGCCTTATGTTCATACTCATAGGTAATAATTCTCATAGTCAAGAGTCATAGTTGATTAGCCACAATTGTCCTTGTCATAGTCATAGGCAACAGTCTTACATTCACCGTCATAGGCACATGCATAGTCTTATGTTCACAGTCATAGGCACAGTCTTATGTTCTTAGTCATAGGCATAGTCTTATGTTCATCATCATAGTCGTAGGCATAGGCAAAACCTTATGTCCACAGTCTCATAGGCATATTAAGTTTTAAAGACATGAAAGAATTTGATTTACAACATGAATAGGCCCAAATAGAAATATTCCCACAAGCCAAGATCCAAGAATTTATTATACAATCTAGTGTTTGAATAATAAACCAGGTCCAACAACATGAATAGGCATGATTCAATCGATAAGAAATAACCCAAAATCATAGATTCAAGAAGAGACAAGAACAGATCTAAATAGATAATCAAGCTTAGGTCCAATTTCATTTTATTCCATGTCCATATCAAATTTAACAGGTTTCAATCTCAAAGTAACTAGAACTTACAGAGCACGGATCAAGAATTAGAGTGCAGAGATTTGATTCTATAAACGGTTGTTGCAGTTGTTGAATCTTTATTTGTTTAGTCTTGTTCTAGTTGAAAACCCCCAATTTGCAATCCCTAGCGGTTGTCTTGACGAAGAAGAAGTGGTCTCTTTTAATTTAAATATTATCATTTTGATTTTCACAGAGGTAGCATAAGGGCAAAATGAAATGGTGTAGAGAGAATGAGGCTAGGGGGCTGTTTAAATAGGATTAGGCAGACGATCTGGACAGAAAACGAGGTCAAATACATCAAAATGTATCAGGTTCAGGAAGTGGGCTCGACTGGCAGGTCGACCCCCAGGTCGACATTATGGTCGACCTGGTCCCTACTATGGTCGACCCCCAGGTCGACCTGGTCCATGGGCGGGAGTTTTCCCGCCCTGCCTGCTGCGGGGTTTGAATTCGAATTTCGAGCTGTTTTTGATTCTGAAAATTCCTGAAACTTCGGAGGGTCATATCTCCCTCATACGGACTCCGATTTTCGAAAACTCAGACTCTATTTCATGTAAAATTTCGAGACGAACGCAATGGTATAACCCGTTTCCCCTGATTTTGATTTCAGAATTTAATTCTGCCTTGATTTCTAGTTTCAACATGTTATAAAAATACGTGTTGTTACATTCTCCCCTGCTTGAAGGATTTCGTCCCCGAAATCTTCAAGTTAAGAAGAATGTGTCCTACCATCCAATCATCCATCTACTCAATCATCAATCATAGGCATCCATTGTCCTTAAGAGATTTCTAATGCTGTATGAACATATGCAGAAAGTGTGTGTATATGTTCCTTGTCTAATGCAAATGATCAGGCCTGATTGATCTTCTTAATGCAAAGTATGTTTAGTGCCATGAATCCAACATGTATGCAAATAGTCCTAGTCACATAAACACTATATGTGTGCACAAACATCCATCCATATGCAACATCCACATGATAACACATTCAATTCCATCCATAAACAAGTATAAACACTCATGCATATGCAATATGAAAATGTGTCTGAGCCGATCTAGTGCCTAATGTGTGTTATGCAACCACGAGCAACCACTTGCGACCACTTGCAACCATTTGCAACCATCAATCATAACATGTCTTAAACACATGTTTCGCCTAATTGTTCCTACCTAAAGATATAACCGAATGATAGAAGCAAGTAAAAACATTGTGCCCATTAGGCAATGTCAAAGCTGGAAATCTACGTCACATATATACTGAAAAGGAGAAGAACTCCCTAAGCACCAGCCCATATCCTATAAAACCCAAAAAGTTTAGTCAACCCAACGGACACCCTCAAGCCCCAACATGTATTACTAACAGATAAGTCATACTCCCCATGGGGTTAGCAACAGAAATAGGATTGAGAATAGGACCGAGAGGTTATACTTAAAAGATAACGTAAAAGTAAGCTCTACAGGAAAAGAGGGATCAAGGATATACTCATAAAAAGAGATATGATGCGCGTATCTAGTCTTCAATCTTCTAAGTCACATTTCCTTGAGCTTAACTCCATTGTGCTTTGACCGTCTTTAACTTCATAATTTCGTAGTTCCTTAATTCTTATTTCCAAAATATGAGTTGGAACTCATTCCACTGTTGCCTCTCGTTCCACTTTTACTTATTCTTCTTCTAGTATACTCGGCTTAAACATAACTGCGTACTCATGGTTTCATGCAAGCTCTCCAAAATTCACTAGTGAATCCTGGATCTCGTTTATAGGGTATTCCACATAAATGAATTATCTCTTGAAAATAAACAAATGCCAACCATGTTTCCAAGTGTACTTACTAAGGTGATTTTCTATAACTCATGCATAAGCGAAATGAACCAACCGCCTTAGTGGCGAACACTGCTCGAGCGGATCGATAAATGTGTCAAGAGATTCTAGGTAACTAAACATGGCAGAACCCTAAGGGTTACACTAGACTTCGAGGACATTACCGGGGCAAGTCAAGAGTCTAACTATCCTCTTTTCGTACTCGAGAATGGTATCATTTTTGGAAAACCACTCCATCCCTAGAATCAACTAATAGCCCAAAAACATAAGCTTTACTTCTAAATTCAACACTTAGCATAGACATTCTCAAATCCAAACAAGTCATGAATAAATGAGCCGATTCCCCAACAGGATTTGAGACAAAAATGGGATCCTCTACTACGCTAGTACTAAGGTGCATAGACTCAACTATCGAAGCAGAATTAAAAGGATGCGATGTACAAAGAAAAACAAAGTTCTAATGGGATAATAGAAAAGAAAAGCTAAACCTTTAACAGAAACGTTACCACCTCTCTTAGGTATGCTAGTAGGGAGAGCATACAATTGCCCTCTCGACGATCTTGTTCTTTTCCCTTGTCCTTGTCCTATAATACTTAATTACATGTCCCTTTTTACCATACTAAACATATTTCCTCTTGTCATGGGTTTTTATTATTCTTTCACTTGGCCTCTTTCCTTTCACCTTTTTCCTCTTCGTGGATTAAGCCATATCAACAAGTTTCTCATCCTTACACTTGTGTTTTTTTTTAATCCTCGTTCCTACTATCTTTGTATAGCTTGTTGAAAAGTTTCTCGAAGGCTACTTTCATCGGATGGCAACTCTACAAAGCTTGAAATAAGATTAAACACAGATGGAACTACTGCAGCTACAGATGGAAGTTGGGCACTTCTTTGCCCTCCTACATGTGTTGCATGCCTACAAACTATGGTGAAAAAGAAAGAGAGAAGAGACTCAAGGAGAGAATCAAAAGATAGTGCATATGGCTTTGGGGAATATGCCTTTCGTAAAACAAAACTTTTCTTGAAAAATGCTTCTTTGTAAATGGTTTTGAAAATAATTTCAAAAGGTTTTAAAAACTTTTGCCCAGTCTGGTAACTTTCTGCTCTGATACCAAATGTAACACCCCACCTCCGCTAGGGTCACTCACAAAGGGAATGCACTAACTTTGGTGGAGCATTGTCTAGGTAAACATACACAGAAATATTACAAGACAGAACATATAAAACAGCGGAAGAAAAACCAAATTTCATTTCTTCAAAATCTGTTAAGGTCTAAAGCCTTTTTACATCAAAATTCCATTAAATCCATTACATCGAAATCTGTCTTGCAATAGTAAAGAAGCATAAAACTATAGTCATAAATCATTCCCCAATAAAGCAGCAAAGCAATCCATAGCCAAGAGAAATCCAAGAAGTACATGAAAGAGCCTTGGAGCTTGGTAAGATCCGAACTATGCTGTATTCCTACCCTGCGAACCGGGGGGGGGGGGACGAAAGAAAAAGTGGCGAAACAAACTGGGTCAGTCGTAAAGACTGAGTAAGTCCTAATGGCTTTCAGCATAAAAACAGGTGAAGATAATATGGCATGAATAAACTGAAAGTAAACATAACCATGATAACAATGTAAGCTACAGGCACGATGAATCAAGTATAATATCCCATGCTTCCTATCAAGAGTATCAAGGTTCCTACCAAGTATCACATTGCAAGGTTTCTACTAAGTATAACATCGCCAGATTTCTAAGCTTCACCGTTCTACTATTTTCTTTGATTTCCTATATTATCTGCACCAACTGTACTAGTACCCCAACCCGTATCATCCTTTCCATGTATATGTACAGTCCCTTGCCATATATCGTACGGGTTTCATCACGTATTTCTATACTACTTCAACGTAGTGCCACTATTCTTGAAATCGTTTGGACTGCCACCCTTGTTCTGGCTAGGTTTCCTTATCATGAACTATCGCGTGTTCAACTAGGATTTATGCCACCTAGGACCACTAGGGATTATGCTACCTATTGAACGTTTTCTAGATTTGTTTAGGGTTTATGCCAACTAAGACCACTAGGGATTATGCTACTTAACGAATTCCACGTAACGATCTATTAAACGATCGTCTCCATACAAGTCCTAGCTCGTTCATGTGTCTGTGTCATACGGCCCAATCACGAAATGTAGTCACTTGTGCTAGGTCCACCATAGGGTGTATCAAGCCCTAGGGTGCCAACCACCGACACGAATCAAGCACGCAAAGTGTAAACCTACTGGTGCCCAATGGCTGCTTTTTCAACCCCGGACTACGTGCACGACCATAGTCCGCCTAAACCTACAATGGTGCACCAACTCAGCCGTCGTTCTGGTCGCTTACAATCTGCCCAGTAATCGTGCCCCATCCTGCCTAGTTCCAGGAGACCACGATACATCTAGTGGGTTACTGCTGAAAAGGACCGCGTAACTAGGGTTTCCGTCCAGTAGGTTAAGTGTTGTCATTTAAATTCGAGACTTAACCCCATCAGTCTAGCATGTCAAGTTGGTTAAGTGTTGTCATTCAAGTTCGTGACTTAACCCACCTACGTGTCATGTCAAATTGGCTAAGTGTTGTCGTTCAAGTTCATGACTTAGCCCTATGAATCATCTGTCAAGTTGGTTAAGTATATTCAATCGGTTCATGACTTAACCCTATCAAATCATCATGTCCAATTGGTTAAGTATATTCAAGCGGTACATGACTTAACCCTACCAAATCATCATGTCAAATTGGTTAAGTATATTCAAGCGGTTCATGACTTAACCCTATCAAATCATCGTGTTAAATTGGTTAAGTATATTCAAGCAGTACATGACTTAACCCTATCAAATCATCATGTTAAATTGGTTAAGTATATTCAAGCGATACATGACTTAACCCTATCATGTGGCATTAATTCATTAATGCACCCCAACCTCTCACATCAGACCTGTTGCTGTGGTCACTGGTTATGCCGGGCGGTTCCGGGCAGATTTACACCACAACTCAGTCTGACCTCGGGTTTCAAGCGCGATATGACAAACTACCCACATTGGATCCTATTGTTTGCAGTAACTAGATTTGCCGGGCGGTTCCGGGCAGATTTACACTGCAAACTCAACCCAACCTCGAGTTGGCCATTTTCATGTTTATTCTAATGTCATGTCCATGTTCAAGTTTCATGTCGAGTTCGTGTCAAGTTTCAAGGATAAGTTTCATGTCGAGTTCGTGTTAAGTTTCAAGGATAAGTTTCATGTCGAGTTCGTGTCAAGTTTCAAGGATAAGTTTCATGCCCACATCCAGATTCAAGTTATAACAATGTTCATGTTTCAAGTTTTGCCTATTATCGAGTTCATAATTCATGTTCATAACCTATTCATGTTTTGCTAATTCATGTTCATAACCAATTCATGTTTTGCCTAATCTACCCAAATCGTATTCCCATCGCACGTGAACGCGAATCGATCTATACTACAAATAAATCCAAATCTCAAAAATAGAGGGAATAGCATCAAAACTATGATAGGCAAAAGGGACTAGCATAAAGCGATAAAAGGGGTTACAAGACTAGTATGATATAACTTGAGATAATTGGTTACAACATCACTGGCATATAGGATTTCAAATCTTGCAAGATAAGGCGGTGGTCATGATAAACGCTGCCATAAAAGAATAGGCATGCAAAAGCAAGCCAAATACAAGGATAATGGATCCAGTTGTTTTGGTGTACATAAATGCGAATAAACTAAGCAAGTCACACCCTTGGTATACGATCCAACAAACTGCAAATTCGGTATGCAACATGGGTTTCAATCAACTATAATAGTCCCTGGTAATTAACCCAATAGTCATAGTCATGGTCATAGGTAGAAATCTCATAATTAAGAAACCTAAGCGATTAATCACAATAGTCAAGGTTAATTATCCAAAATAGTTCTAGGCAATAGTCATAGGCAATTAACAGTAATAGTTTCAAAGTCATGTTCATAGATAATGGCCTTATGTTCATAATCATAGGTAATAATTCTCATAGTCAAGAGTCATAGTTGATTAGCCACAATTGTCCTTGTCATAGTCATAGGCAACAGTCTTACGTTCACCGTCATAGGCACATGCATAGTCTTATGTTCACAGTTATAGGCACAGTTTTATGTTCTTAGTCATAGGCATAGTCTTATGTTCATCATCATAGTCATAGGCATAGGCAAAACCTTATGTCCACAGTCTCATAGGCATATTAAGGTTTAAAGACATGAAAGAATTTGATTTACAACATGAATAGGCCCAAATAGAAATATTCCCACAAGCCAAGATCCAAGAATTTATGTTACAATCTAGCTTTTGAATAATAAACTAGGTCCAACAACATGAATAGGCATGATTCAATCGATAAGAAATAACCCAAAATCATAGATTCAAGAAGAGACAAGAACAGATCTAAATAGATAATCAAGCTTAGGTCCAATTTCATTTTATTCCATGTCCACATCAAATTTAACAGGTTTCAATCTCAAAGTAACTAGAACTTACAGAGCGCGGATCGAGAATTAGAGTGCAGAGATTTGATTCTAGAAACGGTTGTTGCAGTTGTTGAATCTCAATTTGTTTAGTCTTGTTCTAGTTGAAAACCCCCAATTTGCTATCCCTAGCTGTTGTCTTGACAAAGAAGAAGTTGTCTCTTTTAATTTAAATATTATCATTTTGATTTTCACAGAGGTAGCATAAGGACATAATGAAATGGTGTAGAGAGAATGAGGCTAGGGGGCTGTTTAAATAGGATTAGGTAGACGAATCTGGATAGAAAACGAGGTCAAATACATCAGAATGTATCAGGTTCAGGAAGTGGGCTCGGGAGGCAGGTCGACCCCCAGGTCGACATTATGGTTGACCTGGTCCCTACTATGGTCAACCCCTAAGTCGACCTGGTCTATGGGAAGGAGTTTTCCTACCCCACCTGCTACGGGGTTTGAATTCGAATTTCGAATTCGAATTTCGAGCTGTTTTTTATTCTGAAAATTCCTGAAACTTCGGAGGGTCATATCTCCCTCATACGGACTCCGATTTTCGAAAACTCGGACTCTATTTCATGTAAAATTTCGAGACGAACGTAGTGGCATAACTCGTTTTCCCTGATTCTGATTTCAAAATTTAATTCTGCCTTGATTTCTAGTTTCAACATGTTATAAAAATACGGGTTGTTACAAATGTCTGACAAAGTATTTCCAATGATCGAATATGTTAGTCTGAATAAATATATATGGTGGCAACGGATTTATTCCCTTAGCATAATATCCAGAATATATTTGTGCAAATCAATTAGTGATTAACGGATCTCACAATGTGGCATTCAAAGTGATTGTGCTATCAATGAATAGAAAGTAATCGTAGCCTCAGGCCTCAATAACCGGGAAATGACAAAAATCGGGCAGGCAGTATGGCTTTGTGGGTCGCTCCCATTAGGGTGTATTATCACCTATCTAGATATTCATTTAATTCATTATTCTATTCGATGTTGCCCCATTCGGGAATCGGTTGCTTATCCCAACCGTTTGTGATATACATTCGATACACTCAAGCAAAATGAGTGGTCGGTCATGTGTGGGCCGGGTTGCAAGACGTTCTTGTTGAACCCAGTGTATTCCTCTCTAGAGATACACTAGCGGAAGGTGGTTCCATACCTTGTCATGTTGGAAATCCAATCTCCAATAAGCGCCCTGCGGTTTTTGATTTTATATTATATATGGAGCATGAGATGCAAGCATTCCGCTAGATTCTATTTATTTGATTAGACATTATTATAATATCACTGGATTTTTGTATCAAAGTGTTTGGGTTATAGTAAGGTAAAAACCGTCCATGCTTATGTGTGGGCTAGTCTTACTATTATCATTTCTTTAGAAAGGATTTTTAAAGTTAAACAAATTGTTGGAGTTTACTCACACCAGTCCCATGACTGACCCAGAGTTTATTTTGTATGTTTTCCCTAAACTCTTGGGTGCCCAAATTTGTACGGACAGTCAAGTAGTCGGGATTTTTCAGATTCACTTGGAAGAGCTGGAAGCAGGAGGCTTCACCAGTTAGTTATAGACTATCATATATTCCGCTGTGAACCATGTTTGTATCTGGAAACAGGTGTTTATAACTGTTCCAGGAATAACTGTTGTGCTCTGATGATGGTATGTATATAAAGTTACTGATTTGTATTTCAAAAGTTATGTTATTTAATATATTTTATTCGTTCCGCTGTGAGGTTTGTCTTCTTTGTTTTCTTCTATTCTAATATTTCATTCTTTCTATTTCTCGTTCTCTAACTTCTTTCTAATAATGATTCGTATTTCTGTGCAATTTGGGTTGGACGTGTGGTGTTATTAGTCAACTCAGATAGTACGGATTTGTGGGTTGTTACACTTTGATCCTAAGCGAAGAATCACCCCTCATGTGCTTACTGTTCTAAAGGTACATGTATATGTACTCCTCGTATCAACAATTCAGGTCTTTCATCCTAGGCATATTGGCCCCTTAAATCAAATAAATGCTCATGTTATAGCTTTATCTTCCTGCATGTTTATATGTGAAGTAAGATGGAAATTTTATTCTATATATGTTACATTTGTCACATTAAGTGGTATTATACCTACATGGCTTATACCAGCCAATTTAAAATGCAACCAAAGGTGTTAAACATCAACTTGTCTATATACATATAAATATATAAATAACAAGTAAATATATATGTATACATGAATAGTAATTATTCTAATTTGAATGAATTTGATCCTGTAAGCAATATAAATTTTAATTGAATATCTTGCTTTAAATGAATATTTTCTTTCGTTTTCCATTCTTATGAAGTAATCATATTTTACATAAGTCAACACTTACTTTATTTAAATAATTTTATTTTTACCCGAGTTCTAAAGTAGATAAAATTACAATAAAAAATGATAAAATAATAATTACTTATTTTATACCCATATACATTGATTACAGAATTTTAAACCATCAACACATATTTATTTCGAATTTTTCCTAATATTTCGAATATATAAAATCTATTTAATTTAAATTAAATCACCAGTGTATATTATAAATTAATCCAAAACCAACTGGGTTGTTATAATCCACCCCCCTTAAAAGAATTTCGTCCCCGAAATTAAAGAGTATCAGGGAGATTGCAATTATATTCAAAATCATAAACTTAAATCAAAACATATATCTGGGTCATCCCCTAACAATTTCAACAACCAAGGCATCCAGAGCACACAAAATATCTCACACTAAGCAATTAGCTATCAATCACAGTCATATTCATAACTAAAAATGTCTGTTATTAGAAAACATTTCCATTTCATATTCACGCCTTATTATCCTTCCCCAATTATCATTTCCTGAACGTAAATTGGTAAGAAAATAATCCTCTAAATATCAACCCTAAAGACTGAAATTAACATCAGATCGACACTCAGAAAATCATTCAATTCATCTAATCTCTAGTCAGGTTCCAATTTCTTAACTCCATATCTTAATTCCATATTAACCCACTTGCCCTTAAAAATATCCTTGATTACATTTAAAAAGTAAATTCCAAATCTTATCTACTCCATTAATTTGAATCAAACCAGTTCAAACATTTTTATCTACTTTAAATTCTCCTTTTAAACTCCAATCCAGTTTAATTCTACTCAACTCAAATTTTACTATTTTAATCTTATTCCATCTGAATTTTCCAATTTCACAATCCTAACTCCTCGTTTTGTTTCAAAATAGTTTGAAATCACATATCCCTACTCCATTGTAAACTCAAAACCTTTGAATTTATCCAAAACAAATTGTTTTGCTCAAACACTTTTCCAGGTTGTCTTATCTGTATATTTTATTCTCTGTACAAATTCAATTCGGTCCATTATCTCCATTTCAAATTTGTATAATCTGGTTTGATTATAATAACAATTATCGATACACTCATATATAATAATTTCAGAAAATTGTTCTTTATATAAAAATAAAACTTTTGAGTAAATAATTTCATTTACCCAGATTTTTAGAACAATGCCGTATCGAATTACTATGTTCAAGAGTTTAGAAACACTTATCGATACATTTTGCATCACTATATCGACCATATTCAAAAACAACTTAATGCACCAACTAACACAATATAAAATAGTTTTTATATTAACTAAAATACGTATATACACTCAAACTCAATCTAGGATATTACTAATCCTAAATCTATCGAGTTACGCGACAAAGCCAAGGTTATTGCTAAACCTCGCACTGATATCAACTGTAACGACCCAGAAAAGTTCCAATCCTGATTTTCGATACGAATATGTATCCTATATCATGTATCGACTAATCAAACATCAGAAATTAACAGATCGTTAATAGAAAGAAGTTGGATGGTGAGAAATAGAAAGAAAGAAAGTTAGAATAGAAGAAAAAGAAGAACTGAACACAGCAGAATCAGAGTATAACGAACCTCACAGCGGAACTGAACAAAATATATTATATAATATTTTGAAATACAAATCAGTAACTACTTAGCTACATCATTAGAGCACAAATCATACATAACACAGCGGGAATAAACTCGATATATCTAATGTTGAAGACCCTGCTCCAAGCTCCTTCAAGTGAATCTGTAAAATCCTCAAACCATTTGACTACCCGTACAAATTTGGGCACCTAAGAGTTTAGGGAAAACATAGGAAAATAAACCATGGGTCAGTCATAAGACTGGTGTGAGTAAACTATTTTAAAATAGCTTGATTTAACATTTAAAAATCCTTTTGAAACAAAGGATAATCATAAGACCGGCCCACACATAAACACAGATGGTTTTTATCTTACGATAACCCAAAACATTTTTGAAATCATATCTTATC
This sequence comes from Allium sativum, assembly GCA_030737875.1. Lineage (NCBI taxonomy): Eukaryota > Viridiplantae > Streptophyta > Magnoliopsida > Asparagales > Amaryllidaceae > Allium > Allium sativum. Next base: position 649,382,793 of record CM060909.1, read on the forward strand.
TGATATTATAATAATGTCTAGATACAAATAAATATCAATCTAGCAGAACTCTTGCATCTCACGCTCTGCATATATATTATACAATTAAAACCACGGGCGCTTATTGGAGATTGGATTCCGACTATAACAAGGTATGGAACCACCTGCCGATAGTGCATCTCTAGAGGGGAATACACAGGGTTCAACAAGAACGTCTTGCAACCTGGCCACACATGACCGACCACTCATTTCGCCTGAGTGTATCGAATGTATATCACCAATGGTTGGGATCAGCAACCATTTCCCGAAAAGGGACAACATTGATATAGATTAAAGAAGGAAATGGGTTTTCTCTAGATAGGTGATTATACACCCTAATGGGAGCGACCCACATAATGCCTGCCTGATTTTTGTCATTTCCCGGTTGATGAGGCTTGAGGTTAGAATTTACCTTTAGGACATCTAGTTACCGTTCGCTTTGAATGCCACATTGTTAGATCCGTCAAATCACTAATTGATGTCCATAAATATACTCTGGATGTAAAAGAAGTGCCCTTCTTTGCCATCAACTTGGTATATTTGTAAAAATCAACGTACGTGGTTTTTAGGAAATACTCTGTCAAACATTCGTCCATACAAGTCACCCAGGAACAGGATGAATCAAAGGCACTCTCCTACTGCATCCAATATAGGAATCACCCCATGGATCAGTAGCGAATAGTCCTTGCAAATCCGAAGATTTCAATTACAGAAGAATCACAAGTTATAAATACTCTGGTGGCCACCAGAGAATTTTAACAAGTAGTTCTTTTCGCTCATGAAGATCTACGGTCTTCAATTTCACCATTTATATAAGTATTTTGCAAGTTAGTTTACGTAAAGTTGGTTCAAAGTGGTTTTGGGTCCAGTTCCCATCCCGGTCTCTACGAACTAACAAGTAGGGAATATTTATTTGATAGTCGGTGTTCTAACTTTCAAATTTAAACAGTGTAGATAAATAAAACAGTTTACACCAATCAGTATAATTTCTAAGGCATGTTTATTCGCATTAATTAACTTGTACAAGTTTCAATTTTATTTTTTCACAGTAATTAATATCGGACAATTAAAATATAATAAAACATGTCAATATTCTATTTCAACAAATCTAGATTTTGTCACTTCATAGCATAACAGATAATTCACAGCAATCATTTATCACAACCATAATAATCAATAATGATTTTTGTTTAATTTCATGCTTAATATTAGTTTGAGATGTACGACCTTGGGTAACAATTAATTACACATTATTCTTATTCCTGTTCCTTTGGAATTAAATTAATTTCTTTGATTATGCTTTTATTTTGATCTCTATAGAATATAAGTGAATACATAATTATAGAAGAATCAGACTAGATCTTTGATGATGATGTCTAATTCTGCAATTACAAAGGTTTCCCGATCCCTTCTCCTTGTTTTATTTATTATTTACTTTCATTACAACCACTTTTTACGAACATATAATTAGTTAAATAAATGCATTTCCTAGCCTTTTATAGTCCAATGTTTTACGCACATATCTAAATTCATTATGTCATTCATTGTAAACTATTACTTCTTTACTTGCATCTAAATAATATTCATATCTAAAGAGAAGAGTTATAAATTTCATAACAAACATCATTTGAAACCATTTTTATTCATTTATTTTAGGCTTGAAGCCCAAAAGCCTGCAAATCAGCCTATCTTCTTCTAACATACCCAATGCCACTACTTTATACCCACATGTCCTATTTCTCTAAACATAGTTATGGATTAAACAAACTCTATATTTTAACAAACCATATCGTATTATTTTTCCTTTTTGTCAGGCCCAAAGCCCATTAGTTGGACGCACAAGCCAGGCCCACGACACATTCTCTTTACCTCCTTCGTTTCTTTTTGCCTGGCAACGAAAAATCTCTTGCGTCTTGCCCCGTTGACTCCATCCACCCTTACTTTCTTTAACCATCTCTCCTTTCCGCCCTCTTCTAAAATCCTTCCCAGTCAAATTTGTTTTCATTTACAACTTAAACTAACCTTTTCCATGCGAACTTGAAAACTGGTGCCATGAAGCTTCACGCAAACCCAATTATATCAATACTGACAAATCTTTATATATCATATATATTTAAACTCATAGGTAATATCATTATCTATTTATATTTTGTCGTTGCTACTATCATTATATATTTAAACTCATAGGTAATATACCATATGAGAACAATGTCTAAATCTTTGCAGGTAGGCTACTTGAAATAGGAAGTCATTATTAGTTAATCAAAATACTATGATTTCCTTATATTCAATATACTTATATTTAAATATTTCATTCTCATGATCTTCTCAAAATTGCTAAGAGTTGTACAGGTGGCATCTTTATTACTTAGTTATAATGAACTGTACCAATGACATGATTAGTCACACTATTATTGAAATTGATATCCTATGGAATCATCATGTTAAATAGTTGTTTCCCTGCTCATTGACAGTTTGTTTTCATTGTGTTTCTTAACTGAACATTCAGGTTTTCACCTTCTTTAGTATTACTATTTTAAGTATTACTCCTGCCTTTGTATGTATATGTATTACTCCTGCCAAGTAATTACCTTGAAGGTAAGACGTGTATGTATTTGAGTTCACTATTCTTAACTAGTCATAAAAAAAAGGAAATGTTTACACAGGTCACCAAGGAAAATGGCAAATTTCTTCTAACTAGGATGTAAAGATTGAATAAGATGGAAAACTATAATGTTTTAGAAATCCATCACTGAATCGAAAGAACAAATCATAGTTTTGAGAATGATGAGGACATGTGTATAATTTCACATCCCTTACAAATCATAGTTTTGTCATTTCCCTACCCAATATTTCTATTTTTAGTCTTCAAAGCCTCCTCCTAGTTTTGTTTTGTTTACAGAATTCAAAACAATAATTATCTCAGGTGGTTTGTTTAGTTCCAAGAATTTAAAATTTAAATCCTTGCGTAAGTCATGTACACTTCAATCACTTGCAAGGTGCACCAATATACGATTAGCTTCCGTACCAACATATGTATTTATCAATAACGTTTTGTTCCAGCGCCTTTATTTTTTTTCATTTTGCGTTAACAAGGTTGATGAAATTTAGCATATATTCATTCAAACTATCCCTTATTTCTTTTCCTTATTTTCCCGCCGCCCTGCTGTTTCATTTCCAACATGCACACCGACCTTCCTGTGCACATGCATACTCAACTCCACCGCAAATCCGAGGTTCTTACCATCGCCACAAGTTACCCAGCTAGCCCCGATCCCATCTGCACCACGAAGACCTTATGTCACCGCTATTCCAACATTTGGAGCTTCAGCAGAACCTTAAAACCGCAAACCACCTCCAAAACATCTTATATGGCCACCATGCATCATCGTTCATCACCAAACTTCACCTCAAGCTCACCCACATCCCTCCCCTCTGATCACTATCAATGCGCAAACCCAAACTGCAGTGTGGAAGAACAGTTTGCATTCTACTTGGCTGTAGTATTAATCTCCGAACTTTTAAGACTTCACACGTATTATATATTATACTGGGTTATGGATTTTCTAAGGTGAGAGGGCATGAATATATCATTATCGTACAGCATACATGCATGATTCCTCTTTGGTTTACTTTGATTTAATCTAGCAAAAACCTCTATTTATGTTGTCAAAACAATCGGCAACTTCAACAAGAATACATGGGTTTGAATCATCTTAGAACTAATAATAACAGTGGTGAAAATTTTAGGTGTTTGCCCACAAATGTCATTGCTGCTATGACATTTCGTTTCTCAGTTTAATCTTAGGCCAACTACCCTTAAATAACTTTACTATCTGTGTTCAACATGATGGGGACATACCAGAATGCATTAGTTGAATTTCCTTTAGAATTTTATATAAGACAGCACAGGGTTTCCAAATGTTCGCTCCTATTGCAAATGTTACTGTCATGACTGAGATTTGTGTTTCCAGTTTGTGTTAATTAAGAATCATGATATCCAATGATCATACAAACAAGATGAATACGTCTACCTATGTAAGCTTAAATAAAAATAGTAGCACTTAGAATTTATGATAGAAAGGAAAATAGATTTTCTCATTTTCAGGTTGTTAAATTTGTTCACAGTGATCAAATTAAGCACGGTCAGCCAATAGCAATCAATGAATATATATCTTTGAATCGAAATTTATCAAAAGCAAGAGTTTACTCATAATTATATCTACTGCTGCTGCCAATATTATGCTTTCCTTAGGTTTTCCATACTAACTAAACCTAATTAATTTTGATGATTATTCCATAAACAACATTAACATCCATGTCTAAATAAAAGTGATACTTATATTAGCACACAAGATTTAATTTAAATAGTAAAGGTATTGTAAATGTTAACTCACCAAACATAGCTCATTGCTTTCCCATTTTTCTTATTATCCTCTGTTTCAGGTTTTTTTTTGCCATTTCCCTTTCCAGTTCCTTCTCATTCATTTTACAGTGTATTAGTGTGTTTTTGTGTATGCGTTTCTACATGTATTTATAAGTGGATATATGCAGGCTCAAGTCGGGTAGGTTTTAATCTAGGACGGTGCATACATGTAGCAGTATTCTCTGAAAGTGATGGGTGATTGAAAACAAGTATAGTCCAGTCTTCTCTATCAAATCCTTTCCTAGTCTAGTGTAGCATGTTCAGCTATGTATTTTCCTTATCATTCATTTTATTTAGCTGCTGAGGTCGTCCTAGTGCACATACATGATTAGCTATATATTGATGTATACAACTCGTACATAGTCATGCTAAAGGGTTGTAGAACTAGGTTCGTTTATGGGGTAGTGTAGACTGGCTTAAAATAGTGACAGGTTGTATATATGCAGCAAAATTGTGAAGTGAAGTGTGATGTGCGATCCCATTAAATATACACATACTTTGATCTTAAGTAAAGAATCACCACTCATGTGCTTGCTGTTCTAAAGGTACATGTTCATGTACTCCTCCTACCAACAAATCAGGTCTTTCATCCTAGGCATATTGACCCCTTAAATCATATAAATTCTCATGTTATAGCTTTATCTTCCTGCATGTTTATATGTGAAGTAAGATGAAAATTTTATTCTATGTATGTTACATTTGTCACATTAAGTGGTATTATACATACATGACTTATACCAACTAATTTAAAATGCAACCAAAGGTGTTACACATCAACTTGTCTACATACATATAAATATATAAATAACAAGTAAATATATATGTATACAAGAAAAATAATAATTATTCTAATTTGAATGAATTTGATCCTATAAGCAATATAAATTTTAATTAAATATCTTTCTTTAAATGAATATTTTCTTTCGTTTTCCTTTCTTATGAAGAAATCACATTTTACATAACTCAACACTTATTTTATTTAAGTAATTTAATACTTACCCGAGTTCTAAAGTAGATAAAAATACAATAAAAAATGATAAAATAATAATTACTTATTTTATACCCATGTACATTGATTACAGAATTTTAAACCATCAACACATATATTTATTTGGAATTTTTCCTAATATTTCAAATATATAAAATTAATTTAATTTAATTTAAATTAAATCACCAGTGTATATTATAAATTAATCCAAAAAAAACTGGGTTGTTACAGATGATCTGATTTCGCCATGTGATAGCCCCACGCGAGAGCCCCCAACACCCCGACCATGGACGAACTCGGTCACCCCCTCCGCCTGGAAATCGGACCCGAACCCACCATGTTTCAACTCGATCGATTCAGGAACCCAAAACCCATCAAACCCGTACAGAATCGAGGAGCAAGAGTTTTTCTTCAGTTTATGCTTTTGAATCATGGATTAATTCGATCCATGTTAGGTGAAATTAACGAATTATTTATGGAGCTTTTCATCCATTCAAAAGACGATACGGAGGCTGTAGCTTTCTAATTAGGGTTTGGTATTTTGACCGTGTTTTATACAGTACATTTATATTAATTAATTAAAGAATAACCAGTTAATCTATACGGACTCCAAATCCACTCCAACAATAGTTGTCCCTACCTGATTGCCCCTGTTTCGGAACCAATGGGCTAGGTCCCGTCCGCCCAAACCATTGTTTTTGGCCTAATTTCTTTAATTTAATATTTAAATACTTTATTTAAATAATTCGATCGTACACTTAAATTCACCGGGGCCACAAATGGACTCTAAAAATTGCAGAAAAATTATTTCTAATTATGGTTTGACGATATGGTCCTAACAAAACTAATTTCGTCAAATTTGGAGACCGTTTGAAAAATGGCCATTTTCTGGTCAATTCAAATTGACTGAAACTGATAAAACACATTTTCTTTTGCCACGCTCACATATTAATTCGAAAAATTATGAAAATTGAAACCTAGCAATAATTTAACATTCCGATTCCAACAAAAGTGGTTTCATCGAAAACGGAGGTCGTTTGAAAATTGGCTATTTTTAAGGGCTATATATTATATTAATATATATATATATATATATTCTACAACGAGTTTTCTGAAATTTAAACTGGACATAACTTTTGATTCCCGTTATGAAATTTCAATTTTTCAGATTAGTTGGAAAGATATTTTTAAACTGATTCTAATATTTTTGGTTTTACCAAAATCCGATTTATTTTATATCTTGTAGAGTCAGTCAAAGTTCAAATTCAAAATTTCAAGCTACCGCGCTTTTTCTAATTCCTTTTACAATTGAATTAAAAATATTCATTCTAACTTCGGTTTAGATAAATTTTTAGTCGTTATTATTTAAAATAAATCATTTTAAATATTCAAAATCCATTAAAATTTCTAAAATAAATTTTTTAAATTGGTTCTGAATTCCTGGGTTGTTACAATTAGACACATCATATATCACTGTAACAACCCAGAGATTCTGAGCCAATTTAAATTTTTTATTTTGGTGAATTCAATGAATTTTGAACATTTAAAATGAATTATTTTAAATAATGACGAATAGAAATTTATTTTGAAAAGAATTAGAAGTGTATATTTATATAGATTGTCGTTAGAATACAAATATTTATTTTTAATTATAAAAGGAATTGAAAATGGCGCAGTAGTTTGAAAAGTCGATTTCAAATTTCAAATGAATGTACAGGATTTAAAATAATCCGGATTTTGGCAAAACCAAAAATATTGGAATCTATTTGAAAATAACTTTCCAAAGAATCCGAAAAATCAAAATTTCATAGCGGGAATAAAAAGTTATGCCGAGTTGAAAATTCAAAATAGTCGCTATGGAATTTTGAGCCCTTAAAAATGAAAATTTTGCAAACAACCTCTGTTTTCGACGAACCATTTTTATTGGATCCGGGATGTCGAATTATTGCTAGATTCCAAAATTCATAATTTTCTGAATCAATATGTGAGCGTGGCAAAGTAAAACGTGTTTTGACAGTTTCAGTCAATTTCAATCGACCAGAAAATGGCCATTTTTCAAACGGACTCAGAATTTGACAAAATTAGTTTTGTTAGGACCATATCATCAATACGAAGCTAGAAATAATTTTTATGGAATTTTTAGAATCCGTATGTGACTCTAGTAAATTGAAATATGCGTTCAAAATCAATATATAGATTTATATTTTTATTTTGATGGAAACTGATCGTAACACCTGAATTGGCTTACTGGACATATCCCATTGTATTCGGAATGGGGGCAATTAGCTAGGAGCGACAGTCGGTGGGTTCAGTTTCGAATTAGAATTAAAAGATAACTTTTAAGGAGATTAAATTAATTAAGTTAAAAGTCAACGCCTTTCTTTCTAAAGCCCCCCGGTCGTTCTTACCAGTTCAAAATCGATTAGAAGAGAGAAAAAATAAAAAAAACCCGTTGTTTGCCCCCTTGGCCTCCCCCTTGCCGGACCGCCGCCGCCGTGCTCCCACTGTCGCCCCTCCAATCCACCTCTGCCCAGAATCCGCTACCTCCTCCTCTCCCCTTTCCCCAATCAATACCCCCAAACCATCCTCCGCCTGTAACAGCCGTCGCCGCCACTTCATTGGCCCACCGCGGCGTCAGAGCCTTCCCCCACCCCATCGACGACGCCTCCAGCACCTCCTCTCCCTTCGAACAACCAAGTGAGTCTTTATTTTTATTTACATTTACATTTATTTTTCAATTTTTGATGTAAATAGTATTGTTTTCTTATATGATTTTTAAGCTATTAAAAATATAATCTTTAAGTTATTAAAGTTAGAATTTTTATCTATATAGTAGCGGTATAAAAATTGAATTTTTATCTATATAGAGCGATATAAAAATAGAATTTTTATCTATATAGCAACGGTATAAAAATAGAATTTTTATCTATATAGTAGCAGTATAAAAATGTGATTTTTATCCATATAGCGTAGTTATAAAAATGTGATTTTTATGTACATAGCAACAATATAAAGATGCGATATTTATATATGTAGTGGATACGGACAACGAAAGTGAAAAAAGGTGAGCACGGCGAAGATTTTCTACATATGAAGAGTCGCGGTGTTTGGTTTAGCTAATCGGTAAGAACTTCTCACTTTAATTCTTGTTTTCTAGTTAAAATTATATACTAGGATGCAGACGGTGCTTAGCAGCATCCGACACCCGTCGTCCACAGACCACAGACGACTTGTTTGATTTTGCTGTGTTGTGAAAATGGATTGTGATGTGGAATGAAATGGAAATATATTCATGTGTTAAAATAAATTATTTATCGTTAAAAATATAAATTTAACATGAATGTGAATAAACAAGTATTCATTTACAAATCGAACGATTTGATTATGTACACCCATTTGAAGGATATTGATTAGAACGATAAATTTTACACATCGCCCAACTATACAAATAAAAACCCGTGTTTGTTGACTGAAACCCTACACGGGTGTTGTGATGATATTTGATGTACACTAATCCCAATTATTTAGTTGTAAGGTTGACAGACAGTTGTGTAGTGCACTCTGGATGATGGTTGATTATTTATCGTTGCTATTATATACATGTGTTGTATGGAATCCATATAATTAACATTATATGGTAATTGATTGGGCCTCATTCCAATTTGAAAAATAAAGAATATTATAAAATAAATCATATTCATGTGTTGAATAAACAAAATAGTCATGTGTTGAGAATATTCATGTGTTGAATAAAATATATATTCATGTGTTGAAGAAAATTTTCATTTGTTGAATAGAATAACAAAGTTATTGAAATATATAAAGACGTGTTGATTAGATATGCGCCATTTTGACGTAAACGATATTTATATCGATTATATTCGTTTTTATAACGAATATAGAAAAGGAAGTGATTTCAAAATATAATGTTTTGAAAATATTATCATTTATATATTAATGATATGGAATATTCAATTTTGATTTGAAATTGAATATGAAGTTGAAATTGTTTTGAAAACGAATTTTAAAACAATTTATAAAATACGTTTTGAATTGAAAACGATGAAATATATATAATATATATATTATATATATATATATATATATTAAATGGCCTGAATAGAACGCGCCACGCCGTGGTAGTTCGCGAATTTCGACCATTGACTTCGAATTAACGTTACGGGAGATCGAACTGCCGGATTCTCCTGAAACAGGAACCTTTTGGTTTGTATCGAAAAGAGCTTTCCAATGAATATTAGAAATTTGAAATCTAACGGTGGATTTATAATTATGTCCAAATAAAATTTGGAAAAGGTTGCTGTAAGTGCAGTTCGACGACCGTTATTGGAAATCGAATGTACGAGCCTTGATAAAATTATTAAAAATATCAATAATTTGTGTAAAATCGTAATAAATGATTTAGAAAGAATTGGGGTGAAAAATCCCATATTTAAAAAGGATAAAAATATATTTTTATCGAAATGAACTAGAATTATAATCCAATATTTTTGAATAAATAAATTGGATTTGAAGTGGTTTTATAAATAATCAGAATTTCCAATATAAGAATTGGAATGGATTTGAATCGAAGTTATCTTCGGAATATTTCGATGTTGGATTTCGTGATTATACATATATGGTTAGGGAAATTTGAAAGATATATTTATATCATCATTTCCAATACGATATTTGTTGGTTTCAGAATTTGATATTGAATATAAGCCGATATATTTTCTATTCAGAGCCTTGTATTTAATATCAAATGGGATTTTGGGTTCGTCATGAATGGTGTCTTAAATAACACTGTTCTTGGACCCAGTTTAGAAAAGAATAAATCTTTTAATTAAGATTTAGTGAAATTGTCCAGTTAATTAGTATTTAATTGGAATTGAATTTAAATTGGTTTTTGGGTTTATTGTGAGCGGTGTTTTGAACAACACATGTTCTTTAACCCGATTAACAATGGAATGGGATTTTGGGTTTGTCGTGAACCGTGTTTTTAAATGACATTGGTTCTTTAACCCAGTTAAGATAAGATTAACTTCTTATCTTTGAATAAACATTAATATTGAATTGTGGGAAGATTAAAACTAAGTGGAGTTTTAATTAATCTTTAATTAGATTGAAACGATCGAGAATGGAGTATCACCAGTTTTGCTCCAAAGCGATAGTTAAATCTTTAATTAGATTTGAATGTGAAATGGTAATTAATATTTACCGATAACGCCGTGGTGTTAGATATGGAGTATTACCAGTTTTGCTCCATGGGATGAATAGGTTGGGATTTGGAAATAAAATAAATGATTACTTCGGTGTGGTTCGCTAATCCCAACTAGTTTGGAAAACCTTAACATGGTTTGAAATGATATCCAAATGAAGATTAAAGAATAAATTTAGAAGAATTTATCATTGATAAAATTAATGGAACCTTTCCATAAGAATGTGAATGTTTGAATAAAAGAATATTCTGAATTGGAATGAGGCGTATGTTGTGTTTGCGTAGCACTTGTTTATTATATACGCGAGTTATTCGGAAATGCCGGGTTTATACCCATTCTGAATAAATGGTTCGACGATAAGTCGAAGATGAAGACGGTGGTTGAAGACCGGAGGTCTTCACATAATTTGGATGATTACTGGTGATCTTGATTGGGCTGTACACCCAAGAGGAGGGAATCAGTTGGTGATCGTTCAGACTTATTTAGAGATCGATGGATATGCGAGGAACAAGGTTCCTCTGGTTTTGTTCAGACCCAGAATGAACTTGTAAATGGAATGTGTGTCTGACATTGGATTTTATTCTTTGTGATTGATTTCTATTAAATATACATCTGTTTGGTGGTGGAGAATTTATTCTCTTGCTTAACACCCTTCTCTGAGATGTACGAGCTCAGAGATTGTATATCGATGGACATCAGTCGCATGGAGTGAATTGCCTGTGTGGCATGCCTAAGTGGCAAATGATCAAGGCTTTTGTTGAAAAGCAAAGTCTTGTGGTTGATGATCAAAGCACGACCTATTTGGCACAACTTTGTGTATAGCGTTAATTCGCGAGTCTCACACCTCGGTATGAGTCAAAAATGGGATAGTGACTGCAGGGAGAGTACAACGTTTCTTTCTAGCTATGGGTGATGTTAGTGACCTACCAGCCCTGACGTTTATATTATTTTTACCTGTGTGGTTGTTGGATACAAGGCGCCTCGGATATAGGTCTGATAGGACTGGGAAACATGTGTTCAGGAATACTAATCCTCAAAAGTAAGAGAGGACTGGCCCTGAAGATCCAGGATCGCTGTGTGTGGTCCTGAGACATTTGCCAGAGTGTCTCGAACGGAGAGGAGCTTGCCTTTTGCCTCGACTCATGACGGAAATCGAATTTCCAATACGTGGCATTTCGGTTTTATTTGTAGAGACTAGTATTGGCGGCATTGTAGCGTGGGATGCTATGCCGTCTAGGGTTGATACATTTATATTTGAAGTTGTTTTGACACTATACACTTATAACTGTATCAAATGATTTGTTTTAAACGTATCAAGCATTATTTGGCTATTATAAGGTAAAACCCTATCCTCCGGCTTGCGTTGCATTATGTGATGGGACTTGGGTCTTATAATAGCTTCATTTTTCCAAAAAGAATTGCGTTATTTATTCTATGCACCAGTATTCCTGGGAGGAAACCCGTTCCGTGTTATACGGCGTGGTCCCTTAAATTACTCTCTTTTAAAGTAAAGTTTTTAAATAATTGTTTTAGTTCTCACACTAGTCACATGACTGACCTGGAGTTTATTGTTTTAACCTAAACTTTGGGTTCCATTATTTTCCGCATGGGCAGCTAGTAGTTTTGGTTTTGCAGATTTTTATTGACAGGATCCTGGTATATAGCTAAAGTGATATTCGGAAAGCTCTGTATCTGTGTATTTCTTTCAGTTATGTATTGTATTATTTTTCCACTGCTGTAATGTATTTAAATCTATGATAATTATCAAATGTGTAATATTTATTCATACTTTATAATTCTTGTACTCTGATGGGAATTGTTGTAATAACAATGAAATGTTCTTCTGTTTGCGTTCCGATTTGTCTTGTTCTCAAAACAATCAGGTGTTTCAAACGGTCTTGGTCGGTTTAGCGATCGATTCGGATCGAGCGAAATTCCTTGTTGTTACAGTGGTATCAGAGCTTTGGTTTACAGAGCTCGAGAACAAGACACATTGGAACCAAACGAAAGAATTCATCAGAGATTAGATTAACAATATCCAATAAGAATTACTCGTTAGAGACAGGATCAGTAGTATCCTAGAATGAGTGTGAAGAGTATATTTTTCAAATAATGATGAAAACAAATTTTGTTTTGAAAATTAAATTCAATTATTCGTATTTGAATATTTTATTTGTATTGAATTTGGACAATCAAGTATATGAAGATTTCGCGTATATGCGTCATGAACATATATTCGAAGTCCTAAATATACTGGATAGATATAGAATCATGCTCTAGTCGCCCGGAGATGATTCTGATGATTGTAGCTACATCATCAGAATTTGTGTTCGAGTTTCGAAAGGTGTGATATCTATATATTTCCATTAGACTGGTGTCAGAACCAAAACTAGATAGGTTTATTGTTGTGATTTGGCATCAAAAACATGATTTTCTATATACGTACCAAAGTTATGAATTTGAAACGATAATCCACTAATTGATTGCTGATTGTGTTGTTTGATTATTGGTTTGATATTTTTAACCATTTAGGCCAAATTGAATTAAATATTGAACTATATTGAAAATTGTTTGAAAATGCATGCATGTACATATATATATATATATATATATATATATATATATGTGAACGGGTCATGCAAGGAGGCTAGAGCAGAAGAATAAAATTGTTTGCCCGACAAATAGGTACATATTTACAAATTTATTGGGTTTGGATGAATTTATGAGCTGGTTGGCTAGCCGCTTGGCTGTTTCTTTTTTCCTTTTGGGATTGGAGAGGCCTGTATGGCAATTTCGGGATTTTCCCGGTGCTCCTGTGCAGGGGAGGTTATGGAGAAATTTTTCGAAAATTCAGGGTGTTAGCCAAATTTTTGAAAATTTTGAAAAGTTCTTAGAAATTGAAAAGTTGAAGAACTTAAGCCATAAAGAAAACAATGAAATTTGAGTTGATTAGTAAAACAACTTTCAGCTTCGTTCCTTTTCGGGGACGAAAATTTTTAAGTGGGGGAGACTGTAACAACCCGGAAATTCTGAGCCAACTTAAAAAATTTATTTTGGCGAATTTAATGAATTTTGAATATTTAAAATGAATTATTTTAAATAATGATGACGAAAAATTTATTTTGAATAGAATTAGAAGTGTATATTTATATAGATTATCGTCAGAATATAAATATTTATTTTTAATTATAAAAGGAATTGAAAATGGCACGTTAGTTCGAAAATTCGATTTCAAATTTCAAATGAATGTATAGGATTTAAAATAATCCGGATTTCGGAGAAACCAAAAATATTAGAATCTATTTGAAAATATCTTTCCAACGAATCCGAAAAATCAAAATTTCATAGCGAGAAAAAAAGTTATGCCCAGTTGAAAATTAAGAATAGTCGCTATGGAATTTTGAGCCCTTAAAAATAGAAAATTTTCAAACGACCTCTGTTTTTGATGAAACCACTTTTGTTGGATTCAGATGTCCAATTATTACTAGACTCCAAAATTCATAATTTTCTGAATCAATATGTGAGCGTGACAAAGTAAAACATGTTTTGACAGTTTCAGTCAATTTCAATCGACCAGAAAATGGTCATTTTTCAAACCGTTTCAGAATTTGATGAAAATAGTTTTGTTAGGACCGTATCATCAATATGAAGCTAGAAATAATTTTTCCGGAATTTTTAAAGTCCGTATGTGACCCCAGTAAATTGAAATGTGCGTTCAAAATCAATATACGGATTTATATTTTGATTTTGACAGAAACTGATCGTAACAGACGAATTGGCTTACCGGACATATCCTATTATGTTCGAATGGGAGCAATTAGCTAAAGGCGACTGTCGGTGGGTTCAATTTTGAATTAGTATTAAAAGATAACTTTTAGGGAGACTAAATTAATTAAATAATTAAATTAAAAGTCAACCCCTTTCTTTCTAAAGCCCCCCGGTCGTTCTTCCCAGTTCAAAATCGATTAAAAGAAAAAAAAAAGAAAAAAAACCGATGTCTTCCCCCGTGGCCTCCCCCTTGCCGGACCACTGCCGCCGCCCCTCCAATCCACCTCTGCCCAGAAACTGCTACTTCCTCCTCTCCCCTTTCCCCAATCGATACCCCCAAACCCCCCTCCGCCTGTAACAGCCGCCGCCGCCACTTCATTGGCACACCGCCGCGTCAGAGCCTTCCCCCACCCCATCGACGACGCCTCCAATACCTCCTCTCCCTTCGAACAACCAAGTGAGTCTTTATTTTTATTTAAGTTTACATTTATTTTTCAATTTTTGATGTAAATAGTATTGTTTTCTTATATGATTTTTAAGCTATTAAAAATATGATCTTTAAGTTATTAAAGTTAGAATTTTTATCTATATAGTAGCAGTATAAAAATAGAATTTTTATCTATATAGAGCGATATAAAAATAGAATTTTTATCTATACAGTAGCGGTATAAAAATAGAATTTTTATCTATATAGTAGCAATATAAAAATGTGATTTTTATCCATATAGCGTAGTTAAAAAATGTGATTTTTATATACATAGAAATAATATAAAGATGCGATATTTATATATGTAGTGGATACGGACAACGAAAGTGACAAAAGGCGAGCACGGCGAAGATTTTCTACATATGAAGAGTCGCGGTGTTTGGTTTAGCTAATCAGTGAGAACTTCTCACTTTAATTCTTGTTTTCTAGTTAAAATTATATACTAGGATGCAGACGGTGCTTAGCAGCACCTGACACCCGTCGTCCATAGACCACGAACGACTTGTTTGATTTAGTTGTGTTGTGAAAATGGATTGTGATGTGGAGTGAAATGGAAATATATTCATGTGTTGAAATAAATTATTTATTGTTAAAAATATAAATTTAACGTGAATGTGAATAAATAAATATTCATTTACAAATCGAACAATTTGATTATGTACACCCATTTGAAGGATATTGATTAGGACGATAAATTTTACACATCGCCCAACTACACAAATAAAAATCTATGTTTGTTGACTGAAACCCCACACGGGTATTGGGATGATATTTGATGTACGCTAATCCCAATTATTTAGTTGTATGTCAATTGATAGGTTGATAGACAGTTGTGTAGTGCACTTTAGATGATGGTTGATTATTTATCATTGCTATTATATACATGTGTTTTATGGAATTCATATAATTAACATTATATGTAATTGATTGGGCCTCATTCCAATTTGGAAAATAAAGAATATTATAAAATAAATCATATTCATGTGTTGAATAAATAAAATAGTCATGTGTTGAGAATATTCATGTGTTGAATAAATTATATATTCATGTGTTGAAGAAAATATTCATTTGTTGAATAGAATAACGAAGTTATTAAAATATATAAGGCCATGTTGATTAGATATGCGTCATTTTGACGCGAAGGATATTTATATCGATTATATTCGTTTTTATAATGAATATAGAAAAGGAAGTGATTTCAAAATATAATGTTTTGAAAATATTATCATTTATATATTAATGATATGGAATATTCAATTTTGATTTGAAATTGAATATGAAGTTGAAATTGTTTTGAAAACGAATTTTAAAACGATTTATAAAATACGTTTTGAATTGAAATCGACGAAATATATATAATATATATATTATATATATTAAATGGCCTGAATAGAACGCGCAGCGCCACGGTAGTTCGCGAATTTCGACCATTGACTTCGAATTGACGTTACGGGAGATCCGACCATCGGATTCTCCTGAAACCGGAACCTTGGGTTCGTATCGAAAAGAGCTTTCCAATAAATATTAGAAATTTGAAATCTAACGGTTGGATTTGGAATTATGTCCGAATCAAATTTGGAAAAGATCACTGTAAGTGCTGTTCGACGACCGTTATTGAAAATCGACTGTACGAGTCTTGATAAAATTATTAAAAATATCAATAATTTGTGTAAAATCATAATAAATGATTTAGAAAGAATTAGGGTGAAAAATCCCATATTTAAAAAGGATAAAAATATATTTTTATCGAAATGAACTAGTTATGAACTAGAATTATAATCCAATATTTTTTTAATAAACAAATCGGATTTGAAGTGGTTTTAAAAATAATCAGAATTTCCAATATACGAATTAGAATGGATTTGAATCGAAATTATCTTCGAAATATATCGATGTTGGATTTCGTGATTATACAGATATGGTTGTGGAAATTTGAAAGATATATTTATATCATTATTTCCAATACGATATTTGTTGGTTTCAGAATTTGATATTGAATATAAGTCGATATATTTTCTATTTAGAGCCTTGTATTTAATATCAAATGGGATTTTAGGTTCGTCGTGAATGGTGTCTTAAATAAAATTGTTCTTGGACCCAGTTTAGAAAAGAATAAATATTTTAATTAAGATTTAGTGAAATTGTCCAGTTAATTAGTATTTAATTGGAATTGAATTTAAATTGGTTTTTGGGTTTATTATGAGTGGTGTTTTGAACAACACGTGTTCTTTAACCCGATTAACAATGGAATGGGATTTTGGGTTTGTCGTGAACCGTGTTTTTAAATGACATTGGTTCGTTAACCCAGTTAAGATAAGATTAACTTCTTAGCTTTGAATAACCATTAATATTGAATTGTAGGAAGATTAAAACTAAGTGGAGTTTTAATTAATCTTTAATTAGATTGAAACGATCAAGAATGGAGTATCACCAGTTTTTCTCCAAAGCGATAGTTAAATCTTTAATTAGATTTGAATGTGAAATGGTAATTAATTTTTACCGATACACCGTGGTGTTAGATATGGAGTATTACCAGTTTTGCTCCATGGGATGAATAGGTTGGGATTGGGAAATAAAATAAATGATTACTTCGGTGTGGTTCGCTAATCCCGACTAGTTTGGAAAACCTTAACATGGTTTGAAATAATATCCAAAGGAAGATTAAAGAATAAATTTAGAAGAATTTATCTTTGATAAAATTAATGGGATCCTTTCCCTAAGAATGTGAATATTTGAATAAAAGAATATTCTGAATTGGAATGAGGCGTATGTTGTGTTTGTGTAGCACTTGTTTATTATATACGCGAGTTATTCGGAAAGGTCGGGTTTATACCCATTCTGAATAACTAATTCGACAATAAGTCGAAGATGAAGACGGTGGTTGACGACCGGAGGTCTTCACATCATTTGGTTGATTACTGATGATCTTGATTGGACTGTACACCCAATAGGAGGAAATCAGTTGGTGATCGTTCAGACGTATTTGGAGATCGATGGATATGCAAGGAATAAGGTTCCTCCGGTTTCGTTCAGACCCAGGACGAACTTTTAAATGGACTGTGTGTCTGACATTGGATTTTATTCTGTGTGATTGATTTCTGTTAAATATACATCTGTTTGGTGCGGAGAATTTATTCTCTTGCTTAACACTCTTCTTTGAGACGTACGAGCTCGGAGGTTGTATATCGATGGACATCAGTCGCATGGAGTGAATTGCCTGTGTGTCATGCCTAAGTGGCAAATGATAAAGGATTTTGTCGAAAAGCAAAGTCTTGTGGTTGATAATCAAAGCACGGCCTATGTGGCACAACTTTGTGTATAGCATTAATTCGCGAGCCTCGCACCTCGGTATGAGTCAAAAACGGGATAGTGACTGCAGGGAGAGCACGACATTTCTTTCTAGCTATGGGTGATGTCAGCGACCTACCAGCCCTGACATTTATATTATTTTTACCAATGTGGTTATTAGATACGAGGCGCCTCGGATATAGGTCTGATAGGACCGGGAAACGTGTGTTCAGCAATACTAATCCTCAAAAGTTAGAGAGGACTGGCCCTGAAGATCCAGGATTGCTGTGTGTGGTCCTAAGACATTTGCTAGAGTGTCTCGAACGAGAGGAGCTTGCCACTTGCCTTGACTCATGACGGAAATCCAATTTCCAATACGTGACATTTCGGTTTTATTTGTAGAGCCTAGTATTGGCGACATAGTAGCATGGGATGCTATGCCGTCTAGGATTGATATATTTATATTTGAAGTTGTTTTGACACTATACACTTATAATAGTATCAAATGATTTGTTTTAAACATATCAAGCATTATTTGGCTATTATAAGGTAAAAACCTATTCTCCGGCTTGCGTTGCATTGTGTGATGGGACCTAGGTCTTATAATAGCTTCATTTTTCCAAAAAGCTTTGTGTTGCTTATTCTATGCACTAGTATTCTTAGGAGGAAACCCGTTCCATGTTATACGGCGTGGTCCCTTGAATTACTCTCTTTTAAAGTAAAGTTTTTAAATAACTGTTTTAGTTCTCACACCAGTCACATGACTGACCTGGAGTTTATTGTTTTAACCTAAACTCTGTGTGCCCTTATTTTCCGCACAGGCAGCTAGTAGTTTTGGTTTTGCAAATTTTTATTGACAGGATCCTTGTATATAGCTAAAGTGATATTCGGAAAGCTCTGTATCCGTGTATTTCTTTCAGTTATATTTTGTATTATTTTTTTGCTGCAGCAATGTATTTAAATCTCTGATAATTATCAAATGTGTAATATTTATTCATACTCTGTATGTTCATGTACTCTGATGGGAATTGTTGTAATAGCAACGAAATGTTCTTCTGTTTGCGTTCCAATTTGACGTGTTCACAAAACAATCAGGGGTTTCGAACGGTCTTGGTCGGTTTAGCAATCGATTTGGATCGAGCGAAATTCCTCGTTGTTACAATCATATAGACTGAATATGTAGTACCCACAACTAATTTTGCATAATGGACTAATGAACAAAAGGCTACTGCACAAAGCAATTCTAAAGCTAAGAATATGTTGTTTTGTTCAATAGATAGGAACGAATAATAGAATGTCAGTTTGTAAATCTGCTTATGAAATTTGGAGGACTTTGCAAGTTACTCATGAAGGAACTAGTAAAGTTAAACAAATTAAGATATCAATATTAAACAATCAGTTTGAGTTATTCAAAATGAATGAGAATGAATCTATCTCCGATATGTATTGCAGATTTCAAGAGATAGTGCATTCATTAATAACACTTGGAAAAACTTATTCTGAAGAAGATAAGTCAGAAAAATAGTGAGTTCATTGATTCAAAATGGGATCAGGAAACATTGACGATTGAAGAAGCCCATAATGTCAGTGAAATGAGGATTGAGGAGTTATTCGGGAACCTGATGTCTTTTGATGTCCAACTACAGAAAAGAAAAGAAAAAGACCAACTGAAAAGAAATTTATTGCATTTAAAGAGATTAAAATTTTGGTTCAGACTCGAGCAGTGAAGACGATGAAGAAACAACATTAATGACAAGACAGTTTGGAAAGTTTCTAAAATACAGAAAGAGAAATAATTTTCAAAGTAATAACCAAAGATGTTCAGAAGAAATGATAATGGAGGTTACAACTGCAATAAACCAGGCCATATGAAGAGAATGTGTCCAAATCTAGACAAATCATTTCAACAAACAAACAACATCAATTCATTAAAGAAAAGAAAGAGAGCATACACAACAACTTTAGACAATTCAGATTCATTGTCAAGTGATGAAGAGCCAAAACCGGAGATTCAAACAACTCCCAAGGACTAAAAAGATGCCATTGATTTCAGAAATGTTGGGCCTATTCAATTCATATCTATTCAATCTCTGTTTATATCTTTATTCTATCTTATTCTCTCTATCTTTCATTTAAAATTCAAACTATTCTTCATATCTATACTCTTCAAAACTCTCTAGTGGATTCCTCTAGCAATACTCAAACTGTGAGATTATCCAAAACCATCAATGGATATCTCCATAATGATAAAGAATCTATAAAAACCAATGTTGACTATGAAGCAAATGCAAAAGTCAACACGGGTGCTTTCGCCATCTTTGGTCCATCTTATGATCTTACTTCACTATTCAATCACAATGAAGTATTGAACTTGATTGATGCTTGGGATAACGATGAATTATGTTACCCGAAACTCGTCAAAATGTTCTATGCAAATCTCAATCGTGGCTTTTACAAAGGAGGTGTGTAACACCCCGTATTTTCTGTGAACTTAAGAATTACAAATCTGAGTATAATTTAAATATAAAATCATAATCAAGGGAAACAGGCTATGCCATTGCGTTCGTCTCGGAAAAATACGCGAAATAGAGTCCGAAATTTCGTAAATCGGAGTCCATATGACCAAGTTATGGCCTTCCAAAGTTCAGAAAAAAATTAAACAGCACAGACCAAGTTGACTGGGGAGTCGACCCTAGAGTCGACCTGCCCCCAGGGGGTCGACCCTAGAGTCGACCTGTCCCCAGGGGGTCGACCCTAGAGTCGACCCTAGAGTCGACCTGCCCCCAGGGGGTCGATCCTAGAGTCGACCCTAGAGTCGACCTAGGGGTCGACCTGCCTCCCGAATCTGCTTTTCTGCCTGGGTGCGTTCTGATGTATCTGGTCTCGTTTTCTGTCTAGATTCGTCTGCCTAAACCTATTTAAACAGCCCCAAACCCAGCCTTCTCTGCACACAATTCTATTATGCTTCTACTCTGCCTCTGTTCTAAATTAAAAATAAAAATGGCGTTGCTACTCTGCTGGAATCAAAACTAGAAGACAATCAACATCAACCTAAATTCAATTAGAGATTAGAGCTTCTGCAACGGTTCTACAACAACTAGAGTTCTTTCTTTAATCCAATTAAGGCAAGTGCATTTACTTTCCGATATAAACGTTAATTTTGATTGTGACATGAACTCTAAATCTGAATCTGAGGTTATATCTGTTCTGTTCTGATCTGTTTTATTCTGTACCTCTTTCCTCTTTTTGTTCTATAGCCAGGCTACCACGAGCCTGAGCCAATCTCATAAGAGATCAACATACGCTAAAATGTTTGGGACAATCAAATGAATGTGCATAAATTGGGCATGACCGATATGTGATTGATTTGAGGAAAGAACATAGGCTGGACTTGGAACTTAGAACATAAATCTAAGGCATAATTGGAGTGATCTGTGACTGATTTGAGTATATAAACTAGATCTAGATCTGTGCATATATGACTGTTTGGGATTATCATATGATAATACATAACTTGCAAATCTGAAATATTAAGATCTGAACTAAAACACATATCATATGTTAGATCTAGATCCTTGGGCATATTTTATAACGGATTATAACTTAGGTGTGAAGATCCATATTAAGATTTGATAACTATCAAGTGTGAATAACACCTAAGTAGGAGATTTTTGAATATATGACATGCATTGAAATAGATGGCTATAGTTGGTATAATTTATATGTGAATCTTTTGTACTAGGCAAGTGGAACTAAATTGGGACATGTAAATTATGACCATAATCTGTGACATGCAAATTCAATGCAAACGTAGGGTATATGATCCTAGTGTGAATCATGACCACTATTTAGGCATGCAAATTTAGGCCAAATTTATAATTAGGCAAGATATGTGAAACTTTAAGGAATGATGAAAATCAGTTATAATTGCCTAATTTGCTAGTTCTGCTATATTTGCCTAATCTGATAGTTTTATTATATCGCCTAATCTGCTAGTTCTGTTATATTGCTTAATCTGCTAGTTCTGCTCTACTGCCTAGTTTACTAGATCTATTCATCTGCTGGATCTGTCATCCGCTAAGTCTGTTGAAAATGCCTAAATCTGTTAAATTTATTTGTTTAAATGCCTAACCTGTTATATGCCAAAATCTGCTAAGTTGCTAAATCCGTTAAGTCATATAATCTGGAAAATCTGTTATCTGCTAAAATCTGTTACCTGCTGTGTTGATATAATCATCCTGTTATTGATATAATCTGAATTGGCATATATATTGGGCGTGCGCACAAACGGTAAATTATTAATTAATTGGCCGCAAAGATAAACGTGACTAACTCGAGGTTAGAATGAGTTTGTGGCGTAATTCTGCCCGGAACCGCCCGACACATCCAGTGGCCGCAAACAATAGGTTCTAATGTGAGAAGTTAGTCATAACCTGCTTAAGACACGAGGTTAGGTCTGGCTTGTGGCAGAAGTCTGCCCGGAACCGCCCGGCCCATCCAGCGGCCACAAGCTAGCGACCTAATGTGAGAGGTCTGGGCATTAATAATTAATTAATGCAAATCTAAGATAAGAATGACGTCTAAAACGTATTGGGGGAAATACGGTTAAACCAACTGGATTAATAGGTGTAGTAAACCCATCCAGGAATCTGTAGGCCCAATACAAAGTTAGACAAATCTGAAAAATCTGTACATCTGATCTGTTAGTCTGAAAACTTGTTAACTTAATCTGTGAACTAGTAAATCTGAATTCTGTATGTCTGAACTTGTAAACAAGTTAATCTGAAATCTGTTAGTCTGGGGACATAAGGTTAGGAGGGGAATTACTTGTGTCATCTGTTGTTTGGGACCCATATTAGTCAGTAACCCTTTATGGTATCAAAACTTTGACCCAACAGTAGGTAGGGTCCGGGCATGCTTACTGGACTAATTATAAGTGGTTTATTCTGATAATGGCGAGGGGTGTTGATGGTGCGTTCCAACCGGGTCATGTGCGTGCATGGATCCCGGTCTGCCTCTGAGGATGTAAGACGCCGTGACATCTGTAAATAGGTCTGTGCCAATTGGTTGTCACTTTAGGGAGTGATACACCCTACTGTGGGGCCGACACAGGATATTTATGTATTAGGGAGCCGATCGCTTGGGGTAGGGTTTTAGGGTACACTTAGTTCTGTCTGTTTCTGTTGGTACCGTCTGTTTCTGTTGGGTGGTAACACCTGTCTGTTTCTGCGTGGTACCGTCTGTTCGGGTGGTAAAGGCCCATTACTAGTGTACACCTAATTCTACATTCTGTTTCCGTAGGGATTAATCTGTTCCTGCTTCTGTCTGCTTCTGATCGGGTAGTAAAGGCCCATTATTCTACATTCTGTTTCTGTTAAATTATTCTGTACCCGTTCCTGTTTCAGTTTAGACATTAGGGTGACACATAATTCTGTTATACTAGTATTAGTGAAGAGAAGTGTAAAGCAATAGTTTATGTCATTCTATTCTTCTATTATATCTGCTACACCTGTTACAGTTATCCCTCATCCAGTTTTATGTTCATGTCATATTATTATTATTATCTGTTCATATGCTGAAAGTCACTGGACTTGCCAGACTTTTTGTCTGACCCTTGTTGTTTCGCCTCCTTTCTTCCGTTTCCCCCCAGGTTATCTAAGGAGGGAATACTTTAGCTTGATCCGGATTTCTCTTTGCTTGAAGTGCTTAAAGTATGGCTTGGCTCTGTATAGCTTCCGTTCTATGGGGATTACGATTTTAAACCATGCATTTTGAAGGCTTTTGTACAGGACTGATATTTTATACTTGAATTCTGAGATTTGAAAGGATGTAACCATATTGATTTCTGTTTCCACTGTAATAAAATTAAAAATTTTCAAGTACTGTTTTATCTATCTTGTAAGTTTCTGTTCTGTTTACTAAAATGCTCCACTAAAGTTAAGGCATTCCCTTTGTGAGTGACCTTAACGGAGATGGGATGTTACAAGGTGAAAACCAAATTTGGAGTAGCGTAAAAGGCACACAAATTGTTCTAGATTGTGAAATTTTGGGCAATATTCTAAATTGCAAAAGTACAGGCTTGGATTTTTCGAAATTCGAAATCAAAGAAACTGATCTAGAAACCTATCACCACATTTTTGATAGCAATGCTCACATGGAATTCAAAAATCGTTTTTTCCGCCCAAAACCAAGAATTCTCTTTCAACATACAATCACTCCTAGTTTTGGAAACTTTAATAACCCAACTCTCAAAGTCCAAAAAGAATCTTTGCAATTATTGGTGGATATAACATCAATTGGGCCGATATAATCTTAAAAGAACTCAAGCCCAAAGAAATGTCAACCCATGAAAAAACTCTATATTATGGAGTTTATCTTACTCTTATCTTCAAATATTTCAGAGTGGATTTCAAGGGAGAAGAATCCATATCAAGAAAGGTGTTTGACTCCACTAATATACATCTTATGCAAATCCCTCTTACTTTCAAACCTTATGAGACATTCGAAGACAAACAAGATCGATTACAACAAGAACAAGAGCCCATGGATACAGAAGAAGAAGATACTTCTTTGGAAAGTGTTAAGTGTCCAATCAACACTAGAACCATTTCTAAAGAGAAGATTATTCAAAATCAAGTAAAAATAGTCAAAAATCAAAAGAAGCTCAAGAAAACCCTTACCAAAATGACTAAGTTCATAGTCAAGATAGGAAGAAAACTTGGAATTTCATATTCCTCCTCATCATCTGCTGAGATATAAGCTTATCTAGTTTAAGTTATCCTTATTATTTGCTAGTATTTACTTTCAAATATCGTATTTAGTGTCTTGTAATTAGTTGGATGCATTTGCTTTTTAATAAGTAACGAATGGAGTTTTATTTATGTCAAATCATCTTTAAGTTATTGTGAAACTTTAAAACTAAATATAATATAATATAATAACAAAAGATTCAAAATTTGGAAATTTTCAAAAATTTTAACAAAGTATGTCGACATACATAATTGCTTATGTAGACATATAACTGCTAGTTTTTCAAAATTGTTCAAAATTTAAATTTAAATAACTAACTCATGTCCATTCAAATCCAAAGAATTCCAGACCCTATTTAATCCTACTTCTTCCAAAAAACTTCATTATATCATTTCTACTTCTTCTCTATTCAACTCTTATCAAAACTATGGCAAATCCAATTCATAACTTGAGTAAAAATCTTAAAGAGACATTGAATTCCTTCAAGAACATTCTTTCCATAGTACTACGAAACCAGCGTCATCCTGAATTGAGCCAAATAAAGATGTTTGAACAACAAAAGAAGCACTTTGAACAACAAAAGAAGATGAAGATTGGGAAGTCATCAAGAAGGATCCGATCTTTGGAGAAGACAGATGGGTAGAAGTCCCAAGAAACGTTTGACTGTTTGGTATGATTTGATTGGTTCAATTTGTTTGGATTGCTTGACTTAAAATCTCTCTCTCTCTCTCTCTCTCTCTCTCTATATATATATATATATATATATATATATATTAAAAAATATGTAACTATTGCTTGGATTGGTTTGCTTGGATTTAAAAACTTGTATGTATATGGATTGATACGCTTGTAAATATTATACACTTGGTATTGATTATTTTATAGTCATGAATTTTGGGGGAGTAATTTACTTTAGTATAAGAATAGGATATGTATAGATAGATATAGAATTTAAGGGGAGAATTTTTAGAATTTCCTTTTGATAATGCCAAAGGGGGAGAAATTATAAAATATGGACTTGGTTTAAGTAGAGTATATAGGATTCATATTGATAGGAGGAGTATTAGAAGGATCAGCATCAACTAATGAATATTTTATAAACAAAGGTTATCATCATCAAAAAGGGGGAGACTGTTGAAGAATGGAGTTTTGATGACAACAACCTTATTTCAATATTAATTGATTATAAAATATATACTAATATCTTTATCTAGAATATATATATACACACATATATGCAGGATTTGTATACAGGAATTAATATTGAAGACTGTACAGTTTTAGAGTTTTAGAGATTCAAGAGATTCAAAATTCGGAGAGGATTCAAGAATCATGAGTAATTAAGAAATCAAGAGTTCAATATAAATATAGTAATAGAGTATAGTTTATATGTAAGACTCTGAATAACACTCCAGGTTCAAATTTGAATTCTATTTTTTTTCCTTCTGATTTTCAAATTTCATATTTTATTTTTCAAAATTTAAATTCTAATTTCAATTAGTTTTTCTATCTTACCTTTGATTTTAAACTTAAGTTTCAAAGCTTATTAGTTTTATATATTTATATAGTTATATACTTTTATAATTTTATATTTATATAGTTTTAAACTTTATAATTTTTTAAATACGTTTATATAATTTATATTTATGATTTCATATGATTTTCCACTATATAATAATCGTTTATATCATTATGTTTTAATTCAAGAATTCCTAGAAATATATATATATATATAGTAAAACACTTGAAAAATATTCAAAATTCAAATTTTTAAAACATATTTATTGACATACATAAGAGCATATGTCGACATACAACTGTCATATTTTCAGTTTTGAAAGGAAGTGTCTTTTCACCATTTGTAACGTTCCAGAAGCATTGCAACCTATCTTATAAATAGAAGTTGATTTCGAATTTTAGATAATTCTTCTTCTCCATCATCACTCTTTTTCATTCCTCCATTATTATTTCATATTTTTATGATTTTTACACTTCTACTCTGCCGATTTCTATTCTAAATAGATAAAACTTCTTCTCTTCTCACCTCTACTATTACTCTCCGAATTGAAGTGCTGTTGAAGAGTTAAATGGCTGTGGTTATCATTTATGATTATTTGGGAAATAATGTGTTCCTTGTAGCCATGAAATCAAGGAAAGGAAACAGTGTGAACCTTGTAGTCGTGAAGTCAAGGGTGGTGGAATCAGTGTTAACCTTGGAGCCGTGAAATCAAGGGGATTGTACTTAGATTTTGATCTAGTAATAAAACTCTACACAATCTAGTGTTGCATGGGACTAGATGTAGGAGCAATTCGAACCAGTATAAAATCCGGTGTGTCCTTTCCTTTTCTGCGTTTTATTTTTATTTATTTTTGTGTTTGTGTTCGGTTCTTTGTCTGTGATCATCTTTGTGGTGGGTGATTCATATAATAGATCATATAAATTTTAGATTTTCTTAAATTCCATAAAAACACTATTCACCCCTCCTCTAATGTTAGTTTACCTTAAGATCAACATTCCGTGTTCCTTAACAAATTTATCTCATTTATCCTAATGATTTCATCATAAATTGCATAATGAATTATATTCTGAATATATTTAACACATTATTTTTATACGATATATCATGTGCAACGCCCGGTTATAATCTAGTTAATCTTAGTTGAACATCAAAAAATAATGTGAATGATAATAATTAAAATTTGACAAATTTGAAGGGAAAAAGGTGAGAGAGTTAAGTTAATTAAACAAGTGAGAATTAATTAAATAAAATTGAAGATATTAAGAAGATATGTCATAAACATGTCTTAGGTTTTTTGAGCTTCATAAAAGTATATTTTGACCAAGTGATAGTAAGCAAACCTCCTAATGACCAGTTTGATGATGATGATGATTATGATAATAAGTTCTAGTTGAGAGCAAGTTGTGGACAATCATTTATTGTGATTTGCAAATTACAATTTCTTGTAATGTAATTTTTAATAATAAATTCATAGCAGTTAATAACAAGTTGTCGATTATAATAAACGATGACCAACAACTTGATGTCGATCAAAACAGAATTTTATGTAGGCAACTTTATGTTGAAAATAAGAGGTGGGTCACTCTAAGAACAAAGTTATTATGTCAATGAAATCGTACTAAAAATCACATTGGTGGAAAGAGATAAAACTATGGCAATGTTGTTGTTAAGCTACTTCACAACCATTCAACATAATATGATTATGCCACCGAATGAATCCTCTTAGTAATTAAAGTGACTAATGTAGTGCATTTAGCTTTGCTCTAAAATTAACAGTTATTAGGAAATCACGGATTGTAACGACCTAGAAAATCTGAACCAATTTAAAAATTTTAAATTGGCTAAAATAGTGGATTTTAAATATTTAAAATAAACATTTTAAATAATAATGACGAGAAATTTATTTTGAATAGAATTCGAACGTATATATTATATAAATCATCATTAGAATATAAATATTTATTTATATATATAAAAGGAATTGAAAATGGCACGGTAGTTCGATAATTCGATTTCCAATTTCAATTGAACATACCGGGTGCAAAATAAACCGGATTTTAGCGAAACCAAAAATATTTGAATCTATTTGTGAATATCTTTCCAACGAATCCGAAAAATTGAAATTTCATAGTAGGGATAAAAAGTTATGTCCAGTTGAAATTTCAGAATAGTCGCTATGGAATTTCGGCCCTTAGAAAATGGCCATTTTGCAAACGACCTCAGATTTCGACGAAACCACTTTTGTTGGTTCCGTGATGTCAAGTTATTGTTAGGTTTCAAATTTCATAATTTTTTGAATCAATATGTGAGCGTGGGAAAGGAAAACGCGTTTGACCAGTTTTAGTTGATTTTAATCGACTGGAAAATGGCCATTTTTCAAACGGTCTCAGAATTCGACGAAATTAGTTTTGTTAGGACCGTATCGTCAATACAAAGCTAGAAAATATTTTTCTGGAATTTTTCGAGTCCGTATGTGACCCCGGTAATTTGAAATGTACGTTTAAAATTCAGTATAATGATTTAAATGTAAATTCAACGGAAACTGATCGAAACGATCGAATCAGCTTACGATACATATCCCATTGTGTTCGGAATGGGGGTAATTAGCTAGGGATGACATCCGGTGGGTTCGATTTCGAGGTCGAAATAAAAAGTTACTTTATGGATTTAATATAAAAATTAAATTATATAAATATATATACACTCACCCTATCCTCCCTCTTCTCTCTCTTCCCTTACCCCAGTCAAAACCTGATTAAAAAAAAAAGAGAGGAAGGAGCTCGATGATGAATCGCCGCAGCACCCCCGTCCACCGCACCGCCGCTACTAGCGCCAGGCCCCACCGCCGACCCCCTTTTCCTCCTCTCCGATTAGACCACACCCCCCATAGCCTAATCCAACCGCGACACCCTGATGAACCCCAAACCCCCTCGCAATCGACGCTCCACCCCACATCCCCAAAAACCCATTGAACCGCCACCCACACGACCCTCCTAACCCGTGCTCCAACCTGAAGTCGTCACCCGGACGCCCTGCCACCTCCAGAGATCGCCAGCAAACCCCCTCCCCTCGTTAAAAACCTGTAAGTGCTTTTATTTATTTTAAACGCATTGTTTTTATGTTAATTCATTACATGAAATGGGTTTTAATTTATAAAAATTGGATTTTATATAAATGTATAGCGTAAAAAGATGGGATTTTCATACATGATATTAGCGAAGAGAGATTTGAACTTTATGTATAGGATTTGAGAATAAAAATTTGATTTTTATATATAGAAGCGATAAAGAATTGATTTTTATAATGAAATAGCTAAAAGATTGTATTTTTGAAGTAGGAAAGATATGATTGTTATATTATAAAAATAATAAAAGTATGATTTTTATCATATGTGAAATATAAAAATGTAATTTTTATAAAGTAGAAGTATTAAAAATATGATTTTTATATAATAGAGAATATAAAAATATTATCTTTATAAAGGTAGCGAAATAAAAATCTGATCTTTCTTACATGTATGTTGAAATAAAAATGTGATTTTTATAGCGATGAAATAAAAATTCGATCTTTATATATGAAGTAGAAATATAAAAATATAATTTTTTTATAGAATGAAGCATCGAAAATATATATGAAGAAGAAATAAAATACAATTTTTATTTATTGAATGAAGTGATAAAAATATAATTTTTATTTGAACAGCGTGAAAAGAACTACATTGGAATTTCAAATAGAATCAGTCGATTCAGCAGTTCAAAAGCAAAGCATGGCGGAGTGGAACCCTCTGTGAGAACTTCGCACTTTTAATTTTTCTAGTTAAAATATATACTACGATGCAGACGGTGTTTAGTAGCACCCGACACCCGTCGTCCACAGACCATGGACGGCTTGTATGCTTGTTTGTATGATTTTGATTTGTAGTTGATTGTGTGTTGTGATGTGAAATGAAATAAAATATTTATGTAGTTAAAATATTTTATAGTTAAAAATAGGATTTTAACGTATATATGAAATGAAATAAAAATAAACAAATCGAACGATTTGTTTATATACACACATTTGACTAATATTGATTGGGACGATAAATTTTGCACATCGCCCAACTGCACAAATAAAATCTGTGTTTGATTGTTTGAAACCCCACACGGGTATTGGGATGATATTTGACGTACACTAATCCCGATTGTTTAGTTGTATGTCAATCGATAGATTGACAGACTGTTATAAGCGTTGAATATTTATATTTGATGCTTATATAGTGTAGAATGCACTTTGGATGATGGTTGATTATTCATCGTTGTTATTGTATACATGTGTTGTAGAAAATCCATATAATTAACATTATATGGTAATTGATTGGGCCTCATTCCAGTTTTGAAAAAGAAATACTTGACTAGAAATATTTGAAAAAGAAATATTTGAAACAGAATATTCGAAAATAGAAATATATGAAGCCGTGTTGATTAGATTTACGCCATTTTGACGTGAACGATATTTATATCGATTTTATTCAATTTATAATGAACATTGAAAGTGATTTCAAAATCTGATATTTTGAAAAGAAATGAATTCGAATTGAAATTGAATAGAAATGAATTCGAATTGAAATGAATAGAATTGAAATTGAATAGAATTAAAATAGAATTGAAATTGAATAGAATTGAAATTGAATAGAAATGAATAGAATTGAAAATGAATAGAATTGAAATTGAATAGAAATGAATTCGAATTGAAAACGAACTGAAATTGAATTCAAAATTGATTTGAATGGAAATCAATTTGAAATGAATTTAAAATGAATTTGTAAGGGAAAATTCAATTTTGATTTGAATTTGAAAAAGAAGTTGAAATCGTTTTGAAAACGAATTTAAAACGATTTATAAAATACGTTTTAAAAGGAAATCGACGAAGTATATATATTATATATATTATATATATATAATGGCCTGAATAGAATGCGCCGCGCCGCGGCAGTTCGCCAATTTCGACTATTGACTTCGAACGGATATTACGGGAGATCCGATCGTCGGATTCTCCTGAAACCAGAACCGTTGGGTTCGTATCGAAAAGAGCTTTCTAACGAATATTAGAAATTTGAAATCTAACGGTTGGATTTGGAATTATGTCCAAATCGAATTTGGAAAAGGTCGCTGTAAGTGCAGTTCAATGGACGTTGAAGGAAATCGACTGTGCGGGCCTTGATAAAATTATTAAAAATAGTAATAATTTGTGTAAAATCATAGGAAATGATTTGTGAAGATTTGGGATGAAAAACTCTATATTTGAAAAGATAAAAATAGATTTTTGTCGAAATGAACTAGTTTTGAACTAGAATTATAATTCTATTTATTTTTAAATAAATAAATTGAATTTGAAAAGGGTTTTAAAAGTAACCAGAATTTCCAATAATTGAATTGGAATGGATTTGAATCGAAATTGTCTTTGGATTATTTCGATGTTGGATTTCGTGATTATACAGATATTGTTATGGTAATTTGAAAGATATATATATCGTTATTTCCAATACGATATTTGTTGGTCGTAGAATTTGATATGGAATATAAGCCGATATATTTTCTATTCAGAGCCATGTATTTAATATCAAATGTGATTTGGGTTTGTCGTGAATGGTGTCTTCATTAACACTGTTCTTAAGCCCAGTTGAGAAAAAGATTAAATCTTTTTATTTAGATTTAATGAAGTGTACCAATTAAATAATATTTAATTGGAATTGAATTAGAATTGATTTTTTTTTGTTTATCGTGAACAGTGTTTTAAATAACACTCGTTCTTTAACATGATAATTAATAGAATGTGTTTTTGGGTCATCGTGAATGGTATCTTCAATAATATTGTTCTTAGACCCAACGAAGTTAAGAAAATCAGAAACTAACTGGAGATTAGTTAAGTTGAACGGTTTCTTGGTTATTGATCTGATGTTGGTTTCGGCCTTCGAGGTTAATATTTAGGGAATTGCTCACCTGCTAATTTACGGTTAGGGACGGATTGAATTGTGATGTGATTTTGGGGTTTATCGTGAACCGTGTTTTAAGTGACACTGATACTTTAACCCAGTCAAAGATTAAAACTAAGTGGAATTTTAATGAATCTTTAATTAGATTGAAAAGATCGAGAATGGAGTATCACCATTTTTGCTCCAGGCGATAGTTAAATCTTTAATTAGATTTTAACGTGAAATGGTAATTGAATTTACCGATAACACCGTGGTGTTAGATATGAAGTATTAACAGTTTTACTTCATGGGATAAATAGGTGGGGGTTGGGAAATTTAACAATTGATTACTTTGATAAGGTTCGTTAATCCCGACTAGTTTGGATAAACCAAAATTTGGTTTGAATTGATTTTCGAAGGATGATTAAAGAATAAATTTAAAGGAATTTATCTTTGATAAAATTAATGGGAACCTTTCCCTAAGAATGTGAAATTTAGAAACTAACTGTAGGTTAGCTAAGCAGAATGGTTTCCTGGGTATTGATCTGATGTTGGTTTCGGCCTTCGGGCTTAATATTTGGGGAATTATTCTCTTGTTAATTTACGGTTAGTGACTGATGAATTGGAACGAGGCGTATGTTGTGTTTGTGTAACACTTGTTTATTATATACGCGAGTTGCTCAGAAAGACCGGGTTTATCCCATTCTGAATAACTGAATCGACGATAAGAAATCGAAGATGAAGAGGTGGTCGAAGATCGGAGATCTTCACCTCGTTTGGATGGTAACTGATGTCCTGATTGGGACGCATCCCGAAATATGGATAATGAGTGGTGATCGTCCAGACGTACGTGGAGATCGATGGGTTTGCGAGGTATATAGTGCCTCTGGTTTCGTTCAGACCCAGAACGGACTTGCAAATGGACAGTGTGTCTGACATTGGAATTTATTCTGTGTGATTTATAGCTATCAGTTGCACAGTGTGAATTGCCTGTGTGGCATGCTAAGATGCAGTGAACATGGCTTCTGTTGAAAAGCAAAGTCTTGTGGTGATGATCAAAGCACCGCCTGTGTGGCTTAGCTTTGTGTACCACGTAAATTCGCGAACCTCACACCCCGGTATGAACCAGAAACGGGAGAGGACCTCAGGGGGGACGTGCGTTTTCTTTCTAGAAGTGGCGTCAGTAGTTTTACATGCCCTGACGAGTTAGACTTATGTGGTTGTTACTATTGCGAGGCGCCTCAGTTATATCGGTTGATCCGGGACCGATAGAGTCATTCGTTGGCTCATTGACGCCCCAAAGGGCGGAGAAACGCATTGTTCAGGCATTATAATCCACTCCGTGTAGACCGGCCCTGACGATCCAAGGTACGGTTGCGGCTGTGCCTGAGACATAGGCTAGAGCGTCTCGAATTCGGTAAGGACTATCTTTTGCCTTGATTCATGGCGGAAATCCAACTTCCAATACGTGACGTTTCGATTTTAGTTGTAATCCTATATATGGCGACATAGTGGGATGGGGCACTTATGCCGTCTATGATTGATACTTATGATTTGAAGTTGTTTTATACACTATGCACTTATAATAGTATCAAAAGATTTGTTTTAAACGTATCAAGCATTCTTGGCTATTATAAGGTAAAAACCATATCCTCCGGCTTGCGTGGCATTGTGTGATGGGAACTGGGTCTTATAATAGCTTCATTTTTCTTTATTTAGCATTGCGCTGTTGTTTTATGCACTGGTGTTCTTGGGAGGAAACCCGTTCCGCGTTAGCGGCGTGGTCCCTTGATTTACCTAATTTTAAAATAGAGATTAATAACTGTTTTAATTCTCACACCAGTCCCATGACTGACCTGGAGTTTATTGTTTTAACCTAAACTCTGGGTGCCCTTATTTTGACACGGGCAGCTAGTAGTTTTGGTTTTGCAGATTTATATTCATAGGATCCTGGTTTACAGCTGGAACGATATCCGGAAAGCTTTGTATCCGTATATCTCCTTCAGTTGTATTTTGTATTATTTTCCGCTGCTATGTAATGTATTGTAATCTCTAATATTTATCGAATGTATATTATTTGTTTATACTTTGTATATTCTTGTATTCTGATGAATTGTTGTAATATATAATGAAATGTTCTTCCGTCTGCGTCCTAATGTGGCTTGTTCTCGACTCAATCCGAGCTCTCCTCACCGGGGAAGTTCGGGTCGTTTCACGGATATTATGTGATATGGTGAGCTGGCAGTTCTTAGGAAATCTTTGAAGTTTAGGGATGTAATTTGTAGTTTCCCTATTCATGTGATTTGTTGACGAAATCAAGTTTAAGGATGTAATTTATATTTTCCCTATTGATGTGATTTATTGAAAAAAAAATCTAGTTTAGGGATGTAATTTGTAGTTTCCCTATTTATGTGATTTGTTGACAAAATCAGAACGGGACATTGTGTATAAACGGCTTCTGCTAATGAATGAAAAGATAAAATTTTAGTCTAAGAAATCTCATTTCTTATCATGGTATCAGAGGCTAGTAAACACTAATTTTTCTTTCTCTAAACTTCATCTATGGAAGATGAATTAACTCCACCACCTCCTAATTGGTTAAACGGTGAGTGGATTATCGATACAGGTTGCTCTAATCATGTTACATGGAATCTTTTTTATTTGAAGGATGTCAGAGATGTAATTCCATGTTCAGTTGGGCTTCCTGATGGTGGAAATGCCATGGCCTCAAAGGAAGGAGTAGTTAAATTAAATGAGAAAATCATTCTATATTATGTGCTTTATGTACCAAACTTAAACTGTAATCTAATTTTGGTGTCATGGCTGAATGATGACTTAAAATATTATGTCATTTTTAATTCTAACTCGTGTGTCATTCAGGATCAACCGACGAGGGAGGCTATTGGAATGGGTAAAAGATGGGATGGAATTTACTACTTGCGTGAAGGGACATAAGCTCTTGTAGTTGCAAACATGTCTTCATTGGAATTATGGCATAATAGGTTAGGTCATCCTTCGAAAAATGTAGTGAAGTGGCTTCCTTTTTATTGGACTCTAAAGATAATTTGAATAAAGCATGTGTAATATACCATCATGCTAAACAACCTAGGGATAGTTTTCCGTTAAGTGAAAATAAAAAACGTATTTTAGAGTTAGTACATTGTGGTTTTTGGGGTACATATGCTGAACATTCTTCTTGTGGCGCTCGTTATTTTCTTACAATAGTAGATGATTTTTCTCGTGCTATGTGGGTTTATTTGTTGATTGATAAAACTGAATTTTTTAAGATGTTTATGTCATTTATTACTATGGTTGATAGTCAATATTCTCAAAAGTTGAAATTGTTTGTAGTGATAATGGAACATAATTTAACTGTTTGAAGGATTATTTTTTTGCAACTGGGATTTTGTTTCAAACTACTTATGTGGGTACTTATCAACAAAATTGGAGAGTGAAAAAAAAACATAAACATATTTTGAGTGTTGCAAGAGCTTTAAGATTTCAAGGTGGTTTGCCTATTTCTTTTTAGGGGGAATGTGTTTTAGCTGCTGCTTATGTTATTAATCGTATTCATTCTAGTGTTCTTCACAAAATGACACTAGATGAGATTTTGTTTGGTCATCCACCATCCTTAATAGAATTGCATGTGTTTGGTTTTCTATGTTTTGCTCATATCTAAAAGGAAAAGGGTGACAAATTCACTAGTAGAAGTCGTAAATGTGTTTTTGGAGGATATCCGTTTAGTAAGAAAGGTTGGAACTTATTTGATGTAGATATTAAGAAATTTTTTGTCGCTTGTAATGTTAAATTTTATGAGAATAACTTCCCATATTTGGATGCTGAAACTAAAAATGTGAGCCCTTTACCTGAGATGCATATGGATAGGAGTATTGTTGATGTTTTAGACTATGTTGATGATTAGAACATGGAGTCGAAAATTTCCCCTGTTCTGGCTGAGGCACAACCAATCCTGCCTTTGGCTACAGGGGAAGTGGATATAATGGATTCATATGATGGTGCAGGTTTGGACGATACTTTGGGTCGTGGACTACGTGTCAAGTATCCATCAGCAAAATTGCGTGATTTTATGACCCATACGGTGATTAGGAAAAGTCCAATCCCCACTTCACTTGATTCCTCTTCACAATCTCCCTAAGGAACTCCTTATCCCATAGCACACTATGTTAGTTGTGACAAATTTTCTGCGAAGCACCGAAATTTTATTGCAGTAGGACCAGAACCACAATCATTTAAGGAGGCTATGAAAGATGCAGGGTGGCATAGTATTATGAAGAAAGAAATTCGTGCTTTGGAGGATAATAGAACCTAGATAATGGAAAACTTCCTTTTGGAAAGAAAGCTCTAGGAAGCAAGTTGGTATATAAATTCCGTATAACTCAGATAGCTACAATGAGAGATTAAAGACAAGATTGTTGTCTTCAACAATCATCAAGTGGAAGTATTAGATTATAATGAGACTTTTGCACCAGTGGAAAAAATAACAACTGTACATGCATTTATTGCAATTCTAAACATTGGTAGTTGCATTAAATGGATGTACATAATGCTTTCCTACATGGTGATCTTGATGAGGAGGTGTATATGAAACTTCCTCCTAGCTTTACTTCTGATAAACCTGGATTAATATGTCGTTTGCATAAATCATTGTATGGTTTAAAGTTGGCTCCTAGGTGTTGGTTTGCTAAACTTGTGACTGCTATGAAGGCGTATGGATTTTCACAATCATACTCTGACTGCTCTCCTTTTACGTATACAAAAGGGTTGACACAGATTAATGTGCTTGTATATGTAGATAATCTAATTAGTTCTGGTAATGATTCTGATGCATTATCTAGTTTTAAAAATTACCTCAGTTCATATTTTCATATTAAGGATCTTGGAGTTCTTAAATATTTTCTTGGCATTGAGGTAGCATGTAGTTCTGTAGGTTTTTTTTATGTCAGAGAAGAAAATATGCTTTTGATATTATTTCTGAAGCAGGTCTGTTAGGTCCAAGCCTGCTTCATCTTCAACAGAGCAAAATCATTGTTTGGCACGGGCTAGAGGGTCAAATCTTTTAGATCTAGGTTCCTAAAGGCGATTGGTTGGTCCTTTAGTCTATTTGGTAGTCACTTGTCCCAATTTAACATATTTGGTTCACGTACAATTTCAATTCATGAAGGAGTCACAACAAGAGCATTGGGAGGCTGCTATATGAGTTGTTCGGTATTTGAAATACAATTCAGGCCAAGGTATTCTCTTACGCTCGGATAGTGAATTATCTCCACAAAGGTGATGTGACTCAGACTGGGCAAATTTTCCTCTTACTCGACGATCTCTTACCGGGTGGGTAGTGTTTTTGAGGCAATCATTATTTTTTTAGAAAACAAAGAAGGAACATACAATAGCTAGATCTTCGCAGATGGCGAGTACCAATCCATGGCTACAATTACTTGTGAGATAAAATGGTTAAAAGGATTATTGCTGAGCTTGGGAGTCAATCATCCTAACTATACCTTTATTTTGGGATAAAAAGTCTGCGTTGTCATAGCGCAAAATCCGGTATTTCATGAGCGATTCAAGAACATTGAAGTTGACTGCCACTTTGTATGTGATGTTATTCAAGACGGTCTTATCCCTCCCTCTCATGTTCCTACTACATAACAGTTATTAGATGTTATTACTAAAGCTCTGGGTAAACAACAATTTGATTATCTTCCAGGAAATTTGGGCATTTATGACCCTTATGCTCCAACTTAAGGGGGGTATTAGGAAATCACGAATATTATGTGATAGGGTAAGCTAGCAGTCATTAGGAAATCAGTGAAGTCTAAGGATGCAATTTATAGTTTCCCTATTTATGTGATTTGTTGACAAAATCAAGTTTAGGGGTGTAATTTGTAGTTTTCTTATTTATGTGATTTGTTGACAAAATCAAGTTTAGGGATGTAATTTAGGGTTCCCCTTTTTATGTGATTTGTTGACAAAATCAGAA
Organism: Allium sativum; assembly: GCA_030737875.1. Taxonomy (NCBI): domain Eukaryota; kingdom Viridiplantae; phylum Streptophyta; class Magnoliopsida; order Asparagales; family Amaryllidaceae; genus Allium; species Allium sativum. The sequence goes on from CM060909.1 coordinate 649,421,205, forward strand.
TGAGACGTTGTGTATAAATGGCTTCTGCTAATGAATGGAAAGATAAGACTTTTAGCCTAAGAAATCCCTATCCTTATCTATTGTAAGAGCCACTTGAGTTCATAATCTTAGTTTGTTTACGAAGGTGAATGAAGAAAGTATTCAACAAGCAAACAATTTAAATCTATAGACAATAAATCATAATTAAGTATCTGCTTACATGGCACTATTCACCAATATATGTTATCTTTATATTCTTGTTTTTCCCCAGCCTCTACACTCTTCCATTCTCTTTCAAATTTTGAAATGGTTTCTTTCTAAGTGGTCATTCAAATCATCTACGAACATACATTCTATTTTCTTCAACCCACATTTGTTCATTTATACTTTCTTTCTCTCTACATGGGAATAAGAAATAAGTTTAGATTTCTTCATGATTCAAAACTATTTCCTTCATTTTTCAGTTGATGGACTCATTTATGACTTTTGCTTTCAATTTGAGATTAGAAACATATTTTCAAAACTTACTGTCATACAATTACTTAAGATCGCTACTATTAAGATAGTGTTATGAACAACTCTTTTTATATCGCTCAACATTCTTATTCTAATGGCTAGGCATTTTGACTTGGATGCAAGAATTCATAGGTACAAAACTTATATAGCGTAATTTGAATGTATACAGACATAAAGTTTGCAGTAGTATGTTGCATGCTACTTAGACCTATATAATAGTACATAATTCCCCAAAATTAAATCTTCCTTTCATATCATACTTGCCTCTTTTTTGACTAGCTTTCAGTAAAGTTAATTATGAATACTGTTTTTTCTGATTCCTTTGTGCTGCATGTTGCTTATTGGTTTATTTTTTCTTTATATTGACTTTCCACATTGTTATTAAAATGCTTACAATAAATTGGGGAATGTAACTCTCCACTGGATCATTTTTATGGTGCGCTTTTATGGACAACCCACCAGTATTAAGTAGTTGTCTTTACATGAATATTGTTAACAACTTACTTTCTTAATCTATATTTTATACAGGAAACGTGATACTATTCCTTGATTAATGATGAAAAAGTGGGATGAAGGCACATTTTTCATGCAAAAAATTTAAGTTGAATAATTGTTCAATTAGGGTTAATGTAACACCCCGAAAATTCTATAACTGTGAAATTCATGAATTAAAGTATAATTAATCTGAAATCAAAGAACTAAGGGAAATGGGTTACGCCATTGCGTTCGTCTCGGAAAAATACGCGAAATAGAGTCCGAGTTTTCGAAAAACGGAGTCCGTATGAAGAAGATATGGCCTTCGGAAGTTTTGAATCAAATTTAAAATTCAAACAGAATAAAATAATAATTTAAAAATCGGGCCCATTGGGCCAGGGTGGAAGAACACCCGCCTGGGCCACCCAGGTCGACTGGGCTGTCGACCTGGGCTACCCATGTCGACAGGGCTGTCGACAGCCCTGTCGACAGGGGTATCGACCTGGTCGAGCCCAGTCAACCTGGCTGGCCAGGTCGGTGTGTGGTCGAATTTCTGTGGTCTGCTTGGTCATTAGGGCTAGGTGGCGGGTTTTTATTGGTCTCTCTTCCTAATGAATGGCTATGATCTAACCTAGCAACATCAAGGGTCCTAATCAATTCCTAACCTCTATATAAACAACCCTAGACTAAACCCTAATCTATTCATTCAAATTAAGAACATAGCCGCCATGTTGCTGAGGAACGACAAAGAGTAGCCGCCAACTAAAGAGAGGATTAGGGAGAAAGTTCTAAGGCCTAAAGCAATTCAAGCAACCTAAAGCTAATCAATTCAACAAAGGAATTTGCGTCTTCAATCCCTAAACTAGAGAATTCATCAAACCATTGTAAGTAGAGTATTACTTTGGTATTAATAAACAACTGTGTTGATGTGTATGCTTGAATTGTGGCAATGAAAGTAATTCATATTTGTGCAAAATTATGTTATTCATTATAAAGAACTACATGCGGTAGTTCTATGCAAATATACGTTTGGAATATTGCGCAAATTATGTAATCTATGTTGAAGCTACATGTATGCAGTTGAGTGAAATTTATGCAAGTTTGGGGCTTTGTTATTATGTCGTCATGATGTATATTTTTGTGCATAAATCATTTTGCAAGTAATTGAGACAAGTTTGGTTGTTATAGTTCATATGAAACTATGTTGGAATTTTGACACCATAATCCATATATTAAGTCATGCTTTTGCAAAACTTATGAATATGGCTAGGCTATGAATGATATTTGGCATAATTGAAATCCGTTATTAAGTCTATCTTGTTTCAAAGGATTATATGATGACATGGCTAGGTTGGACTCAAAAATCCCCTTTTTGCAAGTTTAAAGCAAACACCATGTTTAGGAATATTTATGCATAAGTATGTTTATACCATCGTTATGTGATTAGGCTTAAACCATGATTAAGTTGAATTATGCTATGTTCATGCTAGAAGTATTTATGCCATGCTTATGTTTGACCATATGCCATGCCTATGCTAGAAGTATTTTATGCCATGCTTATGTTTGACAATATCCCATGCCTATGCAAGAAGTATTTTATGCCACGCTTATATGCCATGTTTATGCTAGAAGTATTTAGGCCATGCTTATGTTTGACATTATGCCTAAATAAGAATATAGGTTCATGTTGTAGTTAAACCTATGCAAGTTTACATGCCTTGATTTATGTCACCTATGTTTTATGACCAAAATACATGTCACCACTATGCAAGTACACCAATTTCTATTATGTATTTTCCAACGTCATATGCAAGTTCATGCGCTCACTTTCCCCTCTTTGTGTATACGCCATAAGCCTCCCCTTTCGCATGGCTAAATTGGGCTTTAAAAGGCTAAGCCCAATATATATGAACGGACGTGTAAAACGGGGGAAAATAACGTTGGGTTAAAATTAATTAATGAATGAAAATATAAAATAAAAGGGCCCAAATTCAAGTATGGGTTGGGCCCATGATTGGTGTAACCTTTACACCATTTACTTAATAATGGGCTGCAAATATTTACATATAAATAAAGAAGAATGACAAGATATGTAAATGTAGAAAAGACGACGTGTTTAACCCGAGGTTGGATTGAGTTGTGATGTAAACCTGCCCGGAACCGCCCGGCTGTCCAGTAGTCACAACAATACCTATCCAATGTGGGAGGTTAAACATGGAGCCCAGCAAGGACCCGAGGTTAGACTGAGTTGTGGCGTAAGACTGCCCGGAACCAACCGGCAACAGGCAGCCACAACAATACCTGTCTAATGTGAGAGGTCAGGGCCTTAATAAGACAATTAAGGCTGAGTCAGGATTGTTAGGATTAAGTGAACTTAAGACTTAATCAAAATGGAACATGCTAAACTAAACGGACTGGTGGGGTTAGGTTAGGAAACACTTAACCAACTTAGCATGTTGGCTAGAGATAGAAAACCTAGTAACGGGGGACCCTTTTCAGCAGTAACCCTAAAAGGTGTATCAGGATACCCTGAAACTAGGCAGGGTGGGGCACGATTACTGGGCTGATTGTAAGAGGTCAAATCGACGGCGGTGGTGTAGCAGTGTAGGTTCTAACGGTGTGCGGGCGTGCACGCACTCCGGCGCAGAAAAATAAAGCACTGGACACCAGTAGCATACCTTTGCACTCTAAGGTTGTGTCGGGTTGCCACTATGGGACTTGATACACCCCATGGTGGGACCAGCATAGGTAACTACAGACATCGGGGGTCGTAAGACACATGTAACAATGCGAGTAGGAGCCGATCATCATAGAATGGATCACATCACCCTGATTATGGGGTGCAAACTGGAAACTAGTTTATATGGGTTCAGAGATTAACATGGGGTACGATAGTATATTCGACCCTAGACAACTTAACCAAGTTTATAGTGTTTGCCCACTTCCTGTTTACTTATCATACCCAGTTCTTTATTCATAGACAAAGTAGTACTAGACTTACTCAGGCTTTATGTCTGACTCTATTTTTCTTTCGTCTTCTTTCTTCCGTTTCCCCCCCCCCCCCCAGGTCCTCAGGGAGGGAACACAGCAGCTTGACCTACCTCAACATCCAGCTTGAAGAAGAGAAATGTATTGCTTGGACTTTCCTATTTTGAACTATGGCTTTGGACAATCCACTATGGGGCTTTGGCAGTTTATCTATGTTTTATTTATGCTTCTTTAAAAATAATGTACTCAAGACAGATTATGAAGTGTTATGTTATGTTTTTGGAAAGGATGTTGTTGTAACACGTATTTGACTTTATGAAATAAAGTTTGTTGTTGTTCTTCCGCTGTTTACAAATATGTGTTCTTATATCTGTCTTGTATATCTGTGACTTGTACTTATAAACCTCCACCAAAATTAGGGCATTCCCTTTGAGAGTGACCCTAACGGAGGTGGGGTGTTTCACTTGGTATCAGAGCATAGGTTTACCAGATAAGATAAAAAGTTTTGAAAAATTATTTTCAAAAAGGAAATTTAAAGAAGCATTTTTAAAAAGAAAATATTATTTTACTCTAAAAAGGCAAAGTCCACTCCCCAAAGCCATAGGTATTATCTCTTATCCTTCGTTTTGAATCTATCCTTTTTTGTTTCAGCATGTCCCAAGAACTTAACTTGCCTGAAGGGGTACCCATACCTGGTTGGTTTAGACGGTTCTTAGAAGCAAGGGCCACTCAGCCAGGTCCTACCATTCCTCCTCCCCCAGCGGAAGGAAACCATCCAGCTGCAGCAGCACCTTTTCCTCCACCTCCTCCTCGAGGAAACACTTTTGCTAAGATATGTAAAGATTTTAAAGCTATGGGAGGAAGGGATTTCCATGGAACTGAGTCCTTCGTAGCAGCTAGGAATTGGCTAAAAGAAATCGAAGACCTATTCATCATCTTTGAGGTAGAGGATAGACAAAAAGTACAGTTGGCAGTATGGCTATTGAAGGGCGAGGCTTCCTACTGGTGGGAAGTCACTAATGCTGAAAGACCAGTGGAGACATGGGAGGACTTTAGGGCAAGGTTTGAGACTAAATTTCTCTCAGATGCGGAAAGAAGTTTGCAGTTGGAAAAATTCTTATTTCTTAAGCAAGGAGACAAGACTGTCAGAGAGTATGTGAATCAGTTTGATGAGCTGGCTAGGTTTGGACTTGACCTAGTCAACACCCCGCACAAGAAGGCTCTCCGTTTCGTCAAAGGGTTGAATGAGCCATTACACAGTTTGGCCATGACCCATATATCCATGGGAGCCACGTATGAAAGATTGGTGCAAATGGCATTGCTGAATGAAGAGGACAAGGGCAAGAAGGAGACCAAGGCAGAAAGCTCTCAAGGGAAGAAAGAGGGTTTGCAGCCTAAGAAGACAGACTTTAAGAAGGGCGGAAAAGGCAACAAAGAGAAGAGGAAGTGTAATTTCTGTGGCAAAGTGGGGCACTTAGTAAAGGACTGCCGGAAGAAGAAGGCTAAGGAGAATGGTGGGTGCTTTTCGTGCGGTCAGACAGGCCACAGGGCTAAGGACTGCCCAAGGAAACGAGGACAGGGGCAGGGCACTGGATCCACCCCAGGGGCACAGGTTCATGTGCTAGAAGCGCCACCATTGCAACAGCGAGGTATAAATACTTCTGTAGAAAGTGTAGTTTATCTTTATGATCACCCCGCTCGCACTTTATTTGATTCCGGCGCATCACACTCCTTTATCTCGTCTGCTTTAGTAGAATCTCTGCACCTAAAAACTAGTATGGTAGAGGACCCCTTAATTGTTTCAAACCCAATTGGGGGCCCAGCTCATTTGTCTATGATCTGTGTGGGATTGAAAATTTCTATCCTAAGTGTTGAATTTCTATGTAGTGCCTTTGTTTTGGGCTTTTCGGGTTATGGTTTGATTTTGGGTATGGATTGGCTATCCAGTAATGGGGCCATCCTAGACTGTGAAAAAAGGGTTGTTAGGCTCCTAACCCAGCTCGGTAATACTTTGGAAATTTCTTGTAATCCCTCGTATGCGGTTATGCTTAGTTATCTTGAATCGCTAGATGCCTCTGTTGAAAATTTGCATTCAGTTAGTGTGGTCCGGGAATATCCGGATGTCTTTGAAGAGGTGAAGGGCTTACCTCCGAAGCGGGAAATAGACTTCCGCATATATCTGGTAGATAATGCAAAGCCCGTTGCGTTGCCCGTTAGACATATGGCTCCACGAGAAAGGAAAGAGCTCAGTAAACAGATTAAAGAGCTTCTAGAAAAGGGGTTCATTAGGAGGAGCATTTCAGAATGGGGCGCTCCAGTGGTGTTCGCTACAAAGGCGGATGGTTCACTCCGTCTATGTGTTGACTATAGGGAGCTCAACAAGCTAACGAAAAAGAATAGGCACCCTCTCCCTAGAATTGACGATTTATTGACCAGCTTGTAGGAGCGTCTGTTTTCTCCCAACTCGATTTAGCAACCGGTTTTCATCAGCTAAGGGTGGCTGAAGATAGCATCGATAAAACGGCGTTCAGAACCCCAGACGGCTTCTTTGAATGGCTTGTCATGCCTTTCGGCTTGACAAATGCACCTGCTTACTTCGTGGACCTAATGAGTAGGGTATTTAGAGATTTCCTCAACAAATTCGTAGTGGTCGTCGTAGATGATATCCTTATCTTTTCAAAGAGTGAAGAGGAACATGCTCAGCACTTAAGGGCAATCATGGAAACTTTGCGAGTCCATCAACTAAAAGCCAAATTCTCCAAATGCCACTTTTGGAGAGAAGAGGTGAGGTTCCTTGGACACATAGTATCCAAATAAGGGTTAGCAGTGGACCCTGCTAAGGTAGTGGCGGTACAGGATTGGAAGACACCAAGGAATGCGACTGAGGTCCGAAGCTTTCTAGGACTAGCGGGTTTCTATCGAAAGTTCATAAGGGATTTTGCGAAAATCTCAGCACCGCTCACGAAATTGACTAAGAAGAATCTAGTGTTTAATTGGGACTTGGATTGCGAGTTTGCTTTCCAACGACTGAAAAGGGCTCTCACAACGGCCCCAGTTTTGACGCTGCCAGATGGGAGCAAGATGTTCACTGTTTATACGGATGCATGTGGGACAGGGCTAGGCGCCGTCTTAATGCAAGAAGGAAGGGTAGTAGCTTATGGCGGGAGGCAGTTGAAGGTGCACGAAAAGAACTACCCAACCCACGATCTTGAGTTAGCCGCCATCGTCTTTGCACTCAAGTCTTGGCGACACTATCTCCTAGGTGAGAAGTTCGAACTTTACACTGACCATAAATCGTTGAAATATCTTTTCTCGCAGAAGGATCTTAACTTGAGGCAACAAAGATGGATGGAGTTTCTTGCCTCGTACGATTTCGAAATCTCCTACACTCCGGGCAAAGGCAACGTAGTGGCAGACGCGTTGAGCCGGAAGAAATTGACCCTAAGCCCGTTGTTTGTTGAAAGACAAAGCCTAGAGTTTATAGCCAGCTTCGACTTTAGGCCTTCCTCTGATTTCGTACCGGGCTTGCTAGCATCTCTCGAAGTGCGCCCAACTTTAGTGGATTCAGTAGGGACATCACAACGCGAAGACCCTCAGCTTGTGGAAATAATTGATAGGCTAATTAGGGGTGAGACTTCAAGTCACCTCAACAGATACTCCATTGACGATAAGGGTGTACTAAGGCGAGATGGAAGGCTATGCGTCCCACAGACAAACGATTTAATAAAGAAGGTTCTCGAGGAAGCACATCACTCCAAGATGACGATACACCCAGGCGGAGATAAAATGTACAAAGACATAAAAAGGACTTTCTTCTGGAACGGCATGAAAAAGGACGTGGCAGAATTCGTTTCTAAGTGTATGGTGTGCCAACAGGTTAAGGCGGAACAGAAAAAGCCTGGCGGACTGCTACATCCTCTGGAGGTCCCGCAGTGGAAGTGGGATAGCATCTCAATGGACTTCATCGATGGGCTGCCTAGGTCTAGGAGAGGCAACACTAGCATTTGGGTAATAGTGGATAGGCTTACTAAAAGCGCCCACTTTTTACCTGTCAAAAGTAAGAGAACTGCCTCATCCCTAGCATCACTTTACCTGAAGGAAATCGTTCGACTCCATGGAATACCATCTAGCATTGTTAGTGACCGAGACCCCATCTTCACCAGTGAGTTTTGGCGGAGTCTGCAAGAAGCAGTAGGAACGCAGTTATGCTTGAGCACAGCCTATCATCCCCAAACCGACGGCCAAACAGAGAGAGTGAACAGAGTTTTGGAAGACCTTCTAAGACTATGCGTCCTTGACTTCGGAGGGACATGGGAAGACCACCTCCCTTTGGTGGAATTTGCCTACAACAACAGCTATCAAGCAACCATCGGAATGGCGCCCTTCGAAGCTTTATACGGAAGACCGTGCCGATCGCCCACTTGTTGGTGGGAGTCCACGGATAAGCTCATACTTGGACCAGACATGATCCGAGAGACCTCAGAGAAAGTGGACTTAATACGAAGAAGGATGAAGACGGCCCAAGACAGACAGAAGTCCTATGCCGACAAGAGGAGGACCGACCTTGAATTCGGAGTTGGAGACAGAGTTTTTCTCAAGGTATCACCGCTAAGAAACATTGTTCGTTTTGGAACCACAGGAAAGCTTGCGCCAAGATTCGTAGGGCCATTTCCTATTATCGAGAAGATTGGGAAAATGGCCTATAGATTAGAGCTACCCGAGAAGTTGGCTGGAGTCCACAACGTTTTTCACGTTTCACATCTCCGAAAATGTCTGCATGAGTCAGCTGAAGTGGTAGAGCCAACAACCTCGAAGAGGCCGAAGTGGAACGCGAAGCAACCATAAGGAGAGTTCCTACCCGCATCTTAGGAATGGAAGTGAAGAGGCTACGCAACCGCGAAGTCAAGCTCGTCAAAGTTCAGTGGAGCGACGCCGAGGGAGACGCGACTTGGGAAACTGAAGATAGAATCCGTACTGCCTACCCTTTTCTGTTCGAGGGTACATCCTTGATCTTTCTTTTCCTTAAGTTGCGCTTTTATCTATCTATCTTTTTAGGTATATTTCCTCGACCGTATCTTTTAGGTAGAAAACCTTTGGATGAAAACATGTAGTTGAAACATGTTATGTATGAATGGTTGCAAGTGGTTGCAAGTGATTGCTAGTGGTTGCTCGTGGTTGCATATACACACACAATCTAGGTTTTAGATCGGCTCAATCACTTCATATTGCATATGCATATATGTTTGTATTCGTATGTGGTTGAACTATAATGTGTTGTCATGTGGATGTTGCATTTGCATTGAATGATTGTGCACTCATGTAGAATCATGAATAGGAAAATTTGCATACATAATGGACTCATGGCACTTACATAATTCGCATTAAGGAGGTCAACTGAATCAGTAGACCGCCTGATTTTGCATTAGATAAGTACATGTACACACACACTTCGCATATGATCATGAAGCATTAGAAGTCTTTTAAGGACAATGGATGCTCGTGTTTGATGGATGAGTAGATGGATGATTGGATGTTAGGATGTACATTTTCCTACGCTTGAAGATTTCGGGGACGAAATCCTTTTAAGTGGGGGAGAATGTAACACCCCGAAAATTCTATAACTGTGAAATTCATGAATTAAAGTATAATTAATCTGAGATCAAAGAACTAAGGGAAACGGGTTACGCCATTGCGTTCGTCTCGGAAAAATACGCGAAATAAAGTCCGAGTTTTCGAAAAACGGAGTCCGTATGAAGAAGATATGGCCTTCGGAAGTTTTGAATCAAATTTAAAATTCAAACAGAATAAAATAATAATTTAAAAATCGGGCCCATTGGGCCAGGGTGGAAGAACACCCGCCTGGGCCACCCAGGTCGACTGGGCTGTCGACCTGGGCTACCCATGTCGACAGGGCTGTCGACAGCCCTGTCGACAGGGGTATCGACCTGGTCGAGCCCAGTCAACCTGGCTGGCCAGGTCGGTGTGTGGTCGAATTTCTGTGGTCTGCTTGGTCATTAGGGCTAGGTGGCGGGTTTTTATTGGTCTCTCTTCCTAATGAATGGCTATGATCTAACCTAGCAACATCAAGGGTCCTAATCAATTCCTAACCTCTATATAAACAACCCTAGACTAAACCCTAATCTATTCATTCAAATTAAGAACATAGCCGCCATGTTGCTGAGGAACGACAAAGAGTAGCCGCCAACTAAAGAGAGGATTAGGGAGAAAGTTCTAAGGCCTAAAGCAATTCAAGCAACCTAAAGCTAATCAATTCAACAAAGGAATTTGCGTCTTCAATCCCTAAACTAGAGAATTCATCAAACCATTGTAAGTAGAGTATTACTTTGGTATTAATAAACAACTGTGTTGATGTGTATGCTTGAATTGTGGCAATGAAAGTAATTCATATTTGTGCAAAATTATGTTATTCATTATAAAGAACTACATGCGGTAGTTCTATGCAAATATACGTTTGGAATATTGCGCAAATTATGTAATCTATGTTGAAGCTACATGTATGCAGTTGAGTGAAATTTATGCAAGTTTGGGGCTTTGTTATTATGTCGTCATGATGTATATTTTTGTGCATAAATCATTTTGCAAGTAATTGAGACAAGTTTGGTTGTTATAGTTCATATGAAACTATGTTGGAATTTTGACACCATAATCCATATATTAAGTCATGCTTTTGCAAAACTTATGAATATGGCTAGGCTATGAATGATATTTGGCATAATTGAAATCCGTTATTAAGTCTATCTTGTTTCAAAGGATTATATGATGACATGGCTAGGTTGGACTCAAAAATCCCCTTTTTGCAAGTTTAAAGCAAACACCATGTTTAGGAATATTTATGCATAAGTATGTTTATACCATCGTTATGTGATTAGGCTTAAACCATGATTAAGTTGAATTATGCTATGTTCATGCTAGAAGTATTTATGCCATGCTTATGTTTGACCATATGCCATGCCTATGCTAGAAGTATTTTATGCCATGCTTATGTTTGACAATATCCCATGCCTATGCAAGAAGTATTTTATGCCACGCTTATATGCCATGTTTATGCTAGAAGTATTTAGGCCATGCTTATGTTTGACATTTTGCCTAAATAAGAATATAGGTTCATGTTGTAGTTAAACCTATGCAAGTTTACATGCCTTGATTTATGTCACCTATGTTTTATGACCAAAATACATGTCACCACTATGCAAGTACACCAATTTCTATTATGTATTTTCCAACGTCATATGCAAGTTCATGCGCTCACTTTCCCCTCTTTGTGTATACGCCATAAGCCTCCCCTTTTGCATGGCTAAATTGGGCTTTAAAAGGCTAAGCCCAATATATATGAACGGACGTGTAAAACGGGGGAAAATAACGTTGGGTTAAAATTAATTAATGAATGAAAATATAAAATAAAAGGGCCCAAATTCAAGTATGGGTTGGGCCCATGATTGGTGTAACCTTTACACCATTTACTTAATAATGGGCCGCAAATATTTACATATAAATAAAGAAGAATGACAAGATATGTAAATGTAGAAAAGACGACGTGTTTAACCCGAGGTTGGATTGAGTTGTGATGTAAACCTGCCCGGAACCGCCCGGCTGTCCAGTAGTCACAACAATACCTATCCAATGTAGGAGGTTAAACATGGAGCCCAGCAAGGACCCGAGGTTAGACTGAGTTGTGGCGTAAGACTGCCCGGAACCAACCGGCAACAGGCAGCCACAACAATACCTGTCTAATGTGAGAGGTCAGGGCCTTAATAAGACAATTAAGGCTGAGTCAGGATTGTTAGGATTAAGTGAACTTAAGACTTAATCAAAATGGAACATGCTAAACTAAACGGACTGGTGGGGTTAGGTTAGGAAACACTTAACCAACTTAGCATGTTGGCTAGAGATAGAAAACCTAGTAACGGGGGACCCTTTTCAGCAGTAACCCTAAAAGGTGTATCAGGATACCCTGAAACTAGGCAGGGTGGGGCACGATTACTGGGCTGATTGTAAGAGGTCAAATCGACGGCGGTGGTGTAGCAGTGTAGGTTCTAACGGTGTGCGGGCGTGCACGCACTCCGGCGCAGAAAAATAAAGCACTGGACACCAGTAGCATACCTTTGCACTCTAAGGTTGTGTCGGGTTGCCACTATGGGACTTGATACACCCCATGGTGGGACCAGCATAGGTAACTACAGACATCGGGGGCCGTAAGACACATGTAACAATGCGAGTAGGAGCCGATCATCATAGAATGGATCACATCACCCTGATTATGGGGTGCAAACTGGAAACTAGTTTATATGGGTTCAGAGATTAACATGGGGTACGATAGTATATTCGACCCTAGACAACTTAACCAAGTTTATAGTGTTTGCCCACTTCCTGTTTACTTATCATACCCAGTTCTTTATTCATAGACAAAGTAGTACTAGACTTACTCAGGCTTTATGTCTGACTCTATTTTTCTTTCGTCTTCTTTCTTCCGTTTCCCCCCCCCCCCCCCAGGTCCTCAGGGAGGGAACACAGCAGCTTGACCTACCTCAACATCCAGCATGAAGAAGAGAAATGTATTGCTTGGACTTTCCTATTTTGAACTATGGCTTTGGACAATCCACTATGGGGCTTTGGTAGTTTATCTATGTTTTATTTATGCTTCTTTAAAAATAATGTACTCAAGACAGATTATGAAGTGTTATGTTATGTTTTTGGAAAGGATGTTGTTGTAACACGTATTTGACTTTATGAAATAAAGTTTGTTGTTGTTCTTCCGCTGTTTACAAATATGTGTTCTTATATCTGTCTTGTATATATGTGACTTGTACTTATAAACCTCCACCAAAATTAGGGCATTCCCTTTGAGAGTGACCCTAACGGAGGTGGGGTGTTTCAGTTAAATAACCTCTTTTGTAATCATTGAATGTTGATCATATTTACTAAATATTAATGTAATTAGCCCAATATACTTTTTATAACAACTAGAAATTTTATCAATATGAAATGGTGGATATTTAATTTGTTTAAACATTCATTTTTTGTTTTGCTTATTTGATTCCTTCTTAAATGCTAGTTTATGATAGGGAGTTTATTTTTAATCTTTTAAATAATGATTTAAATGAAGGCACATTTTTCATGCAAAAATTTCAAGTTGAATAATTGTTCAATTAGGTTAAATAACCTCTTTTGTAACCATTGAATGTTGATCATATTTACTAAATATTAATGTAATTAGCCTAATATACTTTTTCTAACAACTAGAAATTTTATCAATATGAAATGGTGGATATTTAATTTGTTTAAACATTCGTTTTTTGTTTTGATTATTTGATTCCTTTTTAAATGCTATTTTATGATAGAGAGTTTATTTTCAATCTTTTAAATAATGATTTTATAACCTTCTTAAAATTTATATAATTGAAGATTAGAAACTTAGGTTTTGGTTTTCTTTACAAATACCGATAAGTTAAGCAAAAATTTATTTTTTGAAATTGTATTTAAAAAGTGTGTAAATATATAAGTTATAAAGTTATGTTTTATAAAAAAAATGTACTTTCATAATTTAATTTTTTAGTAATGTAACGATCTGGATTTTTCGGCCATTTGATCCGAATATTTAAATTTATTTTAAATATTTTATTTGAACTATTTATGGAATTCAATATCGAAATCATTAATTTAAAAACGACGGAGTATTTATATTTATATTTAAATCATAAAACGAATTTGAAACAGCGCGGCAGTTCGTAAAATTGAATTTCAACTTCAATTGACTATACTGTATCTGTGTTAAGTTAGATTTCGGTGAAACAAGAAGTATCTAAATCTAGTTGATAATATTTTTCTAGTGTGAGAGAAAAATCGAGTTTTCGTATTGTAGATTTTATTTTACGTCTAAATCAAATTTTCAAATAGTCGTTGTGGAATCGTTTAAACGCCATAGCGATTTATTTAAATATAATTAAATATTGGCTTCGAATTTGGACAGGTCCTTTAAGGCGTAGCTATAATTTAATATTTAGAATTTTACTGTAATTTTTAATTTGCAAAATAAGCAACTTTTTATTTGGAGTATTTTGCACCCTGTGTCAACATTTTGGGGTTTCACAATATAAGTTAAACTACCGATATTATTATATATTTGGGACCGTAGCATACTGCTGAATGCAACGGTATATTTATTTTTGTTGACATCAAGTCATATGGACGTTGTATTGGATAGTAAGGTATGTTTGTGGCACTATTTTCAAAGATTTGGCTTGATGTTACAAGTCATGTACCAATTTACTCAGCTACATCTCGGTCATTTTCAAATGACGTACCAAACATTGAAAATGTACACCTCTTTTTCAGAAGCATGTCCTTTTTGTGTTCATAAGCCAAAAATATAAAGTTGTGCCTACCTCCAAATAGTTGCTAACAGTCCAAAACAACCTACCCCAAGCAACTCAGGCACGTACAAATCAATCACCAATCCAGAAAATTAAGAGCACATGCTTACTGAAGCACAGTCCCCTACTCTATCGCCTTAAATACATGAAGCAGACAGCCTAGCCTAACCTTACTGTTACCCTAAATTTAACCCGATGCCTACTGTCTAACTTCTGAGGCCACCCAAGAACATGAAAACCTACTTGTCTCTTTTCTTTTCCCAACAGCTGCCTACACGATAACATAGGATATGAATAATCAAATCACTGAAATGAAGAGAGACAGCAAACAGAGGCCTAAAGGGAAGTGAAAGCACATCACAGGCTTAGGAGGACCTTTGCAATGGCTCGGCACATGCAATGTGTATAGCTAATGAAAGTAAAATCAACATCACGCCTCACGCTGTGTATGAAAATGAAAACACATAGCTAGCTACACTCTACAATATGCCTACCAAACCCAATACCGTGGTAGACAAGGCTCTGGACACAATAAATACAGTGCCACACTTCCTTGTTCCATTCATTCCAACAAGAACCAACCCAAAGCTTTTCAGTAGCTTCAAAGGTAGAAAACAAGTTCAGTAACTTCTGGGCACGTTGACTGGCAAACATGAAGAAAGGAGGATCTGTAGCATGGTATATGTCCATGCGAGAAGAAGAAGAGTGGTAGTGTAACAACCCAGAAAATCTGAACCAATTTTAAATTTTTAATTTGGCCATTTCAGTGGATTTTAATTATTTAAAATAAATTATTTTCAATAATAACGATGAAAGGTATGTTTGAATCGATGTTTGAAAATAAATATAATTATTTTAAATTATAAACAAGGCCTGAAATGGCGCGGTAGTTTCAAAATTTCAATTCAAACTTTGACTGACTGTACCAGGTGCAAAATACAACGGATTTTAGTGAAACCAAAAATATTTAAATATGTTAGTGAATATCTTTCTAACGAATCTGAAAAATCGAAGTTTCATAGCGGGAATCAAAAGTTATGGCCAAGTGAATTTTCAGAAAGATCGCTATAGAGTTTAGATAGCCCGTAAAAATGGCCATTTTGCAAGCGACCACAGAATTCGACGAAACCACTTTTTTTGGATCCGGGATGTCAAATTATTGCTAGGTTTCAAATTTCATAATTTTTGAAGCTAGTATGTGAGCGTGGCAAAGGAAAATGTGTTTGGTCGATTTCTGTTAAATTGGATTGACCAGAAAAGGGGCCATTTTTCAATCGGTCTCAGAATTCGACCAAACTTGTTTTTGTTGCGACCATATCATTAAAACATAGCTAGATTTATTTTTCGGGAATTTTTAGAATCAATATGTGGCCCCAACAAATTGAAATGTACGTTCAAATCAAATATTGAATGTTTTATATTTTAATTTGAAGAAAAACTGACCAAAACAGTCGAATGGGCCTTCGAAACATATCCCATTGTGTTCGGAATGGGGGTAATTAGCTAGGGACGACAGTCGTTGGGTTTGAATTGGAGTTCGTATTAGAAAACTCTATTTTAAAATTAAATAGATACGTGGGCCAATCATATTTTTCCATCATTAATTAAATTATATAAAAAACAAAAAAACCCTCGTTATCTCCCTCGATCGACGACGGAAGCGTACTCCGCTCTTGCAGGCCAGATTCCGGTGAAACCCTTCACCATTACACCTCGCCCATGTTGAACTTTCTGTAGTGCTCCCACCCCTCTTCAAATCAAAATCGGTGGCATCCCCTATAGTTGCGTCGTCGACGAGATATCCTCCACCAAAGTTCGAGACTTCGCAGCGCCGCTAGAGCTCCGATCTGCCACCGAGTTCGACCGCTCCACCCCCTGTTCCAGCGCCTCTCGACCCTCTTCGAGGTGGCACAAGCTGATCGGGTCCAAACTTCACGGTTGTCGAGAAAAATCGAAACCTAGTTGGGAACCAAATTAGAAAGGTACAGTTTAAATTATATTAAACTATTTTTTAGCACTTTAAAGCGCTACGATTTTTGATTTCACGATAAAAATCATATCTTTTTCATTTGTGGTCGAAATCCAGTGAAACAAGAGACACCGATACCGTGAGGACGTCTTCTACATTCTAGAAGAGACATGATATTTTTTTGAGCCTTCTACAATTTTTGGCAATGTGAAAAGCAATGTGAGATTTCTGAATTATAAACAATATGGAATCAACGATGTATAAATTATATAGTCGAAGTATGAGAGCATTGTACACCATATGTATAAGCGTTGTATAAGTTGTATGTTCGATGTATAAGTTATCTGTGCGTTGTAAAAATTATATGTGCGTTGAAATAAATTGAAATGAAAACGAAATATAGTTATATACGTATATATATATATACTCCTCTCGTCCACAGACCATGGACGATATATATTTGTTGTGATATTGTTTGGATTATTAGTTGATGTGAAAATTTGGTGAATATCATGAATGGTTGGTTTGAAATAATTGATCGTGATTGAAATCCCAATAGGATTAGTATTTGGGAAAATTCGTCTGCGTATGAACTAGATATTGAAAATCCCCATTGTCAAAAGCTGCGAGGTTTTAAGGTAGAGCGAGGAGCCGTACTAGGGACGGTCCCGGTTTTAACTACCCTGTCGTTATGCGGCCTAAATTTTCTGAAATATTTCTGTGTTTGATTTAAATTCATGTGTTGAATGTTGAAATAAAATTCATGTGTTGAAGTAATATTCATGTGTTGAATGGAGTTCATGTATTGAATAAATTCTTTGGAAGATAAAAATTACATTTTTATTATATATATAAACTATATAAAATAATCGTGTCTTGAAATAAATTGTTTTGCAATAAAAATTAAATTTTTATTATATATATAAACTATATAAAGTAATCGTGTTTTGAAATAAATTGTTTTGCAATAAAAATTACATTTTTGTTATATATATATAAACTATAGAAATTATTCATGTGTTGAATGTTGAAATAAAATTCATGTGTTGAATAGAAATTCCTGTGTTGAAATAAAATAAACAAAATTCATGTGTTGAAAGAAATATCTGTTGGATAAAAATATCGTTTTTATCAAATATATGAAGTGAAAATGGTTTTGAAGTCGAAGAATCGATTATATTTATATATATATAAATATAATTAAAATATATCGAATAACGAAGCTGCAGTTCGTGTTTTGAAACCGTGATTTCAAACGGTTAGTGCGGGAGATCTGACCATCGGATTTTCCCGAAACCGAAACCGTTGGGTTCCCTTTGGAAATATCTTTTCAACGATACCCACTTTGTGAAAATCCAACAGAAGAAAAACAGCGCCAAAATCAATTATATATATATATATAATTAAATTAAATCGAATAACGACGCTGCAGTTCGTATTTTGAAATCGAAACTCAAACTAGTGTATCGGGAGATCCGACCGTTGGATTTTCCCAAAACTGAAACCATTGAATTTGTTTTGAAAAGATCTTTCTAATGATATAAAATTTGTGAAGATCCAACGGTTAGATTTTCAGATATGTGTAAATCAAATCTGAAGAAAAACAGCGCCACGGCCGCGTTATGGCCTAAAGCGTCGTTTGAATGAATTGGCTATTTTTAAATAAATAAAAATAGTGATAAATCGTTATAAAATATTATAAACGATATGGAATGGAAATAAACCGAATTTACCCAGTTTAGTGGATATTTGATGGTTGAATGTGTGTGGCGTGAATTGTTGTCGAATAATTTAACCATTGAAATGAATTGATTTAAATTCTAAATATACGTGAATTATTTGAAAAGGCCGAGTTAAATCTCATTTCAAATAATTGATCGGCGATAAGAAGCCGATGATAAAGACGGTGGTTGAAGACCGGATATCTTCACCTCGGTTGGATGATAACTGATATCTTGATTGGGAGGCATCCCGAAATATAGATAATAAGTGGTGATCGTCCAGACGTACTTAGAGATCGATGGATATGCGAGGTATATAGTGCCTCCGGTTTCGTTCAGACCCAGAATGAACTTGCAAGTGGAATGTGTGTCTGACATTGGATTTTGTTCTGTGCTGATTGATCTCTATTAAATATATATCTATTTGGCGGCGGAGAATTTATTCTCTTGCTTAATGCCCCTCTCTGAGACGTACAAGCTCAGAGTTTATTTATCCATAGAAATCAGTCGCATATAGTGAATTGCCTGTGTGGCACGCCAGAGTGGAAAATGATCAAGGCTTCTGTTGAAAAGCAAAGTCTTGTGGTTGATGATCAAAGCACGGCCTATGTGGCATAGCTTTATGTATAACGTGTATTCGCGAGCCTCACACCCCGGTATGAACCAGAAACGGAAGAGGACCTTAGGGAGGGCATGTGTTTCCTTCTAGCTAGGGTGGTGTCAGTGACCTACCAACCCTGACATTTGTTTTATTTTCACCTGTGTGGCTGTTGCTGTTGCGAGGCGCCTCAGATATATCGGTGATTATGTGGGACCGATGGAGTCATTGAACTCATTTACGCCCCAAAGGCGGGGAAACGCAGTGTTCAGGCATTTTAATCCACATCGGTGGACCGACCCTGACGATCCAAAGGCTTGACTGAGTACTTGCCTGAGACTCGGGCTAGACAGTCTCGAATTCAGTAAGGACTATCTTTTGCCTTGGTTCATGACGGAAATCCAAATTCCAAATACGACACCGTGCAGTTTTGATTGTATACCTATTTATGGCGACCTGATATATGGTACCCATGCCGTCTATGATTAATAGTTATGATTGGAATCGTTTTTGAAACATAGAAACACTAGTAATAATATCAAAAGCTTTTGTTTTATTTGTATCAAGCATATTTTGGCCATTATAAGGTAAAACTTTATCCACCGGTTTGTGTTGCATTGTGTGATGGGAACTGAGTCTTGTAATGGCTTCATCTTTATGAAAAGCATTCCGATGTTTAAAAGATTCACTTGTTTTAAAGCACTGGCAATCACTAGAGTAAACCCGTTCCGCGAAAGTGGCGTGGTCCTATGATTTGCCTTGTTATTATTGGTTAACAAGTGTAGTAGATTTCTCATACCGGTCCCATGACTGACTCGTAGTTTGTTTCACTTGCAAACTCGGGTGCCCTTTTTTCTACACGGGCAGGCTTGTATTCAGGTTTTAGCAGGCTCTTTTGGGATAGCTGGAGCTGTAGATGGATTCTACCATTTATCTCTTTTTATGCTATTCAGCTCCTATTGTACATATTATGCTCTGTTTTCCGCTATAGACATTTATGTATAGCTAAACTGTATTTTATACAAAGTATGATCCAGTATACTGTGTAACTCTGATGATGATGTTTATCCAGTGTATTATTTGTACATTATCTGGTGTATTTATTTAATTTAGTTCTGCTATTATCTGTTTATGTGTTATATTCCAAAGATTACCCTTGCCACTGTCGTACGAGGTTTTGGGGTCGTCAAAGGTAGGAGCACGTGTGGACTGGTAATGAATTTGGGCTTGGGCCCTTACGTTTCTTTTATGGTAAAAAAGAAAAAAAAAGATGGGATTAAGGAGCTGCTGCAGGTTTCATGGAAACAAAGAGGGGAGGGATAGTAGGAACAAAAATGAGAGGAAGGAGTGTCAAGGTGGGCTAGAGTTTCTTCGGTGCGCCTGGGCTTTAATTGTTTAAAAAAAAGGAAAAGAAAAAGAAAAATATGCGAAGGAACAGTAAAGTGTGGAGGTTGTTTTGCATGGGAGGATGGTGTTCGGTCAGCACGTGCAGGAAGTAGGGCCGGCGTGGGAGCTTGGTTTGCAAACAAAACAAAAAGGGACAAGGACGTGCATTGTTTGGTACTGGTCGAAATGTATAGCAGGCGAGAGAAGCTTCTAAACATGCCTACTCTTTATGGATCCATAATTTAACGTATGGAAGAAACCGTAGCGGGCGAAAAGAAGTGTGGAGTTGGGGCCTTGTCAAGATTTAGGAACGGTGCTCTTCACGGTCCAAAGAAGAAGATGACAATAGGGGAATAAATGTTCATGGATCAAGAAACGGCTAAGCAAGGTAATTAATGTAAAATATTAATTAAGTTCTAATTATTTGTTAACCAACCCAAAATTGTTTAAATAATGTATATAATATTGTAATAACGATAACTCGACCGTATGTAACAGAATAGCGCAAACCCGGAAGCGATGGAATCGCAGTAACAAGTACGACGCTGTTGAGCAAGTTCGAGGGAATCAAACGCAACATGAATGCCGTGTAATTTTAAACGTTGTTTAAAATTAAACGAAGCAACGTTGAGCCATCGTCCACTGAAAACAAAGTTGAGTTAATTCTCACACATTTCTGAAATACTAGGATGTGCTAAATTCATATAATTAAAATTTAATTGGTTGACCGGATGCCTTGGATGCCTATGGTTGATTTAATGGTTGACGTTAATTATATTATCGTCATTAAAAATATTTCTATATGCTGATATGAAATATTATACTGCTCTGTAATGCAGGGAAGAACAGGTAGGAGGAATCAAACCGGTTCCTCAAATATTTAGTATGATGTTATTTCATATTTTATATGAACTGTTGAAACCCGTTGACTTTAAACCCTGTTAGTTGATGATGGTGGTTGAACCTTGAATCCTTACATAGTATTGATTACGGCATAAATAGCAGATGACCCAGATACACACCGTTTTATAAAGATCGATTCACCATTAGGTGAATCGCTAGAAATGAAATTATAGAATTCATTTTTATAACCGAATATATATATATTTATTATTTTAAATAATGTTTATAAAAAGGAAATGAACCAACAACGTATATACATTGATTGGTTTAATCACAAGTTACCATTGTTGTACAAAATCTACCGTGCACGAAGCACGTGCTTATTAAATAAGTGTTAAACGACTGTATTTAGCTAATTCAAGTGGTCAGCATTTACGTAACAATTAGAATGGGTTTATATTGATATTAATCAAAGTGAATATAATTATTTAGATTAATTAATTATTAATTAATTTAAATGGCAAGATCAATAACGATTGACTAACGGTTAATCATGTTTAGGGTTGAACAAGTTAACAACGTTAACTGAAATTGTTTATTTAATTAGTTCATTAATTTAAAGAGAGTTGTTAATGGTTAAGTAACCCAGCCTTATCTTAATAAATGTTAAAATTTGATTATTTGTCATCAAAGTGATAATTTGGAATGTTAAATATAATAAGGAAAGTTTGTAAAGTTTAAAGATGTGTTTATAATTAATAAAGCGATTTAATATTTAAAATGTGAAATCAAAGTTTTGACTTAATTCTAACTTAATTATATTTAATTGAAATCTATTAATCCAAGTTATACGTGGTTATAAAATCCAAGTATTTTTGACTATATAAATGGAACGATTTGTAAGAAATGACATTCGAATAAAGTAAATGTCAGAATTGGAAATTTAAAAATTAGAACTTAACTGAGAATCATTTGGGATAAATGATTTTCTGAATATAAATCTAATGTTGGTTTCAGCCTTCGCGATTCATATTTAGAGAATATTTCCTGATTGATTTACATTTAGAACTAGTGGAGATATGAAAGGGGAAGCCAAAGGTAAACCACAGTTTGAATAAGAATAGTTAAACGAGATAAATTATAAAGATGCGATATAAAACCGCTATTTTAAAGAAAAGATGATGTTTCATCAAGATGGAACTGGGTTTGATATTGGGAATGAGTATCGGTTTTTGTATTACAACTGATATCTATCTAACGATAAGAACGTGGTTGATCAAGGTCTGAGAGGTAATTAAAATACCCCAACTTGAACAGCTTCAGGATTATCAAAGGATGATATTAGTCGTAATGGTAAAAATGTTAGAGGGAAACATTTTGGAAAAATAACAGTGTAATGTTATTTGAAGGACTTGGAAATATATATAATGAGATTCCGATATATAAGAAAATAAAATGGGGCTTGCTGGTATGAAATGATATCCCCGTAATAAAAGGAATAAAAAGGGAGATTGGTAAAAGTATAATGGTATTTTCAAAGTATTCTAGTAAGATTTAAATGGGATTATTCTAAAGTGGTGAGTAGTGACTTGGGTATTCAAATAACGAAGTCAAAATAAGACGTCATAATGATTATTTTACAAATATAAGTTGAATCGATAAGATTATAAGAAATGTTATAGCAATGTTTTGAAAGGTTAGTCGAAGGTTAAATTATATATGAATTCAAGATATTTTCTACGTACATAAGTAAAAGGATTTGATAACATTAATATATTTGAACCAATATATTATTTTTTGGTATTTTAACTGATATAGTATTTTTAAATGGCCAAGTGATGTTGTGCATAAACCAATGGATTTGCTTTATCTTTATGTTTGTTATTTTGATAGTCAAATAACCAACTATCAAAATCTGACCCAACGTTGCTGGTACGGAAAGACCGGAATCGAATTTATATTCGAAAACCATTCCGACCAATAAATACGAATACGTCGAAGATGCTGATCGAGACGGAGCAATTGAAGGCCGTAAATTCTCATGAGCAGAAGAACTATTGTTAAACATCTCTGGCTGATCTCCAGAGTTAACGATGATTCTGTCGTGACCGGAATCTACGGATTGCAAGGACTACTTGCTATTGATCTATAGGATGATTCCTAGGATGCGGTAGGAGGGTGCCTTCGGTTCATCATGTACCTGAATGACGTATAGGGGCAAGGTGAATAGTGGCCAAATGTTTTATAAGTCGATTATAGCCTCAGGCCTCATCAACCGGGAATTGACAAAAATCGGGCAGGCAACATGGCTACGTGGGTCGCACCCATTAGGGTGTATTGTCACCATCTAAAGAATACTCATATTTGTTAAATCTTTTCATTTCTGTATCTCCCAGGAACTACGGTGGTCGCGAAAAAAAGCCGTAAGGTGACAATAAATTCGATACACTCAAGAGAAATGAGTGGTCGGTCATGTGTGGCCCGGGTTGCAAGACGTTCTTGTTGAACCCAGTGTATTCATCTCTAGAGATACACTATCGGCAGGTGGTCCCATACCTTATCATAATCGGAATCCAATCCCCAATAAGCGCCCGTGGTTTTGATTGTATATTATATATGTAGAGCGTGAGATGCAAGCATTCTGCTAGATTATATTTACTTGTATTTAGACACTATTATAATATCAGAAGAAGATATTGATTTCAAAATGTTTTGGGTTATAGTAAGATAAAAACCGTTCGTGTTTATGTGTGGGCTGATCTTACTATTATCGTTTGTTTCGAAAAGGATTTCAAAGTTAAACAAGTTGGTTGCTGTATGAATTTATCACTGAAAGTATTTCAGACTGATCCGGTTGAATTATGCTTTGCTTCAAATGAGCTCGGGTCAGACCGAGTATATTATCAGGTTAGGTATCACTTGGAGCTTCAGACGAGGAGTTGAAGTTGAGACGTGTTCCATATATATACTGGTACTAGTGTATTTCCGCTGTGTTTTGTATTGATCTGAATGTAAACTCTGATGTTGTAATATACAGTTCTTTTATAAAGTATTATTGATTATTATATTTTGTCCATTCCGCTGTGAGACTCAGATCTTTTTATTTTTCTATTCTAAAAATTCTTTCTTTCTTTTCTCACCCTCTAACTTCTTTCTATTAGCTTTCTGGGTTTTTCGATACTTGAGTTTAGACACAGGACGTGTTAGTGTCTGGATTCGAGCATCAGAAATTCCGGGTCTTTACAGTTGGTATCAGAGCAATGGTTTAGGAATAACCTTGGCTCTGTGTTGTAACTCGATAGAAATTGGGCTAGTAATACCCCAGACCGAGTTGAGTGTATATATATACGAGAGTGCGTATTTGTAATTTGAATATAAAATTATTTTTATATTTTTTTGACCCAATATATTCTATAGGAAGGTAAAATTTATTATCGAATTATTATTTGATTTGGATGAAATAGAATCATTTCAAATATGAAATGAGAATTAAATTCAATTGTATGAATGAATCTTATGAATTGAAATTGAAACAAGTCAACTGAAATCTGGCTTGTGTTAGGTAAGATAAAAAGTGATTCAACCCAAACTGAATAAATGGGAATTTGTTGGATTGTTTGTTTGGGATATATTGCATAAGTATGGGTTTGAGCATGACTTGGCATGAATAAACTGAAATAAAATTCAAATATACTGAATTTGAAAGGTTTAAATAAAACTAGAAGGAAACTTGAATTATAGAATTGGTGGATAAAATTTGAATATGGAATTAAATATTTGACTAAAGACAAGTTAAATGAAAATTAAAAGAGAAGTTAAAATGATTTGGTTAAAGGAATTGTGTATTGTGAATTGTTTGTTTATTGGTTACTAGATTAATTGAATATTAACTGGTTGGTATTAAAGTATATTAAGCTCCAGTGGATGTTAATATTAAATATTAACAGAACTTAACCAAACTAATTGAAATTAAGGGAATAATGTGAGCAAGTGATTATTGTTTACTTGGCTGGATTGAATTGAATTGAATTGAAACCATTAACAGTTCAATTAAGAAGTTGAATGAATTAAAAGAAAGGAATTCCAGCATAATGGCTTTTAGATAGGCAATAAATGATATAACCCTGTATCAGTTCTTTGCATTGGAAGTTAAGGGTTGATTATCGGAAGGCTATGATAATTGGTTTCATCACGGAGATTGAAGTGCATGTTGAAAAGGGAAGAGATGTTAGTTGTCGAACTTCTTGATTCAAGTATTGGTTGCCCGACAAAAAGGTAAACCTTAATATTATTGATTGGGTGGTTGAATTTATACCCGGAATGGGTCAGTCGCTTGGTATTATTTTCTTTGGATCAATATGAAAGACCCAGAGTGGCGCTTGTAGTTGTTTGGATCGAATAATACAGAGGAGGTGCTGGCGAATTTTTTGAAATTTTTTATAACTTAGTAATATTTTTGATAATATTTTGAATTAATTATTTTGAAAATAATTGCGTTTGGAGCATTCTTTTTACCTAGCAATTTCGAGGACGAAATTTATTTTAGGGGGGAAGAATGTAACGACCTGGATTTTTCGGCCATTTGATTCGAATATTTAAATTTATCTTAAATATTTTATTTGAACTATTTATGGAATTCAATATCGAAATCGTTAATTTAACGACGACTGAGTGTTTATATTTATATTTAAATTATAAAACGAATTTGAAACAGCGCGGTAGTTCGTAAAATTGAATTTCAACTTCAATTGACTATACAGTATCCGTGTTA
Organism: Allium sativum; assembly: GCA_030737875.1. Lineage (NCBI taxonomy): Eukaryota > Viridiplantae > Streptophyta > Magnoliopsida > Asparagales > Amaryllidaceae > Allium > Allium sativum. The sequence continues at coordinate 649,446,841 of CM060909.1, forward strand.
AGTCAGATTTCGGTGAAACAAGAAGTATCTAAATCTAGTTGATAATATTTTTCTAATGTAAGAGAAAAATTGAGTTTTCATATTATAGAATTTATTTTACGTCTAAATCAAATTTCAAATAGTCGTTGTGGAATCGTTTAAATGCCATAGCGATTTATTTAAATATAATTAAATATTGGCTTCGAATTTGGATAGGCCCTATGAGGCGTAGTTATAATTTAATTTTTAGAATTTTACTGTAAATTTTAATTTGCAAAATAAGCAACTTTTTATTTGGAGTATTTTGCACCCTGTGTCAACATTTTAGGGTTTCACAATATAAGTTAAACTACCGATATTATTATATATTTGGGATTGTAGCACACTGATGAACGCAACGGTATATTTATTTGTGTCGATAGCAAGTCATACGGACGTAGTATTGGATAGTAAGGTATGTTTATGGCACTATTTTCAAAGATTTGGCTTGATGTTACAAGTCATGTACCAATTTACTCAGCTACATCTCGGTCATTTTCAAAAGACGTACCAAACATTGAAAATGTACAACTATTTTTAAGAAGCATGTCCTTTTTGTGTTCATAAGCCAAAAATATAAAGTTGTGCCTACCCCAAAATAGTTGCTAACAGTCCAAAACAACCTACCCCAAGCAACTCAGGCACGTACAAATCAATCACCAATCCAGAAAATTAAGAGCACGTGCTTACTGAAGCACAGTCCCCTACCCTATCGACTTAAATACATGAAGCAGATAGCCTAGCCTAACCTTACTATTACCCTAAGCCAAACCCGATGCCTACTATCTAACTTCTGAGGCCACCCAAGCACATGAAAACCTGCATGTTTCTTTTCTTTTCCCAACAACTGCTTACGCAATAACATAGGATATGAATAATCAAATCACTGAAATGAAGAGAGACAGCAAACGCAGGCCTAAAGGGAAGTGAAAACACATCATAGGCTTAGGAGGACCTTTGCAATGGCTTGGCACATGCAATGTGTACAGCTAATGAAAGTAAAATCAACATCACACCTCACGCTGTGTATGAAAATGAAAACACATAGCTAGCTACACTCTACAATATGCCTACCAAACCCAATACCGTGGTAGCCAAGGCTATGGACACTATAAATACAGTGCCACACTTCCTTGTTCCATTCATTCCAACAAGAACCAACCCAAAGCTTTTCAGTAGCTTCAAAGGTAGAAAACAAGTTCAATACTCAAATATATATATATATATATATATAGAATTCACGGAAGAAGGTGGCGCTGGGGCCAGGATGTGGAGGTGGGTGGTCTGGTGTTGTAGTGGAGCAAAGTGTGTGGGGGTGGGTTCGGCTACAGGCCAGGAAGGTGGGCACATTGACTGGCAAACATGAAGAAATGAGGATCTGTAGCATGGTATATGTCCATCCGAGAAGAAGAAGAGTGGTAGGAGCACGTGTGGGCTGGTAATGAATTTGGGCTTGGGCCCTTACGTTTCTTTTATGGTAAAAAGGAGGAAAAAAAAGAGGGGATTAAGGAGCTGCTGTAGGTTTCGTGGAAACAAGGAGGGGAGGGATAGTAGGAACGAAAATGAGAGGAATGAGTGTCAAGGTGGGCTGGAGTTTCTTCGGTGGACCTTGGCTTTTATTGTTAAAAAAAGGAAAAAAAGAAAAGAAAAATATGCGAAGGAATAGTAAAGTGCGGAGGTTGTTTTGCATGGGAGGATGGTGTTCGGTCGGCATGTGTAGGAAGTAGGGCGTGGGAGCTTGGTTTGCAAACAAAACAAAAAGGGACAAGGACGTGCATTGTTTGGTACTGGGCGAAATGTATAGTAGGCGAGAGAAGCTTCTAAACATGCCTACTCTATATGGATCCGTAATTAAATGTATGGAAGAAACCGTAGCGGGCGGAAAGAAGTGTGGAGTTGTGGCCTTGTCATGATTTAGGAACGGTGCTCTTCACGGTTCAAAGAAGAAGATGGCAATAGGGGAATAAATGTTCACGGATCAAGGAATGGCTAAGTAAGGTAATTAATGTAAAATATTAATTAAGTTCTAATTATTTGTTAACCAACCCAAAATTGTTTAAATAATGTGTATAATATTGTAATAACGTTAACTCGACCGTATGTAACAAAACAGCGCAAACCCGGAAGCGATGAAATCGCAGTAACAAGTATGACGCTGTTGAGGAAGTTCAAGGGAATTAGACACAACATGAATGTCGTGTAATTTTAAACGCTGTTTAAAATTAAACGAAGCAAACATTGAGACATCGTCAACTGAAAACAAAGGTGAGTTAATTCTCATACATTTCTGAAATACTAGGATGTGCTAAATTCATATAATTAAAATTTAATTGGTTGACCGAATGCCTTGGATGCCTATGGTTGATTTAATGGTTGACGTTAATTATATTATCGTCGTTAAAAATATTTCTATATACTGATATGAAATATTATACTGCTCTGTAACGCAGGGAAGAACAGGTAGAAGGAATCAAACCAGTTCCTCAAATATTTAGTATGGTGTTATTTCATATTTTATATGAACTATTGAAACCCGTTGACTATAAACCCTGTTGGTTGTTGATGGTGGTTGAACCTTGAATCGTTACGTAGTATTGATTACGGCATAAATAGTAGATGACCCAGATACACACCGTTTTATAAAGATCGATTCGCCGTTAGGTGAATCGCTAGAAATGAAATTATAGAATTCATTTTTATAACCGAACATATATACATTGATCAGTTTAATCACGAATTACCATTGTTGTACAAAATCTACCGTGCGCGAAGCACATGCTTATTAAATAAGTGTTAAACGACTGTATTTAGCTAATTCAAGTGGTTAGGATTTACGTAACAATTAGAATGGGTTTATATTGATATTAATCAAAGTGAATATAATTATTTAAATTAATTAATTATTAATTAATTTAAATGGCAAGATCAATAACGATTGACTAACGGTTAATCATGTTTAGGGTTGAACAAGTTAATAGCGTTAACTGAAATTGTTTATTTAATTAGTTCATTAATTTAAAGAGAGTTGTTAATGGTTAAGTAACCTAGCCTTATCTTAATAAATGTTAAAATTTGATTATTTGTCATCAAAGTGATAATTTGGAATGTTAAATATAATAAGGAAAGTTTGTAAAGTTCAAAGACGTGTTTATAATTAATAAAGCGATTTAATATTTAAAATGTGAAATCGAAGTTTTGACTTAATTCTAACTGAATTATATTTAACTGAAATCTATGAATCCAAGTTATACGTATTTATAAAATCCAAGTACTTTTAAATATATAAATGGAACGAGTTGTAAGAAGCGACATTCGAATAAAGTAAATGTCAGAATTGGAAATTTAAAAATTTGAACTTAACTGAGAATCATTTGGGACAAATGATTTTCTAAATATAGATCTGATGTTGGTTTCGGCCTTCGCGATTCATATTTAGAGAATATTTCCTGATTGATTTACGTTTAGAACTGGTGGAGATATGAAAGGGGAAGTCAAAGGTAAACCACAGTTTGAATAAGAATAGTTAAACGAGATAAATTATAAAGATGCGATATAAAACCGCTATTTTAAAGAAAAGATGATGTTTCATCAAGATGGAATTGGGTTTGATACTGGGAATGAGTATCGGTTTTTGTATTACAACTGATATCTATCTGACGATAAGAACGTGGTTGATCAAGGTCTGAGAGGTAATTAAAATACCCCAACTTGAACAGCTTCAGGATTATCAAAGGATGATATTAGTCGTAATGGTAAAAATGTTAGAGGGAAACATTTTGGAAAAATAACAGTGTAACATTACTTGAAGGACTTGGAAATATATATATATATATATATATAATGAGATTCCGATATATAAGAAAATAAAATGGGGCTTGCTGGTATGAAATGATATCCCCATAATAAAAGGAATAAAAAGGGAGATTAGTAAAAGTATAATGGTATTTTCAAAGTATTCTAGTAAGATTTAAATGGGATTATTCTAAAGGGACGAGTAGTGACTTGGGTATTCAAATAACGAAGTCAAAATAAGGCGTCGTAATGATTATTTTACAAATATAAGTTGAATCAATAAGATTATAAGAAATATTATGGCAATGTTTTGAAAGGTTAGTTGAAGGTTAAATTGTATATGAATTCAAGATATTTTCTAGGTACATAAGTAAAAGGATTTGAGAACATTAATATATTTGAACCAATATATTATTTTCGGGTATTTTAACTGATATAGTATTTTTAAACGGCCAGGTGATGCTATGCACAAACCAATGGATTTGTTTTGTCTTTTTGGTTGTTTATTTTGATAGTCAAATAACCAACTATCAAAATCTGACCCAACGTTGTTGGTACGGAAAGACCAGGATCGAATTTATATTCGAAAACCATTCCGACCAATAAATACGAATACGTCGAAGATGCTGATCGAGATGGAGCAATTGAAGGCCGTAAATTCTCATGAGCGGAAGAACTATTATTAAACATCTCTGGCTGTTCTCCAGAGTTAACGATGATTCTGTCGTGGCTGGAATCTACGGATTGCAAGGACTACTCGCTACTGATCTATAGGGTGATTCATAGGATGCGGTAGGAGGGTGCCTTCGGTTCATCATGTACCTGAATGACGTATAGGGGCGAGGTGAATAGTGGCCAGATGTTTCAAAAGTTGATTATAGCCTCAAGCCTCATTAACCGAGAATTGACAAAAATCGGGCAGGCAGCATGGCTATGTGGGTCGCACCCATTAGGGTGTATTGTCACCATCTAGAGAATATTCATATTAGTTACTTCTTTTCATTTCTGTATCTCCTAGGAACTACGGTGGTCGCGACAAAAAGCCGAAAGGTGACAATATATTCGATACACTCAAGAGAAATGAGTGGTCGGTCATGTGTGGGCCGTGTTGCAAGACGTTCTTGTTGAACCCAATGTATTCGTCTCTAGAGATACACTATCGGCAGGTGTTCCCATACCTTGTCATAGTCAGAATTCAATCCCCAATAAGCGCCCGCGGTTTTGATTGTATATTATATATGTGGAGCGTGAGATGTAAGCGTTCTGTTAGATTATATTTACTTGTATTTAGACATTATTATAATATCAGAAGAAGATACTGATTTCAAAATGTTTTGGGTTATAGTAAGATAAAAACCGTCCATGTTTACATGTGGGCTGGTCCTACTATTATCCTTTGTTTCGAAAAGGATTTCAAAGTTAAACAAGTTGGTTGCTGTATGAATTTATCAGTGAAAGTATTTCAGACTGATCCGGGTGAATTTTGTTTTGCTTCAAATGTGCTCGGGTCAGACCGAGTATATTATCAGGTTAGGTATTGCTTGGAGCTTCAGAAAAGGAGTTGAAGTCGAGACGTGTTCCATATATATACTGGTACTAGTTTATTTCTGCTGTGTGTTGTATTGATCTGAATGTATACTCTGATGTTGTAATATACAGTTCTTTTATAAAGTATTATTAATTATTATATTTTGTCCATTCCGCTGTGAGACTCTGATCTTTTTATTCTTCTATTCTAAAAATTCTTTCTTTCTTTTCTCACCCTCTAACTTCTTTCTATTAGCTTTCTGGGTTTTTCGATACTTGAGTTTAGACACATGACGTGTTAGTGTCTGGATTCGAGCGTCGGAAATTCCGGGTCATTACAAGTAAAAGGATTTTTAAAAATTTATGTTTTATATAAAATGGTTATTTGAAGTTCAATAATAATAAAAGTTAATATAACTATATATATATATATATATTTCAAAATTAAAAACATGAAAATATGTGAATGATATGATCTCTTAAGTGAAAATTTCAACTTAAGTACACTAAGTACTCATTCCTTATGAAAGCGAATAATCACCTTCTATGTTTTATTATATATATATATATATATATATATATGCATGTATGTATGTATGAGGCACGCTTCAAGGCACTCCTATTGCACCTCATTTTAAACCACTCACATATAATTAAATAAGTTAGGGGGAAGAAAGGGAGTTAGTGAGAAGAGGGAAAATTGAGGATGTGGTAGAAATCAGGGGCTATAGGGGCATGGCTGCAGTATTTGGGGTTCTCTTGATCATACATACACATATATGCACACACACAAAAAAATATAATGTAACGAGCCGAAAATTTCAGATCCTGATTATCAATGCTAATACAAATCATGTATCACATATCGACCAATCAAACACCAGAAATTAAATGATCATTAATAGAAAGAAGTTAGAGGGTGAGAAATAGAAAGAAGAAAAGTTAGAATTGAAGAAAAATAATATAATACAATAGAATCAGAGTAGACACGAATCTCACAGCGGAACTGAATAAAATATATTATATAACATCTTGAAATTCAAAACTGTATTTACTTACATATATTATCAGAGTACAACACATACATAACACATCGGAAATAAACTCGATATATCTAATGTTGAAGACCCTGCTCCAAGCTCCTTCAAGTGAATCTATAAAATCCTGAAACCATGTAATAACCCGCAAATTCTGAACCAGTTTAAAATTTTTATTTTGGCAATTTTAGCGAATTTTGAATATTTAAAATAGATTATTTTAAATAATATCGACGGGAAATTTATTTTGAATATAATTAGAACGTATATATTATATACGTCGTCGTTAGAATATAAATATTTATTTATATTTATAAATAGAATTGAAAATGGCGCGGTAGTTCGATAATTCGATTTCAAACTTCAATTGAATGTACCGGGTACAAAACAATCCGGATTTTAGCGAAACCAAGAACATTAGGATCTAATTGATAATATCTTTCCAACGAATCCGAAAAATTGAAATTTCATAGCGGGAATCAAAAGATAGGTCCAGTTGAAAATTCTGAATAGTCGCTATGGAATTCAGGCCCTTAAAAATGGATATTTTGCAAATGACCTCGGATCTCGACGAAACCAGTTTTGTTGGGTCCGCAGTGTCAAATTATTGCCAGATTCCAAATTTCATAATTTTCTGAATCAATATGTGAGCGTGGCAAATGAAAACGTGTTTGACCAGATTCAGTTGATTTTAATCGACTGGAAATTGGCCATTTTTCAAACGGTCTCAGAATTTGACGAAACTAGTTTTGTTAGGACCGTATCGTCAATACGAAGCTAGAAAATATTTTTCTGTAATTTTCCAAGTTAATATGTGACCCCGGTAATTTGAAATGTACGTTTAAAATTCAATATAGTGATTTAAATGTAAATTCAACGGAAACTGATCGAAACGATCAAATCAGCTTACGATACATATCCCATTGTGTTCGGAATGGGGGTGAAACGCTATGGACGACAGGCGGGGGGCCTCGTTTAGAGGTCGTATATAAAAGTCAACTTTTTTGCATTTAAAATAATAATAAAAATAAAATTAGCCTTTCTCTCTCCCCTCCCCCTTATTTCATTCTGGCCCCCCCTATTTCTTCATTCGCTCAGAAACAAAAAAAAAAAAAAAAACCGACCAAACGAAGGCGGAAAAGAGCTCCAAAGCAAATCGACAATTTCTCTCAAAAACACAAAGGATTAGCTAGCGATTAAAAAACGAAAATTATTCTATTCAATTAGATCTTCAAAATGGAATGGGTATGATTATCGTTCGTTAGGGGGATTGGGTGATTTTCGAGCTCCAGCACCGGTCGTTCACAGCAGTTTTCGCCGCCAATTGGGCCGCCGAGTTCACTGTTCCTCCGGCCATGGTTAGCTCTCGAGTAGGCACTCCGTTCTCCGGCGTCTGATGGGGCTCCGGTCATCAATTTAGGGGGGGCGACGGCCAATTTGGTTTCGTGAGCAAATGGGTTCCTGATGTCGGCTTATACAGTAAAGGGGAAGAAAGGTTTTGTTCTTTTTATTTATTTATTTATTTTATTTAATTTTTAACTTAAACAATGAAGAAGACACCGTGAGTTTTTATTTATTTATTTTATATCTTAGTTTAATTAATTTATTTATATAACATTATAAAAAAAATCAGTCTTTATTATATATATCATTGAAGTTAAAATCTATTTTTTTTTATATATGGAAAAATAAAAATATAAAGTTTAGATTTCTTATTTATAAAAGTTCAGATTATGAAATATAAAGGAATGATTTTTGTTTATGAAGTATAAAGTAGTGATTTTTAGCAACAAAAAAAAAATTGATTTTGGATAACGAAAAAATTCGATTTTTATCACACAAAGATATGAATTTTTGTAAATGAAAAGGTCACGTTTTTGTAAATGAAAAGATTAGATTTTTAAAATAGAAAAGATTAGATTTTTAAAGTGTAAAAAGGCGAAATCTTTATATGAAAAATAGCGTGATAAAAATATAATCTTTACTATATAGAAGTACTTAAAATATGATTTTTATATTTTTAAAGTATTAAAAATATAATCTTTACTATATAGAAGTGGTAAAAATATGATTTTTGTTCATATAGAGAATTAAAAATATCACCTTTATATATGTAGCAAAATAAAAATATGATTTTTATATATTGAACATCGAAATAAAAATATGATTTTTATATATTGAACATCGAAGTAAAAATTCGATTTTTATATATTGAATAGCATAATAAAAATTCGATTTTTATATATTGAATAGCGAAGTAAAAATTCGATTTTTACATATGTAGTGAATACGGGCAACGAAAGCGACAAAAGGCGAGTTGGCGAAGATTTCTATAAATGAAGAGTCAAGATGATTGGATAGCTTTTGGTGAGAATTTCTCACCTTTCAATCTCTTTTTCTAGTTATATATATATACTAGGATGCAGACGGTGCTTAGTAGCACCCGACACAATCGTCCACAGACCATGGACTTGTTTGTTTGATTGCCAAAAATTAGTTAGATTATTTGATTGAAATTGAATTGTGTGGTGAAATGAATTGATGTGATTGATGTGTGAATGGCGTGGGCCTTCACTAGACCGGGGATAAGGCTAGGCCTTGTCCCGTTTCTAGTATCGTGCCGTTATGCCGCCGAAATTTTCTAAAATATGTTAGAAAAATAAAAATATCATTTTATTGAATAAATGAACCGAATAGAATATTCATAGGTTGAATAAAATGTTTTATCGTTAAAAATATAATTTTTAACGTGAATGTGAATAAATAAATATTCATTTACAAACCGGACGGTTTGTTTATGTACACCTATTTGAATGACATTGATTGGGACAATAAATTTTACACATCGCCCAACGGCACAAATAAAATATGTGTTTGATTGTTTGAAACCCCACACGGGTGTTAGGATGAAATTTGAAGTTGACTCATCCTGATTGATTAAATATGTCGATCGATCGATTGACAGGCTGTTATAAGCGTTAGATATCTATATTTGATGCTTATACAGTGTAGTGCACTTTGGTTGATGGTTGATTATTTTTCAATGCTATTATATACATGTGTTGTATGGAATCCATATAATTAACTTTATATGGTAATTGATTGGGCCTCATTCCAATTTGAAAAATAAAGAATAAAGGTTCATGTGTTGACAGTACTCATCCATTGAGATTGGTCATGTGTTGAACGAAATATTTTAGTAATAAAATTTACATCTTTATCAATATAAAATAAAGGTTCATGTGTTGACAGTACTCATCCATTGAGATTGGTCATGTGTTGAACGAAATATTTTGATAATAACAACTATTTTGAAAAAGAAATATTTGAAATAGAATATTTGAAAATAGAAATTTATGAAGCCGTGTTGATTAGATTGACGCCATTTTGACGTGAACGATATTTATATCGATTTTAACGATTTCGAAATGAATTGAATTGAAAACGATTTCGAAATGAATTGAATTGAAAACGATTTCGAAATGAATTGAATTGAAAACGATTTCGAAATGAATTGAATTGAAAACGATTTCGAAATGAATTGAATTGAAAACGATTTCGAAATGAATTGAAAACGAATTCAAATTGAATTGAAAGCGAATTGAAATGAATTCAAATTGAATTGAAATTTGAATTGAATAAAAATGAATTTTAAAACGAATTTATAAAGAAGAATTCAAATTTTGATTTGAATTGAAATGGAAGTTGAAATTGCTTTTGAAATGAATTTTAAAACTATTTATATAATTCGTTTTAAATAGGAATCGACGAAATATATATATTATATATTATATATATAATATAATGGCCTGAATAGAACGCGCCGCGCCGCGGCAGTTCGCGAATTTCGACCATTTATTTCAAACGGACATTACGGGAGATCCGACCGTCGGATTCTCCTAAAACCGGAACCGTTGGGTTTGTATCGAAAAGACCTTTCTAACGAATATTAGAAATTAGAAATCTAACAGTTGGATTTGGAATTATGTCCAAATCAAATTTGAAAAAAGGTCGCTGTAAGTGCAGTTCGATAGCCGTTGATGGAAATCGACTGTACAGGCCTTGATAAAATTATTAAAAATAGTAATAATTTGTGTAAAATCATAAGAAATGATTTAGAAAGAATTGGGATGAAAAACTCCATATTTGAAAAGATAAAAATAGATTTTTATCGAAATGAACTAGTTTTGAACTAGAAATATAATTCTATTTATTTTTAAATAAATAAATTGAATTCGAAAGGGTTTTAAAAATAACCAGAATTTCCAATGATTGCATTGGAGTGGATTTGAATCGAAATTGTCTTCGGAATATTTCGATGTTGGAATTCGTGATTATACGGATGTTGTTATGGAAATTTGAAAGATATATATTTATATCGTTATTTCCAATACGACATTTGTTAATCGTAGAATTTGATATTGAATATAAGCCGATATATTTTCTATTCAGAGCCTTATATTGAATATCAAATGTGATTTGGGTTTGTCGTGAATGGTGTCTTCACTAACACTGTTCTTGAACCCAGTTGAGAAAAGATTAAATCTTTTTATTTAGATTTAATGAAGTGTACCAATTAAATGATATTTAAATGGAATTGAATTGGTATTGATTTTTGGGTTTATCGTGAACAGTGTTTTAAATAACACTTGTTCTTTAACCCGATAATTAATGGAATGTGATTTTGGGTTTATCGTGAACCGTGTTTTAAATGACACTGATTCTTTAACCCAGTCGAAGATTAAAACTAAGTGGAGTTTTAATGAATCTTTAATTGGATTGAAATAATCGAGAATGGGGTATCACCAGTTTTGCTCCAGGCGATAGCTAAATCTTTAATTAGATTTGAACGAGAAATGGTAATTGAATTTACCGATAACACCGTGGTGTTAGATATGAAGTATAACCAGTTTTACTTCATGGGATGAATAGGTTGGGATTGGGAAATTAAAACAAATGATTACTTCGGTAAGGTTCGCTAATCCCGACTAGTTTGAATTGATATTCAAAAATAGATTAAAGAATAAATTCAGGAATTTATCTTGGATAAAATTAATGGGAACCTTTCCCTATGAATGTGAAATCAGAAACTAACTGTCGGTTAGCTAAGCAGAATGGTTTTCTGGATATTGATCTGATGTTGGTTTCGGCCTTCGGGGTTAATATTTGGGGAATTATTCTCTTGATTAATTTACGGTTAGTGACTGATGAATTGGAATGAGGCGTATGTTGTGTTTGTGTAACACTTATTTAAAATATACGCGAGTTATTCGGAAAGACCGGGTTTATCCAATTCTGAATAACTGATACGACGATAAGTCGAAGATGAAGACGGTGGTCGAAGACCAGAAGTCTTCACGTCGCTTGGGTGATTACTGATGATCTTGATTGGGCTGTACACCCAAGAAGATGGAAACAGTTGGTGACCGTCCAGACGTACTTGGAGATCGATGGATATGCGGGGTACTAGGTGCCTCCGGCTTCGTTCAGCCCCAGAACGGACTTGTAAATGGACTGTGTGTTTGACATTGGATTTTAGTCCATGTGATTGATCTCTATTAAATATATATCTGTTTGGCGGCGGAGAATTTATTCTCTTGCTTAACGCCCTTCTCTGAGACGTACGAGCTCAGGGGTTATATATTGATGGATATCAATCGCATGGAGTGAATTGCCTGTGTGGCATGCCTAAGTGGCAAATGAACAAGGCTTCTGTTGAAAAGCAAAGTCTTGTGGTTGATGATCGAAGCAAGGCCTTTGTGGCGTAGCTTTGTGTAACGTTTACTTCGCGAGTTTCACACCCGGTATGAACCAAAAACGGGAGACGGACCTCGGGGGGACATGCGTTTTCTTTCTAGTTATGAGTGGCGTCAGTGCTTGAACTGGCTGACGAGTTTGACTCATGTGGATATTGCTTATTATTACTTGCTGAAAAGTGAGGCGCCTCGTGATATCGGTTTCGGCCGATGCTTCTGGTCGGTTGACGGGCCAGGCTTACGCCCAAAGGGCGGAGAAACGTATTGTTCAGGCATTATAATCCACATCGGTGGACCGGCCCTGACGATCCCGGGGGCAGTTGCGGCTGTTCCTGAGGGGCAGACTAGAGCGTCTCGAATCGGTTGAGGATCTTGCCCCTAGCCTCGGTTCATACCATAAATGATAACACAACTTCCAATACGACATTTGCGGTTTTAATTATAGAACTAGTATGGCGACATGATATTTGGTACCCATGCCGCCTATGATTAATACTTATGATTTGAAGTTGTTTTTTACACTATGCACTTATAATAGTGTCAAACGATTTGTTTTAAACGTATCAAGCATTCTTTGGCTGTTATAAGGGAAAACCCTATCCTCGGCTGTCTTGCATTGTGTGATGGGACCTGGGTCTTATAACAGCTTCATTTTTCTTTATTTAGCATTGCGCTGTTTATTTTATGCACTGGTATTCTTGGGAGGAAACCCGTTCCGTGTTATACGGCGTGGTCCCTTGATTTACCTAACTTTAAAATAAAGATTAACTGTTTTAGTTCTCACACCAGTCACATGACTAACCTGGAGTTTATTGTTTTAACCTAAACTCTGGGTGCCCTTATTTTGACACGGGCAGCTAGTAGTTTTGGTTTTGCAGATTTATATTCACAGGATCCTAGTTTACAGCTGGAACGATATCCGGAAAGCTTTGTATCCGTATATCTCCTTCTAGTTGTGTATTGTATTATTTTCCGCTGCGATGTATTTAAATGTAATTTAAATCTCTGATATTTCTGTATAATATTCTTTTATACTCTGTATATTCTTGTATTCTGATGCGTTGTTGTAATATGCAATGAAATGTTCTTCTGTATGTGTTCTGTTGTGGCTTGTTCTCGAACTATCCGCCGCTTTCCTTTACGGGGAAGTTACGGGTTTTCACAGTTGGTATCAGAGCTTTGGTTTACAAAGCTCAGAGAACAAGACACGTTAGAACCATACGAAAGAATTCATCAGATATTGGGTTAGTAATATCCAACGAGAATGACTCGTTAGAGATAGGATCAGTACTATCCTAGAACGAGTGTGAAGAGTATATTTTTAAAATGAAAACAAATTTTGTTTTGAAAATTTAAATCAATTAGTCGTATTTGAATATTTATTTTATATTGATTAGGACAGTCCAGTATATAAAGATTTTGCATATACGCCTTGCAAACGTGTATTTGAAGTTTTAATATACTGGATAAATATAGAATTACACTCTAGTCGCACGGGGGTGATTCTGATGATTGATATATCATCATCAGAATTTATATTCGAGTGACGAATGTGTAATATCTATATATTTCCTATTGACTGGTGTGAGAACCAAAAATTAGATAGGACCTATTGTTGTGATTTGGCATCAAAAATCTGATTTTTGACTATGTATCAAAATTATGAATTTAAAACTCTACTTTACTAATTGATAGATGTTTGTGTTGTTTGTTTATTTGTTTGCTAATTTTGAACCATTATGCCTAATTGAACCAAATATTGAATTATATTGAAAATTAGTTGCATTTGCTTGCATATACATATATATCATTGAACAGGTCATAGCAAGGAGGCTAGAGCAGAGAATAAAATTTGTTTGCCCGACAAATAGGTACATGTTTACTACATAATTTACTATTTTGTTTGGGTGATGATGATTTTATGAGCCTATTGGCTAGCCGCTTGGCTTTTTCTTTTTCTTTTTGAGATTAGAAGGACCGGGAAAGCTATTTGAAATTCCCCGATGCTCCCGGTGTAGGGGAGGTTATGGCGAAATTTTTCAAAAATTTAGGGTGTTAGCCAAATTTTTGAAAATTTGAAAATTCTCAGAAACTGAAAAGTTGGAGAATGGAAGCCAGATCGAACATAGAGTTAATTGATCAAACCTCTTTCGACTTTGTTCCTTTTCGGGGACGAAAAGTTTTAAGTTGGGGAGATTGTAATAACCCGCAAATTCTGAACCAGTTTAAAATTTTTATTTTGGCAATTTTAGCGAATTTTGAATATTTAAAATAGATTATTTTAAATAATATCGACGGGAAATTTATTTTGAATATAATTAGAACGTATATATTATATACGTCGTCGTTAGAATATAAATATTTATTTATATTTATAAATAGAATTGAAAATGGCGCGGTAGTTCGATAATTCGATTTCAAACTTCAATTGAATGTACCGGGTACAAAACAATCCGGATTTTAGCGAAACCAAGAACATTAGGATCTAATTGATAATATCTTTCCAACGAATCCGAAAAATTGAAATTTCATAGCGGGAATCAAAAGATAGGTCCAGTTGAAAATTCTGAATAGTCGCTATGGAATTCAGGCCCTTAAAAATGGACATTTTGCAAATGACCTCGGATCTCGACGAAACCAGTTTTGTTGGGTCCGCAGTGTCAAATTATTGCTAGATTCCAAATTTCATAATTTTCTGAATCAATATGTGAGCGTGGCAAAGGAAAACGTGTTTGACCAGTTTCAGTTGATTTTAATCGACTGGAAATTGGCCATTTTTCAAACGGTCTCAGAATTTGACGAAACTAGTTTTGTTAGGACCGTATCGTCAATACGAAGCTAGAAAATATTTTTCTGTAATTTTCCAAGTTAATATGTGACCCCGGTAATTTGAAATGTACGTTTAAAATTCAATATAGTGATTTAAATGTAAATTCAACGGAAACTGATCGAAACGATCAAATCAGCTTACGATACATATCCCATTGTGTTCGGAATGGGGGTGAAACGCTATGGACGACAGGCGGGGGGCCTCGTTTAGAGGTCATATATAAAAGTCAACTTTTTTGCATTTAAAATAATAATAAAAATAAAATTAGCCTTTCTCTCTCCCCTCCCCCCTATTTCATTCTGCCCCCCCCCCCCCCCTATTTCTTCATTCTCTCAGAAGCAAAAAGAAAAAAAAACCGAACGAACGAAGGCGGAAAAGAGCTCCAAAGCAAATCGACAATTTCTCTCAAAAACACAAAGGATTAGCTAGCGATTAAAAAACGAAAATTATCCTATTCAATTAGATCTTCAAAATGGAATGGGTATGATTATCGTTCGTTAGGGGGATTGGGTGATTTTCGAGCTCCAGCACCGGTCGTTCACAGCAGTTTTCGCCGCCAATTGGGCCGCCGAGTTCACTGTTCCTCCGGCCATGGTTAGCTCTCGAGTAGGCGCTCCGTTCTCCGGCGTCTGATGGGGCTCCGGTCATCAATTTAGGGGGGGCGATGGCCAATTTGGTTTCGTGAGCAAATGGGTTCCTGATGTCGGCTTATACAGTAAAGGGGAAGAAAGGTTTTGTTCTTTTTATTTATTTTATTTAATGTTTAACTTAAACAATGAAGAAGACACCGTGAGTTTTTATTTATTTATTTTATATCTTAGTTTAATTAATTTATTTATATAACATTATAAAAAAAATCAGTCTTTATTATATATATCATTGAAGTTAAAATCTAATTTTTTTTATATATGGAAAAATAAAAATATAAAGTTTAGATTTCTTATTTATAAAAGTTCAGATTATGAAATATAAAGGAATGATTTTTGTTTATGAAGTATAAAGTAGTGATTTTTAGCAACAAAAAAAAATTGATTTTGGATAACGAAAAAATTCGATTTTTATCACACAAAGATATGAATTTTTGTAAATGAAAAGGTCACGTTTTTGTAAATGAAAAGATTAGATTTTTAAAATAGAAAAGATTAGATTTTTAAAGTGTAAAAAGGCGAAATCTTTATATGAAAAATAGCGTGATAAAAATATAATCTTTACTATATAGAAGTACTAAAAATATGATTTTTATATTTTTAAAGTATTAAAAATATAATCTTTACTATATAGAAGTGGTAAAAATATGATTTTTGTTCATATAGAGAATTAAAAATATCACCTTTATATATGTAGCAAAATAAAATTATGATTTTTATATATTGAACATCGAAATAAAAATATGATTTTTGTATATTGAACATCGAAAAAAAAAATGATTTTTATATATTGAACATCGAAGTAAAAATTCGATTTTTATATATTGAATAGCATAATAAAAATTCGATTTTTATATATTGAATAGCGAAGTAAAAATTCGATTTTTACATATGTAGTGAATACGGGCAACGAAAGCGACAAAAGGCGAGTTGGCGAAGATTTATATAAAAGAAGAGTCAAGATGATTGGATAGCTTTTGGTGAGAATTTCTCACCTTTCAATTTCTTTTTCTAGTTATATATATATACTAGGATGCAGACGATGCTTAGTAGCACCCGACACAATCGTCCACAGACCATGGACTTGTTTGTTTGATTGCCAAAAATTAGTTAGATTATTTGATTGAAATTGAATTGTGTGGTGAAATGAATTGATGTGATTGATGTGTGAATGGCGTGGGCCTTCACTAGACCGGGGACAAGGCTAGGCCTTGTCCCGTTTCTAGTATCGTGCCGTTATGCCGCCGAAATTTTCTAAAATATGTTAGAAAAATAAAAATATCATTTTATTGAATAAATGAACCGAATAGAATATTCATAGGTTGAATAAAATGTTTTATCGTTAAAAATATAATTTTTAACGTGAATGTGAATAAATAAATATTCATTTACAAACCGGACGGTTTGTTTATGTACACCTATTTGAATGACATTGATTGGGACGATAAATTTTACACATCGCCCAACGGCACAAATAAAATATGTGTTTGATTGTTTGAAACCCCACACGGGTGTTAGGATGAAATTTGAAGTTCACTCATCCTGATTGATTAAATATGTCGATCGATCGATTGACAGGCTGTTATAAGCGTTAGATATCTATATTTGATGCTTATACAGTGTAGTGCACTTTGGTTGATGGTTGATTATTTTTCAATGCTATTATATACATGGGTTGTATGGAATCCATATAATTAACTTTATATGGTAATTGATTGGGCCTCATTCCAATTTGAAAAATAAAGAATAAAGGTTCATGTGTTGACAGTACTCATCCATTGAGATTGGTCATGTGTTGAACGAAATATTTTAGTAATAAAATTTACATCTTTATCAATATAAAATAAAGGTTCATGTGTTGACAGTACTCATCCATTGAGATTGGTCATGTGTTGAACGAAATATTTTGATAATAACAACTATTTTGAAAAAGAAATATTTGAAATAGAATATTTGAAAATAGAAATTTATGAAGCCGTGTTGATTAGATTGACGCCATTTTGACGTGAACGATATTTATATCGATTTTAACGATTTCGAAATGAATTGAATTGAAAACGATTTCGAAATGAATTGAATTGAAAACGATTTCGAAATGAATTGAATTGAAAACGATTTCGAAATGAATTGAATTGAAAACGATTTCGAAATGAATTGAATTGAAAACGATTTCGAAATGAATTGAATTGAAAACGATTTCGAAATGAATTGAAAACGAATTCAAATTGAATTGAAAGCGAATTGAAATGAATTCAAATTGAATTGAAATTTGAATTGAATAAAAATGAATTTTAAAACGAATTTATAAAGAAGAATTCAAATTTTGATTTGAATTGAAAATAGAATTTGAAATTGCTTTTGAAATGAATTTTAAAACTATTTATATAATTCGTTTTAAATAGGAATCGACGAAATATATATTATATATATTATATATATAATATAATGGCCTGAATAGAACGCGCCGCGCCGCGGCAGTTCGCGAATTTCGACCATTTATTTCAAACGGACATTACGGGAGATCCGACCGTCGGATTCTTCTAAAACTGGAACCGTTGGGTTCGTATCGAAAAGACCTTTCTAACGAATATTAGAAATTAGAAATCTAACGGTTGGATTTGGAATTATGTCCAAATCAAATTTGAAAAAGGTCACTGTAAGTGCAGTTCGATAGCCGTTTATGGAAATCGACTGTACGGGCCTTGATAAAATTATTAAAAATAGTAATAATTTGTGTAAAATCATAAGAAATGATTTAGAAAGAATTGGGATGAAAAACTCCATATTTGAAAAGATAAAAATAGATTTTTATCGAAATGAACTAGTTTTGAACTAGAAATATAATTCTATTTATTTTTAAATAAATAAATTGAATTCGAAAGGGTTTTAAAAATAACCAGAATTTCCAATGATTGCATTGGAGTGGATTTGAATCGAAATTGTCTTCGGAATATTTCGATGTTGGAATTCGTGATTATACGGATGTTGTTATGGAAATTTGAAAGATATATATTTATATCGTTATTTCCAATACGACATTTGTTAATCGTAGAATTTGATATTGAATATAAGCCGATATATTTTCTATTCAGAGCCTTATATTGAATATCAAATGTGATTTGGGTTTGTCGTGAATGGTGTCTTCACTAACACTGTTCTTGAACCCAGTTGAGAAAAGATTAAATCTTTTTATTTAGATTTAATGAAGTGTACCAATTAAATGATATTTAAGTGGAATTGAATTGGTATTGATTTTTGGGTTTATCGTGAACAGTGTTTTAAATAACACTTGTTCTTTAACCCGATAATTAATGGAATGTGATTTTGGGTTTATCGTGAACCGTGTTTTAAATGACACTGATTCTTTAACCCAGTCGAAGATTAAAACTAAGTGGAGTTTTAATGAATCTTTAATTAGATTGAAATAATCGAGAATGGGGTATCACCAGTTTTGCTCCAGGCGATAGCTAAATCTTTAATTAGATTTGAACGTGAAATGGTAATTGAATTTACCGATAACACCGTGGTGTTAGATATGAAGTATAACCAGTTTTACTTCATGGGATGAATAGGTTGGGATTGGGAAATTAAAACAAATGATTACTTCGGTAAGGTTCGCTAATCCCGACTAGTTTGAATTGATATTCAAAAATAGATTAAAGAATAAATTCAGGAATTTATCTTGGATAAAATTAATGGGAACCTTTCCCTATGAATGTGAAATCAGAAACTAACTGTCGGTTAGCTAAGCAGAATGGTTTTCTGGATATTGATCTGATGTTGGTTTCGGCCTTCGGGGTTAATATTTGGGGAATTATTCTCTTGATTAATTTACGGTTAGTGACTGATGAATTGGAATGAGGCGTATGTTGTGTTTGTGTAACACTTATTTAAAATATACGCGAGTTATTCGGAAAGACCGGCTTTATCCCATTCTGAATAACTGATACGACGATAAGTCGAAGATGAAGACGGTGGTCGAAGACCAGAAGTCTTCACGTCGCTTGGGTGATTACTGATGATCTTGATTGGGCTGTACACCCAAGAAGATGGAAACAGTTGGTGATCGTCCAGACGTACTTGGAGATCGATGGATATGCGGGGTACTAGTGCCTCCGGTTTCGTTCAGCCCTAGAACGGACTTGTAAATGGACTGTGTGTCTGACATTGGATTTTAGTCCGTGTGATTGATCTCTATTAAATATATATCTGTTTGGCGGCGGAGAATTTATTCTCTTGCTTAACGCCCTTCTCTGAGACGTACGAGCTCAGGGGTTATATATTGATGGATATCAATCGCATGGAGTGAATTGCCTGTGTGGCATGCCTAAGTGGCAAATGAACAAGGCTTCTGTTGAAAAGCAAAGTCTTGTGGTTGATGATCGAAGCAAGGCCTTTGTGGCGTAGCTTTGTGTAACGTTTACTTCGCGAGTTTCACACCTGGTATGAACCAAAAACGGGAGACGGACCTCAGGGGGGACATGCGTTTTCTTTCTAGTTATGAGTGGCGTCAGTGCTTGAACTGGCTGACGAGTTTGACTCATGTCGATATTGCTTATTATTACTTGCTGAAAAGCGAGGCGCCTCGTGATATCGGTTTCGGCCGATGCTTCTGGTCGGCTGACGGGCCAGGCTTACGCCCCAAAGGGCGGAGAAACGTATTGTTCAGGCATTATAATCCACATCGGTGGACCGGCCCTGACGATCCAGGGGGCAGTTGCGGCTGTTCCTGAGGGGCGGACTAGAGCGTCTCGAATCGGTTGAGGATCTTGCCCCTAGCCTCGGTTCATACCATAAATGATAACCCAACTTCCAATACGACATTTGCGGTTTTAATTGTAGAACTAGTATGGCGACATGATATATGGTACCCATGCCGCCTATGATTAATACTTATGATTTGAAGTTGTTTTATACACTATGCACTTATAATAGTATCAAACGATTTGTTTTAAACGTATCAAGCATTCTTTGGCTGTTATAAGGGAAAACCCTATCCTCGGCTGCGTTGCATTGTGTGATGGGACCTGGGTCTTATAACAGCTTCATTTTTCTTTATTTAGCATTGCGCTGTTTGTTTTATGCACTGGTATTCTTGGGAGGAAACCCGTTCCGTGTTATACGGCGTGGTCCCTTGATTTACCTAACTTTAAAATAAAGATTAACTGTTTTAGTTCTCACACCAGTCACATGACTGACCTGGAGTTTATTGTTTTAACCTAAACTCTGGGTGCCCTTATTTTGACATGGGCAGCTAGTAGTTTTGGTTTTGCAGATTTATATTCACAGGATCCTGGTTTACAGCTGGAACGATATCCGGAAAGCTTTGTATCCGTATATTTCCTTCTAGTTGTGTATTGTATTATTTTCCGCTGCGATGTATTTAAATGTAATTTAAATCTCTGATATTTCTGTGTAATATTCTTTTATACTCTGTATATTCTTGTATTCTGATGCATTGTTGTAATATGCAATGAAATGTTCTTCTGTATGTGTTCTGTTGTGGCTTGTTCTCGAACTATCCGTCGCTTTCCTTTACGGGGAAGTTACGGGTTTTCACAAACCACTTGACTGCCCCTACAAATTTGGGCACCCAAGAGTTTAGGGAAAACATAGAAAAATAAACTCTGGGTCAGCCATGGGACTGGTGTGAGTAAACGATTTTAAACAGCTTGATTTTTAAGTTTGAAAATCTTTTCGAAAGAAAGGATAATTATAAGACCAAATCCACACATAAATACGGACGGTTTTACCTTACAATGACCTAAAAGATTTTTGAAATCATATATATCATCTGACATTATGATAGTACAAATAAATATCAATCTGGTGGAACGCTTCCATCTCACGCTCAATATACATATTATACAATCAAAACCGCGAGCGCTTATTGAAGATTTGATTCCGACTATGACAAGGTATGGAACCACCTGCCGATAGTTTATCTCTAGAGGCGAATACACAGGGTTCAACAGGAATGTCTTGCAACCCGGCCCACACATGACTGACCACTCATTTCACTTAAGTGTATCGAATGTATATCACCAATGGTTGGGATCAGCAACCGTTTCCCCAAAAAGGGACAACATCTAAATAGATTAACGAAGAAAAAAAAGAATTTCTCCAGATAGGTGATTATACATCCTAATGGGAGCAACCCACATAGCCATGTTGCCTGCCCGATTTTTTTCATTTCCCGGTTGTTGAGGCTTGAGGTTAGAGTTCACCTTTAGAACATCTGGTCATCATTCACTTCGAATGTCACATTGTCATATCCGTCGAATCACTAATTAACGTTCGCAAAAATACTCTGGGTGTTAGCTAGCACCTAACAGAAGTACGTTGGCAAAAATCAATGTACGTGATTCTTAAGAAATACTCTGTCAGACATTCATCCATACAAGTCATCTAGGAACAGGATGAACCGAAGGCACTCTCCCACTGCATCCAATATAGGAATCACCCATAGATCAGTAGCGAATAGTCCTTGCAACCCGTAGATTCCAACAACGATAGAATCACAGCTTATCTCTGCTTGCAAGGCAGAGAATATTAGTGGTCCTTCCGTTTATGAAGATCCACGGTCTTCGAATGCTTTAAATCGTATAATCGTCCCTGCAAGTTAGTTTAAGAATCGTAAAATTAGCTCGATGTGGTTTTGGGTTCAGTTCCCATCCCAGTCTCTTCAAACTAATGCGTTTGATGGTTGGCGTTTTATCTAGCAAATTTAAACAATGTAATTGAGTAAACAGTTTATACATATTATTTTATAATCAATATGATTGTCCTGGCATGTTTATTCACATTAATTAACTTGCGAAAGTTTCAATTCTAATTTTAGAACAGTAACCGATATCAGATAATTAAAATATAATATAATGTGTTAACGTTTAATTTCAACAAATCTAGATTGATCACTTCATAGCATAATTGATGATTCACAATAGATATTTATCACAACCATAACAATTAATAATGATTTTTCGTTTAATAACAAACTTAATATCAGTTTGAAATATACGATATCGGGTAACAACAAATTCCACTTTATATTTATTTTCATTCCTTTGGAATCAATTTCTTTTTATTATGCTTTTATTTCAATCGTTATAGAATATAAGTGAATACATAACTATAGAAGACTCAAACTAAATCTTAGATGATGGCATCTAATTATGTAAGTATGGTAACTCTGTGTTTTCCCAATCCCTTCCCCTTGTTTTATTTACTATTTGCTTCCATTTCAACAACTTTTGATTAATGTATATTTAGTTAAATAAAACGCAATTCCTTGCCTATTTACAATCCAATGTTTTATGCACATATCGAAATTTCATGGTCATTCATTGTGAACTATTAATTCTTTATTTACATCTAAATAATATTCATATCTTAAAAGAGTTTTAAAATCTTAAAACAACATTTAATTGAAACTTCCTTTTTTCTTATTTTAGGCTTGAAGCCCAAAAGCCCCCAAATCAGCCCATCTTATTTTAACATACCCAATGCCACCACTCTATACCCACATTTCTTATTTCTCTAAATATTTATAAATATATAGATTAAACAAACTCTATATTATAACAAACCATATATTATTATTTTTCCTTTTTAGTTCAGCCCAAAGCCCAGTTAAACAGCCCATGTCCCCCTTTGTTTTCTTGGCCCGTTCCCCTCTTTTCTTTTATTTGCCTACATCCGTGCCAGGCAAGCTCCAATCAACGAAAAAGAAATCTCCTGGCAAGTGAAACAATGTCCTGCCCAAACTTGTTCCCTCACTTTTGGTTCCAACCCTCATGCCATGGCAAGTCATAACATACAGGTTTGGCATCATCAAACTGAAGATCAAAACGCCTCACTCTTCTCCTTGCTGCTTGCGATCCCCAGGCTAAACATTGGCTATCAATGTATTAAAAGGTTTGTCTACATTGTTATTTATTTTCCAGCTAAAATGTCTTCATCTCGCCTGTTCCTATTCAGTATATTATCTAAAACTATCCCGTCATTTATAGTGGCAATTTTTTTTGTCTTTAATCACTACATATCCACATTTTCAGTTGCACCAATAAATAGTCCCAACTGATGCCTCGCAACTCTCAGTGCTTCTCTTTCCTCTTTTTTTATTTTCTTATTCTTCCCTTTATATATATATATATATATGCTATTGTTCATCTCCACAGTGCACAACGTGCACTGTGCACATACATCGTCGCATCACTGATGATCTCACCCCCTCGACCTTTACCACGATTGTTTTTATCTCCACTGAAACTTCTCCCATTCCCATAACCCGCATTTCACCTTGGTTTCCAATTTGTCTGGTTTGGACGAACTTTGTCCATTTATGAAAAAATCCTACGACAACTCTGTTTTGTGTAAACTACCCAGCTAAGCTTCTCCTTTAGTTATGTATACATTATTTAATTTCAATGGATTTAAATTTTATTTGCTTCTCCTTTGTTCGTTATGTTGACCTTCTCATTATTTGCGTTTTATTCTTAAATCAACCATATCATCTCTTTAATCAACCCAAACTTCATTAGTTAATGCATCAACACATTTCACCAATATTTTCCCAGTTCTTTTCTTTCTCCTTCCCAATGCTCTACTGTCCTTCTGCTCTGTGCATGACATGCTGATACACGTGCACCGCTGACAGTCTCGCATGCTCGAAAATCTTCACAACCGCCTTCAACTCTTCTCACCTCATTCTCGACCCACATATTCATTTTCGTCAATCGAGTAGAATTTTGGACCTTCAACATGATGTTCTTCAAACAGCCCTTACCAAAGTCGTCTTCCCTTGCCGTTGTCAAGTCCAGTCTATTAGAGAAAATAATCGTTCACTATATCACTTTATACAAAATGAACAACCCACATCATATTGGGCTTAATGGGCTTGTACCAAGTCTTTCTTATTTGATACTATATAAACCATAGCTACCGTGTAATAATTATTCTATTCAGTTCATTCCATACACAGTTTTATATTCTCAAATTTCTTACATGGTATCAGAGCCACATTGCCCAACGGCATTTACCAAAATACATCACCGCTAATCAAAAAGAAGCAGTAGCATTTAGTCTCCTCAGTTTATGCAATTTTGCATTCATCATCGGAGAGCTACCCATCTCTGATCATCGCACAGCGCCTGTTCTTATCAATATTGTGCATGCCAGGCTGGAATCTTGTTCTCAGCGGCTACTACAATCTTTCTGGTCATCAGAGATTTTCCCCATCTCATCATTTGACTTCTTGATGCAAAGAGTGCTAATTCTTGCATTCAAAAGAATGCAAGAATCACCTCTGCACCATCTGTTCTTCAATCGTTTTCGTTCGTGTTGGCTGCCATTGATTAACTGACCTCGCCACACACTTTACCTGCCATTCGTTCACCATGACCGGATCAAGCATTGATCAATCAACGACAAATTCTGGAATAGGCAGTGCTGAACCGCCTGCAGCCCCTCTGACCCTTATTAAACCAAAGAGCCAACTCATTACGATTCCTCTTGATGAAGAGAACTTTCTTTTATGGAAATTCCAAATTGAAACAGCCTTGAAGGGGTATGACCTTCAAGATTATGTCAATGGAACTAAATCTGTGCCACCTGCCATGATAATCAACAAAGATGGTCAAATGATCAGCAATCCTGCATATACACATCACCAAAAACAAGACAGTCTTTTATCATCTTGGCTGGTTTCATCTATCAATGCAAACTTGCTGTCTCAAGTGATAGGTTGCACTACTTCACATGAAATATGGAGTACAATACAACAAATTTTCAATTCTCAGTCAGCTGCAAGAATCATGCATTATAGAAGGGAGTTTCAGAATTCAAGAAAAGGTGATATGTTTATGAGGGAGTACATTTCTAAGGTCAAAACCCTATGTGACAAACTCAAAGCCGTGGGGCATCAAATCTCAGACAGTGAACAGATTCTGACATTGACTAATGGGTTAGATGAGGAATATGAATCACTCGTCACATATATTGCTACACAATCTGTCCTACCAGACTTGCAGTCTGTTTACTCAGCATTACTAGCACATGAAGGTAGGGTAGAACAAAGAAAAACTACTCAAAATGATTTTAGCATAAATCTTGCCTCGACATCAAAGAACCCCAATCAATCAAAAGGCTTACCTGGTTTTGGCAGAGGCAATAACCAGGGACAGAGAGGAAATGCAAACCAGAGAGGGAGAGGACGAGGCAGATCCAACAATGCACCAAGAATCAAATGCCAAATTTGTGACAAACCTGGTCATGGGGCAAACAGATGTTATTTTAGATTCAATACTGATATAAATAATCCTCAGCAGACATATTTTAACCAAAGAAATGCCAATGTTAACTTGGCACAGGCAAATCAGATTAGATCCAATACAGAAACTTCAGCCATGTCAAGCAATACTGATGATACAAGCAAAAATGAGGATATTAATAGTGAGGACTGGTTTCCAGACTCTGGAGCAACCAACCATATTACAAATAACCTGCATAACCTGAATCTTGGAAATAAAAATTACTCAGGTACGCAAGTCATTTACACATGTAATGGTGAAACCATGAATATATCACACACTGGAACAGGTTTTGTTAAAGGAAGAAGAAAACTGTTTCTTAATAATTTACTTAGGGTACCTAATGTCAAGAAAAACCTGATCAGTGTGTCTCAATTCACAAATGACAATAATGTATATTTTGAGTTTCACCCTACCTACTGTCTTGTTAGAGACTCTCTAAACAAAAACATTTTACTACAGGGTAAATTGGAAAATGGCTTATACAGGTTCTGCAGTATGCAATCAAAACAGGATCATGACAATAGTAATTGGTGTTGTAATGCTAGCATTCAATTCTCTGATATTAGTGATGTTGATGATTCTGTAAATTCTAATTGTAATATCTCTAGTAATGACAATGACATGATTAATTCTGATAATTCTAAAATCAATGATATTAGCAGTGATCTTGACATTTGGCATTATAAGCTCGGTCATCCTAGTTATGACATTGTGACAAGAATTTTAAACGAAAATAAAATTGCTTACAACCACATACCTATTTCTGGTCCTTGCACACATTGTCAAATTGGCAAAAGCCATAAATTACCTTTCAGCAGATCAAAAACCGTTTACAGCAACCCACTTGAATTGATAACAGCAGACCTATGGGGTCCTGCACCAGTATCCTCAAGACAAGGCCACAGGTATTATTTATCTATTGTAGATGCATGCACTAGATATACATGGATTTTCTTTCTAAAAGCCAAGTCTGAGACACATAAAGTTATGCTACAGTTCATTAATTTCATAGAAAAACAAATGAGCTGTAACATAAAGGCAATACAAACAGATGGAGGAAGTGAGTTTTTCCCTTTAAAAGGCCATTTTAACAGCAAAGGGATCATTCACAGAACCACTTGCCCCTACACATCTGAACAGAATGGCATTGTAGAAAGAAAACATAGACATATAACTGAAACTGGACTGACTTTACTATCTAAGGCTTCTATGCCAATGAAATACTGGAATGAGGCTTTTGAAACTGCTGTATACTTGATAAACAAAATGCCTACAAAGATCTTGCAATTCAAATGTCCTCATGAGATGTTATATAATAAGAAACCAGACTATAGTATCATGAGAACATTTGGATGCTTATGTTTCCCATGTCTCAGACCATACAACAATCACAAATTATCCCTCAGATCAAGCAAATGTACCTTTATGGGCTACGGCAACAATCAGAAAGGATACAAATGCATGAATGATCAGGGAAAAATTATAATTTCTCGACATGTTGTGTTTAATGAGCATGTGTTTCCTTTTTTAGGAAAGAAAGACACAAACAAACGGGTTAATGATCAACCAAGAGTTCTAATAGAGACTATACCAACCTTGCATGAATGGACAACACATACAGACAGAAATGAAGGAGCTAAACCTACATCAGCCACCTTAACTGGTTCTAGCACTAGATCAGAATACAGCTCAAGTGACCACATGACAGACGATGACCTACCTCAGAATCATGAGATGAACAGCCAAGAAAGTAATGGAAATGACACCACTACATCAGAAGTCAGCAGCAGTGACACTGAAGAGCCACAACAACAGCCTAAACACCACATGATTACTAGAGCCAAAAGTGGTATTTTCAAGCCAAAAATCTACAATGCTACCAATAAGGACAGAAAGGACACTAAGCAGATAACTGAGCCAGTTACATATGAGCAAGCAACAAAACACAAGGAATGGTGTGATGCCATGGATGAAGAATACAAAGCATTAGTCAAAAATGAAACATGGAGTCTAGTCGAGCCACCCAAAAACAAAAACATTGTTGGGTGTAAATGGACTTTCAAATTGAAAAAGGATGCTGATGGGAATGTATACAAACATAAGGCAAGGTTAGTAGCAAGGGGATTTTCTCAGCAATATGGGTTTGACTTCAATGAGACATTTTCACCAGTGGTCAAACCTACTACAATCAGAATAATTCTAAATATAGCACTCAATAATGATTGGAATATTAGACAGTTGGATGTGTGCAATGCATTCCTAAATGGTGAGTTAAATGAAGATGTATACATGAGACAACCAATGGGTTACACATGCATAGGCAAGGAGAATCATGTTTGCAAGCTGCATAAGGCAATTTATGGGTTAAAGCAAGCTTCCAGAGCATGGTATATGAGACTCAAAGGTACACTTACAAGTCTGGGATACAAAGCTACAGCATCAGATAACTCTCTATATACAAGGATCACCAAGCAAAGCACTACATACATTCTGGTATATGTAGATGACATTTTGGTGACAGGAAGTGATCAGACTGAAATTAACAAAGTTGTGGATCAACTAAATAAACATTTTGCCATCAAAGATATGGGAGAGGTAACCTACTTCCTAGGGATACATGTGCAAAGAAAATCCCATTCAGAGATATTCCTTTCACAAAAGAAATATGCTACAGACATTCTTATAAGAGCAAACATGGACAAAGCCAAGTCTATTGCTACACCTATGATAAGCAACTTTCGTCTATCTAAACATGAAGGTGAAGTCATGGAAGATTGTAAACAATATCGTAGCATAGTGGGTGCACTTCAGTATTTAACTATAACCAGACCAGAGATTAGCTACAGTGTTAATAAAGTATGCCAATTCATGGCTAACCCACTTAACAAACATTGGATTGCTGTCAAACGAATTCTACGATACTTACAGGGTACTATAGACTATGGCATAATCATACAAAAAGGAAAAGACATTAACCTGAACGCTTACAGTGATGCAGATTGGGCCAATGACCCAGATGACCGACGATCAACTTCAGGCTACTGTCTGTTCATGGGACCCAATCCCATCTCTTGGTGTACAAAGAAGCAAGCCACCGTATCTCGATCCAGCACTGAAGCGGAGTACAGGGCCATAGCTTCGACTACAGCAGAAATTATCTGGGTGGAAGCCCTAATTAAAGAATTAGGATTTCAATTCTCGAAGAAACCGAGACTCTGGTGTGATAATAAGAGCACTGTTTCTCTCTCAATGAACCCCATACAACATTCGAGGACAAAGCACATCGAGATCGATCTTCATTTCGTCAGAGAGAAGACTGAAGTTGGAAGACTCGAAATTAGACACATACCAGCGTTCTACCAAACGGCTGACATACTAACCAAGGCTTTATCAAGACATAATTTTGAGAGACTACGCGGAGAGCTTAAAGTTTTCAATGGCGGCGCAGATATCTCAAGAGGAAAGAAACCCTAGTTCATTTTGAGGCGGCGTATTAGAGAAAATAATCGTTCACTATATCACTTTATACAAAATGAACAGCCCACATCATATTGGGCTTAATGGGCTTGTACCAAGTCTTTGTTATTTGATACTATATAAACCATAGCTACCGTGTAATAATTATTCTATTCAGTTCATTCAATACACAGTTTTATATTCTCAAATTTCTTACACAGTCACCACCGTATCCCAACCATTCAAGGCCAATACTCTTCCCTTCCAAATCCCCCTGCATACTTAGCCTTATAGCTTACTTTAGACGACACAGTTCGTCACTGTCCTATGCCTAACCCAAAAAATACACCACCCTATCTCGACTCAATTCTCACCACTTGCCAAATTAATTTTTTATTTATAATTGTTAAAATATACTCACTACATTACTGAACAGCTTCCAGGTTTTAAACCCAGTCTATCGTTTACTGGGAATGTTGATAAACTAAGGACACCAGTAAAACTTGCAGTTTGATACTAGTAGGTTTGTCAGCAATTCAATACTTGAAAATTGAGAAAGTGCAATTTAAGATCACAGCTCAAAAATGACATATTTCTAAAACTGCATGGGTTATTTAGTCGGTCATGTTGTGTCTAAATGACAGCCTATCACATAGGTATCAAGCGACAGGTTTATCAATCAGAGTCTATACAAATTGTTGTATATGAATGGTACAAGAGCAATGAATCTTGCTCTAAACTACATGCAGAAAGGAGTATGTAATAAACCGAAAGGACTGCCAATGGTATGTCATTTATTTATTTTCTATCATGATTTACTGTTATGCATTTGCTTTACATCCATTGTGTTTTTAACAATGGTTTTTACTGATTTGTTCAAGTCACGTTAATAGTTTAAGTATGAACTGTCTATAATCTTAACACACCCCAGGCACCCACCAAGATGTCAAATAAAGCAACACTTTATGTGTCTTACTCACCAGTCAAAAAAATAAAACAAAATTAAACACTTAAACTTATTTTACTTAATACAGCTGCTGTTTTGTTTTTCTTTCTTCAAAATCCTCTGTTCTAATCTATTATTTTCAGCATTATATCTTTAAACAACATTAATGTTTGAATCGAATTTGAGGGATATATATGAACACACAACTAGTTTGGATCTACTAGGATAAACAATAACCGCCATGGGGTTTTCAAGTGTTTGCTCACAATGCATGACGTGGTGTTTGGCAATATATATACATATATATACATACATACGTGTATATATATATACGTATGTATATATATATATACACGTATGTATGTATATATATGTATATATATATTCATGATAAATCAAACCATAGAGAGAAATCCATAATATCCAATCACATGAATGGAGGCACAATCATTAGTATATACGTATGGATGTAAGTTGAATCATAACAAAAGATTTCCTGAATTTATAAAGGAAAGAGATTTGCAAGGAGTTTACTCACTATGCAAAGATCCTGTCGACTTTCCTTTTTCCTTTACCCACTTTTGTTTTAGAATTTAGTGCCCTATTTACCCTTGAGTCGTCTAGTAATTTCGGCCATTTCCATTTTCAGTATCTTCTCATTGTATTCATTTTTTGCGAGTGAACTTAAGTGTGTGTGTTTGTATAAATTTTGCTGTGTATTTATAGATGAAAATATTTTGGTTTCAAGTGAGGTAGGTGTTAATATATATATATATATATATATATATATATATATATATATATATATGTATGTATGTATGTATGTATGTGTATAGCAGCCAATTCAGGTGGGGCGAGTGTGATATTTGATTGAAGAGAGGTTTGCTAAGGGTCTTTTCTCTTTATATTTCCCAGGCAAATACGCATTTATATCAGTCACAACTGAACTATACATACACACACGAAACCATGTGCTAGTGGTTATAGGAACCAAGCTTATATAGGTTAGGCAATAGGATGTGTATGTTAGTAGTGATAGAATTGCCTATATATGCAGCAATCTACATGAATGATATGTGAGGTACAATTCAAATCAAGATACTTGCAGACTTCGATCCTAAGTAATATATTTATGCCATGTTCCTAGCTGCAAACCGTATTTATAGGCATGTACTATATATATAATAACAATTCAAGTTTTGGTACCCATGTAAACAAGTTCACTTGCTATACACAGATTCATGTTCCTAGTTTCTTTTCCCATCTCATGCTAGGCTGGCTTTACTAGTGATAGTGTGGACTGACTCTACATGGTGGTGAGATGTTATACGTTGTAGCTATGAAAGGGATGCGTTATATACATAGGTGCAGTAGCTATGTAAATGAGGTGATGTTGAAGATGTACCCTCCTATTAAATGCTTCTAGCTTTTGTCCTAAGCAAACACTCCATACATGTGCTTGCTGCAAATATGCACATGTATATGTATTATATATACACACACAAAGGTCCATCTTTAGTTCCTAGTTTCCATGCAAGATCAAATCAATGGTTTTGGTGCAAAAAGTGTACAAGCATGTTCTTTGGGTATTTACAACTTACTTAGCATCTAAGGCAAAACAGCACATTAAATGCTCATGATCTATATGTACAGTCATCGACATCTGTATGCCTTCTTTTGTACTTCGATGTGAGGTATCACTTCGTGTTCTTGCAGCATGTGTTGTATGTATTAATAAACCATTCGTAGCAACAAAGCACATAACACTTACAAATAGATCGGATCATGTCCTTATAAATCTCATGAAATGTCAAATCCTATTGTATTTAGCTAAATCAATCACCACTATAGTCTATACATTATATATTAAAAAAATTAGTCTGGAAATTGGGTCGTTACAATCTACCCCCTTAAAAGAATTTCGCCCCCGAAATTAAAGAGCAACGAGGAGATTCTAGTTAAATTCAAAATTGTAGACTTAAATCAAAACATATACCTGGGTCATCCCCTAACAATTTCAACAACCGAGGCATACAAAGCACACAAAATATCTCACAATGTAATCAAAACGTTCAATACACACATCAACAATTAGTTATCAATCACAGCCGTTTTCATTACTAGAAATATCTGTTATTATAGTTGAAAACATTTCAACTTTCTCATTCACGCGTTACTATCCTTCATTAGGTCTTGACCATTGATTGGTAAGAGAATAAAACTCTAAGTACCAACCCCGAAGACCGAAATCAACATTAGATCAACTCTCAGAAAATTATTCAACTCAACCAATCTCTAGTCAGGTTCCAATTTCTTAACTCCATATCTATATTCCTTATCAACCCATATTGCCCCATTTTTCATTAAAATGTCCTTGTTTATATTTGGGAAATAAATCCCAAACCTTATCTAAATATTGAATCAAACTTGTTCAACCATATTCATCAGCTTCAAATTGTTTTTTCAAACTTCAATCTTGATTAATTCCATTCTACTTAACTTAATCCTGTGTTCTAGTTAAATTTTCTAATTCCGGAATCTTAACTCCTATTTTTGGTCTAAAACAGTTTGAAATCAAATAACTCTATTCCACTATAACTTTAAAACCTTCGAGTTATTCTAAAACATTCTTTTTTTCTCAAACATTTTTCCAAGTTGTCTTATTTGTATATTTTATTATCTATACAGATTCAATTTGGTTAATCATATAACCATTTCAATTTTATAATCTGATACCAGATTATAATAGCAGCCAATAATGATTTCAAAAAATTATTCTTTTTATATCAAAATATAATTTTGAGTAAAATTATTTCATTTACCCAACTTTTAAAAATAATAACGTGTTGAATTACTCTGTTCAAGGGTTAAGAAACACTTTTCGATTTAGTGTCTAGCCACTTTATCGACCAGGATTCATAAACCTCTTGACACACCAATCAACACAATATAAAACCGTTTTCATATAATTTACAAATACGCGCTCGTATAAATACACTCAAACTTAATCTAGGGTATTACTAACCCTATCTCTATCGAGTTACACCACAGATCCAAGGTTATTACTAAACCTCTGCTCTGATACCAACTGTAACGACTCGAAAATTTCAGATCCTGATTATCAATACTAATACAAATCATGTATCACATATCAAATACTAGAAATTAAAATATCGTTAATAGAAAGAAGTTAGAGAATGAGAAATAGAAAGAAAAAAAGTTAGAATAGAATAAAAAGAATATAATACAACAGAATCATAGTAGATACGAATCTCACAGCGGAACTGAATAAAATATATTATATAACATCTTGAAATTCAAAACTGTATTTACTTACATAGATTATCAGAGTACAACACATACATAACACAGCGGAAATTAAATCGATATATATAATGTTGAAGGCCCTGCTCTAAGCTCCTTCAAGTGAATCTGTAAAATCCTCAAACCACTTGACTGCCCGTACAAATTTGGGCACCAAAGAGTTTAGGGAAAACACAGAAAAATAAACTCTGGGTCAGTCATGGGACAAGTGTGAAAATAATTTTAATCAGCTTGATTTTTAAGTTCGAAGATCTTTTTGAAAGAAATGATAATTGTAAGACCAAATCCACACATAAATACGGGCGGTTTTACCTTGTGATGACCTAAAACATTTTTGAAATCATATATATCATCTGACATTATGATAGTGTCTAAATACAAATAAATATTAATCCAGCGAAACAATTTCATCTCATGCTCCACATATATAGTATACAATCAAAATCGCGGGCACTTATTGAAGATTTGATTCTGACTATGATAAGGTATGGAACCACCTGCCGATAGTGTATCTCTAAAGGCGAATATACTGGGTTTAAAAAGAATGTCTTGCAACCCGGCCCACACATAACTGACAACTCATTTCGCTTGAGTGCATCGAATGTATATCACCAATGGTTGGGATCAGCAACCGTTTCCCAAAAAAGGGACAACATCGAAATAGATTAAAGAAGAAAAAAAAAGAATTTCTCTAGATAGGTGATTATACATCCTAATAGGAGCGACTCACATAGCCATGGTGCCTGCCCGATTTTTGTCATTTCCCGGTTGTTGAGGCCTGACGTTAGAATTCACCTTTAGAACATCTGGTCATCATTCACTTTGAATGTCATATTGTCAGATCCGTCAAATCACTAACTGATGTTCCCAAAAATACTCTGGGTATTAGCTAGCACCTAATAGAAGTACGTTTGCAAAAATCAATGTACATGATTCTTAAGAAATACTCTGTCAGACATTCATCCATACAAGTCATCCAGGAACAGGATGAACCGAAGGCACTCTCCTACTGCTTCCAATATAGGAATCACCCTATAGATCAGTAGCGAATAGTCCTTGCAACCCGTAGATTCCAACCACGACAGAATCACAGCTTATCTCTGCTTGCAAGGCAGAGATTATTAGTGGTCCTTCCATTTATGAAGATCCATGGTCTTCAAATGCTGTAAATCGTATATTCGCCCCTGCAACTTAGTTTAAGAATCATAAAATTAGTTCGAAGTGGTTTGGGTTCAGTTCCCATCCCGGTCTCTTCAAACTAATGCGTTTGATGGTTGGCGTTTTAACTAGCAAATTAAACAGTGTAGATGAGTAAACAGTTTATACATATTATTTTATAATCAATATGATTGCCCTGGCGTGTTTATTCACATTAATTAACTTGCGCAAGTTTCAATTCTAATTTTAGAATAGTAACTAATATCAGACAATTAAAATAAAATAAAACGTGTTAACGTTTAATTTCAACAAATCTAGATTGATCACTTCATAGCATAACTGATGATTCACAACAAACATTTATCACAACCATAACAATTAATAACGATTTTTCGTTTAATAAAAAACTTAATATCAGTTTGAAATATGCGAACAAATTCCACTTTATATTTATTTTCATTCCTTTAGAATCAATTTCTTTTTATTATGCTTTTATTTCAATCGTTATAGAATATAAGTGAATACATAACTATAGAAGACTCGAACTAAATATTAGATGATGGCTTCTAATTATGTAAGTATGATGATTCTACGTTTTCCCAATCCCTTCCCCATGTTCTATTTATTATTTACTTCCATTACAACAACTTTTAATGGATGTATATTTAGTTAAATAAAACGCATTTCTTGGCCCTTTTACAGTCCAATGTTTTACGCACATATCAAAATTTCATGGTCATTAGTTGTAAACTATTAATTCTTTATTTGCATCTAAATAATATTCATATCTTAAAAGAGTTTTAAAATCTTTAAAACGTCATTTAATTGAAACTTCCTTTTTTCTTATTTTAGGCTTGAAGCCCAAGAGCCTCCAAATCAGCCCATCTTCTTTTAACATACCCAATCCACCACTCTATACCCACATTTCTTATTTCTCTAAATATATATAAATATATGGATTAGACAAACTCTATATTCTAAAAAACCATATATTATTATTTTTCCTTTTTAGTTCAGCCCAGAGCCCAGTTAAACAGCCCATGTCCCCCTTTGTTTTCTTGGCCCGTTCCCCTCTTTTTTATTATTTGCTTACATCCGTGCCAGGCAAATTCCAACCAACGAAAAAAGAAACCTCCTGGCAAGTGAAACACTGCCCTGCCCAAACATGTTCCCTCACTTTTGCGTTCCAACCCTCATGCCACGCCAAGTCATAAAATACAGGTTTGGCATCATCAAACTGAAGATCAAAACGCCTCACTCTTCTCCTTGCTGCTTGCGATCCCCACGCTAAACATTGGCTATGAATGTATTAAAAGATTTAGTTGCATTGTTATTTATTTTCCAGCTAAAACTTCTTCATCTCGCCTGTTCTTGTTTAGTATATTATCCAAAACTATCCCGTGGTTTACTATGGCGAAACAAATTTGTCTTTAATCAGTACATATCCACATTTTCAGTTGCACCAATAAATAGTCCCAACTGATGCCTCGCAACTCTCAGCACTTCTCTTTCCTCTTTTTTTTTTATTTTCTTAATCTTCCCTTTATATATATGTTGTTGTTCATCTCCACAGGCACAACGTGCACTGTGCACATACACCGTCGCATCACTGATGATCTCACCCCCTCGACCTTCACCACAATTGTCTTTATCTCCACTGACACTTCTCCCATTCCCATAACCGCATTTCACCTTGGTTTCCAATTTGTCTGCTCTGGACAAACTTTGTTCATTTATGCAAAAATCCTACGGCAACTCTGTTTTGTGTAAACTACCCAGCTAAGCTTCTCCTTTAGTCATGTATACAGTATTTAATTTAAACAGATTTAAATTTTGTTTGCTTCTCCTTTGTTCGTTATGTTGACCTTCTCATTATTTGCATTTGTTATTAAATCAACCATACAATCTCTTTAATCAATCCAAATTCCATTAGTTAACGCATAAACACATTTAACCAATATTTTCCCAACTCTTTTCTTTCTCCTTCCCAATGCTCTACTGTCCTTCTGCTCTGTGCATGACATGCTCGTACACGTGCACCGCTGACAGTCTCGCCTCCTCGAAAATCTCCACAACCGCCTTCACCTCTTCTCACCTCATTCTCGACCCACATATTCATTTTCTTCAATCGAGTAGAATTTTGGACCTCCAACAGGAAGTTCTTCAAACTGCCCTTATCAAAGTCATCTTCCCTTGCCGTTGTCAAGTCCAGTCACTACCGTATCCCAACCATTCAAGGCCAATACTCCTCCCTTCCAAATCCCCCTGCATACGTAGCCTTATAGCTTACTTTAGACGACACAGTTCGTCACTGTCCTATACCTAACCAAAAACAGTACATAACCCTATCTCGACTTAATTCTCACCACTTGCCAAAGTAAAATCTTTATTTATAATTGTTAAAATATACTCACTACATTACTGAACGGCTTCCTGGTTTTAAACCCAATCTATCGTTTACTGGGAATGTTGATAAACTAAGGACACCAGTAAAACTTGCAGTTTGATACTAGTAGGTTTGTCAGCAATTCAACACTTGAAAATTGAGAAAGTGCAATTTAAGATCACAGCTTAAAAATGACATATTTCTAAAACCGCATAGGTTATTTAGTCGGTCATGTTGTGTCTAAATGACAACCTGTCACATAGGTATCAAGCGACAGGTTTATCAAATCCGAGTCTATACAAATTGTTGTATATGAACGGTACAAGAGCAATGAATCTAGATCTGAACAACATGCAGAAAGGAGTATGTAATAAACTGAAAGGACTGCCAATGGTATGTCATTTATTTATTTTCTATCATGATTTACTGTTATGCATTTGTTTCACATCCATTGTGTTTTTAACAATGGTTGTTACGGATTTCTTCAAGTCACGTTAACAGTTTAACTATGAACTGTCTAATCTTAACACACGTCAGGACCTACCAAGATGTCAAATAAAGCAAACTTAATGTGTCTTACTCGCCAATCAAAAAAATAAAACAAAATTAAACACTTAAACTTATTTTACTTAATACAGCTGCTATTTTGTTTTTCTTTCTTCAAAATCCTCTGTTCTAATCTATTATTTTCAGCATTATATCTTTAAACATCATTAATGTTTGAATCAAATATGAGGGATATATATGCACACACAACTAGTTTGGATCTACTAGGATAAACAATAACCGCCATGGGGTTTTCAAGTGTTTACTCACAATGCATGACGTGGTGTTTGCCGATATATATGTGTGTGTGTATATATATATATATATATATATATATATATATATATATACACACACACATACATATAATCATGATAAATCAAACCATATAGAGAAATCCATAATATCCAATCACATGAATGGAGGCACAATCATTAGTATATATGTATGGATGTAAGTTGAATCATAACAAAAGATTTCCTGAATTTATAAAGGAAAGAGATTTGCAAGGATTTTACTCACCATGCATTGATCCTGTCGACTTTCCTTTTTCCTTTTTCCTTTACCCACTTTTGTTTCCGAATTTAGTGCCCTGTTTACCCTTGAGTCGTCTAGTAATTTCGACCATTTCCATTTTCAGTATCTTCTCATTGTATTCATTTGTTTGAGAGTGAACTTATGTGTGTGTATTTGTATAAATTTTGCTGTGTATTTATAAATGAAAATATTTTGGGTTCAAGTGATGTAGGTGTTAATATATATATATATATATATATATATATATATATGTATATGTATATGTATGTGTGTGTGTATAGCAGCCAATTCAGGTGGGGTGAGTGTGATATTTGATTGAAAAGAGGTTTGCTAAGGGTCTTTTCTCTTTATATTTCCCAGGCAAATACACATTTATATCAGTCACAACTGAAGTATACATACACAAATGAGACCATGTGCTAGTGGTTATAGGAATTAGGCTTATATAGGTTAGGCAATAGGATGTGTATGTTAGTGGTGATAGAATTTCCTATATATGCAGCAATCTACATGAATGATATGTGAGGTACAATTCAAATCAAGATACTTGCAGACTTTGATCCTAAGTAATATATCTATGCCATGTTCCTAGCTGCAAACCATATTTATAGGCATGTACTATATATAATAACAATTCAAATTTTGGTACCCACGTAAACATATTCACTTGCTATACACAGACTCATATGCCTAGTTTCTTTTCCCATCTCATGCTAGGCTGGCTTTACTAGTGATAGTGTGGACTGACTCTACATGGTGGTGAGAGGTTATACGTTGTAGCTATGAAAGGGATGTGTTATATACATAGGTGCAATAGCTATGTAAATGAGGTGATGTTGAAGATGTACCCTCCTATTAAATGCTTCTAGCTTTTGTCCTAAGCAAACACTCCATACATGTGCTTGCTGCAAATATGCACATGTATATGTATTATATATACACACAAAGGTCCATCTTTAGTTCCTAGTTTCCATGCAAGATCAAATCAATGGTTTTGATGCAAAAAGTGTACAAGCATGTTCTTTGGGTATTTACAACTTACTTAGCATCTAAGGCAAATCAGCACATTAAATGGTCATGATCTATATGTACAGTCATTGGCATTTGTATGCCTTCTTGTGTACTTCCATGTGAGGTATCACTTCGTCTTCTTGCAGCATGTGTTGTATGTATTAATAACCCATTCGTAGCAACAAAGCACATAACACTTCCAAATAGATTGGATCATTTCCTTTTCAACCTCATGAAATGTCAAATCCTATTGTATTTAGCTAAATCAATCACCACTATAATCTATACATTATATATTAAAAAAATTAGTCTGAAAATTGGGTCATTACATATAAGGTTTAAAGTTTTTATCATAAAATCTTTAATTTGGTACCTTTTATGAAATAAGTAAGTGAATATTTAAATGTAATTTTTATAAGTAAAGTACCATGATTTGACTTTTTTTTCCCTAAAAAGGTAAGTTAAATATTTATATGTTATAATATAAAACTTGATGTGATCTTTGATTAATAAAAATATTCAAATAAAAATAATTAAATAAGGGGAAAATGAAACATAATTATTGACTTGATACACATTTTTTTATAAACTCGCCATCGCATGAATGAGAGGTACTCAGTAGTACATGGTATGTACTAATTTGGCTTAAAGAATGATACTTGAAATGACGCAAGGGCATGCTGGGCATTTTCTTTTAGTGTATTTTATTTCTATATATATGCAAAACCTCTTTTCTTCCTTCATTTTTTTTTTGCTTATTTTTTCTCAGTACTCCTCAAAATCATTTAATCAGCTAAATACACAAAAAGGGGCAAACTCAAATCGTAGAAAGTAGAAAGACAAAACGAAGAGGGAAATATATTTTACATTTCTATACCAAAACTAGAAAATTGAAAGAAAAAAGACAAAGAGGCAAAAGCCTGTAACATGAAGTGGGTAACAACATAAAGGGAAATCAAAATCAAATCAGGTAATTAATTTAAATGCCTAAAATAAAGTTGAATTCATTTCCTTCAATATAATTTTCATTTCAGTATGTGTTTAGAGTAATGGAGTTGGTATTGTGTTTAGACTAATGGAGTTGTTTTCGTGTGCTCAAGCAGTAGCAACAACCATGATCGAAGTGTATTTGACAACCATGGTTAGCAATGGTTCAATTTTGAGGCAGAGTTGAGCAAACTGGAGGATGGAAGGGGGTTCATGGCGGCATGAGGCATCGACATGCAAAATTTTGTGGGATTTCATGACAATTTTTGTTGCGCTAATTTTCGAGGTTTTCTCCTTTTGGTGAGACAATCGGATTTCGATCTGGTGGAGCGCACAGGAAGGCAACTATTCAGGCATGATGAGGAGGAGGTGGTGCATTTATTAGTGAGGTCGGTGTGAGCGTAGGGATGTCGGATGGAGGTGCAATGTGTGCAGTGCACGTATTTATGGTTACAGAAAAATTTGAAGAAGAAAGGGGGAAAGGAGGAGTAGAAGAATAGGGAAAGTTGCAAGTCAGTTAACACGTTTGTGTTGGGTATGTTGCATTAAGGTGAGATACTTATTTGCATAGCTGTGAAGACCGAACGATAAGTCAAACCGTGTTAGTGTAAGGTCCAAGGTTTTCGTTTCAATTGGCCAGACCGTGAGAACCGCGCTAATAGTTTATTTTTTAATTTTCTAATTGAAAGGTTAAATTATTTAAAATATAGTTAAAGTTTAACCAATTACGACGAACACTCTTGTCCAAACTGGTTAGAACACTTGGATGTTGCAAGTGGTCATGAGTGTTATTTTCGTCTTAAACCATTTGTCATGCAGTATGTTATATACTACCTAATTTTTATATAAAGTACCAATTTCAAAAAAAAAAAAAAAAAAAAAAAAAAAAAAAAAAAAAAAAAAACACTGTAGAATGTATTAAAATTTAAAATGGTTATTATTGAACATTTCATAACATATACTAATTGAAAT
Source organism: Allium sativum (assembly GCA_030737875.1). NCBI lineage: Eukaryota > Viridiplantae > Streptophyta > Magnoliopsida > Asparagales > Amaryllidaceae > Allium > Allium sativum. Next base: position 649,488,084 of record CM060909.1, read on the forward strand.
AATTATATAACAACTACTCACAGCAAAGTAGTAAATTTACTAACTTTTTATAACCAACGAGGATTAATTCAACATTAATTTGTAAAATGTACGCTAATAATGAATTATATCATCCAAAATTTAGTGGCAATTACTATGAAATCATTTGTTAAAATTATTATGTTAGAAATTGAAGAGTGAAGCGATCATTTTTTTTTCAAATTTGAAGAACAAACAGGTTCAAAGAAGTCGGTCAACAGTTTTTTTTAAAGGATTTTGAGGTTAAACCGCATGTTTATGCACATGCAAAGTTATTTCATTTTCAGATCTGTGACGCTCCAAGGTCGAAGATTAACCATGGTTGAATCGAGGTTGGGTTGGGTCTTTAAAACACTGCTTAATTGTTTAGTAATTATAAAGTATATTGGTTGGTGTCTAAAAATTAGATATCTGGATCATTTGGAATTCGATCGACGATTGAATTTTTCCTTTGAATTCGTATTAATGAGCCCGACATTGTAAGGTTGTTTGTGAATATATGTGGCTTATACATTTATGACATGTTTAAATGGGCATGATTTTGAATAATGTTATTTTAAATGGTAGCGATGTTAAAATCATACTTGTTAAATTTGTGTTATTTATTTAGCCAAATAAAATATTGTCAATAAATCGTGCAAATCACTATGCACATCTATTGAGCAGAATAAAACCTTGTTATGTGTTTGTTAAGTGTTAGTTTAAATTGTGAAATTTATTGCTCTTCATATTGACTGATATAGATTAAATAATTATTTAAATATTGATTGTGAACTGTTGTTTGTCAAAACCTTTGTATTTGCCATATTATTTGTGACATTGACATACGACTCCAATTAGATGTGAAAATTTATGCTAACTTATTTATGTACGCGTGATCGATACGCCTCAAATTTGGAACAAATTTTTAAATAGATGAAAATTCATTTCACTAAACATTACACAAAAAGCTTCGTTTTCGGTGGAGAAACCATAAATGGCGATAAGGTTTATTCTTTTCCTTCTCTTTTCTTCTCCTCGCACCCTAAACTCCTCAAAATCATTTCTATCCTCACTTCTTTCTTTACAAGCTCTCGTTTGCTCTCTCTCCTTGCTTTCGTAATATGTGGTTTCTCCCCTGATTATCTATACGTCACCTTTCAGATCTGAAGCTATTACCATGGAATCTTTTCTAAGCTCCTTTTTCGCTAAATTTTTCAACCTCATCTCTTCAACACACTTCTCCCTAAAATCGGCACTGACATCATACCCAACTCCGCGCTATGGCAATCTCAGGCAACTACTTGCCTTGCAAGTTCTTCAACTGGTGTCTGGTGGTCACGATGATTGTTGGGTGACAGTCACTAACGCCGAGAATCCTGGTGAGCAACAACTCCTTATAGGTTATTTTGTTTTCGTGTCTCGACATATGTGTCTATTATGGTACATTATGGTCTGTTTGGTCTCCAATGTTCACCATGATTTCATCTTGTCCGTAAATATGTCGGTTTTATGTTTTGGTAGGAGTCTGATTGTTGAGGTGTTTAGTTATCTCCTCTGGGTTTCTGGAGCTCTGCTCAATGTCAATTTTGCAATTGAATTGTGGTCCTTTCTTTCGCCATTGCTTGGATTAGTCCTCTTCGATTGCTATACACAAGAAGATACAGCTATGATTTTAGCTTTCATTCTCGGTGGAGTTTTGCCTGTCTGAGCAGTTTTTTTTCTTACATATTGGATTCACTGTGTATGTTGCTATATAATGCTCCATGTTCTCTGCATTTGTCTTATGTTATGTTTTGGTGCATGCATGTAATCAATTAGGCAATTGCTTTGCATTCGTGCTTAATGTCCTCTCGGGTTATCTTGAAAGTATGAAAATTCGTGGATGAAGTAATTTGTGCTTTATGTGAAGCCTATACAAGCTGGAAGTGGAGTGGTGGTTACTGTCAGGCTTCTGACATTGTCATGTTGCGTTTTATTTTGTGTGGGTCTAGAAATGTAATTGTTGTACTTGACATTGGTTGTGTACAATTGTAATTATGTACAGGTCATATGTGTTGTACTACCGCCCTGTGTGGTGTTCCTAGTAATATGTAGTCTAGTGAATAAGCTAGCTCCAGACCTGTAAGGCTGATTAGGTAGAGTGGACGGAACACTTTAAATCCTGTATGTGGTGGACAGTCCACCTTAAGAACCGAATTGTTGATTGTCTACTAACAATCACTTGTACTATACCAATTTTTATTACTAGTTATAATAAAAGTCATTTGTTGTCACCTTAAAAATCGGTTGGGTTTGCCAATTTTTTTAAATTATTAATATTCATCAATGATTGTCTTAAATCTTAAGAATTTGTTTGCTAATGAAAATTATATTTAATAATTACTTATTGGTGATGTTTAAAGTATAATTTATACTTAATTTTTAATTAAGGAGTTAATTATAATTATTACAATTAATTAAAGGTGTATTATAGTTTAATGATTTATTAAGGATAAATTATTATTATTGAATTAGTTAGTTAAGGTTTAAGATTAATTATATATTTAAAATGTGTTCTAAATATTTATTTAATTGTTAATAAGAATTTTAAATTATTATTTAATTATAAAAGATTATTTGGGTCTTTAAATTATTTATTTAAAGATTATCTATTATTTAACTATTTATCTAAAGGTTAAATAAAATTTAATTATTTATTTTAAGGATTAATAATTTTATAAATATTATTTAATAGTTTATTATTATTTAACTAATCATTGTTTAAGATTATTATTATCTTATTTCAAAGTGATTAAGTTGATTTCGTTTTTATAAGTAATTATTTCAAGATAATTAATTTATTAATTAATGATGTTTTAATATTAGTTAGTTATTTTAAATCTGGAATTTAAACTAATTAATTATTTTAATAACAAGGATTAGACTTGTTAATTAATTTTGAACGTGATTTAAAAGTTAATCGATGTATTCAATAATGCGATTTTGACTTAAATGAATCAATTTAATAAATATATTTATGATACGTAGTTTGTTATAATCAATTAATTTATAATCTAGCAAGGTTCAAGTAAATTCTATTAACTTCCTCTTTATTACAGTTTTACAATTTGTACTTTAATATAAATTTAGTTCTTTTTCACTTAACCCATGCTCGCAAGTTACACTTTCATTCTATTTTTCACATGTACAAAAGGTTTAAATCTACATCTTTTAGCTAACGTTTACAAATCTAGGCATTTTCACGACATATGTAATTAATTATAGAAAATTGTAAATATGTGAATTGTCAACTCTCGTCTACGTTCTTTTTCTTCCTTTTATTGTAGATTCAATTAATTTACAGTTTTGCAGTTGTAAGTTAATTCTATGAAGTAGTCTTACCCCCATTTCATTGATTACAGAAACTGTACTAAAATTTATTTCCTTACTTTGATATTAATATCTTAAACAACAACATATAATTGCTTGATATTTTCCTTATTCTTTTTTTTTGATAGCCCAAAATACAATAATACCCCTATTTTGCACTAATGTTACTTTTCTTACTTTTATTCTTGCAAATACATTTACCGTCTTTCCTGCAATATTAAATGATGGAAATATATCCCCTTTTCTTAACCAATTAACTAACCTTCTACCAACTTCAAGACCAATTTGTTCATTAAAAATCACTTTTTATTCTAATTTCCAAGTTTTGACATTTTACTGTAAAATTTCTTACTTGTAGGCTTATGCCTTTTTCCACATTTTTTCAATTCTGACATTACTTATAATCATTTATTTGTATTTCATTCCTTATAGTGAAAATTTCATACAAGTACACTTTTATTAATTTACCGTTTAATGAGGAATAACTTGCATAAACCATTTATACGATTCTTCCTAGCATAACTTATGTCAAATTCAATAGTTTAATGGGAATCTAATGGTACTATATACCATTAATAGAAAAGATATCAACTCACCAGGGAAAAACACTATAAGTTCCAGATCTGATTTTTAATCCTATTTCATTACCCAAAACCTGCCCTTGTGTAACCCTATTTGGATCCACAAACTGGAATTTACATGGATTATAAATTTGAAGATAAAAGAATAAAAAGAAACCAAATTGAAAACCATATGTGTAGAACTTATCACATTGGAATTTTATAAATCAAACATCTCCTCCAAGATCTACAGTTTCTTCCTTCAAATTTCTAATTAGAAACCAAGATCTAAAATATTCATTTTTGGAGAATATATAAGGAGAAATGAAAATGGCAGAGTGTTCACGTCCGCTTAGATACATTGAGTTTAGAGGCTAGCCCTGCACGTTTATTTACAGATATATAAAATCACATCATCTGTTTGATTTAAATCGAAATAAATCTTACTGAACACATCAAAACAACATGTACGGGTCGCCCCGTTCCCCCACATTGGTCAACCTTAGGGTCCAACTGGTGTAGAGTTTGATCGCCACACGTTTTGCTTGACGTGTATTTCCTCATATAATTTACTGTTTTTAATTCTTTGACCGTTATTATTTAATGTTAATTAGTTTTTGTTTCCTTCTTGATTTAATTACTTTTATTACACGCACTTGCTTTGAATTTCAAACGTGCATTATTCATGGAATTAATAAGTGCATGTATTTATAAAATAAATATATTCATGCTCATTTACACATATAACTATTTTTCGACACAGAACTTCGAACATTAATAAATTTTATGTACGAACTCCGTTCAAAACGTATTATATGTGTAAACCGATTAGAAAATTGCCATGAACGCAATGATATAACTCTCTAGGATAAATTCAAAAAATTCTTATTTTCACTATTTGTTATTTCAATTGTTTTATTATTTAAAAATACGGGGTGATGCACTTCTCCTCAGCTATATAAGTTTAGTATAATGGTCAAATCAAAGTAAAAATATCTGGTCAAAGCAGTTCGATTAATAATTATTATTATATTAAGTCCAAGATTTTGTGTTTGGACTATAAAATTGGATGTGGACGATGTTGAAAATTTTGGCCATAACCAAATTCAGTAAGTCAAAAGTGATACCGTTTTGACCAAGGGAACTGGTGTAGATAATTGTCACAACAGGATAATGCTCGATAAAGTGAATTTGGATTTTACCAAAATTGGGTAAGCAACAAGTTTGTCCATAATGTCAAACCACCTGCTAAGTGATGTGTGAACATTGTCAATCAGATAGTTTAATGTTAATCCCTGATTGAATTTACACCTAAGAGCCACACAACCAAAATAACGATTTCTCTTTTGACCAAACAATTTAATTATTTTGTAAATGTAATTAATTAATTAAATTGAATAATAATTATAAAATAATAATTATGTAATTTATGAGAAATAAAATTGTTGCATATATTTATACTAGTTGTAAAAATATTGATCGATATAAGATATTGATAACAAATTGAGTTCAATATGATTTTGCATGTTTAATTTGGATTAAATGAGCTAACAATCCATGAATTTTGGAGTGATAAGAGATTGGTTTTGTCTAAGGTTAGAAGTGTTCGGAGAAAATTGTTAGGGTTCAAAGATGTTTGGAAGATCTAGTGAGAAATTTGCACTGATTTTCACTTACATCCTATGATATAAATAGCGATCTCAAAACTTAAGTTCATTCTTAATCATTCTATTCATGTTAAGCAACCACTCCCTCTCCTCTTTCATGGATGAAACCATATTCTAAATCAATCTTATATCAATTTTGAATCAAAACTCAGAACTTTTTGATAATAATTGATCCTAGGTTCTAGATCAACAACTATGGATCAAAGTATTTCAAAAGAAGAGAATTGATTACAAAAGGCAGACTTTTGGGCATCTGATTTAGGTAAAAAAAATTGTATTTTAATCGTACTAATAATAATTATAATTTATCAATTGTATGAACATGTGTACATAATTAGGTTATTATTTTTCATTAGGTAGGTGATATTTTTGTATGCATTTATATGGTCACAACTAAGATTGGATCTTTGTATAATAATCAAAGATTTATTTTATGTTTCATATCTAAAGTAAAAAATTTAAAACAAGTTTAATTTTGAAATTATTCATATATATATATATATATATATATATATATGTTGATTTACGTGTTAATCTTCACAAAAAACTTGAATTAAGAGGTGTGTTTTCTTATATGATGTATAATACATATCTGAAAATTCTCAATTTTTTGTTTGTGTTTATTATGAATTATAAGTGCTGATATATATATATATATATATATATATATCATTATTATTTTTGGCAAAGCTGATCAGTTTTTTAGGTGGCACAAACACCTTTTTATTATAACCAATAACAAAAAAAAAATTACAGTATAGTACAGGTGATTGTGGTTTACAATCAGCTAGTTCGGTTTTTAATGTAGACTGTCTACCGCTAACGACATTTTTTTGGACCCTCCACACTATCTAATCTAGATTACAACTCAGGAGCTAGTATAAGCACAAGACTACACAAGTTATTGATACATTAGTAGAGAGTTACATATGTTTACAACAACACTAATTAAAACAATACACAGTCAAAAGCACAATGTAACACTGTGTAAACATGAAATGACATGAGCGGCAGCAGGCTGCTCCATGTTTTGAGTTAGCGCAGATCAATCACGTCCAAGAGAGGGATGTAGTAGAAACCTATCTCAAGCTAGTATATCCAAGTGCAACAGCTAGAGAAGAGATCTTCAACCCAATCCGACAGGTTCGAGCAAGAGCTTCCATATTTGCCAAAGTAGATGGAGAATCAAAATAAACCAGTACCCCATCACTACTACAAAGAGACAATACCAGCGAGTTACACGAGGAAAAGCCAAGCTCCAAGTGACAGCATCAAAAACTTCAAACATTCACGTTAAAGAAAACTCAACTAAAAACCCTAATAACACCACTGACTTACAGACTAAAACAACAAGTCAAATTTAACTTTCACAGCAAAAACAAAACCCCAACAGACAAACCAGCATAAACCATTCAACATAACCAAGCCATTACTAAGAAGCTTAGTGGACAAGAGACAGTGCATACATCTCCATAGCCATGCTTGTTGTTAAACAATCACATGTGTCAATAGAGAAATGAACCCAACAGATCAGAAACGAACCTGGATGCTGAAAGAGGTGAGTCGCGATAGCATCGTAGGGGTAAGATGTTGATGCAACTGCAAAAACACCACGTTGAACAAGACATTCCAAGGCAAAGCAAGTTGAAATCTGGCCACCACACAAGACAGGGACAGGTAAGCAGTAGCAGATTCGGGAATTAAACCTAAGGAGATGAGGTTTTAGGGTGGAGTTGGAGGAGCGAGCCAAAACATAACAGTTCTGAAAAGTTAGATCTGAAAATCGGTCCGGTGAACACCCACACAAGCGTAAGCTAGGAGGAAGGAGGAGATTGAGGAAGCTGGTTGAGACGAATTTGTGGCGATAAGCGAGCAGGTGATGAAAGGGATGAGAGCGAAGAAAGGGTGGAAGAAAAAATAATCCTAGATGCCATTAACGTGTGTTCACCCGCTATATATATATATATATATATATATATATATATATATATATATATATATATCATTATTGTTAATATTTGAATGATTAATTGAACCTAGAAATTCACGTATAATAATAATTTTATCTAAGTTCAAATCTCATAATTTTTTAAATTCACCTATAATGTTAGGAGAGTTGAGGAAAAAATCATATTTTTAAACTGAAATTAATATTTTCAAAAGTTAATTTTATTTCGGGCCTAAAACCGATTTATTCATTAAAATATCATTTTTATTTAGAAAATTTAAAAAAAAATCTATGTCTTAAAATGTTTCCTTGGATATCCTAGAAAAAGTTTTAGAATTTTCAATTTAATTTATAATTTTAAAAATTAGTTTGGTATAGGTCCGTTATAAATTAATTTACTTAATAAAATTTAGAAAATTTCTAACCCAAAAATGTATTTTTAGATTTTCTAAATTATAGAATTTAAAATTTTTATCATATGATTATTTTATCATAATTTATCATTGTCGAATTTGTTCAGTTCAATATAGCATATATATATATATATATATATATATATATATAATATTAAAATCTTTGTATTTTCAGATCTAACATGTTTTATAACTAGTAATCATAAGCGAAGGACATTTTAATTATTTTTTACATATATTTGTTTTCGTTTATTATTCAATATATAGTTACATAGATAAATACATATTTTTTATAATATTTAATGATAGAAGACATTTTTTAGGTAAGGTCGACCAGTTTTTATAGTGGTCCATAACATTTTTTACTACAACAAACAATAAATACAGATATTGGAGGAGATAGATAGTTTGTCTAACTACCAAAACCAATTTTTAGAGTGGATCGTCCACTTAGACGATTTTTAGATGGATCGACCACTACATAACACCATGTATGGTGTACCACTTCACTATAGGTTTCCAAGGCAGACCTGAGGAAAATTAAACATAAACAATTACCATGGTAGTTGCAAAATACTCCATGTAATGGGATGACTCACTTAACAGATTACAGACACACTTACATATCAAACTACAGTAAGAAGACTCACTACAACAACTAACATACATTATGAGAACAAACCGAAATGTAAATCACATAAGCCACAAATTTGACCTGAAGCACAATAACGCTTATGACATATGTAGAAAACTTACATACAGACCAACAGCCAGAAGAACCGGCAAGGCATAAATTGGCATAACACAAAACCTCAAGAACATCACAAGTTGTTTGCTCATAAACTTGATAACCACACCAGACATTGCATAAGACCTAACACAGGGAGAGTTAGAAGACTAGAAAGAAGCACAAACCCACAATATCCCATGAAACCCTATAGCTCAACTATCACCTAGATGCTGGTAAAGGAGGTGGTTCTCTATAAAGGACAGTCTCGCTCCCACCACTCTGAAAAGAGCACACAAACCAGATGAGAGCATATCAAAATAACAAACCATCTAAAAGACATTTTTATGCATACAAAATTATAAATATATGATTTTTGCAAATAATCATGTGAAATTCATAGTTATATGTTTATAAACATATTCGACAACATGCAATACATAAAAATGGGCTAATGTGTCCATTGCAATGTAAATCCCGACATCTATATACATGCATGTTATACCCTGCATGGACCTCTATTTTGCATGTGTGTGTGTGTGTATATGTATGTACCATAGAATTAGGGGTTTGAGTTAAGGGAAATTGTGTAATTTGTTTCATACATCTAATTCATTGACAATCTCGTTCAAAATATAATATGTTTTTTCTATTATGTACTTGATATAATGTATTATATTGATTAATTTATTAAATTAATAATACATTTAATAGAAAATCAAGAAATGGTGTCTTTGTGAAAGCAATTACATAATGTTGTAACCATGAGTAATGTTAGGGATTGCGGAATGGATCGTTAAGGAAAAACTAACACTAGAGGGGGGTGAATAGTGTTTTTGAGAATTTAAACAAAATCTAAAACTTATATGATCTACTATATGAATCAAACACAACAGAAACAATCATAGACACAAAATCAAACACAAACACAAAGATAAACAGAAATATAATGCAGAAAAGGAAAGAACACACCGGATTTTATACTGGTTCGGAATTGCTCCTACGTCCAGTCGTACACAACACTGGATTGCACAGAGTTTTATTACTATATCGATACCCAATTACAATCCTCTCCTTGATTTCACAACTACAAGGTTAACACCGATTCCACACACTTGATCAAGTATAATCTCCTTGATTTCACGGCTATAAGGGTCACATCGGTTACTCTCCTTGATTTCACAGCTACAAGGGCCACACCGATTACCAAAATACTTCCCAAAGATTACAATAGCCCTTTAACTCTTCAATAGCACTTCGTTTTAAAGATTAGTGAGTGAGAAGAGAAGAAGTTTTATGCAAATAGAACTGAACTCGACGGAGTATAAGTGTAGAAATCATAAAAATGAGAAAATATAATGGTGTAAAGAAAGGAAATGAAGACGGAGAAGAATAATGATTAAAACATTATAAATCAGCCCCAATTTATAACATTTGAAAGGTTGCAACGTTTCTAGAACATTACAAATAGTGAAAAGACACTTCCTTCCAATTTCGAAAAAGTGACAGTTATATGTCGACATAAGGTAAAATGTACATCGACATATCCTTGTCCAAAATTAATTTTTGAGGATTTTTCAAGTGTTATGATATATATGTATAAAATTCTGGAAATTCTTAGATTAAAACATAGTGTTATAAATGAATATTATAAAGTAGCAAATCATATGAAAACATAAATATAAACTATATAAACATATCTATAAAATTATAGAGTTAAAATTATATAAATATAAAGTATACATATAAAATATATAAAACTTATAAACTATAAAACTTGAGTTTAAAATCAAAAGTAAAGTAAAGAAAGTAAAATAGAGAAGATAGAGATTGAAGATAGAATTTGAAATCAGAATTTGAATTTGAACCTTGAGTGCTATTCGGAGTCTTACATAAGCTAGACTATATGACTAAATTTATCTTGAACTCTTGAACCCTTGAAATCTTGATTACTCATGAGTCTTGAATCATCTCTGAATTCTGAATCTCTTACATCTTTAAATTGTACAGTCTTCAGTAATAATTACTGTATATAAATCCTGCATATGTGTGTGTATATTCTAGATAATACTGTTAGTATATATTTTATAATCAATTAATATTGAAATAAGGTTGTTGTCATCAAAACTCGATTATCCAACAATCTCCCCCTTTTTGATGATGACAATCTTAGTTTATGAAGTATCATATCTGTACATACATGTTGATGATGATCCGTCTAATACCCCCCTATCTATATGAATCATAATTCTATATTTTCTCCCCTTTTGGCATTATCAAAAAGAAATTCTAAAACTGCCCCCCATAAATCCTATAACTATTTATACATATCCTATGATTCATATAACTAATTCTACACTAAAGTATATATAACTCCCCCTAAACTCATTCCTATATAATATCCTTATATCTATAAGTTTCTATAACTCCCCCTAAATATATGACTACACTAGTCTAAAAAGGATAATAAACTAAGACAAACAATCAATTCAAACAAGTAAATAAATTGAAATAAACAATTCAAACAAATAACTCGAACAATCAAACAATTCAAACAATCAATCTAAACAATTAAATTAACCAAAGCATTCTAAAATCTTCAACTAATCCTTAGAAACTCTAATACTCCCCCTTAATCTAATACAAGACTAAACCTATCCTAAACTCTAATTCCCTTAAAAGTATAATAAGACCTTAATCTAGACTAAGAAATAACTTCGATAAGATATCCTTAAAATTATGATATAAGTAAAGCAATTTAGTCCAAACAATCAATTAATTTAAGTTTTGTTTCACAAAACATCAATTTAGATAAATTCAAACATAAAATCAAATATTTCTTGTAACTTCTATGTAATAACCCGGAATTTTGGAACCAAATTCAAATTTATTTTTAATTGGTTTTAATGGAAATTAAATATTTTGGATGATTTATTTTGAGAATTAACGATTTAAAATTTATTTAAATCGAAGTTAGAACATATTAGTTTAAAATTTAATTAAAACGAACGCGAAATGGCGCGGTAGTTTAAAATTTTGATTTTAAACTTTAAACGAATATGTAGAATTGAATATAAATCAGAATGCGATAAAATAAGAAACATTGGGATGTTTTGAATTGTAATTTTCTAAGGAGTATATGAAATTGAGATTTCACTTTACAAATTGTAAGTTACATTTAAATTAAAATTTAGAATAGTTGTATGGAAATTAAATATATTTTTCAAAGGTATATATAACCCATATAAACTCACATTTTGCACACGAATGAATTTGGACTCGAAACCAATTCCATTGAGTTCAAAATACCGTTTGCATATTTGAAAACTATAAGCATTGATACCTTTGGAGTTTGAAAAATTATGGTCTTTTCCATTAGATATAAGAGAAAAATATCACTTTTTGCATATGGACGAATTTGGACTCGAAACCACTTCCATTAAGTTTGAAATGTCGTTTGTGTGCTCGAAAACTATAAGCTTCGTTATGTTTCGAGTTCGTGAAAATTGGCCCCTGGGTTGGGTCTTGGTTTAGCTAACCTAGCTCACCATATAACCCCCAAATCAGCCTCTTTCTCCCTTCACTTCAACACTTAGCCAAATTAGAAAAAAATGGGGAAAGGAATGGGAAATTAACGTTCCTAAGCTAGGTTTTACAAATCCAAGCCCTAATCTAGAGGAAAATCAAAGAGACAACTTGAGTAAGCTTCTCCATCTTCTCCTACTTGTTTTCCCTTCGATTTCTAAGATTTCCTATAACCTAACTTCTAGGAAATTTGTGCATTCATGTTTGTATTGAAGATTCATGAGTAAGAGTGGAAGAGAGGTTGTTCAGGCTTGTCACTGGATCAATTTCTTGCTTCTAACCATCAAAGGTGAGAGCTTTGTGAGTAATTCATGAACCCACATTTATGCCACAAGCTTACAACTTGTAAAAGTGTAGTTTAGAATTCATTTGAGTTTGCATATGCTAGTGAATTAGGTAGGCTAGTGTAACTTAGTCGATTTCATGTATTCATGTTCCATTTAATTTAAAATTATGATGAGGATTGTCCACACGATCTAATTCATTTGCTACTTGTTGATATGGTGATCTTGTGAAGCTCCACTGTCGCCCCGATAAAGTCTTAAGTCTTCACAAGTCGCTTGAATCACTTTTGCATGCTTTGGTTTGGAATTTAGTTCATTTTCGAACTTATGATCAAAACCATCGCAAATCTCTTATGTGAATGTTTGTGCATGTAAGTTTGGTGTTATGAATTGCTTTGGTGAGTTATAAAAGCCTTATTTGCATGTATATAACATCATAGGCCTTTGGGCATTTGCCAATATCATTTTGAACTTGTTTTCTAGGCAAAATCGTGCTCTGGCCCAGATTCAGACGTCTGAATATTTTGGGTCAGACGTCTGACCTGCTACGAATAATTAAAAAACAACATGAGAAACAACATTTAGGCATCTGAATTTTTAGATCAGACGTCTGAATCATGTTTTCCTGCTGTTGAACGGTAGATACCATGGTCAACAGTTTAGGCCCATCCAGGCTCTTTCCCGGCTGAGTTTCGACCAATTTCGCCTTTGTTTGTGACTTGTCAGTTTCTCTGATTCGCAGATTTCTATAGCTCAATGTTTACAAAATCATTTGATAAATCGTCAATTAAAGAATGACGGAGTGGAAACCATAGGTGGGAACTCCCTCACTCAAAATTTTGTAATGTTATTTATTTTTATAACTGAATATATGTTGGTTGCTTGTGACTGCAATATTCGTTTCGTTGTTTAATGGATATTTACAGTTTTAATTTTATCATTATTAAACTGTGATTATAAATGTTTATACATAAAACGTTTATATTATAAATGATTGGGATGACAATTTACCCACCCGTCTCCCGAATATTAGATAAGTTCACATGGATTGTGATGTAAACCCCACACGGGTGTTGGGATGATTATTTTACACACCGCCTAAGTATACAAATAATAATATTTGTTTGATGGTTGAAAACCCCACACGGATCTGGGGATGATAATTAATTCAAATCTCCCTTGGATTTAATTGTATGTCAACCGACTGATTGACAGAATGTTATAAGCGTTATTTAATTATTTAATGCGTATACAATTGCAAATTGCACTTTGGATGTGAATTAAATGTTTAATAGTTGTTCATCACTATTATTTTTTGAATACATGTGATGTATGAAATCCATATAAATAAAATTATATGGTAATTGATTGAGTCTGATTCTAATTCAGAAATAATGAATATTTTAAAATAATATTCAGTGAAGAATCAAAATATAATTTTGAAGTCCGATTTTGGATAGACATGAAAATATCGAAATAATTTTGGATGAACTACTCCATGTTTGAAAAGATAAAAGATATTTTTATCTGAATGAAATGGTTAACAACTAGAATAAAGAATGATATGGCTTTAAAATAACCAGGATTTTTCCAACATATGAATTGGAAAGGATTTGAACGAAAATAATCTTCGGAATATTTTGATATTTGATTACATGATTATACGAATATTGTTGAGGAATTTGGAGATATAGATATTGTTAATCCCAATATGATATTCATTGGTTTTAGAATTTGATATTGAATATAAATCGATATAATTTCTATTCAGAGCCTTGTATTTGATATCAAATTGGACTTTGGGTTGTAGTGAATGGGAAAATAATTTTCCGTAGAGAGATAGACATCTGCCCCAATAATAAATAGACGTCTAAAAATGGTTGAAATGAAATAAACCCTTGTTGTTTCAAAGTTCGGGTCACTACAGGTGCTATTAGTGCTTTGGTTTACAAAGCACGAGAACATGACACATTAGAACCGAATGAAAGAATTCATCGGAGATAGGATTAGTAACATCCTGTAAGAATAACTCATTAGAGATAGGGTTAGTAATGCCCTAGAATGAATTTGAAGAATGCTATTTCTAAAAATGAGTTTTGGTTTTGAAAATTATATCTTATTATAAAGATTTAAATATTATATTTGATATTGATTTTGTACTATCGGGTATAATAAGATTTCGCATATACGTGTCATTTGCGTTTGAAATGTCGTTTGAAATGTACTATCATTGAGTTTGAAATGTCGTTTGAAATGTCGTTTGAAATGTACTATCGGGTACTTCCATTGAGTTTGAAATGTCGTTTGCGTGCTCGAAAACTATAAGTTTCGATATGTTTCGAGTTCGTGAAAATTGGCACTTGGGTTGGGTCTTGGTTTAGCTAACCTAGCTCACCATATAACCCCCAGATCATTCCCTTTCTCCCATTCACTTCAACACTTTGACAAATTATAGAAAATGGGGAAAGGAATGGGAAATTAAAATGCCTAAGCTAGGTTTTGCAAATCCAAGCCCAAATCAAGGGGAAAATCAAAGAGACAACATGAGTAAGCTTCTTTATCTCCTTCTCCATCTTCCCCTACTTGTTTTCCCTTTGATTTCTATTTCCTATGATTTAACTTCTAGGAAATTTGTGCATTCATGTTTGTATTGACGATTCATGAGTAACAGTGGAAGAGAAGTTGTTCTAACTTGTAATTGGATGGATTTCTTGCTTCTAACCATCAATGGTGAGAGCTTTGTGAGTAATTTAGGAACCCACATTTACGCCACAAGCTTATAGATTATAAAAGTGTAGATTAGAATTCATTTGAGTTTACATGTGCTAGTGAATTGGGTAGGCTAGTGTAACTTAGTTGATTTCATGTATTCAAGTTTCATTGAATTGAAAATTATGATGAGGATTGTCCATACGATCTAATTCATATGCTACTAGTTGATTTGGTAATGTTGTGAATCTCCATTGTCTCCCCGACCAAGTCTTAAGTCTTCACAAGTCGCTTGAATCACTTTGTATGCTTTTATTTGGAATATAATTCACTTTAGAACTTATGATCGAAACCATCGCAAATCACTTGTATGAATGTTTGTGCTTGTAAATATGGTGTTATGAGTTGCTTCGGTGAGTTATAGAAGCCTCATTTGCATGTATATAACCACATAGGCATTCGTGCATTTGCCAATATCATTTTGAACTTGTTTTCTAGGCAAATTGTGCTCTGGCACAGATTCAAACGTCTGAATATTTTGGGTCAGACGTCTGATCTGCTATGAATAATTAAAAAACCATAAGAAACAGCATTCAGACATCTGAATTTTTTGGTCGGACGTTTGAATCATGTTTTTCCACTATTGACAGTGGAAACCACGGTCAACAGTTTAGGTCCATCCAGGCTCTTTCCCGGCCGAATTTCGGCCCATTTCGCCTTTGTTTGTGACTTGTCGGTTTCTCTTATTCGTAGATTTCTGCAGCTCAATTTTTATGAAACCGTTTAATTAATCATTAATTAAAGAATGATGGAGTGGAAACCAAAGGTGAGAACTCTCTCACTCAAAATTTTATACAGTTGTCTATTTTTATAATTGAATATATGTTGATTGCTTGTGATTGCAATATTCGTTTGTTGTTTGATGGATGTTTACAATTTTAATGTTATCATTATTAAACTGTTATTATAGATGTTTATAAATAAAACGTTTATATTATAAATGATTGGGATGACAGTTTACCCACCCGTCTCCCGAATATTAGATAAGTTCACATATATTGTGATGTAAATCCCATACGGGTGTTGGGATGATTATTTTACACATCGCCCAAGTATACAAACAATAATATTTGTTTGATGGTTGAAAACCCCACACGGTTCTGGGGATGATAATTAATTCACATCTCCCTTGGATTTAATTGTATGTCAACCGATTGATTGACAGACTGTTATAAGCGTTATCTAATTGTTTAATGCGTATACAGTTGCAAATTTCACTTTGAATGTGAATTGAATGTCTAATAGTTGTTTATCACTATTTTTTTTGAATACATTTGATGTATGAAATCCATATAAATAGAATTACATGGTAATTGATTGAGTCTGATTCCAGTTCATAAACAACGAATATTTTAAAATAATATTCAGTGAAGAATCAAAATATAATTTTGATGTCTGATTTTGGATGACACGAAAATATTGAAATAATTTTGGATGAACTACTCCATGTTTGAAAAGATAAAAGATATTTTTATTTGAATGAAATGGTTAACAACTAGAATAAAGATTGATATGGCTTTAAATAACCAGGATTTTTCCAACGTATGAATTGGAAAGGATTTGAATGGAAATAATCTTCGGAATATTTCGATATTGGATTCCGTGATTATATGGATATTGTTAAGGAATTTGGAAGATATAGATATTGTTATTCCCAATACGATATCCGTTGGTTTCAGAATTTGATAATGAATATAAATCGATATAGTTTCTATTCAGAGCCTTGTATTTGATATCAAACATTGGATTGTAGTGAATGAAAAAATAATTTTCCATAGAGAAACAGCTGTCTTCCCCAATAAAAAACAGATGTCTGAAAATGGTTGAAAATAAACTAAACCTTTGATGTTTCCAACTTTTCTAAAAACAGACGTCCGAGCCTTATAATTCAGCCATCTGAAATAGTACCAAATTGAACTAAATTCTTGCGGGTTCAAATCAAAGAAATTCAGATGTCTGAGTTTTTAAAACAGACGTCTAAATCCTGTTTTTCATCAGCAATTAACAATGAAGATATGATTTGGAATTTATAGTCTTTTAATTGAGATTGATAGAATTTTTCCAAAGTATAGTTCTTCCAATTTAATAAACTAAATTGGAATCGAACAAAATTTGATTTAGTGATAATCGAAATGAGTTTCTGTGAAGGAGGAATGTTAATATGTATGGAATTTAAAAGGCCTTGTCGTTATTCAACCTATAGTATTAGTCTGATACAAAAATTTATATCGATTATATACTATTATGGTTTCCGTAAAGGTTCCATTTTTATGGAAGATGATTTTGGGTTTATCGTGATCTATGTTTTAAATTATGTTGGTTCTTTAACCCAAGTTAATGGCAAGATTAATTTCCTAAAGTTGAATAATCATTAAGTAATGATTTTTGAGATTAAAACCATGTTAGAGTTTTATTGAATCTTTAAATTAGATTGAATGTGAATAAGGTAACTAAATTTACAAAATTCAAGGAATGTTCGAGAATGGAGTGCCACCAGTTTTACTCCATTCGATAGATAAATATTTAATTAGATTTGAAACGTGAAATGGTAATTAATTTTACCGATAAAACAATGGGTGTAGATATAAAGTACTACCAGTTTTTCTCCATGGGATGAATAGGCTGGGATTAGGATAATAAAATGAATGATTACTTCGGTAAGGCTCGTTAATCCCAACTAGTTGATAAACCTTCATTTGGTTTAAGTTGAGAAAATATGTTAAAAATATTTTGGAATGATTTCCAAGAAGATTTGAATAAAAGAATATTCTGGATTTGAATGAGGTGTATAATGTGTTTATATAGCAATTGATTATAAGATACATGAGTTCTTCGGAAAGACCAGGTTTAACCCATTCTAAATAACTGTTATGACGATTAAAAGTCGAAGATACGAAGACGCTGGTTGAAGACTGGAGATCTTCACATCGTACGGATGATTACTGATGTCTTGATTGGGCTACACACCTAAGACGAGGTAATAAGTAGTGATCGTCCAGATGTACTTGGAGATCGACTGGATATGCGAGGACCTCTCTTCTGTATTGAACATATGGAATGAGGAATGAGGTGCCTCCGGTTTCGTTCAGAACTAGAACGGACGTATGAATGGATTGTATGTTTGACATAGTAGTGTGTGCTATATTGTTGACCTTTGTTAAACATATACCTGTTTGGTGGCGGAGAATTTATTCTCTTGCTTAACAGCCTTCTCTGAGACGTACGAGCTTAGAGGTTATATTTTGGTGTAAATCAATGACATAGTATGGATTGACAGTGTGACATGCCAAGATGCAAGTGATCAAGGCTTTTGTTGAAAAGCAGGGCCTTGTGGATGATGATCAAAGCACAAATTTAAGTAACATAGCTTTGTGTATAGCGTTAATTCGCGAGCCTTACACCTCGGTATGAGTAAAAAACGGGATGAGGACCTCAGGAGGGACATGCGTTTCTTTCTAGCTAGAAGTGGTTCCATGGTGTGGAGCCCAGACATTTTTACTTATGCGGATGATGGATTGCGAGGCGCCTCAGATATCAAGCTGACATAAAGGCTTAGAGGTAGGTCCAATAGGACCGCGAAACGTATTGTTCAGGAATAACCAATCCTCAAAAGCAAGAGAGGAGCGGCCTTGACGCTAACCAAGGGCTCACCAGCGTCTGAGTCCTGAGGAATGTGCTAGAGTGTCCCGAAACCGGTGAGGAAGATCCCTTTTCTTGACTCATAGATGGAATGCAATTTCCAATACGACATTTTTCGGTTTTAGTTGTAAACTTATGTATGGTGACATAATATATGGAACCTATGCCGCTTATGATTGACACATTTATATTTGAAGTTGTTTTGACACTATGCACTTATAGCAATATCAAAATGACTTGCTTTGAATCACACCAAGCATGTTTGGCTATTTTAAGTAAAACTCTATCCTCGGGCTTGCGTTGCATTGTGTGATGGGACATGAGTCTTATAGTAGCTGCGTTTTTCAAAAACCATTGCGTTGTTAATAAATTATTTTATTTTAGATAAGTCATGGGATTAAACCCATTCCGTGACATATGGCGTGTTCCCGTGATGTACAGTATTTTAAAGTCAAAGGTTTAATAACTGTTTTGAGTTCTCACACCAGTCCCATGACTGACCTGGAGTTTATTGTTTCAACCTAAACTTTGGTTGCCCATATTTTCCACACGGGCAGCTAGTAGTTTTGGTTTTGCAGATTTCTATTTAGCAGGATCCTGGTTTACAGCAGGAGCTATATTCGGAAAGCTTTGGTTTCGTGTATTTCTTTCAGTTTGTGGTAGTTGATATTATCCGCAGCACACTATGTTTATGTATCTAAATGTAATTTAAATCTCTGATATATTTCCACTATATATTATTTATCTCATATTATGATCTCTTGTACTCTTATGTAAATTGTTGTAATAACAATGAAATTCTCATGTTTGTGTTCTGATGCGTCATGTTCTCAAAGCAGTCCGCCTTCTTGTTCGGTTTAGGTCGGCTGGGAAGTTCGGGTCGCTGCAGGTGGTATTAGAGATTTGGTTTACAAAGCACGAGAACATGATACATTAGAACCAAATGAAAAAATTCATCAGAGATAGGATTAGTAACATCCTATAAGAATAACTCATTAGATATAAGGCTAGTAATACCCTAGAATGAATTTGAAGAATGCTATTTCTAAAAATGAGTTTTTGTTTTGAAAATTATAACTTATTATAAAGATTTAAATATTATATTTAATATTGATTTTGGATTATTGGGTATAAGAAGATTTCGCATATACGCGTCATGAAAGTATATTCAAAGTCTCAAGTATACTGGGTAGATATAGAATCACGCTCTAGTCGCCCGGGGGTGATTCTGGTGATTGGTCGATCTTCATCAATGTTTATGTTCGAGTTTCGAAAGTGGGATATTTATATGATTCCAATTGACTGGTGTGAGAGCCAAAAACTGAGTAAGGGTTTATGTTTGTGATTTGGTATTCAAATATGATTTTAAATATATATAAAAGATGTATGTTTGGAAAGATAATTAATTGATTGCTGGTTGTGATGGATGATAATTAGTTTGACTAGTTAAAATATTAGAATAATAAGACCAATGTGAAAATGAAAGGTAAAATTAAGCCAAATCGAATTTAATACTGAACTGAAAATTAGTTCAAATTGGATATATATATATATATATATATGTACATGTATATATATATGTTGTACAGGTCAATGCGTGGAAGCTAAGAAGAGGAATAAAATTGTATATCCGACAAATAGGTACATATTTACTATATTGATTGGATTTGATGATTTTATGAGCCAATTGGCTAGCCGCTTGGCTTTTGGATTTTCTTTTGATATATGAGAGCCCGTAGAGGCCATTTGTCATTGTATCGGTCGTCAACCAATGCAAAAGAGGTTATGGCAAAAAAAATTGAATATTTAAGGCGTTAGCCAAATTTTGAGAAATTAGAAAGTTCTTAGAAATTGAAAAGTTGAAGAACTTGAGTCAAGCGAAGGTTGAGTTGGTTAAGTATACGACCTTCAGTTCCTTCTTCTTTTTCGAGGATGAAAAGCTTTTAAGTGGGGGAGATTGTAACAACCCAGAATTTTGGAACCAATTTAAAATTTGTTTTTAATTGGTTTTAATGGAAATTAAATATTTTGGACGAATTATCTTGAGAATTAACGATTTATAATTTATTTAAATCGAAGTTAGAACATATTTATATAAAATTTAATTAAAACGAACTCGAAATGGCGTGGTAGTTTGAAATTTTGATTTCGAACTTTGAATGAATATATAGAATTCAATATAAATCAGAATTTGATAAAATAAGAAATGTTGGGTTGTTTTGAATTGTAATTTTCTAACAAGTATACGAGATTGAGATTTCACTTTATAAATTGTAAGTTATGTCTAAATTGAATTTAGAATAGTCGCTATGGAATTTAAATATATTTTTAAACGGTATGTATAGCGCATAGAAAACTCACATTTTGCATACGGGTGAATTTGGACTCGAAACCACTTCCATTGAGTTCAAAATGTCGTTTGCATACCTGAAAACTATAAGCATCGATACCATTA
The DNA here is from genome assembly GCA_030737875.1 of Allium sativum. Taxonomy (NCBI): domain Eukaryota; kingdom Viridiplantae; phylum Streptophyta; class Magnoliopsida; order Asparagales; family Amaryllidaceae; genus Allium; species Allium sativum. Next base: position 649,509,500 of record CM060909.1, read on the forward strand.
GAGTTGGAGAAATTTTGGTCTTTTTCATTGGATATAAGACCAAAATATTACTTTTTGCATATGGACGAATTTGGACTCGAAACCACTTCCATTGAGTTCGAAATGTCGTTTGCGTGCTCGAAAACTATAAGTTTCGATATGTTTCGAGTTCATGAAAATTGGCACTTTGGTTGGGTCTTGGTTTAGCTAACCTAGCTCACTATATAATCCCCAGGTCAGCCCCTTTCTCCCATTCACTTCAACACTTGGCCAAATTGGAGAAAATGGGGAAAGGAATGGGAAATTTAAATGCCTAAGCTAGGTTTTACAAATCCAAGCCCAAATCAAGGGTAAAATCAAAGAGACAACATGAGTAAGCTTCTTTATCTCCTTCTCCATCTTCTCCTACTTGTTTTCCCTTTGATTTCTATTTCCAATGGTCAAACTTCTAGGAAATTTGTGCATTCATGTTTGTATTGAAGATTCGTGAGTAACAGTTGAAGAGAAGTTGTTCTAGCTTATCATTGGATCGATTTCTTGCTTCTAACCATCAATGGTGAGAGCTTTGTGAGTAATTTAGGAACCCACATTCATGCCACAAGCTTATAGCTTGTAAAAGTGTAGATTAGAATTCATTTGAGTTTACATGTGCTAGTAAATTGGATAGGCTAGTGTAACTTAGTCGATTTCATGTATTCAAGTTTCATTGAATTGAAAATTATGATGAGGATTGTCCATACGATCTAATTCATATGCTATTAATTGATTTGGTAATCTTGTGAATCTCCATTGTCTCCCCGACCAAGTCTTAAGTATTCACAAGTCGCTTGAATCACTTTGCATGCTTTTGTTTGTAATATAGTTCACTTTTGAACTTATGATCAAAACCATCGCAAATCACTTGTATGAATGTTTGTGCTTGTAAGTTTGGTGTTATGAGTTGCTTCGGTGAGTTATAGAAGCCTCATTTGCATGTATATAACAACATAGGCCTTCGGGCATTTGCCAATATCATTTTGAACTTGTTTTCTAGGCAAATTGTGCTCTGGCCCGGATTCAAACGTCTGAATATTTTGGGTCAGACGCTGATCTGCTACGAATAATTAAAAAACCATAAGAAACAGCATTCAGACATCTGAATTTGTAACGACCCGGAAAATCTAAACCAATTTAAAAAATTTGAATTGGCTATTTTAGTGAATTTAAAATATTTAAAATAAATATTTTAAATAATATGAAAAGTAAGTTTCAATCGACGTTTGAAGATAAATATAATTAATTCTAATTATAAACAAGGCCTGAAATGGCGCGGTAGTTTTAAAATTTGAATTCAAACTTTGACTGACTGTACCGGGTGCAAAACAAAACGGATTTGAGTGAAACCAAAAATATTTAAATCTGTTAGTGAATATCTTTCTAACGAATCTGAAAAATCGAAGTTTCATAGCGGGAAGCAAAAGTTATGACCAAATGAATTTCAGAAAGGTCGCTATAGAGTTTATATAGCCCGTGAAAATGGCCATTTCGCAAACGACCTCGGATTTCGACGAAACCACTTTTGTTGGATCCGGGATGTCAAATTATTGCTAGGTTTCAAATTTCATAATTTTTGAAGCTAGTTTGTGAGCGTGGTAAAGGAAAACGTGTTTTGGTCAATTATACTTAAATTGGATCGGCCAGAAATGGGCCATTTTTCAAACGGTCTCAGAATTCAACGAAACTAGTTTTGTTGGGACCATATCGTCAAAACATAGCTAGATTTATTTTTCTGGAATTTTTTGAATCAGTTTGTGGCCCTGGTAAATTAAAATGTACGTTCAAATTAAATATTGAATGTTTTATACTTTAATTTGAAGGAAAACTGACTGAAATAGTCGAATGGGCCTACGAAACATATCCCATTGTGTTCGGAATGTGGGTATTTAGCTAGAGACGATAGTCGTTGGGTTTGAATTGGTGTTCGTGTGTGACAAGGGGTATTTTCGGATTTTTAAAATTTATAAATATAAAAAAATATCATTGGTCCACGTTTTTTCTCTCTCCCCGACAGCTCTCGACGAACGGCGATAGTTCTTCAAACCTTCCCCCTCTGATTTCTCCTTCCACACACAAAATCAGACCTTCCTCTAGTTGAGAATTTTGTAGAGGACATCCCCAGCTTCAAATCCATATAAAGGTTGGATTTTTTCATTGCGTGTCGAGGCGGGATCAACCTCCTGAAGTCGACGACTTCGAGCCGCCGCCAGAGCCACCCACGGCCGTCGAATTCAATGAAACCCCCACCCTCTTGTGCGCCTCTCCAAGCTCTTCGCCGCTGCGAAGGCCAATCGTCGAATCACTGCGAGATTGGATCGAAATTCCTAAACCTAGTTTTGAACATTTCAGAAAGGTAACGGTTTAAATTATTTTAAACTATATTATAGCAGTTTAAAGCTGTAATAACCCGGAAAATCTAGGCCAGTTTAAAATTTTTATTTTGGCAATTTTAGCGAATTTTGAATATTTAAAATGAATTATTTTAAATAATATCGACGAGAAATTTATTTTGAATATAATTAGAACGTATATATTATATACGTCGTCGTTAGAATATATAATAATTATATATAATTATAAAAGGAATTGAAAATGGCGCGGTAGTTCGAAAATTCGATTTCTAATTTCAAATGAATATACAGAATTCAATATAAGTCAGAATTGAACGAAACAAGAAATATTTGAATCTGTATAACTATATCTTTGTAACGAAGTTAACAAACTGAGATTTCATCTTAGAAATGATAAGATATGTCCAGTTTAAAATTAGAAATAGTCGCTGTGGAATTTATATATATTTTTATATATATAAGGCCCTTAAAAATAGCAATTTTGCAAACGACCTCGGATTTCGACGAAACCAGTTTTGTTGGGTCCGTGATGTAAAGTTATTGCTAGGTTTCAAATTTCATGATTTTTCGAATCAATATGTGAGCGTGGCGAAGGAAAACGCGTTTGACCAGTTTCAGTTGATTTTAATCGACTGGAAAATGGCCATTTTTCCAACGGTCTCAGAATTCGACGAAACTAGTTTTGTTAGGACCGTATCGTCAATACGAAGCTAGAAAATATTTTTCTGGAATTTTTCGTGTTCGTATGTGGCCCCGGTAATTTGAAAGGTACGTTTAAAATTCAATATAATGATTTAAATGTAAATTCAGCGGAAACTGATTGTAACGATCGATTCAGCTTGCGGTACATATCCCATTGTGTTCGGAATGGGGGTATTACGCTAGGGACGACAGTCGGTGGATTTGATTTCGAGTTCGAAACAAAAAGTTACTTTTCCGCGATAATTAATTATAAAAATTAAATTAAATAAAAAGGGTCAACCCTCTTTCCTCTTTGCCATAACCCGATACCGGGTAGAAAAAAAAACCTAATCGAACGGCGATCGACGTCGCCACTGCGCCCCACCGCCCCGTCGCCATCGCACCCCCCCATCATCCTCCGTTCATCTCCTCCAACGCGCCCTTCGATGATCGATCCTCCTCCTTGGACGAGCTCCCCTGCCTCCCCGTCTTTCCCAATCCGAAAGTGGCCCCAAACCTTAACCGAGATCCCACCGCCTCCCTCCGCCATCACCACCCTTCCACGCCACTACCCCCCCCCAATGCAGGCGCGTGCCTCCCCCTCTCGGCCTACGGCGAACCTCCTCCTCTCTGTTACTGTAAGTTTTTATATTTTATTTTATTTTCATTTATTTTTAGTTTATCTTTTTTTTTTGTTGTTTAGTTTATTAAGGATAAGAATAGGGTTTTTATATTATTATTTTTAAACAAAGATTTGTTTTTTTTTAAATTGAAAGATCGGATTTTTATTCATATGAAAGCGTAGTAAAAATGAGATTTTTACAATGGAAAAGGCGAGATCTTTACATACGAAAAGAAGAGATTTTATCATGTCAAAGAAGAGATTTTATCATGTCAAAGAAGAGATTTTTATCATGTCAAAGAAGAGCTTTTTATCATTCAAAGAAACAATTTTTCATGGTATAAAGATTTGATTTTTATGTTAGTTAAGATACGATTTTTAAGAAAGATAAAAATATGATCTTTGCATTGTAGGAATATTAAAAATAGCATCTTTATAAGAGGTAGCAAAATAAAAATGAGATTTTTATAAAGACGATATTTTTAAATATGAAAAGACGATATTTTGATATGAGTAGTGAAATAAAAATATGATTTTTATATATTGAACTTCGAAATAAAAATATGATTTTTATATATTGAACTTCGAAATAAAAATATGACTTTTATATATTGAATAGCGAAGTAAAAATTCGATTTTTACATAGGTAGTGAAAGCGGACAACGAAGGTAGCAAAAAGGCGAGAACGAAGAAGGTTTATATCAATGAAGAGTCGAGATGGTTGGATAGCTATATGTGAGAATTTCTCACCTTTCAATTTCTTTTTCTAGTTATATATATATACTAGGATGCAGACGGTGCTTAGTAGCACCCGACACAATCGCCCACAGACCATAGACTTGTTTGTTTGGTTGCATAGTTAGTTAGATTATTTGATTGAAATTGAATTGTTTGGTGAGATGAATGGATTTGATTGATGTGTGAATGGCGTGGGCCTTCACTAGACCGGGGATAAGGCTAGGCCTTGTCCCGTTTCTAGTATCGTGCCGTTATGCCGCCGAAATTTTCTAAAATGTGTTAGAAAAATAAAAATATCATTTTATTTAAAGAATGAACTTAATAGAAATTCATATGTTGGAATAAAATGTTTTATCGTTAAAAATATAATTTTTAACGTGAATGTGAATAAATAAATATTCATTTACAGACCGGACGGTTTGTTTATGTACACCTATTTGAAGGACATTGATTGGGACGATAAATTTTACACATCGCCCAACTGCACGAATAAAATATTTGTTTGATTGTTTGAAACCCCACACGGGTGTTGGGATGAAACTTGAAGTTCACTCATCCTGATTGATTAAATATGTCGATCGATTGATTGACAAGCTGCTATAAGCGTTAAATGTCTATATTTGATGCTTATACAGTGTAGTGCACTTTGGTTGATGGTTGATTATTTTTCAATGCTATTATATACATGTGTTGTATGAAAATCCATATAATTAACATTATATGGTGATTGATTGGGCCTCATTCCAATTTAGAAAATAAAGAATATTATAAAATAAAAGTTCATGTGTTGACAGTACTCATCCATTGAGATTGGTCATGTGTTGAACGAAATATTTTGATAATAAAATTTACATCTTTATCAATATAAAATAACGGTTCATGTGTTGATAGTACTCATCCTTTGAGATTGGTCATGTGTTGAACAAAATATTTTGATAATAACAACTATTTTGAAAAAGAAATATTTGAAATAAAATATTTGAAATAGAAATTTATGAAGCCGTGTTGATTAGATTGACGCCATTTTGACGTAAACGATATTTATATCGATTTTATTCATTTCGAAATGAATTGAATATATAACGATTTCGAAATGAATTGAATATATAACGATTTCGAAATGAATTGAATATATAACGATTTCGAAATGAATTGAATATATAACGATTTCGAAATGAATTGAATATATAACGATTTCGAAATGAATTGAATATATAACGATTTCGAAATGAATTGAATATATAACGATTTCGAAATGAATTGAATATATAACGATTTCGAAATGAATTGAATATATAACGATTTCGAAATGAATTGAATATATAACGATTTCGAAATGAATTGAATATATAACGATTTCGAAATGAATTGAATATATAACGATTTCGAAATGAATTGAATATATAACGATTTCGAAATGAATTGAATATATAACGATTTCGAAATGAATTGAATATATAACGATGTCGAAATGAATTGAATATATAACGATTTCGAAATGAATTGAATTGAAGACGAATTCAAATTGAATTGAAAGCGAATTGAAATGAATTCAAATTGAATTGAAATTTGAATTGAATAGAAATGAATTTTAAAATGAATTTATAAAGAGGAATTCAATTTTGATTTGAATTGAAATGGAAGTTGAAATTGCTTTTGAAACGAATTTAAGACTATTTATATAATTCGTTTTAAACAGAAATCGACGAAGTATATATTATATATATATATAATATAATGGCATGAATAGAACGCGCCGCGCCGCGGCAGGTCGTGAATTTCGACCATTTATTTCAAACGGACATTACGGGAGATCCGACCGTCGGATTCTCCTAAAACCGGAACCGTTGGGTTCGTATCGAAAAGAGCTTTCTAAAGAATATTATAAATTTGAAATCTAACGGTTGGATTTGGAGATACGTCCAAATCAAATTCGAAAAAGGTCGCTGTAAGTGCAGTTCGATGGCCATTGATGGAAATCGACTGTACGGGCCTTGATAAAATTATTAAAAATAGTAATAATTTGTGTAAAATCATAAGAAATGATTTAGAAAGAATTGGGATGAAAAACTCCATATTTGAAAAGATAAAAATAGATTTTTATCGAAATGAACTAGTTTTGAACTAGAATTATAATTCTATTTATTTTTAAATAAATAAATTGAATTTGAAAAGGGTTTTGAAAATAACCAAAATTTCCAATGATTGCATTGGAGTGGATTTGAATCGAAATTGTCTTCGGAATATTTCGATGTTGGAATTCGTGATTATACAGGTGTTGTTATGGAAATTTGAAAGATATATTTATATCGTTATTTCCAATATGACATTTGTTAGTCGTAGAATTTGATATTGAATATAAGCCGATATATTTTCTATTCAGAGCCTTGTATTGAATATCAAATGTGATTTGGGGTTTGTCGTGAATGGTGTCTTCACTAACACTGTTCTTGAACCCAGTTGAGAAAATATTAAATCTTTTTATTTAGATTTAATGAAGTGTACCAATTAAATAATATTTAATTGGAATTGAATTGATATTGATTTTTGGGTTTATCGTGAACAGTGTTTTAAACAACACTCGTTCTTTAACCCGATAATTAATGAATGTGACTTTGGGTTTATCGTGAACTGTGTTTTAAATGACACTGATTCTTTAACCCAGTCAAAGATTAAAACTAAGTGGAGTTTTAATGAATCTTTAATTAGATTGAAAAGATCGAGAATGGAGTATCACCAGTTTTACTCCAGGCGATAGTTAAATCTTTAATTAGATTTGAACGTGAAATGGTAATTGAATTTACCGATAACACCGTGGTGTTAGATATGAAGTATTACCAGTTTTACTTCATGGGATAAATAGGTTAGGATTGGGAAATTAAAACAAATGATTACTTCGGTAAGTTTCGTTAATCCCGACTAGGTGAATCGAAATTCAAAAGAAGATTAGAGAATAAATTCAAGGAATTTATCTTGGATAAATTTAATGGGAACCTTTCCCTATGAATGTGAAATTTAGAAACTAACTATCGGTTAGCCAAGCAGAATGGTTTTCTGGATATTGATCTGATGTTGGTTTCGGCCTTCGGGGTTAATATTTGGGGAATTATTCCCTTGATTAATTTATGGTTAGTGACTGATGAATTGGAATGAGGCGTATGTTGTGTTTGTGTAACACTTTTATAAAATATACGCGAGTTATTCGGGAAGACCGGGTTTATCCCATTCTGAATAACTGATACGACGATAAGTCGAAGATGAAGACGATGGTCGAAGACCGGAGGTCTTCACGTCGTTTGGGTGATAACTGATGATCTTGATTGGGCTGTACACCCAAGAAGATGGAAACAGTTGGTGATCGTCCAGACGTACTTGGAGATCGATGGATATGCGGGGTACTAGGTGCCTCCGGTTTCGTTCAGACCCAGAATGGACTTGTAAATGGACCGTGTGTCTGACAATGGATTTTAGTCTGTGTGATTGATTTCTATTAAATATATATCTGTTTGGCGGCGGAGGATTTATTCTCTTGCTTAACGCCCTTCTCTGAGACGTACGAGCTCAGGGGTTATATATTGATGGATATCAAACGCATGGAGTGAATTGCCTGTGTGGCATGCCTAAGTGGTAATTGATCGAGGCTTCTGTTGAAAAGCAAAGTCTTGTGGTGATGATCAAAGCACGACCTTTGTGGCGTAGCTTTGTGTAACGTTTACTTCGCGAGTTTCACACCCGGTATGAACCAAAAACGGGAGACGGACCTCAGGGAGGACTTGCGTTTCTTTCTAGTTAGAAGTGGCGTCAGTGGTTTTACACGCCCTGACGAGTTTGACTTATGTGGTTGTTGCTGTTGCGAGGCGCCTCGGTTATATCGGTTTCGGCCGATGCTTCTGGTCGGCTGACGGACCAGACTTACACCCCATAGGGTGGGGAAACGTAGTGTTCAGGCATAATAATCCACATTGGTGGACCGGCCCTGTCGCTCCAAGGCTTGCCTGTGCGCTTGCCTGTGGCTCGGGCTAGAGAGTCACGAATCGGTTGAGGACTATCTTTTGCCTCGGTTCATAGATGGAAATCCAACTTCCAAATACGTGACATTTGCGGTTTTAATTGTAGAACTAGTATGGCGACATGATATATGGTACCCATGCCGCCTATGATTGATACTTATGATTTGAAGTTGTTTTATACACTATGCACTTATAATAGTATCAAGCGATTTGTTTTAAACGTATCAAGCATTCTTTGGCTGTTATAAGGGAAAACCCTATCCTCGGCTGCGTTGCATTGTGTGATGGGACCTGGGTCTTATAACAGCTTCATTTTTCTTTATTTAGCATTGCGCTGTTTGTTTTATGCACTGGTATTCTTGGGAGGAAACCCGTTCCGTGTTATACGGCGTGGTCCCTTGATTTACCTAACTTTAAAAATAAAGATTAATAACTGTTTTAGTTCTCACACCAGTCCCATGACTGACCTGGAGTTTATTGTTTTAACCTAAACTCTGGGTGCCCTTATTTTGACACGGGCAGCTAGTAGTTTTGGTTTTGCAGATTTATATTCACAGGATCCTGGTTTACTGCTGGAACGATATCCGGAAAGCTTTGTATCCGTATATCTCTTTCTAGTTGTGTATTGTATTATTTTCCGCTGCTATGTATTTAAATGTAATTTAAATCTCTTATATTTCTGTGTAATATTCATTTATACTCTGTATATTCTTGTAATCTGATGCATTGTTGTTATATACAAAGAAATGTTCTTCTGTATGCGTTCTGTTTTGTCCTGTTCTCAAACGATAGGGCATTTCGAGCGGTCTGAGTCGGTTTAGCGACTGGTTCGGACCGAGCGAGATTCCTTGCCGTGACAGTTGGTATCAGAGCTTTGGTTTACAAAGCTAGAGAACAAGGCACATTAGAACTATATGAAAGAATTCATCAGATATTGGATTAGTAATATCCAATTAGGATGACTCGTTAGAGATGGGATCAGTAGAATCCTAGAACGAGTGTGAAGAGTATATTTTTTAAGGTGAAAACAAAATTTTGTTTTAAAAATTTAAATCAATTATTCGTATTTGATTATTTATTTATATAGATGTGGACAATCCAGTATATATATATTTTGCGTATACGTCTGATCCGCGTGTATTCGAAATTTTAATATACTGGGTAGATATAGAATCACACTCTAGTCGCCCGGGGATGATGCTGATAATTGTGATCACATTATCAGTATTTATATTCGAGTGACGAAAGTGAGATTTCTATATATTTCCTATTGACTGGTGTGAGAACCAAAATTAGATAGGGCCTATTGTTGTGATTTGGCATCAAAAATCTGATTTTTGACTATATATCAAAGTTATGCATTTGAAAAGCTAATCAACTAATTGATTGATGTTTGTGTTGTTTGTTTATTTGGTTGATAATTTTGAACCATTTAGCCTAATTGAATCAAATATTGAATTGTATTGAAAATTGGTCGCATCTGCTTGCATATACATGTATATCATTGAACAGGTCATAGCAAGGAGGCTAGAGCCAGAGAATAAAATTTGTTTGCCCGACAAATAGGTACATGTTTACTACATAATTTACTGTTTTGTTTGGGTGATGATGATTTTATAAGCCTATTGGCTAGCCGCTTGGCTTTTTCTTTTTCTTTTTGAGATCAGAAGGACCGGGGAAGCTATTTGAAATTCCCCGATTGTGAGGACCCGCAACTTCCCCGTAAAGGAAAGCGTCGGATAGTTCGAGAACAAACCACAGCAGAACGCATACAGAAGAACATTTCATTGTATATTACAACAATACATCAGATTACAAGAATATACAGAGTATAAATGAATATTACACAGAAATATCAGAGATTTAAATTACATTTAAATACATAGCAGCGGAAAATAATACAATACACAACTAGAAGAGATATATACGGATACAAAGCTTTCCGGATATCGTTCCAGCTGTAAACCAGGATCCTGTGAATATAAATCTGCAAAACCAAAACTACTAGCTGCCCGTGTCGAAAATAAGGGCACCCAGAGTTTAGGTTAAAACAATAAACTCCAGGTCAGTCATGTGACTGGTGTGAGAACTAAAACAGTTAATCTTTATTTTAAATCATTAGGTAAATCAAGGGACCACGCCGTATAACGCGGAACGGGTTTCCTCCCAAGAATACCAGTGCTTAAAACAAACAGCGCAATGCTAAATAAAGAAAGATGAAGCTGTTATAAGACCCAGGTCCTATCACACAATGCAACGCAAGCCGGGGGATAGGGTTTTCCCTTATAACAGCCAAAGAATGCTTGATACGTTTAAAACAAATCATTTGATACTATTATAAGTGCATAGTGTATAAACAACTTCAAATCATAAGTATCAATCATAGGCGGCATAAGCGCCCCATCCCACTATGTCGCCATAAATAGGATTACAATTAAAACCGCACATGTCACGTATTTGGAAATTGGATTTCCGTCTATGAACCGAGGCTAGGGTCAAGATCCTCAACCGATTCGAGACTGCCTAACCCGAGTCTCAGGCAAGCGCGCAGGCAAGCCTTGGATCGTCAGGGCCGGTCCACACGGAGTGGATTAAAATGCCTGAGCACTACGTTTCGCCGCCCTTTGGGGCGTAAGCGAGCCAACGAATGACTCCATCGGACCCGGATCGTCCGATCTAACCGAGGCGCCTCGCAACAGCAACAACCACATAAGTCAAACTCGTCAGGGCGTGTAAAACCACTGACGCCACTTTTTAGCTAGGAGGAAACGTAGGCCCTCCCTGAGGTCCGTCTCCCGTTTTTGGTTCATACCGGGTGTGAAACACGCGAGGTAAACGTTACACAAAGCTCCGCCACAAAGGTCGTGCTTTGATCATCACCACAAGACTTTGCTTTTCAACAGAAGCCTTGATCATTTGCATCTTAGCATGCCACACAGGCAAACCATCCTATGCAACCGATATCAGTCACACAGAATGAAATCCGATGTCAGACACACAGTCCATTTACAAGTCCGTTCTGGGTCTGAACGAAACCGGAGGCACCTAGTACCTCGCATATCCATCGATCTCCAAGTACGTCTGGACGATCACCAACTGTTTCCATCTTCTTGGGTGTACAGCCCAATCAAGATCATCAGTTATCACCCAAACGACGTGAAGACCTCCGGTCTTCGACCATCGTCTTCATCTTCGACTTATCGTCGCATCAGTTATTCAGAATGGGATAAACCCGGTCTTTCCGAATAACTCGCGTATAATTTAAATAAGTGTTACACAAACACAACATACGCCTCATTCCAATTCATCAGTCACTAACCGTAAATTAATCAAGAGAATAATTCCCCAAATATTAACCCCGAAGGCCGAAACCAACATCAGATCAATATCCAGAAAACCATTCTGCTTGGCTAACCGACAGTTAGTTTCTAAATTTCACGTTCAAATCTAATTAAAGATTTAACTATCGCCTGGAGCAAAACTGGTGATACTCCATTCTCGATCTTTTCAATCTAATTAAAGATTCATTAAAACTCCACTTAGTTTTAATCATTATCTGGGTTAAAGAATCAGTGTCATTTAAAACACGATTCACGATAAACCCAAAATCACATTCCATTAATTATCGGGTTAAAGAACAAGTGTTATTTAAAACACTGTTCACGATAAACCCAAAAATCAATACCAATTCAATTCCAATTAAATATCATTTAATTGGTACACTTCATTAAATCTAAGTAAAAGATTTAATCTTTTCTCAACTGGGTTCAAGAACAGTGTTAGTGAAGACACCATTCACGACAAACCCAAATCACATTTGATATTCAATACAAGGCTCTGAATAGAAAATATACCGGCTTATATTCAATATCAAATTCCACGACTAACAGATATCGTATTGGAAATAACGATATAAAGATATATCTTTCAAATTTCCATATCAACATCCGTATAATCACGAATTCCAACATCGAAATATTCCGAAGACAATTTCGATTCAATTCCACTCCAATGCAATCATTGGAAATTTTGGTTATTTTGAAAACCCTTTTTCAAATTCAATTTATTTATTTAAAAATAAATAGAATTATATTTCTAGTTCAAAACTAGTTCATTTCGATAAAAATCTATTTTTATCTTTTCAAATATGGAGTTTTTCATCCCAATTCTTTCTAAATCATTTCTTATGATTTTACACAAATTATTACTATTTTTAATAATTTTATCAAGGCCCGTTCAGTCGATTTCCAACAATGGCCATCGAACTGCACTTACAGCGACCTTTTTCGAATTTGATTTGGACATAATTCCAAATCCAACCGTTAGATTTTTAATTTCTAATATTCTTTAGAAAGCTCTTTTCGATACGAACCCAACGGTTCCGGTTTTAGGAGAATCCGACGGTCGGATCTCCCGTAATGTCCGTTTGAAACAAATGGTCGAAATTCGCGAACTGCCGCGGCGCGGCGCGTTCTATTCAGGCCATTATATTATATATATAATATATATAATATATATTTCGTCGATTTCTATTTAAAACGAATTATATAAATCGTTTTAAATTCGTTTCAAAAGCAATTTCAACTTCCATTTCAATTCAAATCAAAATTGAATTCTTCTTTATAAATTCGTTTTAAAATTCACTTCTATTCAATTCAAATTTCAATTCAATTTGAATTCATTTCAATTTGCTTCCAATTCAATTCGAAATCGTTTTCAATTCAATTCAATTCAATTCATTTCGAAATCGTTTTCAATTCAATTCATTTCGAAATCGTTTTCAATTCAATTCATTTCGAAATCGTTTTCAATTCAATTCATTTCGAAATCGTTTTCAATTCAATTCATTTCGAAATCGTTTTCAATTCAATTCATTTCGAAATCGTTTTCAATTCAATTCATTTCGAAATCGTTTTCAATTCAATTCATTTCGAAATCGTTTTCAATTCAATTCATTTCGAAATCGTTTTCAATTCAATTCATTTCGAAATCGTTTCAATTCAATTCATTTCGAAATCGTTTTCAATTCAATTCATTTCGAAATCGTTTTCAATTCAATTCATTTCGAAATATTCGATTTCAAAATTACTTTTTAATATTCATTTTAAAATGAATAAAATCGATATAAATATCGTTCACGTCAAAATGGCGTCAATCTAATCAACACGGCTTCATATATTGATATTTTCAAATATTCCATTTCGAATATTTCTATTTCAAATATTTCTATTTTAAAACTGGAATGAGGCCCAATCAATTACCATATAAAGTTAATTATATGGATTTTCATACAACACATGTATATAATAACATTGAAAATAATCAACCATCAACCAAAGTGCACTACACTGTAAAAGCATCAAATATAGATATTCAACGCTTATAACAGCCTGTCAATCAATCGATCGACATATTTAATCAATCAGGATGAGTGAACTTCAAATTTCATCCCAACACCCGTGTGGGGTTTCAAACAATCAAACAATTATTTTATTCGTGCAGTTGGGCAATGTGTAAAATTTATCGCCCCAATCAATGTCCTTCAAATAGGTGTACATAAACAAACCGTCTGGTTTGTAAATGAATATTTTATTTTATTCACTTCACGTTAAAAATTATATTTTTAACGATAAAACATTTTATTTCAATCTATGAATTTCTATTATTCATTTACACAAATAAAATGATATTTTTATTTTCTAACATATTTTAGAAAATTTCGGCGGCATAACGGCGCGATACTAGAAACGGGACAAGGCCTAGCCTTATCCCCGGTCTAGTGAAGGCCCACGCCATTCACACATCAATCAAATCACCAAACAACCAAATTCTAATCAAATCATATAACTAATCTATGCAACCAAACAAACAAGTCCATGGTCTGTGGACGATTGTGTCGGGTGCTACTAAGCACCGTCTGCATCCTAGTATATATATAAAACTAGAAAAGAAATTGAAAGGTGAGAAATTCTCACATATAGCTATCCTAGCTCCACGGCTCTTCATTTGCAGAAGTCTTCGTCGTTCTTGCCCCTTGTCTCTTTCTTCGCCCGTATTCACTACCTATGTAAAAATCACGTTTTTACTTTGCTATTCAATATATAAAAATCGAATTTTTATTTCGAAGTTCAATATATAAAAATCACATTTTTATTCCAAAGTTCAATATATAAAAATCGAATTTTTATTTCAAAGTTCAATATATAAAAATCGAATTTTTATTTCAAAGTTCAATATATAAAAATCGAATTTTTAGTTCGAAGTTCATAGATAAAAATTATATTTTTACTTCGTTGTTCAAAGATAAAAATTATATTTTTATCACGCTATTTTCCATATAAAGATTTCGCCTTTTCAAATTTAAAGATTTCACCTTTTTAAATTTAAAGATTTCATCATTATAAAAATCATCACTTTACTTTAACGTATATAAAATAAAAATCAGATTTTTATTTCATTACATACACAAAGATGATATCTTTATATTCTCTATTCTATAAAGATTATATTTTTAATACTTTAAAAATATAAAAATCATATTTTTAATATTCCTATATAGTAAAGATTATATTTTTAATTCTTTAAAAATATAAAAACTATATTTTTATCACTTTTAAAAATATAAAGATCATACCTTTTAAAGTTCTAATCTTTTCTATTTTAAAATTCAAACCTTTTCTAAAAATCAACTCTTTTTAAAAATTTCAGTTTTAAAAATAATAAAAAGAAATCAGTTTTAAAAATAATAAAAAGAAATCAGTTTTAAAAATAATAAAAAGAAATCAGTTTTAAAAATAATAAAAAGAAATCAGTTTTTAAAATAATAAAAAGAAATCAGTTTTAAAAATAATAAAAAGAAATCAGTTTTAAGAATAATAAAAAGAAATCAGTTTTTAAAACTTTAACAAATATCAGTTTTTTACTTTAAATAAATCAGTTTTTAACTTTAAACAAAAATCAGTTTTTAACTGTAAATAAAAATCAGTTTTTAAAACTTACAGAGGGGGGGGGGGGCAGTGGCGGACTTCGCTGGAGGGGACTGTGGTTGGGGCTGGTGCGGCACTGGTGGCTCCTCCACCCTGAGGCGCGGCGCGTTGACTTCGACGAGGGGGGGGGGGCTTGGATCTAGGGCGTCGCTTCTTCGTGGAGTTAGGGTTTGGGGGGGGGGGCTGTAGGGTTCGAACGGAGGGAGGGAAGAGGAGGAGGCGTCGGTGGCGGAGGGCGGTGGATGGCAGTCGCGTCGGCGGTGGAATAGCGGGGGCGAGATCGATTTTCTCTCTTTTTTTTTTCTTTTTTTTTTCTGAATTTAGTTTTTAACGGGGGGGGGGGGGGGGCTGGGTAGTTATAAGGAGATATATATATATATATATATTTTTAATTATTTATTTTAAAAAGTTGACTTTTTCAAACGACGTCTAAACGAGGCACATCGCCTGTCGTCCATAGCGAAATACCCCCATTCCGAACACAATGGGATATGTATCGCCAGCTGATTCGGTCGTTTCGATCAGTTTCCGTTGAATTTACATTTAAATCACTATATTGAATTTTAAACGTACATTTCGAATTACCGGGGCCACATACTAACTCTAAAAATTCTCGAAAAATATTTTCTAGCTTCGTATTGACGATACGGTCCTAACAAAACTAGTTTCGTCGAATTCTGAGACCGTTAGAAAAATGGCCAATTTCCAGTCGATTAAAATCAACTAAAACTGGTCAAACGCGTTTTCCTTTGCCACGCTCACATATTGATTCGAAAAATTATGAAATTTGAAACCTAGCAATAACTTCACATCACGGACCCAACAAAACTGGTTTCGTCGAAATCCGAGGTCGTTTGCAAAATGTCCATTTTTAAGGGCCTGAATTCCATAGCGACTATTCAGAATTTTCAACTGGACATATCTTTTGATTTCTGATATGAAATCTTGATTTTTCGGATTCGTTGGAAAGATATTATCAATTAGATCCCATTATTTTTGGTTTCACTCAAATCCGGATTGTTTTGCACCCGGTACATTCAATTGAAGTTTGAAATCGAATTATCGAACTACCGCGCCATTTTCAATTCTATTTATAATTATATATAAATTTTTATATTCTAACGACGACGCGTATAATATATACGTTCGAATTATATTCAAAATAAATTTCTCGTCGATATTATTTAAAATAATCTATTTTAAATAATCAAAATTCGCTAAAATAGCCAAAATAAAAATTTTAAACTGGCCCAGATTTTCCGGGTTGTTACAATCTCCCCCACTTAAAACTTTTCGTCCCCGAAAAGGAACAAAGTCGAAAGTGGTTTGATTATTCAGCTCTATGCTCGATCTGGATTCCATTCTCCAACTCTTTAGTTTCTGAGAATTTTCAAAACTTCAAAAATTCGGCTAACACCCTAAATTTTTGAAAAATTTCGCCATAACCTCCCCTGCACCGGGAGCATCGGGGAATTTCAAATAGCTTCCCCGGTCCTTCAGATCTCAAAAAGAAAAAGAAAAAGCCAAGCGGCTAGCCAATAGGCTCACAAAATCATCATCACCCAAACAAAACAGGAAATTATGTAGTAAACATGTACCTATTTGTCGGGCAAACAAATTTTATTCTCTGCTCTAGCCTCCTTGCTATGACCTGTTCAATGATATACATGTATATGCAAGCAGATGCGACCAATTTTCAATACAATTCAATATTTGATCAAATTAGGCATAATGGTTCAAAATTACCAAACAATTAAACAAACAACACAAACATCAATCAATTAGTGAATTAGAGTCTCAAATTCATAATTTGATATATATACAAAAATCAGATTTTTGATGCCAAATCACAACAATAGGCCCTATCTAATTTTGGTTCTCACACCAGTCTAATGGAAATATATAAATATCACACCTTCGACACTCGAATATAAATACTGGCGACAGTGCCCCATCACCAGAATTATTCCCGGGCACTAGGGGGATTCTATATCTACCCAATATATTAAAACTTCGAACACACGTTTGCAAGACATATATGCAAAATCTTTATATACTGGATTGCCCAATTCAATATAAAATTAATAATCAAATACGAATAGTTGATTTATATTTTCAAAACAAAATTGGTTTTCATTTTAAAAATATACTCTTCACACTCGTTCTAGGATACTACTGATCCCATCTCTAACGAGTCATTCTAATTGGATATTACTAATCCAATATCTGATGAATTCTTTCGTATGGTTCTAATGTGTCTTGTTCTCTAGCTTTGTAAACCAAAGCTCTGATACCACGTGTGAGGACCCGCAACTTCCCCGTAAAGGAAAGCGTCGGATAGTTCGAGAACAAACCACAGCAGAACGCATACAGAAGAACATTTCATTGTATATTACAACAATGCATCAGATTACAAGAATATACAGAGTATAAATGAATATTACACAGAAATATCAGAGATTTAAATTACATTTAAATACATAGCAGCGGAAAATAATACAATACACAACTAGAAGAGATATATACGGATACAAAGCTTTCCGGATATCGTTCCAGCTGTAAACCAGGATCCTGTGAATATAAATCTGCAAAACCAAAACTACTAGCTGCCCGTGTCGAAAATAAGGGCACCCAGAGTTTAGGTTAAAACAATAAACTCCAGGTCAGTCATGTGACTGGTGTGAGAACTAAAACAGTTAATCTTTATTTTAAATCATTAGGTAAATCAAGGGACCACGCCGTATAACGCGGAACGGGTTTCCTCCCAAGAATACCAGTGCTTAAAACAAACAGCGCAATGCTAAATAAAGAAAGATGAAGCTGTTATAAGACCCAGGTCCTATCACACAATGCAACGCAAGCCGGGGGATAGGGTTTTCCCTTATAACAGCCAAAGAATGCTTGATACGTTTAAAACAAATCATTTGATACTATTATAAGTGCATAGTGTATAAACAACTTCAAATCATAAGTATCAATCATAGGCGGCATAAGCGCCCCATCCCACTATGTCGCCATAAATAGGATTACAATTAAAACCGCACATGTCACGTATTTGGAAATTGGATTTCCGTCTATGAACCGAGGCTAGGGTCAAGATCCTCAACCGATTCGAGACTGCCTAACCCGAGTCTCAGGCAAGCGCGCAGGCAAGCCTTGGATCGTCAGGGCCGGTCCACACGGAGTGGATTAAAATGCCTGAGCACTACGTTTCGCCGCCCTTTGGGGCGTAAGCGAGCCAACGAATGACTCCATCGGACCCGGATCGTCCGATCTAACCGAGGCGCCTCGCAACAGCAACAACCACATAAGTCAAACTCGTCAGGGCGTGTAAAACCACTGACGCCACTTTTTAGCTAGGAGGAAACGTAGGCCCTCCCTGAGGTCCGTCTCCCGTTTTTGGTTCATACCGGGTGTGAAACACGCGAGGTAAACGTTACACAAAGCTCCGCCACAAAGGTCGTGCTTTGATCATCACCACAAGACTTTGCTTTTCAACAGAAGCCTTGATCATTTGCATCTTAGCATGCCACACAGGCAAACCATCCTATGCAACCGATATCAGTCACACAGAATGAAATCCGATGTCAGACACACAGTCCATTTACAAGTCCGTTCTGGGTCTGAACGAAACCGGAGGCACCTAGTACCTCGCATATCCATCGATCTCCAAGTACGTCTGGACGATCACCAACTGTTTCCATCTTCTTGGGTGTACAGCCCAATCAAGATCATCAGTTATCACCCAAACGACGTGAAGACCTCCGGTCTTCGACCATCGTCTTCATCTTCGACTTATCGTCGCATCAGTTATTCAGAATGGGATAAACCCGGTCTTTCCGAATAACTCGCGTATATTTTAAATAAGTGTTACACAAACACAACATACACCTCATTCCAATTCATCAGTCACTAACCGTAAATTAATCAAGAGAATAATTCCCCAAATATTAACCCCGAAGGCCGAAACCAACATCAGATCAATATCCAGAAAACCATTCTGCTTGGCTAACCGACAGTTAGTTTCTAAATTTCACGTTCAAATCTAATTAAAGATTTAACTATCGCCTGGAGCAAAACTGGTGATACTCCATTCTCGATCTTTTCAATCTAATTAAAGATTCATTAAAACTCCACTTAGTTTTAATCATTATCTGGGTTAAAGAATCAGTGTCATTTAAAACACGATTCACGATAAACCCAAAATCACATTCCATTAATTATCGGGTTAAAGAACAAGTGTTATTTAAAACACTGTTCACGATAAACCCAAAAATCAATACCAATTCAATTCCAATTAAATATCATTTAATTGGTACACTTCATTAAATCTAAGTAAAAGATTTAATCTTTTCTCAACTGGGTTCAAGAACAGTGTTAGTGAAGACACCATTCACGACAAACCCAAATCACATTTGATATTCAATACAAGGCTCTGAATAGAAAATATACCGGCTTATATTCAATATCAAATTCCACGACTAACAGATATCGTATTGGAAATAACGATATAAAGATATATCTTTCAAATTTCCATATCAACATCCGTATAATCACGAATTCCAACATCGAAATATTCCGAAGACAATTTCGATTCAATTCCACTCCAATGCAATCATTGGAAATTTTGGTTATTTTGAAAACCCTTTTTCAAATTCAATTTATTTATTTAAAAATAAATAGAATTATATTTCTAGTTCAAAACTAGTTCATTTCGATAAAAATCTATTTTTATCTTTTCAAATATGGAGTTTTTCATCCCAATTCTTTCTAAATCATTTCTTATGATTTTACACAAATTATTACTATTTTTAATAATTTTATCAAGGCCCGTTCAGTCGATTTCCAACAATGGCCATCGAACTGCACTTACAGCGACCTTTTTCGAATTTGATTTGGACATAATTCCAAATCCAACCGTTAGATTTTTAATTTCTAATATTCTTTAGAAAGCTCTTTTCGATACGAACCCAATGGTTCCGGTTTTAGGAGAATCCGACGGTCGGATCTCCCGTAATGTCCGTTTGAAACAAATGGTCGAAATTCGCGAACTGCCGCGGCGCGGCGCGTTCTATTCAGGCCATTATATTATATATATAATATATATAATATATATTTCATCGATTTCTATTTAAAACGAATTATATAAATCGTTTTAAATTCGTTTCAAAAGCAATTTCAACTTCCATTTCAATTCAAATCAAAATTGAATTCTTCTTTATAAATTCGTTTTAAAATTCACTTCTATTCAATTCAAATTTCAATTCAATTTGAATTCATTTCAATTTGCTTCCAATTCAATTCGAAATTGTTTTCAATTCAATTCAATTCATTTCGAAATCGTTTTCAATTCAATTCATTTCGAAATCGTTTTCAATTCAATTCATTTCGAAATCGTTTTCAATTCAATTCATTTCGAAATCGTTTTCAATTCAATTCATTTCGAAATCGTTTTCAATTCAATTCATTTCGAAATCGTTTTCAATTCAATTCATTTCGAAATCGTTTTCAATTCAATTCATTTCGAAATCGTTTTCAATTCAATTCATTTCGAAATCGTTTCAATTCAATTCATTTCGAAATCGTTTTCAATTCAATTAATTTCGAAATCGTTTTCAATTCAATTCATTTCGAAATATTCGATTTCAAAATTACTTTTTAATATTCATTTTAAAATGAATAAAATCGATATAAATATCGTTCACGTCAAAATGGCGTCAATCTAATCAACACGGCTTCGTATATTGATATTTTCAAATATTCCATTTCGAATATTTCTATTTCAAATATTTCTATTTTAAAACTGGAATGAGGCCCAATCAATTACCATATAAAGTTAATTATATGGATTTTCATACAACACATGTATATAATAACATTGAAAATAATCAACCATCAACCAAAGTGCACTACACTGTAAAAGCATCAAATATAGATATTCAACGCTTATAACAGCCTGTCAATCAATCGATCGACATATTTAATCAATCAGGATGAGTGAACTTCAAATTTCATCCCAACACCCGTGTGGGGTTTCAAACAATCAAACAAATATTTTATTCGTGCAGTTGGGCAATGTGTAAAATTTATCGCCCCAATCAATGTCCTTCAAATAGGTGTACATAAACAAACCGTCTGGTTTGTAAATGAATATTTTATTTTATTCACTTCACGTTAAAAATTATATTTTTA
Source organism: Allium sativum (assembly GCA_030737875.1). Classification (NCBI taxonomy): domain Eukaryota; kingdom Viridiplantae; phylum Streptophyta; class Magnoliopsida; order Asparagales; family Amaryllidaceae; genus Allium; species Allium sativum. The sequence continues at coordinate 649,531,095 of CM060909.1, forward strand.
ACGATAAAACATTTTATTTCAATCTATGAATTTCTATTATTCATTTACACAAATAAAATGATATTTTTATTTTCTAACATATTTTAGAAAATTTCGGCGGCATAACGGCGCGATACTAGAAACGGGACAAGGCCTAGCCTTATCCCCGGTCTAGTGAAGGCCCACGCCATTCACACATCAATCAAATCACCAAACAACCAAATTCTAATCAAATCATATAACTAATCTATGCAACCAAACAAACAAGTCCATGGTCTGTGGACGATTGTGTCGGGTGCTACTAAGCACCGTCTGCATCCTAGTATATATATAAAACTAGAAAAGAAATTGAAAGGTGAGAAATTCTCACATATAGCTATCCTAGCTCCACGGCTCTTCATTTGCAGAAGTCTTCGTCGTTCTTGCCCCTTGTCACTTTCTTCGCCCGTATTCACTACCTATGTAAAAATCACGTTTTTACTTTGCTATTCAATATATAAAAATCGAATTTTTATTTCGAAGTTCAATATATAAAAATCACATTTTTATTCCAAAGTTCAATATATAAAAATCGAATTTTTATTTCAAAGTTCAATATATAAAAATCGAATTTTTATTTCAAAGTTCAATATATAAAAATCGAATTTTTAGTTCGAAGTTCATAGATAAAAATTATATTTTTACTTCGTTGTTCAAAGATAAAAATTATATTTTTATCACGCTATTTTCCATATAAAGATTTCGCCTTTTCAAATTTAAAGATTTCACCTTTTTAAATTTAAAGATTTCATCATTATAAAAATCATCACTTTACTTTAACGTATATAAAATAAAAATCAGATTTTTATTTCATTACATACACAAAGATGATATCTTTATATTCTCTATTCTATAAAGATTATATTTTTAATACTTTAAAAATATAAAAATCATATTTTTAATATTCCTATATAGTAAAGATTATATTTTTAATTCTTTAAAAATATAAAAACTATATTTTTATCACTTTTAAAAATATAAAGATCATACCTTTTAAAGTTCTAATCTTTTCTATTTTAAAATTCAAACCTTTTCTAAAAATCAACTCTTTTTAAAAATTTCAGTTTTAAAAATAATAAAAAGAAATCAGTTTTAAAAATAATAAAAAGAAATCAGTTTTAAAAATAATAAAAAGAAATCAGTTTTAAAAATAATAAAAAGAAATCAGTTTTAAAAATAATAAAAAGAAATCAGTTTTAAAAATAATAAAAAGAAATCAGTTTTAAGAATAATAAAAAGAAATCAGTTTTTAAAACTTTAACAAATATCAGTTTTTTACTTTAAATAAATCAGTTTTTAACTTTAAACAAAAATCAGTTTTTAACTGTAAATAAAAATCAGTTTTTAAAACTTACAGAGGGGGGGGGGGGGGGCAGTGGCGGACTTCGCTGGAGGGGACTGTGGTTGGGGCTGGTGCGGCACTGGTGGCTCCTCCACCCTGAGGCGCGGCGCGTTGACTTCGACGAGGGGGGGGGGGCTTGGATCTAGGGCGTCGCTTCTTCGTGGAGTTAGGGTTTGGGGGGGGGGGCTGTAGGGTTCGAACGGAGGGAGGGAAGAGGAGGAGGCGTCGGTGGCGGAGGGCGGTGGATGGCAGTCGCGTCGGCGGTGGAATAGCGGGGGCGAGATCGATTTTCTCTCTTTTTTTTTTCTTTTTTTTTTTCTGAATTTAGTTTTTAACGGGGGGGGGGGGGGGGGCCTGGGTAGTTATAAGGAGAGATATATATATATATATTTTTAATTATTTATTTTAAAAAGTTGACTTTTTCAAACGACGTCTAAACGAGGCACATCGCCTGTCGTCCATAGCGAAATACCCCCATTCCGAACACAATGGGATATGTATCGCCAGCTGATTCGGTCGTTTCGATCAGTTTCCGTTGAATTTACATTTAAATCACTATATTGAATTTTAAACGTACATTTCGAATTACCGGGGCCACATACTAACTCTAAAAATTCTCAAAAAATATTTTCTAGCTTCGTATTGACGATACGGTCCTAACAAAACTAGTTTCGTCGAATTCTGAGACCGTTAGAAAAATGGCCAATTTCCAGTCGATTAAAATCAACTAAAACTGGTCAAACGCGTTTTCCTTTGCCACGCTCACATATTGATTCGAAAAATTATGAAATTTGAAACCTAGCAATAACTTCACATCACGGACCCAACAAAACTGGTTTCGTCGAAATCCGAGGTCGTTTGCAAAATGTCCATTTTTAAGGGCCTGAATTCCATAGCGACTATTCAGAATTTTCAACTGGACATATCTTTTGATTTCTGATATGAAATATTGATTTTTCGGATTCGTTGGAAAGATATTATCAATTAGATCCCATTATTTTTGGTTTCACTCAAATCCGGATTGTTTTGCACCCGGTACATTCAATTGAAGTTTGAAATCGAATTAACGAACTACCGCGCCATTTTCAATTCTATTTATAATTATATATAAATTTTTATATTCTAACGACGACGCGTATAATATATACGTTCGAATTATATTCAAAATAAATTTCTCGTCGATATTATTTAAAATAATCTATTTTAAATAATCAAAATTCGCTAAAATAGCCAAAATAAAAATTTTAAACTGGCCCAGATTTTCCGGGTTGTTACACCGATGCTCCCGGTGCAGGGGAGGTTATGGCGAAATTTTTCGAAAATTTAGGGTGTTAGCCAAATTTTTGAAGAATTAGAAAATTCTCAGAAACTAAAGAGTTGAAGAATGGAAACCAGATCGAACGTAGAGTTGATTAATCAAACCACTTTCGACTTTGTTCCTTTTCTGGGACGAAAAGTTTTAAGTGGGGGAGATTGTAATAACCCGGAAAATCTGGGCCAGTTTAAAATTTTTATTTTGGCAATTTTAGCGAATTTTGAATATTTAAAATGAATTATTTTCAATAATATCGACGAGAAATTTATTTTGAATATAATTAGAACGTATATATTATATACGTCGTCGTTAGAATATATAATAATTATATATAATTATAAAAGGAATTGAAAATGGCGCGGTAGTTCGAAAATTCGATTTCTAATTTCAAATGAATATACAGAATTCAATATAAGTCAGAATTGAACGAAACAAGAAATATTTGAATCTGTATAACTATATCTTTGTAACGAAGTTAACAAACTGAGATTTCATCTTAGAAATGATAAGATATGTCCAGTTTAAAATTAGAAATAGTCGCTGTGGAATTTATATATATTTTTATATATATAAGGCCCTTAAAAATAGCAATTTTGCAAACGACCTCGGATTTCGACGAAACCAGTTTTGTTGGGTCCGTGATGTAAAGTTATTGCTAGGTTTCAAATTTCATGATTTTTCGAATCAATATGTGAGCGTGGCGAAGGAAAACGCATTTGACTAGTTTCAGTTGATTTTAATCGACTGGAAAATGGCCATTTTTCCAACGGTCTCAGAATTCGACGAAACTAGTTTTGTTAGGACCGTATCGTCAATACGAAGCTAGAAAATATTTTTTTGGAATTTTTCGTGTTCGTATGTGGCCCCGGTAATTTGAAAGGTACGTTTAAAATTCAATATAATGATTTAAATGTAAATTCAGCGGAAACTGATTGTAACGATCGATTCAGCTTGCGGTACATATCCCATTGTGTTCGGAATGGGGGTATTACGCTAGGGACGACAGTCGGTGGATTTGATTTCGAGTTCGAAACAAAAAGTTACTTTTCCGCGATAATTAATTATAAAAATTAAATTAAATAAAAAGGGTCAACCCTCTTTCCTCTTTGCCATAACCCGATACCGGGTAGAAATAAAAAAAAAACCTAATCGAACGGCGATCGACGTCGCCACTGCGCCCCACCGCCCCGTCGCCATCGCACCCCCCCATCATCCTCCGTTCATCTCCTCCAACGCGCCCTTCGATGATCGATCCCCCTCCTTGGACGAGCTCCCCTGCCTCCCCGTCTTTCCCAATCCGAAAGTGGCCCCAAACCTTAACCGAGATCCCACCGCCTCCCTCCGCCATCACCACCCTTCCACGCCACTACCCCCCCCCCCAGCGCAGGCGCGTGCCTCCCCCTCTCGGCCTACAGCGAACCTCCTCCTCTCTGTTACTGTAAGTTTTTATATTTTATTTTATTTTCATTTATTTTTAGTTTATCTTTTTTTGTTGTTGTTGTTTAGTTTATTAAGGATAAGAATAGGGTTTTTATATTATTATTTTTAAACAAAGATTTGTTTTTTTAAAATTGAAAGATCGGATTTTTATTCATATGAAAGCGTAGTAAAAATGAGATTTTTACAATGGAAAAGACGAGATCTTTACATACGAAAAGAAGAGATTTTATCATGTCAAAGAAGAGATTTTATCATGTCAAAGAAGAGATTTTTATCATGTCAAAGAAGAGCTTTTTATCATTCAAAGAAACAATTTTTCATGGTATAAAGATTTGATTTTTATGTTAGTAAAGATACGATTTTTAAGAAAGATAAAAATATGATCTTTGCATTGTAGGAATATTAAAAATAGCATCTTTATAAGAGGTAGCAAAATAAAAATGAGATTTTTATAAAGACGGTATTTTTAAATATGAAAAGACGATATTTTGATATGAGTAGTGAAATAAAAATATGATTTTTATATATTGAACTTCGAAATAAAAATATGACTTTTATATATTGAATAGCGAAGTAAAAATTCGATTTTTACATAGGTAGTGAAAGCGGACAACGAAGGTAGCAAAAAGGCGAGAACGAAGAAGGTTTATATCAAAGAAGAGTCGAGATGGTTGGATAGCTATATGTGAGAATTTCTCACCTTTCAATTTCTTTTTCTAGTTATATATATATACTAGGATGCAGACGGTGCTTAGTAGCACCCGACACAATCGCCCACAGACCATGGACTTGTTTGTTTGGTTGCATAGTTAGTTAGATTATTTGATTGAAATTGAATTGTTTGGTGAGATGAATGGATTTGATTGATGTGTGAATGGCGTGGGCCTTCACTAGACCGGGGATAAGGCTAGGCCTTGTCCCGTTTCTAGTATCGTGCCGTTATGCCGCCGAAGTTTTCTAAAATGTGTTAGAAAAATAAAAATATCATTTTATTTAAAGAATGAACTTAATAGAAATTCATATGTTGGAATAAAATGTTTTATCGTTAAAAATATAATTTTTAACGTGAATGTGAATAAATAAATATTCATTTACAGACCGGACGGTTTGTTTATGTACACCTATTTGAAGGACATTGATTGGGACGATAAATTTTACACATCGCCCAACTGCACGAATAAAATATTTGTTTGATTGTTTGAAACCCCACACGGGTGTTGGGATGAAACTTGAAGTTCACTCATCCTGATTGATTAAATATGTCGATCGATTGATTGACAAGCTGCTATAAGCGTTAAATGTCTATATTTGATGCTTATACAGTGTAGTGCACTTTGGTTGATGGTTGATTATTTTTCAATGCTATTATATACATGTGTTGTATGAAAATCCATATAATTAACATTATATGGTGATTGATTGGGCCTCATTCCAATTTAGAAAATAAAGAATATTATAAAATAAAAGTTCATGTGTTGACAGTACTCATCCATTGAGATTGGTCATGTGTTGAACGAAATATTTTGATAATAAAATTTACATCTTTATCAATATAAAATAACGGTTCATGTGTTGACAGTACTCATCCTTTGAGATTGGTCATGTGTTGAACGAAATATTTTGATAATAACAACTATTTTGAAAAATAAATATTTGAAATAGAAATTTATGAAGCCGTGTTGATTAGATTGACGCCATTTTGACGTAAACGATATTTATATCGATTTTATTCATTTCGAAATGAATTGAATATATAACGATTTCGAAATGAATTGAATATATAACGATTTCGAAATGAATTGAATATATAACGATTTCGAAATGAATTGAATATATAACGATTTCGAAATGAATTGAATATATAACGATTTCGAAATGAATTGAATATATAACGATTTCGAAATGAATTGAATATATAATGATTTCGAAATGAATTGAATATATAACGATTTCGAAATGAATTGAATATATAACGATTTCGAAATGAATTGAATATATAACGATTTCGAAATGAATTGAATATATAACGATTTCGAAATGAATTGAATATATAACGATTTCGAAATGAATTGAATATATAACGATTTCGAAATGAATTGAATATATAACGATTTCGAAATGAATTGAATATATAACGATTTCGAAATGAATTGAATATATAACGATTTCGAAATGAATTGAATATATAACGATTTCGAAATGAATTGAATATATAACGATGTCGAAATGAATTGAATATATAACGATTTCGAAATGAATTGAATTGAAAACGAATTCAAATTGAATTGAAAGCGAATTGAAATGAATTCAAATTGAATTGAAATTTGAATTGAATAGAAATGAATTTTAAAATGAATTTATAAAGAGGAATTCAATTTTGATTTGAATTGAAATGGAAGTTGAAATTGCTTTTGAAATGAATTTAAGACTATTTATATAATTCGTTTTAAACAGAAATCGACGAAGTATATATTATATATATAATATAATGGCCTGAATAGAACGCGCCGCGCCGCGACAGTTCGTGAATTTCGACCATTTATTTCAAACGGACATTACGGGAGATCCGACCGTCGGATTCTCCTAAAACCGGAACCGTTGGGTTTGTATCGAAAAGAGCTTTCTAAAGAATATTAGAAATTTGAAATCTAACGGTTGGATTTGGAGATACGTCCAAATCAAATTCGAAAAAGGTCGCTGTAACTGCAGTTCGATGGCCATTGATGGAAATCGACTGTACGGGCCTTGATAAAATTATTAAAAATAGTAATAATTTGTGTAAAATCATAAGAAATGATTTAGAAAGAATTGGGACGAAAAACTCCATATTTGAAAAGATAAAAATAGATTTTTATCGAAATGAACTAGTTTTGAACTAGAATTATAATTCTATTTATTTTTAAATAAATAAATTGAATTTGAAAAGGGTTTTGAAAATAACCAAAATTTCCAATGATTGCATTGGAGTGGATTTGAATCGAAATTGTCTTCGGAATATTTCGATGTTGGAATTCGTGATTATACAGGTGTTGTTATGGAAATTTGAAAGATATATTTATATCGTTATTTCCAATACGACATTTGTTAGTCGTAGAATTTGATATTGAATATAAGCCGATATATTTTCTATTCAGAGCCTTGTATTGAATATCAAATGTGATTTGGGGTTTGTCGTGAATGGTGTCTTCACTAACACTGTTCTTGAACCCAGTTGAGAAAAGATTAAATCTTTTTATTTAGATTTAATGAAGTGTACCAATTAAATAATATTTAATTGGAATTGAATTGATATTGATTTTTGGGTTTATCGTGAACAGTGTTTTAAACAACACTCGTTCTTTAACCCGATAATTAATGAATGTGACTTTGGGTTTATCGTGAACTGTGTTTTAAATGACACTGATTCTTTAACCCAGTCAAAGATTAAAACTAAGTGGAGTTTTAATGAATCTTTAATTAGATTGAAAAGATCGAGAATGGAGTATCACCAGTTTTACTCCAGGCGATAGTTAAATCTTTAATTAGATTTGAACGTGAAATGGTAATTGAATTTACCGATAACACCGTGGTGTTAGATATGAAGTATTACCAGTATTACTTCATGGGATAAATAGGTTGGGATTGGGAAATTAAAACAAATGATTACTTCGGTAAGTTTCGTTAATCCCGACTAGTTGAATCGAAATTCAAAAGAAGATTAGAGAATAAATTCAAGGAATTTATCTTGGATAAATTTAATGGGAACCTTTCCCTATGAATGTGAAATTTAGAAACTAACTATCGGTTAGCCAAGCAGAATGGTTTTCTGGATATTGATCTGATGTTGGTTTCGACCTTCGGGGTTAATATTTGGGGAATTATTCCCTTGATTAATTTACGGTTAGTGACTGATGAATTGGAATGAGGCGTATGTTGTGTTTGTGTAACACTTTTATAAAATATACGCGAGTTATTCGGGAAGACCGGGTTTATCCCATTCTGAATAACTGATACGACGATAAGTCGAAGATGAAGACGATGGTCGAAGACCGGAGGTCTTCACGTCGTTTGGGTGATAACTGATGATCTTGATTGGGCTGTACACCCAAGAAGATGGAAACAGTTGGTGATCGTCCAGACGTACTTGGAGATCGATGGATATGCGGGGTACTAGGTGCCTCCGGTTTCGTTCAGACCCAGAACGGACTTGTAAATGGACTGTGTGTCTGACATTGGATTTTAGTCTGTGTGATTGATTTCTATTAAATATATATCTGTTTGGTGGCGGAGGATTTATTCTCTTGCTTAACGCCCTTCTCTGAGACGTACGAGCTCAGGGGTTATATATTGATGGATATCAAACGCATGGAGTGAATTGCCTGTGTGGCATGCCTAAGTGGCAATTGATCGAGGCTTCTGTTGAAAAGCAAAGTCTTGTGGTGATGATCAAAGCACGGCCTTTGTGGCGTAGCTTTGTGTAACGTTTACTTCGCGAGTTTCACACCCGGTATGAACCAAAAACGGGAGACGGACCTCAGGGAGGACTTGCGTTTCTTTCTAGTTAGAAGTGGCGTCAGTGGTTTTACATGCCCTGACGAGTTTGACTTATGTGGTTGTTGCTGTTGCGAGGCGCCTCGGTTATATCGGTTTCGGCCGATGCTTCTGGTCAGCTGACGGACCAGACTTACACCCCATAGGGTGGGGAAACGTAGTGTTCAGGCATAATAATCCACATCGGTGGACCGGCCCTGTCGCTCCAAGGCTTGCCTGCGCGCTTGCCTGTGGCTCGGGCTAGAGAGTCACGAATCGGTTGAGGACTATCTTTTGCCTCGGTTCATAGATGGAAATCCAACTTCCAAATACGTGACATTTGCGGTTTTAATTGTAGAACTAGTATGGCGACATGATATATGGTACCCATGCCGCCTAAGATTGATACCTATGATTTGAAGTTGTTTTATACACTATGCACTTATAATAGTATCAAGCGATTTGTTTTAAACGTATCAAGCATTCTTTGGCTGTTATAAGGGAAAACCCTATCCTCGGCTGCGTTGCATTGTGTGATGGGACCTGGGTCTTATAACAGCTTCATTTTTCTTTATTTAGCATTGCGCTGTTTGTTTTATGCACTGGTATTCTTGGGAGGAAACCCGTTCCGTGTTATACGGCGTGGTCTCTTGATTTACCTAACTTTAAAAATAAAGATTAATAACTGTTTTAGTTCTCACACCAGTCCCATGACTGACCTGGAGTTTATTGTTTTAACCTAAACTCTGGGTGCCCTTGTTTTGACACGGGCAGCTAGTAGTTTTGGTTTTGCAGATTTATATTCACAGGATCCTGGTTTACTGCTGGAACGATATCCGGAAAGCTTTGTATCCGTATATCTCTTTCTAGTTGTGTATTGTATTATTTTCCGCTGCTATGTATTTAAATGTAATTTAAATCTCTGATATTTCTGTGTAATATTCATTTATACTCTGTATATTCTTGTAATCTGATGCATTGTTGTTATATACAATGAAATGTTCTTCTGTATGCGTTCTGTTTTGTCCTGTTCTCAAACGATAGGGCGTTTCGAGCGGTCTGAGTCGGTTTAGCGACTGGTTCGGACCGAGCGAGATTCCTTGCCGTGACAAAAGCGCTACGATTTTTGATTTCACTGTAAAAATCATATCTTTTTCGTTTGTTGACGAAATTCAGTGAAACAAGAGACAATGGACTCGTGTGGACGTCTTCTACATTCTAGAAGAGACCGGATATTTTTCTGAGCCTTCTGCTATTTTTGGTGGAGTGGAACCCAATGTGAGATTTCTAAACTATAAACGATATGGAAAATGACGATGTATAAATTATATAGTCAATGTATGGATTATACAAGCGTTGTACACCACATGTATAAGCATTGTATAAGTTGTACGTTCGATGTATAAGTTATATATGCGTTGTAAAAATTATATATGTGTTGAATAGAAGTGAAATGCTTATATATATATATATATTTATACGCCCCTCGTCCACAAATCATGGATGATATTTATTGGTTGTGATTGGTGTGGAAATTGATTGATAGTGAATGGTTGATTAAAATTGTTTGTGGTTGAAATTGATTGATTGTGGTTGAAAAATACCCGTTTGTGGTTGAGAATTATTTGGTAGAAACCACATAGGATTAGTTTGTGGAAATGAAAAAAATATACATGCCGCCTGCGTGCGAACTAGATGCATGAAATCCCCATTGTCAAGAGCTGCGAGGCTTTAAGGTAGAGCGAGGAGCCGTACTAAGGACGGCCCCGGTTTTAACTACCCTGCCGTTATGCTGCCAAAATTTTGAATAATATTCATGTGTTAGAATTATTTTCATGTGTTGAAACTATATTCGTGTGTTGAATAGAAAACATTCATGTGTTGAATAGAAATTCATTCATTGAATAGAAATTCATGTGTTGAATGGTATTCGTGTTTTGAAATAAATTGTTTAATAATAAAAATCACATTTTTATTATATATATACGAACTATAGAAAACCTTTATGTGTTGAATAGAAATTCATTCGTTGAATAGAAATTCATGTGTTGAATGGTATTCGTGTTTTAAATAAATTGTTTTATAATAAAAATCATATTTTTATCATCTATATGAACTATATAAAATAGTCGTGTTTTGAAAGAAATTGTTTTATAATAAAAATCCTATTTTTATCACCTATATGAACTATATAAAATATTCCTGCTTTGAAATAAATTGTTTTGCAATAAAAATCACATTTTTATTATATACATGAATTGTTAAAAATAATGAAGTGTCGAAATAAACGTCGATTGGATAAAAATATCATTTTTATCAAATGTATGAAAAGAAAATAGTTTTGAAATCGAAGAATCGATTATATTTTTATATATATATATATATATATAAAATTGAAATATATCGAATAACAAAGCTGCAGTTCAAGTTTTGAAACCGTGATTTCAAATGATTAGTGTGTGAGATCCGACCATCGGATTTTCCCGAAACCGAAACCTTTGGGTTCGCTTTGGAAATATCTTTCCAACGAAACCTACTTGTAAAGATCCAATGGTTGGATTGTCTGGAATGTTTAATTCAAATCTGAAGAAAAACAGCGCCAGAATCGATTATATATATATATATATATATATAATTAAATTAAATTGAATAACGACGCTGCAGTTCGTATTTTGAAATCGAAACTTCAAACGAGTGTACCGGGAGATTCGACCGTCGGATTTTCCCAAACTGGAACCGTTGGATTCGTTTTGAAAATGAAACGACCCACAAATAGGTACCTTTTGAGTCGACTAATAACACCACACGTCCGACCCAAATTGCACAAAAATACGAATCATTATTAGAAGAAGTTAGAGGATGAGAAATAGAAAGAAAGAAAAGTTAGAATAGAAGAAAACGAAGAACACAAATCTCATAGCGGAACAAATAAAATATATTAAATAACATAACTTTTGAAATACGAAACAGTAACTGTATATACATACCGTTATCAGAGCACAACAGTTATTCATGGAACAGTTATAAACACCTGTTTCCAGATACAACATAGAACACAACGGAAAATATGATAGTCTATAGCTAACTGGTGAAGCCTCCTGCTTCCAGCTCTTCCAAGTGAATCTGGAAAATCCCGACTACTTGATTGCCTGTACAAATTTGGGAACCCAAGAGTTTAGGGAAAACAAACAAAATAAACTCTGGGTCAGTCATGGGACTGGTGTGAGTAAACTCCAATCATTTGTTTAACTTTAAAAATCCTTTCGAAAGAAATGATAATCGTAAGACCGATCCACACATAAACACGGATGGTTTTTACCTTACGATAACCCAAAACATTTTGATATCAAAATCTGGTGATATTATAATAATGTCTACATCAAATAAATAGAATCTAGCGGAACGCTTGCATCTCACGCTCCATATATAATATAAAATCAAAAACCGCAGGGCGCTTATTGGAGATTGGATTTCCAACATGACAAGGTATGGGACCACCTGCCGATAGTGTATCTCTGGAGACGAATACACTGGGTTCAACAAGAACGTCTTGCAACCCGGCCCTCACATGACCGACCACTCATTTCGCTTGAGTGTATCAAATGTATATCACCATCGGTTGGGATCAGCAACCGTTTCCCGAAAGGGACAACATCGATAGATTAAAGAAGCAAATTAAATTTCTCTAGATAGGTGATTATACATCCTAATGGGAGCGACCCGCATAGCCATGCTGCCTGCCAGATTTTTGTCAATTCCGGGTTGTGAGGCTTGAGGTCATTACGTATCTTTTAGAACACCTGACCACCATTCACTTTGAATGCCACATCGTCATACCCGCCAAGTCACAAATTGATTTCCCCAAAAATACCACGGGTATAAAGCTAAGAGAAACAAATTCCTCCGCCACCAAACGTAAGTACGTTTGAAGAGATCAACTTACACGATCCGTTAGATATACTTTGTCAGACATTCGTCCATTCACGTTGTCCTGGGACTGGACAAACCGAAGGCACTATCCCGTAAACAGGATAGCCCTTGCATAACTCCGTCTTCAATTATTTTCATCATATTTGATCGCAACGCTAACGCCCATACAGAGTAGTTTCCAGATAATTAATCTGATCCCGGTCTCTCCGTATTGACGACGGAAAAATGGTCAAAGACTTCGATAGTCGGTGATTTAACTATCAAAGAAAAATAAGTGTGCAACCAACGATCTTATTTCCAGGTAGGAATTCGATCGATCAATCATCAATCAACATTGGCCCCTTTAAATCAATTACTTATTATATTATCATTTACAATTCCCATTTCTCATCTTTCGTATTCTTTTGAAGCTCGATTTTTCCCTCTCGATTCTTTGAAAACCTTTACAATATTATAATTCCTTTATTCGAGAAAATATCTCTTATTCCAGTAAAAACGTTTCTATATATATTAACGAATCCTTATTTTCTATATTCAGAAAATATAGCTTCTTAATATTGGAAAAATATTTCCATATTCCATTTCTAAACTCCTGGTTGACCAATTCATTTCAGTTTAACAACAACGTCACAATTGTTGTTTCCAAATATTTGATTTATAAAACATTACTTTTAACAACAGCGTTACAATCACTGTATAGAATTTTAGAACACTTATTATAACAATTGCATTAAGATCGCTGTTAAAACAATTATTATAACGGCAGTGTTAAAATCACTGTTTAGATTTAAAAAACATATATTATAACAACAGAGTTAAAATCGCTGTTTAGATTTATAAAACCTTTAAGTTCATTCCATTCGTAAACATTCGTTTTCAAACTGCTATTCATTTTCAAATATGAATTTCATTCCTTAAATAGGAATCTAAACTCGCTTATTCAAATCAACTTGATTTTTTTGTTTATAAGTATCATTACTGCTCTACTTCCAATTATCGAGTACCTTTCTAAACCCACATTATATTCTGTTTTCATTTATAAACCCTGTTTATAAAACTGTTACTCGATTAACACTTCCCGTTTATTAATCCATTGGACTTATCTCAATTTATTTTATATTCCAAATTTGGAATAAAAACCATCGTTTCCTTTTGAAACCGATTTCTTATTCAAATTTCCATTTGAATTCACATTTCCAACCCAGATTTCTTTTATAGATGTTTTCATTTGCAAATTATCCGCTCTAACGATTATTCACTTTAATCGTGAATAATATTTCTTTTTACATAATCAAATCCATTTGATTTTACCATATCAAATCCAAATTCCATTTATAACTTCTATTTACAATATTTTATAGAAAGTCTTATTATTAATTTCAAACATTAAAAATTTCTTTTATAATTTCCTTTATAATTTGCAAAGTTCAAATCTCATTTCAAATATTGGTTTCAAAACCGATTTCTACTCTTCATAAAAATTCAAATTTGAATTTATATTTCAATTTATCCCAAGATAAATAATTTACTAGATTTATAAATGTCGTTTTAATCACTTCTTGTTTTATCCATTTAAAACAAGTTACTTATTTTTCAAGACCATTCGAAATTAAATTCCTATTTTTTTTTTCGAAATGGATTTCCTTTATTAAATCTCAAATTTCCTTTTCACATTCAAAAATATTTTACGGTATCTAAAATACCAAGTTTCAAGGGTCAGGGTAAATCAAACACAACATATCTAAACATGGATTATGTAACACATCATATATCACAACAAAAGAAACTGTAAAATAAATGTTGAGGAATCCAGTTGGATCCCTCCAACCTATTTCCCTGCATCCACAGATGTTAATAAAATCAATAATATTATTTCACGTCAATATGAAGTATCAGAACTAATAATCGATCAACGATGTAATCCTATCAACCAACTTTATCAACTATTCAACCAAGCAACCATCACACAGTATAAATTTAAAACTCGTTTATAAAAATATAAACGAGCCAGAGTTAGTGAATTTACTCATCTAGTTCTACAGTTGATGATTCTGCTTTTGATTTCTTTCAAAAATCAACAAGCGTATGATTTTATCACTAAATTCTGGCAGCTTTGTACTTGGCGAAATCAGTTGCACAACGTAGATGCCATTATTATGATTCCAACATGATCGGCTCGTTTAATTCAATATATTTGCGTGCAACTCCTTCCGGTATCAATCCATACTTCTCCTTTTCACATGCGTTACCTGCCACTCCATTTCTTTTGGTTCCAAGGCATCACTCCTCCCAATTTCACAATGCTTGCGAACTGTTTTGCACACAGATTCTCGCCAAAACTTAACTTCGAACAAGCGTTATTTAGTGCTAAATCCCTCTTAACACACGCATTATTGTAGAATGTCTTCCTCGTCTTTGTTCTTGCTTGGACTTTACACACCATATATGTCGCTTACCACCACCATACCTCCTTCACCCCTTCACCGCTCCTGCATGAGTCCCTTCATCCACGTCCGCTCCCTCCCTAATAACCTCAAATATGAACCTCAATTCACACTGACCACACGTTTAAACCCTCCATCCCCAAAGCTAAACTTCTCTGTCCTCATCTGAAAGCCTTCCACCCCTCCTAGTCGAATGCGTTTATCAGCCGGACCCCCTCATTCAACAGTGCACACCGCGACATCCCTTTCCCCACCACCGTGACTGACGTTGGCAGTATCCCTCCTTCGGCAACCCATACATCCCAACGAGCGGAACCATCCCTGTAGCTCATGCTACAGGGTCCGACAGTTTTCATCTCGAGGCGCCACCAAACCCCCTATGAGCTCGTCATTTCTTGTCCAGAGATCGCTGGTACACCTCATTGTGGACACCCTAGCTAGTCGGAGCTTTAGTCTGAACAAACCCCCTGTCTTTGTGATCGAAACCATGGTCACTGAAACATCAATATATAGTAACAGTAAATGATACAAAGAATCGCGTTTTACTCCTTGATCCCTAGCAACTTTCTCCCTTCAGGTTTACACATTTCCGATTCTTTGTTTCCTCTATTTATTTATGTTTTTTTTGTTTTTTTTCTTCTGAAAAGGAGAACGAGATGAACTGTTTTTAAAGGGTAAAGTAGCTTGCTGGCCATGGGTATAAAGCTTGGATGGCACGGTGTGTACAGTGTAATGGTTTGGGGCACACGCTTTCTAATAGCTTGTAGGTTACGGGATAGAATTTCTTGGAGGGCACAGGATCAAAGTCGAAGTTTACAGTGTAAGGTTGATGCAAAAAGATTTTGGGTAGCAAAAATCTAGGCATTAAATGTGACAGTGAAGAGAAAGGTGGTAGAAGCTACATGTGCCAAGATATTTCCATGTGCAAAGCCAGGTAAAACAGTGTGTGTATATATATTAATTAATAAGCTTTGTTAATTATATCCCATACCAAGGACGTTAAGATATCAGTTCAAATACGGATTGAGGTATCAATCTGTTGTTACTTGTTTGGAATTAGAAAGTTTGGAAGCAGTGCATCATTTTGTTTTGGGTTAGTCATGAAAAAAACTTGATCCAAATATATACTATAAATATTCTATTATACAATAAGAAATTACGGTTACTTTTAAAACTTCAAATCCCCTGTATGCTGAGACAAAAGATATACTAATGGTTTCTGGTCTTATATTAGATAATGTTATGGTATTATTTTCAAGTTGGTTTTGACGCCTAAAGGGTATGGTATTATTACCAGTCATGTTTTCTTCTATTTTTTTATTTTAATGGAATGATATCACTTAGCTTTTTCATTCTTACATTCTTGCATTTTCTAACATATTCTTCTCAAAGTATAATTTAGTATACCATGCGTTCCCAGGTCATGTTACTTTGCGTACTACTTTTATGTTTAGCGTACTCATTACGATTTTTTTCTTCCTTCACATATCAACTGCTATGGACAGAATTAAGACTACAATCGTGTCCAACAAGGTGCCACGATCCCAAAAATATAATAATATCGGTAGTTTAACTGATCTAATGAAACCCCAAAATATTGATATAGGGTGCAAAATACTCAAAATAAAAAGTTGCGTATTTAATTAATTAAAAATTACAGTAAAATAAATTAAATTATAACTACGCCTCAAAAGAACCTTGTCCAAATTCGTAACCAATATTTAAATATATTCAAATAAATGTTATGGCATATATATGATTCCACAGCGACTTTCTGAAAATTTGATTTGGACACAATTTTTTATTCCCGCTATGAAATCTGGATTTTTCACATTCGTTGGGAAGATATTTTCAAACAGATTCAAATATTTCTTGTTTCGCTAAAATCCGATTTATTTTGAATTTTGTACATTCATTTGAAATTTGAAATCGAAATTTCAAACTACCACGCCATTTTAAACTCTTTTTCTAAATATATTATAAATTATACGTTTAAATATCATTTTATTAAATAAATTCCTATATATAATTCAAATAAAATATTTAAAACAAATTTAAATATTTAGATCTCAACGGCTGAAAAATCCGGGTCGTTACAGAAAAGATCTTTCTAATGATGTAAAATATGTGATGATCCAACGGTTAGATTTTCAGATATGTGTAAATCAAATCTGAAGAAAACAGCGTCACGACCGCGTTATGGCCCGAAGCGTTGTTTGAATGAATTGGCTATAAATAAATAAAACTAGCGATAAATCGTTATAAAATATTATAAACGACACGGAATGTGAAATTTAGAAACTAACTGAAGGTTAGCTAAGTTGAATGGTTTCTTGGGTTTTGATCTGATGTTGGTTTCGGCCTTCGGGGTTAATATTTGGGAAATCGTTCTCTTACTGATTTACGTTAGTGACTGATGAATCGAAATGAGGCGTATGTTGTGTTTGTGTAGCACTTTTTATTTTATACGCGAGTTGCTTAGAAAGACCGGGTTTATCCCATTCTGAATAACTGAATCGACGATAAGAAGTCGAAGATGAAGACGGTGGTTGAAGACCGGAGATCTTCACCTCGGTTGGATGGTAATTGATGTCCTGATTGGGAGGCATCCCGAAATATGGATAATAAGTGGTGATCGTCCAGACGTACGTGGATATCAATGGGTATGCGAGGTATATAGGGCCTCCGGTTTCGTTCAGACCCAGAACGGACTTGTAAAGGGACTGTGTGTTTGACATTGGAATTCATTCTGTGTGATTGATAGCCGTCAGTTGCATGGTGTGAATTGCCTGTGTGGCATGCTAAGATGCAGTGATCAAGGCTTCTGTTGAAAAGCAAAGTCTTGTGGTTGATGATCAAAGCACCGCCTGTGTGGCGTAGCTTTGTGTATAATGTGAATTCGGGAGCCTCACACCCCGGTATGAACCATAAACGGGAGTGGACCTCAGGGAGGGCATGCGTTTCCTTCTAGCTAGAGGTGGTGTCAGTGCTTGAACTGGCTGACATTTATATTATTTTCACCTATGTGGTTGTTGTTGTTGCGAGGCGCCTCGGTTATATCGGTCGATCCGGGACCGATGGAGTCATTTGTTGACTCATTTACGCCCCAAAGGGCGGGGAAACGTAGCGTTCAGGAATTTTAATCCACATCGGTGGACCGGCCCTGACGATCCAAGGGTCACTCGAGCTCTGATCCTGAGACATGGACTAGATTGTCTCGAAGTCGGTAAGGACTATCTTTTGCCTTGGTGCATGACGGAAATCCAATTTCCAAATACGTGACTGTGCGGTTTTGATTGTTTACCTATGTATGGCGATATGATATATGGTACCCATGCCGTCTATGATTGATAGTTATGATTGAAATTGTTTTTGAAACTTATAAACACTAGTAATAATATCAAATTCTTTTGTTTTATTAGTATCAAGCATATTTTGGTCATTATAATGAAAATCTATCCTCCGGTTTGCGTTGCATTGTGTGATGGGAACTGATTCTTATAATGGCTTCATTTTTATAAAAAGCATTGTGATGTTTAAAGGAATTACTTGTTTTAAAAGCACTGGCAATCCAATGGAGTAAACCCGTTCCGCGAAAGTGGTGTGGTCCTGTGATTAGCCATATTACATAATGTGTTAAGTAGATTTCTCATACCAGTCCCATGACTGACTCGTAGTTTGTTTCACTTGCAAACTCGGGTGCCCCTTTTCTACACGGGCAGCCTTGTATTCAGGTTTCTGCAGGCTCTTTCTGGATAGCTAGAGCTGAAGATGGATACTATCGTTTATCTCTTTTATGCTGTTCAGCTCCTATTGTACATAATATGTTTGTTTTCCGCTGTAGACATTTATGTATAGCTGAACTGTATTTGTACTAAGTATGATCCCGTATACCGTGTAACTCTGATGATTACGTTTGTCCAGTGTATTATTTGTATTTTATCTGGTGTATTTATTTATTTCTGTTCTGCTATTATCTGTTTATGTGTTATATTCCAAAGATTACCCTTGTCTCCGTCGGTACGGGGTTTGGGGTCGTCACAGAATTTTTAGTTCAGACGTTTGAATCATATTTTTCT
Organism: Allium sativum; assembly: GCA_030737875.1. NCBI lineage: Eukaryota > Viridiplantae > Streptophyta > Magnoliopsida > Asparagales > Amaryllidaceae > Allium > Allium sativum. Next base: position 649,550,172 of record CM060909.1, read on the forward strand.
ACTGTTGACGGTGGAAACCACGGTCAACAGTTTAGGTCCATCCAGGCTCTTTCCCGGGCGAATTTCGGCCCATTTCGCCTTTGTTTGTGACTTGTCAGTTTCTCTTATTTGTAGATTTCTGCTGCTTGATTTTTACGAAATCGTTTAATAAATCATTAATTAAAGAATGATGGAGTGGAAACCAAAGGTGAGAACTCTCTCACTCAAAATTTTATACAGTTGTTTATTTTTATAATTGCATATTTGTTGATTGCTTGTGATTGCAATATTCGTTTGTTGTTTGATGGATGTTTACAGTTTTAATGTTATCATTATTAAACTGTGATTATAGATGTTTGTAAATAAAATGTTTATATTATACATGATTGGGATGACAATTTACCCACCCGTCTCCCGAATATTAGATAAGTTCACATAGATTGTGATGTAAATGCCATATGGGTGTTAGGATGATTATTTTACACATCGCCCAAGTATACAAATAATAATATTTGTTTGATGGTTGAAAACCCCACACGGGTCTGGGGATGATAATTAATTCACATCTCCCTTGGATTTAATTATATGTCAACTGATTGATTGACAGACTGTTATAAGCGTTATTTAATTGTTTAATGCGTTACAGTTGAAAATTGCACTTTGGATGTGAATTGAATGTCTAATAGTTGTTTATCATTATTATTTTTGAATACATGTGATGTATGAAATCCATATAAATAGAATTACATGGTAATTGATTGAGTCTGATTCCAATTCATAAACAACGAATATTTTAAATTAATATTCAGTGAAGAATCAAAATATAATTTTGATGTCCGATATTGGATGACACGAAAATATTGAAATAATTTTGGATGAACTACTTCATGTTTGAAAAGATAAAAGATATTTTATCTGAATGAAATGGTTAACAACTAGAATAAAGATTGATATGGCTTTAAAATAACCAGGATTTTTCCAACATATGAATTAGAAAGGATTTGAATGGAAATAATCTTCGGAATATTTCGATATTGGATTCCGTGATTATATGGATATTTTTGAGGAATTTGGAAGATATAGATATTTTTATTCCCAATATGATATCCGTTGGTTTCAGAATTTGATAGTGAATATAAATCGATATAGTTTCTATTCAGAGCCTTGTATTTGATAACTAACATTGGATTGTAGCGAATGGAAAAATAATTTTCCATAGAGAAACAGACGTCTGCCCCAATAAAAAAAAGACGTTTGAAAATGGTTGAAAATAAACTAAACCTTTGATGTTTCAAACTTTTCTAAAAACAGACGTCTGAGCCTTAATATTCAGACGTTTGAAATAGTACCAAATTGAACTAAATTCTTGCGGGTTCAGATCAAAGAAAACTCAAATGACTAAATTTTTAAAACAGACATTTGAATCCTGTTTTTCTTCAACAATTAACAATGAAGATTTGATTTGGAATTTATAGTCTTTTAACTGAGATTAATAGAATTTTTCCAAAGTATAGTTCTTCCAATTTAATAAACTAAATTGGAATCGAATAGAATTCTATTCAGTGATAATCGAAATGAGTTTCTGTGGAGGAAGAACGTTACTATATATGGAATTCAAAAGGCCTTGTCATTATTCCACTTATAGTATTAGTCTGATACATAAATTTATACCGAATATATACTATTATGGTTTTCGTGAAGGTTCCATTTTTATGGAAGATGATTTTGGGTTTATCATGAACTGTTGTGACACCCAACGTCCGTTAATGTCACTCCATGTAGAATGCATTAAGTTTCATGAAGCGTTATAGGTAAATAAGAACATAATATCATAAGACAGACATGTAAAATAGCAGCGAAATTAAAAACTTTATTTAAATCAAAACATCATGGTCCCAAATACTGAGTTTACATCATAAGTTTGAAGCAACCAATTAAATTAATAATCTATCTCGCCAAGAATATCAGAGTACAAAAGCATAAAACCATACTTCCCATGCGAAGCCATAAGAGAGTTGACAAGAAGTCATAGCGGTACATCAATATCCAAAATCCAAGCTAAGCTGAAAAAATCCAAATCAACTATAAGCACTCCTACCCTAATAACCTGGGGGGAAACAGAAGAGAGAGAAGAGGAAACAAAAAGGGTTAGTCATAAAGTCTGGCGAGTCCAGTTACTTTTAAATATAAATGAATAAAAGTATCATGGCAGGTATGTAAAAACTGGAAGAACAAGATAACAATAACAAGGACAAGTGTGAACTGAGAAAGATAAGTTTGAACAGAATATATTGCGCTTCTTAAATACGTTTCTCTGCACCGTACCAATATTAGTATATCAGAAACAGAATGATCCCTACAAATACCGTTCCGTTACATTTTCTTGATTGTTAGGTTACTAGGGTTAACAACATTCAATGCTTATACACACATCGTATCCATTTACTTTCCAATGGATTAACCTAATAAAATATATGTAGCTACCGCTCAATGTTGAGATGCACCCCATGGTACCCCACTTGCACAGTCTCCACCGTAATGCCACAGAAATGAACGCAGTCCCTCATCCAATGCCGGAGTGACGTACGGATCTCTATATAACAATGTTACGTTCCGCATATATTTGCCATTACTATGCTATGTAATCGTATGGACTGCCACCTTCAATCAAATCAGATTTCATACCAGAGTAATGCTCTCAACTCTATGATACACCGCCCAGAGTAGATATGCTTGTATCTAGACTTTCCCACATACGTATCATCAATTGTAGCTCGATGCCTCAACCGCATGTCCTCTAATGTGCACCGAGTTCCATGGCAGGGCGATACAAGAAACACGGAACTCGGTCAGGATCTTTCCACATCTATACAGGCCCGCCTTTAAGAGCCTCAAAATACAGATATTCCTAGGGTCTGTTTTTCATGGTCGCTATGGCCCTACCTCAGCCCCTCCCTCAACAAGTAAAGACTACTACAACTAAGTGACTGCCCTACGCAAACAATCTAAACATCCATTTGCGTCTCCCCTCAACCCCTTACCTCGATAGTGAAAGGTTAATGGTATCTTGGGTTTAGCTCTAATCTTTTCGCATCCCACTGGCTGCCGATGACGGGTACCCGACGATCTACTATCCTTGTTGGTCCTGACCCCACCTCCCATTGAGGCAATCGCCGAATCACCCTGGTGTCACCTCGTCATGGCATTCTGACTGCAAAGCTACTTTTGCAGTCAAGGCCCACCCACCTAGTAGTTCCGTACAGACCCTACCTCTGTGAGCGCAGCCTAAATATCTGCCACCACACAGAGGACTACTAGGAGCATCTTACGTATCTTAGGAAGCCGTGTGCTTCCCTTTCCAGTCCTTCAGAGCCGACATAATAATCTGATAAAAGTGCGCTCCCCTCGTGCCTTACAACACCACGATGATCTACCCCGTTGGGTTATTCACCCTCACACGTGCAAACTGGTCCAAGCGCCTCACTTTAATATGTTGTTAGACCCTATGTCTAAACATCCTTTTACGCGCTTGCCTTACCTCATCAGGTTTCCATTTAGCTTGGTTATTCCCATTCATATTGAATTCTTAATCAAGTTACCAGTTTCCTCTTACGTATTAATTTTGGTTACATAACTTATCCCCTTTAAGTTAATTAATAAGCCCACAACATGTTATTCTCTAGATTGTTGCCCAAGGTCTGTAATCCATAATCCCTTTATATTTTCATCGTCCGATTCCATAGTTACAATAACATGTTCTTACTTAATGTGTAATTAAGTACTTCTCATTTTACATGTTTCCTTTTTAACATATCATTTATCATTTGTGATTAAATATAACTTATATCATTTCATAAGTTTCTCATTCTTTCTCATTTAATCATAATTCAATCTTATCATTGTTTACTTATTAACTTAGTTCTCTTAATTTACTAATAAGTTTCCTTTCCATAAATGTAACTTATGTTGTCCTCAACCGTAGATTTCAGATTCTTGTTCTTGTAAATAACTTAATTTACAATTAAATACAGTTTATCCCCTTACATCAGTTATTCTACTCCCTTTTTCATTTCTTATAACCTAAGCTATAATTTCCACTTGCCCCTAGGACAAGCCTAAACATCTTATCTTTTCTGTTCATACATGTTAATGCCCCCAAACCTCTCACATTAAGTCAACCACTTGTGGATGCTTGATATGCCGGGCGGCTCTGGGCAGACTTAAGCCATAAGTTTAGACTCAACCTCATGTCATGGTGTTGTTATGCATTAGACCCCTCACATTAGATTAACCACTTGTGGTCGCTGGATATGTCGTGCGGCTCTGGGAAGACTTATACCACAAGTGCAATCTAACCTCGCGTCTAAGCATTACAACGGTCCCATTATTTTAGGCATATTCATATTAATAAATTTCCCTATTCCAAATATAGATTTTCATGCCCCTTTTTAATTCATATTTCATTATACACAATATCCCCTTTCCCAAGTCATAAATCAAGATATATATATATATATATATATATATTATGCCCAAATCCGTATTCACATAATTGCTAATTTATGTCCCTAGTTCATATCAACATATTTCAGTACAAGTTAAGCCCAAATTCATATTCACATATTCTAATTGATGCCAAATCATATTTTACATATGTTCCAATTTACGCCCAAATCATATTTTACATATGTTCTAATTTATGCCAAATCATATTTTACATATGTTCCAATTTACGCCCAAATCATATTTTACAAATGTTCCAATTTATGCCAAATCATATTTTACATATGTTCCAATTTATGCCCAAATCAGATTCTACATATGTTCCAATTTATGCCAAAACATATTTTACATATTTTTCCCAAACAACTCCCAATTTCGCGCGTTCGCATGTTTCAGCGTTAGGCCTAGGCTCGAACGAAGCCTGGCTATAAAAATAAAAAGGGAAAAGAGGGAAAGAAGAGAATCAAAACTGGCATAATGACGAATCAATAATAAACTGACAGAAATAGACATAAAACTGAATAGAAATATTATGACAAGATTTAACATGGTGGCGGTATGAATATATAAAGGCTGATCAGATAACTATGTCATAATAGAACTTGTTTAGGCATAGATCCAGTATCCAATTTTTATATATATTTTATGATTACCAATTAAATATTTAGATCTAAAAATAACGTGAACTCACTTTGAATAGATCTAAGGAAATGGATCCAAATAACTGAGAAGAACACGTTGGATTTGTTGTTGTAGCCCTCGTTGAATTCGTATAATGTTTACTGAATTGGATTTGGAGAAGAATAGGCTATTCAATTTAGTTGCAGCAGAGCTCCGCCATCGCCACCATTTTTTTAGATGAATAAAACATAGGTTTAGAGTCCTTTATATAGCCTAGAATCAATGAAATTGGTCAAGAAAGGAGTCCATGTTCAGAAAAATGAATTCTACCAAAATCTGCCGTAGGTGGGTAGACCCACCCTTGAGGGGGTCGACCCCGGTGTCGACCCACCCCTTAGGGGGTTGACCCTGGTGTCGACTGGGTGGGAAATCTACCACCTTTGGAAATTTTGAATTTTGAACCGATTTTCGAATTTCTGGACCATTTTTGAATTTCTGAACCATATATATATATATATATATATATATATTCTTCCTATGCGTATACAAACTTCAAACTTTAATAACTTTTTCATATAGTGTCTGATTTATGCAAACCAGGTGTCTATCTTGACCAGAATTTGAAGACGGACGCAATAGAGTAGTCCATTTTACTTAATTCTGAATATTTGATCAAGTTTTCTTTAATTTATTGTTAACAACTTATTTCAAATTAATTATTCTTTAATTTATCATCTTTAGTGTCGTTAAATTACGGGGTGTTACAATTGTATTTTAAATGACATTGGTTCTTTAACCCAAGTTAACAGCAAGATTAATTTCCTAAAGTTGAATAATCATTAAGTAATGATTTTTGAGATTAAAACCAAGTTGGAGTTTTAATAGATCTTTAAATTAGATTGAATGTGAATAAGGTAACTTAATTTACAAAATTCAAGGAATGTTCGAGAATGATGTACCACCAGTTTTACTCCATGCGATAGATAAATAATTAATTAGATTTGAAATGTGAAATGTTAATTACTTTTACTGATAACACAATGGGTGTAGATATGGAGTACTACCAGTTTTGCTCCATAGGATGAATAGGTTGGGATCAGTATAATAAAATGAATGTTTACTTCGGTAAGGCTCGTTAATCCCGACTATTCGGAAAGACTGGGTTTAACCCATTCTGAATAACTGTTACAACGATTAAAAGTCGAAGATATGAAGACGGCGGTTGAAGATCAGAGATCTTCACATCATATGGATGATTATTGATGTCTTGATTGGGCTGTACACCCAAGACAAGGTAATAAGTGGTGATCGTCCTAACGTACTTGGAGATCGACTGGATATGTGAGGACCTCTCTTCTATATTGGACATATGGAATGAGGAATAAGGTTCCTCCGGTTTCGTTCAGACCCAAAACCGACGTATGAATGGCTTGTATGTTTGACATTATAGTATGTGCTATGTTGTTGATCTTTTCTATATATATATATATATCTATTTGGTGGCGGAGAATTTATTCTTTTGCTTAACGCCCTTCTTTGAGACGTACAAATTTAGAGGTTATATAGCGGTGGAAATCAATGACATAGTATGGATTGACAGTGTGGCATGCAAAGATGCAAGTGATCATGACTTTTATTGAAAAGCAGGGCCTTGTGGATGATGATCAATGTGCAGCTTTAAGTAGCATAGCTTTGTGTATAGCATTATTTCGCGAGCCTCACACCTCGGTATGAGTAAAAAATGGGATGAGGACATCAGGGAGGACATGCATTTATTTCTAGTTAGAAGTGATGTCATGGTATAGAGCCTAGACATTTTTACTTATGTGGATGATTGATTGCGAGTCACCTCGGATATCGAGCCGACTAAAAGGCTTTGAGATAGGTCCAATAGGACCGTGAAACGTATTGTTCAGGAATAAATAATCCTCAAAAGTAAGAGAGGACCGGCCCTGACGCTAATCAAGGTTTCACCAGTGTCTGAGTCCTTAGGCATGTGTTAGAGTGTTTCGAAACGGTGAGGAAGATCCCTTGCTTCGATTCATAGATGGAATCCAATTTCTAACATGACATTTTTCATTTGTAACCCTATGTATGGTGACATATTATGTGGTACCTATGCCGCCTATGATTTATACATTTATATTTGAAGTTGTTTTGACACTATGCACTTATACCAGTATTAAAATGACTTTCTTTAAAGCGTACCAAGCATGTTTGGCTATTATAAGGTAAAACTCTATCCTCTGGCTTGCGTTGCATTGTGTGATGGAACTTGAGTCTTATAATAGCTTCATTTTTCAAAAAGCATTGCGTTGTTTATAAATTCTTTTATTTTAGAGTAGTCATGGGAGTAAATCCGTTCCGTGACATACAACATGGTCCCATGATGTACCCTATTTTAAAGTCAAAGGTTTAATAACTGTTTTGAGTTCTCACACTAGTCCCATGGCTGACCTGGAGTTTATTATTTCAACCTAAGCTCTAGGTGCCCATATTTTCCACAGAGTGTCTAGTTGTTTTGGTTTGGCAGATTTCTATTTAGCAGGATCCTGGTTTACACCTGGAGCTATATTCGGAAATCTTTGTATCCGTGTACTTCTTTTAGTTTGTGGTAGTTTATATTTTCCGCTACACGCTATGTTTATGTATCTAAATGTAATTTAAATCTCTGATATATTTCCACTGTATATTATTTATCTCATACTATGATATTTTGTACTCTGATGTAAATTGTTGTAATAGCAATGAAATGTTCTCATGTTTGTGTTCTCTAAGCAGTCCGCCTTCTTGTTCAGTTTAGACCGGTCGGGAAGTTCGGGTCGCTACATCGTGTTTATCCTAAAGCTTATAAATCTCTTATCAATTGGAAATGCATAAGTATATTTTTAATACACGTAACAACCGCTAATGTATTCAACCATGTCAAAAAATTCAAACAAGTCAATCAAATCAAGAAAATCAATCAAGCCAAATAAGTTAATAAAGCCAAGGTAAATATGTTATTTTTTTAATAATCTTATGTATTTCCAAAATAATAATTTCCCATGTAGTATACTTGTTATGTGTGGAGATAAAGTTAACATGTAATGAAGTGTGTTGGTTATAATGTAGTATGTCATATGCAAAACTATATGAAGCGATATATTGAATGAAATGCAACTTGTAATGTAAATGATTTTAATTTGAGATGTAATGTATGTAACAACCTGCATATTTAACGATAATATATTGAAATATAACATCATTAATTGATAATCGAATGTATGTCCAAAAAGTCACATTTTGCATACGTATGAATTTGGACTCAAAACCACTTCCATTGAGTTTGGATCATCGTTTACAACCATTTTGACTATAAGCATCGATATATTTCGAGCTTATGAAAATTGGGACTTTAGTTAGGTCTTGGTTTAGCTAACCTAGCCTACCTTATAACCCCCACCCAGCTCTCTCCTCCTTCATTCATTCTCACTTCAACAAAGAAATAGAAAATGAGAGAGGGAAAGGGAAATTAAAATTCCCTAAGCTCTTGCTTAATTTTGGAGCTCAAATTCTTGTTGAAATCAAGTGCAAATCCAAGCAGAAGCATAGGTAAGTCTCCTCTTCATCTTCTCTAACTCAGCTCCTCTTTAATTTCTGAAATTTCCTTAACCTAATTCCTAGGAAATCCAATTATATGAGTTTAGGTTGGAGATTCGCAAGCTATATTGGAGGAGATGTTGATTTTGCTTAGCTTTGGATTGATTTCTTACTTCTAGCAAGCAAAGGTGAGTTCTTTAGTGAACTCATATCTATGCTATAAGTCATTGGCTTGTAAAAGTGTAATCTAGGGTTCATTTGAGTTTGCATATGCTAGTAAATTGGTTATGTTAGTGTAACTTAGCCTATTTCCTGAGTTTTATGTTTCACTGAATTGGAATTGTAGCTAGGAGATCGTTCACATGATCAAATGCACATGTTATGAGTTGTTTTGGCGACGTTGTGAAGCTCCATTATCGCACTGGCAAGTTCTAAGACTTCACAATTCGCTTATATCATTTTTGATTGCTTTGGTTTAATATTATATTCATTTTAGAGCTTAAAACCAAAATCATCGAATTTAGGTTCTGTGAGTTGATACCTTGATCGTTAGAGGCCTCGTTGACGTCAAGAGGTGTTCACGAGCCTCGAATGATCGCGAACGATTGATGGAGGTCAACTGGGAGGGTCAAAACCCTCCCTATCTGACCTGGGCAACAGCCCAGGTTCGGACCAGTCGACTGACTGAATTCAGACCAATCGACTGGTGGGCTGCCTTGGCAATAGCCCAGGTACTGACCAGTCGACTGGTTTAGGCTATGGACCAGAGGGACCTCAGTCCATAGTTTATATTGATACAGGCTCTTTTCCGTTCGAAGCCCGGACCGTTTGGCCTTTTCTGTGACTTTTCAGTTTCGCTAATTCACAGAATTCAGTAGTTGGATTATCGACCTTTGATGGACTTTCGATTTATTCGTGGCGAACGAATTTATAATCGACAGTCATGAAATTTAATTTACATTATTAAAACGTGAATTCTTCGTTTGATCATTATTTCGATCGTTATTACACAAGATTTGCCACTTCGAAGTTATATAGAAATGGTTTTAAATTTGTTAGTAGATACCAATATTTTACTAAATGGTTTCAAATTCTACTTCATTATATGAAGTTATTTTCCAATTTGTTTTACTATCTACTAGTATATGATTTCATAAACTTTTTTCTCGTTTATATGAGAAATCTAATTAAACACCTTAGGAAAAACAAGGACTATGACCCCTTGTGTTTGCTTCGACGGTTAATTCGTGGACTTGTTCGATTGAACCTTGTGGCAATGACCGTTTAGTACTTCTAATGTAATATACAACTTGGTCATAAATATTCGAGTAGAGCAAGCGGTTATGGGGCATGTGGGTCGACTCTTATATTTAATTGCTTGGTGTAGTTTACACTATACTTGATCATTTCTGATTAATTCGACCTTCTAGTCACTTTGATGATCTTTGGATCATCTTGAGGAACTTCGGTTCATTTGTTTATCTCGATGATCTTTGGATCATCTCGAGCAACTTCGGTTAATTCCCTTATATCTATGATCTTTAGATCATCTTAGCGGGGTCGCGACCTGCGGTCTTCCGACCATCGTAGGAGTTTCGGCTCAACACTATGGCTTATGCCTTGAGATCGCGTCTTACCTTCGATATTGAGTTGGTTGAGTCTTCGAACTCCCGTATTTACTTGGTTGAATCTTTGGACTCCCATATTGATTTTGATGAGCCTTCGGACTCCCACCTTGACTCAGGTCTTCCCCTTCTTTGGGATCTTCGAGATTTCTAATTTATAGGTTTCTTCGATCTTATTTTTATTGACATATGTGCTATCAATTTCGTATCGATATTAACTTATCAAACTTATTTTATTGACATATGTGTTGCCAATCTCGTATTGATATTAATTTATCAATCTTAGTTTCTTTGATACCGAGATATCCTTATATAGTGTTGAGATTTCTTTGGAATATTTTCTATACATATCGAGTCTTCACAGTTTACACGTGAGCATTGTTATTATTTTTATATATGTCATTTTCTACTTATATCTCCATTTATATCTCAGTTTATTATGATGAGTATAGCTAGACTGATCCGTTTATCGTTTATTCTTATAAATAATACTCGGGTCAAACCGAGTATTTCAGGTGCCTCTCCTCGTCTGTAGCATAGGATAGTCTTCCTTATGGTTAACTGCACTTGTTTTAGTAGTTTTATCTTTTATGTATTGAGATTGTGGCTCTTATGTGTACATATTCTTTTGTGTTGTACATGTATCTATTATTTTATGATATAGTGGATCTTGCATGACCACTTATATTATAACCACCACTTCTGTAGTATTATTCATATCTATTTCCGTCTTAGTGATGTAAATATTTGTGTCTGCCTCTGATTTTATTGTTATGCATTTTATATTGCTTTCCGAATTATATATAGCCACTGTGTAGTAGATTTGAACTTGATTTAGATGTGTTCGGTTTCCTCATGAGATTTAAAAAAATTAGACCACATTATCCGACATATTTAGCACTCATTCAAAGCTATATACAGATTGTCGCTCCTCAACAACCTTATTCTTCAGGTTAGTTGACACCATTGCTTGCAATGGCCTTGGCTAACGTAAGTATAGAGGTGGGGTGGTGGGGCGTTACACTGTAATTTATAATAATGATGTATGATATGAAATAAGATGTGTAATGATAGTATGTAGAATGATTTGGTGATTATATCAATTTAGGTAAAATATATTCAAAGTACTATCTAATTATTATGCATATACATATATATTATAAATTATTTGAATTAAACAAGGGTAATATATTCTAATTTCTAGACTTAGGTTAATGATACTTATGAAAGATATTTAAAGGGTAGTAAAGATGAAAGTTTTGTGGTATCCATAATAGATAATGTAGTAAATATGAAAGACCTTTTTAAAGAGAATATAGAATTATATCATATAAAGTAAACTATTTTGTATAAACATATATTCATAATTGTATATGTATAAACTAATTTTAAAAAGGACTTAAAATTTAATTTATTATGAAATACAAATCAATCTTTTGATAAAAATAAGTTTTAAATTTAAACTTTTAGAAATCAAAATATATTAATTTGCTAAGGAACCATTTATATGTTAAAACTTTAAAAAGAATTCTATAGCCATAACAAAATTATAAAATATGGATATAAATTAAACTACAAAACTATAACTTCTTATGTTTAAACTACATATTTAAGACATAAAATCATATATATATTATTATTTTTACACCAAAATATTAGGTTAAAATATTCAAGCTTTTGTAAATCTTAATAAAAAAATCAAAATAAGTATTAAGTAACAAATAGTATTTGTGATAATGTAACCTAAAATTATTATGAAATCATATGAATAAGATATAAGTTAAACTATGTATGTTTAAACTATATAAAAGATAAAAAAATTATATTAACTTTGTATATTGTATCAACATGTCTATATAATTTTATTAATTTATATACTTTATATATATATATTTAGAAACAAGGTATAAGAAAATTAGTAGACATACAAAGTTACTAACAAGAATTTGAACTGGCATTTTCTTACTGAAAAGATGGAGGGAAGTTTGAAAGGTTAAGCTTTTGAAACTCAAAATTTGAATTTCATCTTACAAGCCTTTGTGTCGACATAGGACATATGTATGTCGACATACATGCATAAATTTCAAAGAACATATGGTTTTGTGACTTTGGTTTTAAATTATCAATTTATAATTCAGGTTTATCTATTTCCTAAAATAATATTAACCCTAACAAACATCCAAAAATTATTTTATTATTATTATTTTATTGATATTTTGAATTTCAAAATTCAAATTTACATTTTATATCTCAAGTTTGTATTTTAAAGTTTAATTTTCGCATTCAAAACAAAGCAAACAAAACATCCACTCAACCAAAAAATTAATTAACGCATGCCTGGTTTTTAGGTCCATTTCTTCGATATTCTCCAAATCATTATGAAACACATATTTGGATTTCCAGTTTCTGGCTATTCATTACTTGTTGATGAATCCCAAAAGTCATATGCCTTCATAAACTCTTCTTTTCTTGATTGATGAATGATCATCTGGTATCTTTTGGCCAATAGACATCAGAAATAACTTCTTTCCTACAAAACAACACACTTTTCAAAGAATCAAGTGACTTTTCAAAATAATTAATTGTAATTTGAAATAATAATAACATCATGATGATTCTGTGATATATACATTTAAACTTTTCAAGAAATCATATCATGATAACTTGATTCTTCAATAAAATTGAATGCAGACTCATCTAATACTGATGCAATGCATGAATATAAACAAGTTTTCGAAATTTTCCATTTTCCATTTTCAAAAATCAGATTGTGAACTTTTTGTAAAACCTTGCTCTAATACCAATTGTTAGGGATCGCGGAATGGACCGTTAAGGCAAAACTAATACTAGAGGGGGTGAATAGTGTTTTTGAGATTAAAACAAAATCCAAAACTTATATGATCTACTATATGAATCGAACACCACAGAAACAATCACAAACACAGAATCAAATACAAACGCAAAGATAAATAGAAATAAAATGCAAAAAAAGGAAAGAACACACCGGATTTTATACTGGTTCGGAATTGCTCTTATGTCCAATCCCACGCAACGCTGGATTGCACGGATTTTTATTACTATATCAATATGCAATTACAATCCTCTCCTTGATTTCACCGCTATAAGGGTAACACCGATTCCACTCACTTGATCAAGTATACTTTCCTTGATTTCACAGCTACAAGGATCAGATCGATTACTCTCCTTGATTTCACGGCTACAAGGGTCACACCAATTACCAAAATACTTCCCAAATAATTACAACAGCCCTGTAACTCTTCAATGGTACTTTGATTCAGAGAGTAGTGAGTAGAGAGTGAGAAGAGAAGAAGTTTTATGTAAATAGAGTTGAATTCGTAAGAGTATAAGGTTAGAAATCATAAAAATGAGAAAATATAATTGTGTAAAGAAAGGAGATGAAGAAGAAGATGAATGATTAAAAAATTCGAAATCAGCCCGTATTTGTAACATTTAAAAGTTTGCAACGTTTCTCGAATGTTACAAATATTGAAAAGACATTTCCTTTCAATTATAAAAAAGTGACAGTTATATGTCGACATAGGGTAAAATGTATGTCGACATATCCTTGTTTAAAATTGATTTTTGAGCATTTTTCAAGTGTTTTGATACATATAATTGTTGAAATTCTTGAATTAAAACATAGTGTTATAAATGAATATTATAAAGTAGAAAATCATTTGAAAACATAAATATAAACTACACAGACATATCTATAAAATTATAAAGTTAAAACTATATAAATATAAAGTATATATATAAAATATATAAAACTTATAAACTATAAAACTTGAGTTTAAAATCAAAAGTAAAATAAAGAAAGTAAAATAGTGAAGACAGAGATTGAAGATAGAATTTGAAATCATAATTTTAAAAACATAATTTGAACCTGGAGTGCTATTCAAAGTCCTACATAAACTAGACTCTATTACTCTATTTATCATGAACTCTTGAAATCTTAATTACTTATGATTCTTGAATCATCTTTGTATTCTAAATCTCTTAAATCTTTAAACTGTATAGTCTTCAGTAATAATTCCTGTATATAAATCCTGCATATGTGTATATATATATTCTAGATAGAAGTGTTAGTATATATTTTATAATAAATTAGTACTGAAATAAGGTTGTTGTCATCAAAACTCCATTCTCCACCAAGTAATTTATCATAATAAAAATTAGTATACCATTTTAAATATTCCTAGTCAAGATATATCAAGACTGGATACTGATACATCCATTGGTATTAGAGCACATAACATAATCAAAATATAAGACAATGTATTGCTCATGGTTGCTGGAGGCACAATTGGGTTGCATATTGATAATTATTAAAAATTATATAATGACTCATTCGATAGTTGTAACATCCCACATTTTTCTAATCCCAAATTTCAACAAAAATCGAAACTCGAACACATCCAAGCATGGAGCATGTAAATATGGTACCTACAAATAAATAGGCATGAGTATAATCAGAGTACGATAAAGAAACCCATAGTGGAAACAAAATAGGATAGACTAGTATTAACTTAAGTAACTACCTTTTTAAAGTATGTCACTCTGCCAATACCGAGTATGAGAGAGAACGAGAACCAAAATCCAAACGAAAACACCTATGAGGACCTGAACTTCTCTAGAAAACCTAGGTGGTTGTAATGAGGAGGGCAGTCAAAACAACAAGATTCTGGTGAACAGGAAATGTACAACACAGATTATAATACACAAATGTATATCGTTTGGTTTAACCCAAGATGTATATGCCTACCAAGGTTAGTGATTCGAGCCTAACCTTGTAAATATTTACACACGACTCCAATTTCCCTTCCCAAGGTGGGTGTTTCCTAAATATGAAACTGAGATAGAATGTTTATGCATATATTCATAAAGCCTTTACACCAGAACATGGTTGGTTATTTAATCAAGGGTGGACCCTTAATTGCGGAGTTTTTATATATATATATATATATATATATATATATATATATATTCATTCGCCCATCCTTTATTATTTATTGCCTTACTATTAATGATATATATGGCGGATTATCTCTGATCGCTTAAGACTCAAGGTGGACATATTAGTCACTTCTTATCCTCGATGATTTATTCAACATTAACATAAACTAGATGGCACTAGCTACGGGACCTACTAGTTAAGGCTTCCGTCATTGATGCATATACCCTTGCCCCGTGTAAGGTAAGGGATGGTATTTTTTTGCTCGCTATACCATCTAGCTGACCTTATTGGATAACCTGCTTAGTCGCTTACTTCTTCCCATAGGATTGGTAGCCATATCTGACGTTTTAAGTTTCTAGGTTTGGGTAGTCCCCACACACTCACGCCATTTAAGACCCCTAAACTGAAAGACCTACTCTAGGTGGACTCTTCAACCCCAGTCCTTAAGACCCAAGAGGCGGACTATGTGCGAAGGTTACTAAGTTCGTACCCCATAAGCCTTTAATACCTTTCCCTATTGGGATAAAGTGGGCTACATCATTAAGTCCTTTCTGCTTAGTTTCTCTTTATGGAAATACATTACGCACATGATTCTTTATTGTCACAGGTTCCTATGGTTAATTATATTTTACATCGTTAACCAACTAATTCCAACTCTAACTTTTAATTATAAGTTCTATATTAACTAATATAAATAAGGAAAGTTATATCCTCCTTACCTAGGATATTTATTTTATTATTTTCCTAATTGAACTTAGTATGTAAAAACCAATCAATACCCATATATCCTCGTTTTATTTTATTTAATTTTGTTCATAGATAACTTTCCATTTATAACCATAATGGTCATGTTTTCTTAAGGCAATCATAAAATTCCTAATTTCCTTTTATTACCATAATTAATGCCATTTATGCGACGACCCGAAATCCCCGGCCAGCCTAGACCGAACAAGAATGGGAATTGTTTGAGAACACGACACATCAGAACACAAAACAATAGAACATTTCTTTGCTATTACAACAATTTGCATCAAAGTACAAGATATCAAAGTATAAATGAATAATTTACAACGGAAAAATAATATTAGAGATTTAATAAATTACAAAGCAGCAGAAAATATAATACATGAATAAAATGTGAAGCAGAAAACATCAACTACCACAATTGAAAGAAATATCCAGATACAAAGTATTCTGAATATAGCTGGAGCCATAATCCATGATCCTATGAAGTGATATATCTGCGAAAACCAAAACCACTAGCTGCCCGTGTGGGAAATATGGGAACCCAGAGTTTAGGTGTAGCACCTCGTAATTTTTAAGACACTATAATGAAAAAACAAAGAATAATTAATTAAACATTGAGAATTAAGTAAAATGGACTATGCCATTGCGTTCTTCTCAGAATTCTGCTTAAGATAGACCCCAAATTTGCGTAAAACGGACATTATATGAAGAAGATATTGAGGATAGAAGTTTGTATATGCACAAGAGAATTATATATATACAAAAAGACTCAGAACTTTCAAAATAATTCGAAATCAAAAGATTCAGGCTAGGACAGGAGTTTGGACCGTTGTCAACCCCACCCTAGGAGTGTCGACCCATGGGTCGACACCACAACAGGGTTGTCGACACCCATGTTGACACCCCCCAGATCAGAGGCAGATTCAGTTCTGCGCATGTGGACTTGTATTTTGACCTGATTCGTTGACCCTAGGCTATAAATAGGACCCTATATCCATTGTTTTATTCATCTAATTCAATGGCGATAACGAGATGCTGGTCCAACTCAGATTAAATTAGCGTTTTCTTCAGTAACGACGATTCATACATATTCAAAGCTCGTTGATTCAACATCGACATGCTTTTCTCAGTTTTCTTAGATCCATTCTCTATGAGTCTATGTTATTTTTAGATGTAAACACTTAAAAGTTATTTTGACATGTCCATGAATTGGATCTAAGCCTATGACCATTTGAATCATATCAGATCTACCGTTACTTGTGTATCTAACTTACTGTTTAGATCTCATATGTCTATTCATGATACCCCCATTATGCTAGTTTGCCTAATCATGTCACCTTATGCTTATTATGATAGTTTGCCTAATCATGTCACCTTATGTCTATTATGATAGTTTGCCTAATCATGTCACCTTATGCCTATTATGCTAGTTTTCCTAATTATGTCATCCTATGCCATTTTTATTTACTATTCCTGTCCTTGTTCTCTTCTCTCCCTTCTTCCCCTTTTTTTATAGTCAGGCTACCTTCGAGCCTAGACCTATCGCTGAAACACGCGAACGCGCGAAATTGGGAACAATTGGGAATGGTTAATTCTTGGAATAATTATTGTTGTAAAACATGATTGGGAATTTTTGGCATAATTTGTACCTTAAGCCAAAACTTGGGATTTGGGGGCATAATCTAGATCTTGATCTAAATTTGGGCATAACTTATATCATAGATCGAATGGGGAATTGTGGCATAATGGACATGATAACTGGTTAATAATGAAAATGCCTAGATTTACGGTAATTAGAAACTGTAACGATGCTTAGACTTGAGGTTAGATTATACTTATGGTAGAAGTCAGCCTGGATCCACTCGGCATATCTAACGTCCACAAGTGATAAATCTAGGTGAGGGGTCTAGGTGCATAAACGCATAACGTGCTAAGATAGGAGGTTAAGTCTGAATTATGGAAGAATTCTGCCCGGACCAGACCGGCATATCCAGCATCCACAAGTGGGAGGTCTAGCGCATTATAACCATAAACGAATAAATGGTAACAAACATGTAATACTTAACCTATTTGAATCCATTGGGATTACATGAACATGTTAACTTGAGTTGGGGTTAAGTAAACTTGCTGAATCAGTGGGAGGGTTAAGTAAATCTTGGGGAAGTGGGTAATATTTATATATAGGCCCACAAACTTAACCTGTGGGGTTATGCAATCATGTTAAACTGATAAGTGTAACCTGTTGAAATCTTAGTAGTGCAGATGCAAGCCAAGGGGGAAGCTTGTATCATCCGGTGTGTGGGATCCTTTTCAGTCAAGTAACCCATATAAGTATCAAACAAGCACTCTGAACTAGGTCAGAGTCGGGACACGCTTACTGTGCTAATTATAAGAGGTCACTTGGGAAAAGGTGTTTGGCGGCACGTTCCATCGGGGTCATGTGCGTGCATTAATCCGCCTGCTCGGCAAAATAAGACGCAGTGACATTAATAGATATGGTTATGCACATCCTGGAAATGAAGGGTTGAAACTTTAGGAAGTGATACATCCTACTGTGGGGCCAACACAGGTATCTACAGAGTTAGGAAGCCGATCGATTGGGGTAGTAATTAGGGTACATCTAGTCTCGCTTGTTCTGGAGCCCGTTATTATCCTTAGGGATAACACCAGTAAGTTCAGTTGGGCTATCTATTATTGTATGGGGTAAAACCTCTCACTAGAAGTACGCCTAAGTCTACCATCTTATACTTGTTGGGGGTCATCTTGTTCTTGTTATACTAGTGATGGTGCGGAGAAAAGTGTTAGGGAAGCGCTATTTATTCTATTATGTTTACCATATCATAATTGCCTTATATGTTGTATCTCTCTTATCCAGTTTATATGTCTGTAATGATGCTTTTACTTATTTATATGATAAAAGTAACTGGACTCACCAACCTTTTTGTCAGACCCATTTTGTTTTCTCTTCTTTCTCTTTCGTTTCTCCCCTCCTCCCATGTTCTCAGGGTGGGAATACTCAAGCTTGATCAGGATTCTTCTTTCCTTCTGCTTGGAGCTGCTTAGATGTACTGTTTGATTTCATATCTTCTCTACTATGGCTATATTTTGGGGATTGTGCCCTTTCATGTATCATTGTACTCTGATGATGATTTTTGTACAAGGCAGAAGTTTTATATTTTCAATATTTCAGACTTATGACGTAACCATTTTTTGGACCACGATGTTTTCTATTCAATAAAGTTTTAAATTCCGCTATTATTTTATACTTGTCTTGTAATGTTTCTGTATCTATTTACCTATAACACTTCACGAAACTTAATGCATTCTGATAAAGAGTGACATTAACGGACGTTGGGTGTCACATTTGGTATCTGAGCTGAAGGTTACCAGATCGGATAAAAGATTTTGAAAATTGTTTTCAAGAGGTTCAAAAGGAAAGCCTTTTTAAAAGAAAAGTCTATTTCAAAAATATTCCCCAAAGCCATATGTAATATCTTTCGATTCTCTGTTTGAACCCTTTTTCCTTTTCTTTTCAGCATGTCCGAGGAACTTAATATTCCTGAGGGTGTTATGATACCAGGATGATTTGTAGGTATCTCGAGGCCACGACGCCTGCCGGAGGTCAAGCAGACGTTCCTCCCCTAGCTGTACCTGTTGTTGCCCCTCCTCCTCCATGTGCTAATAATTTCTCTAAGATATGCAAAGAATTTTGTGCTATGGGCCGAAAGCCATTCCGAGGAACTGACACTTTTATAGAAGCAAGGAATTGGCTTAAAGAGATGGAGGATCTGTTTGGAATTTTTGAAGTTGACGATCATAGGAAGATTCAGTTGGTCGTATGGCAGTTGAAAGATGAGGCCTCGTTCTAGTAGAAAGTGATGCAAGTATGGCATACAGTGGAGACTTAGGATGATTTCCGTCAGAGGTTCGAAATGATGTTTCTTTCTCAAGCCAAGCAAAGCATGCAAATGGAAAGGTTTTCGGCGCTTAAGCAAGGAAACATGTCTGTGAAAGAATATGTTAATAAATTCAATCAATTAATGAGGTTTGGTTTGGAGCAAGTGAATGCCCCACACAAGAAGGCTTTGAGATTCGCTAGAGAGTTGAATGAACCCCTCCATGGATTGGCTATGTATCATATTCCAATGGGAGAAACTTTTGAGAAACCATTGACATGGCATTGATGCATGAAGAAGATAAAGGTGAAAAGATAGAAGTTGAGGTTGTGGAAACACAAAATAAGAAAGTGTGGCCCAAGAAAGGACAATAACAACAAAAAAGGGCGGAAAGGACGACAAGGCTAGAGAAGAGGAAGTGTCATAATTGTGGACGCGAGGGTCACTTGATCAAGGACTGCAAAATAAAGATGAATGCTTGTTTCAATTGTGGAGAGTTCAGACACTTTTCTAAGGAGTTCCCAAAGAAGCAAGGATAAGGTCAAAGGGAAGGATCTTCATGAGGGCAGGTGCATGCTTTCATGGCCAGTGCACCAGATAGAGGTAGGAAAGTTTCCGTTGAAGGTTTGATTTCTCTTTCCAATCATCCTGTTAGAACTCTAATTGATTCGGGCGGTTCGCATTCTTTTATATCTGATTCTATGGTTGAGCCTCTACACCTTAGTACTAGTATGGTTTCGGATCCCGTTGTTGTCTCAAACCCCATTGGGGGTACGACTCATCTATCTATGATTTGTCGGGGTTTGAGAATATCTGATTGGGCATCAAGTTTGAATGCGACGCATATGTGCTTGGTTTCATGGGCTATGGTTTGATTCTAGGGATGAAATGGCTAGTCATGTTTGGTGCCATTCTAGATTGCGAGAGGAGGGCCGTCCGGTTGTTAGACTTTTGACTTGCCATGGGAGGACCCTCGAGATTTCTTGTAACCTTAAAGAGTCTGTCATGCTTAGTTTCCTAGAGTCACTTAATACATCTATCAATGATCTGCGATATGTATCAGTAGTCTGTAAGTATCCGGATGTTTTTGAGGAGGTTTCGGGCTTACCTCCAAGGCGCGAGATCGATTTCCGTATATACTTGTGGACAATGCAAAGCCAGTTGCATTGCCTGTGCGCCACATGGCTCCAAGAGAAAGAAGGGAGCTTAGCAAGCAAGTAAGGGTGCTACTTGAGAAAGGGTTTATTAGGTGAAGCATATCTAAATGGGGTGCTTCAGTAGTATTTGCAACTAAGGCGGATGGTTCGCTTCGCTTATGTGTGGACTATAGAGAGTTGAATAAATTCACCAAGAAGAATAGGCACCCACTTCCGAGGATAGATGATCCGTTTGATCAGCTTGTTGGTGCATTTGTTTTCTCTCAGTTAAACTTGGCTACAGGTTTTAATCAGTTGAGAGTGGCCGAGGACAGTATAGACAAGACCGCTTTTAGAACTCTAGATGGTTTCTTCAAGTGGCTCGTTATGCCTTTTGGGTTGACGAATGCACTCGCCTATTTTGTTGAATTGATATGTGTTTCAGGAGTTTCTAAATAAATTCGTTGTGATCATTGTTGATGACATCTTGATTTTCTCTTAGAGTGAGGAAGAGCATGCCCGACATTTAAGGGAGGTTTTGAAAACTCTCTATGCGCACCAGCTTAAGGAAAAATTCTCCAAATGTCATTTATGGAGAAAAGAAGTGAGATTTGTAGGGCAAGTGGTCTCTAAAGATGGGATAACAGTATATCGCACAAAGGTAGCTGTAGTTCAAGATTGGCAGATCCCAAAGAATGCAACGGAGGTGAGAAGTTTTCTTGGATTAGCGGGCTATTATAGGATGTTTATTACGGATCTCGCAAAGATATCAAACCCACTCACCAAAATGACAAAAAAGATTATGGTATTTTCTTGGGATATAGATTGTGACGATGCTTTTCAGCGATTGAAAAGGGCTTTGACAACAACCCCAGTCTTGACTTTGCCAGGTGGAAACAAGGTATACACGGTATACACTGATGCATGTGATACAGGGTTTGGTGTGGTTCTAATGCAAGAGGGAAGGGTAGTATGTTATGGAGGTAGACAACCAAGAGTTCATGAGAAGAACTACCCTACCCATGACTTAGAGTTAGCTGCCATAGTATTCGCGCTAAAGACTTGGCACCATTATCTACTTGGGGAGAAGTTCGAGTTGTACGTTAATCATAAATCTCTGAAGTACTTGTTCTCGAAGAAAGATCTTAATTTAAGGCAATAAAGATGGATGGAGCTCCTAGCATCCTATGACTTTGAGATTTAATATACCCTTGACAAGGATAATGTGGTGGCAGACGCATTGAGTAGGTAGAGGATGACGTTTAGTCCTTTGTTTGTGGAGAGGAAAAGCTTGGAGTCTATATCGACTTTTGATTTTAGATCCTCCACTGAGTTTATACTTGGTTTATTGGCATCACTAGAGATGCGACCTACTCTTTTGGATTAGATAGGAACTTCACAGTGAGAGGATCCACAGATTTCAGACATCTTGGATAGGCTCAGTAGAGGGGAGACTACTAGTCACCTCAGTAGATATTCCACATACGATAGAGGGTGGTTGCGACGTGATGAAAGGCTTTGTGTACCCCGAGTTTGGAGTCCGTTGAAGACAGTTCTTAAGGAAGTCCACCATTCAAAGATGACTATACATCCAGGGGGGTGATAAAATGTATAGAGATATGAAGAGGGTTATATTTCGGGTTGGGATGAAGAAAGATGTAGCAGAGTTCATTTCTCGATGTTCGATTTGCCAGCAATTAAAAGCTGAGCAAAAGAAGCCCGGTGGTTTACTTCATCCTCTAGAGGTCCCACAATTGAAGTGGGAGAGCGTCTCGATGGATTTCATTGATAGTTTGCCTAGATCAAGAAAGGGCAACACCAGTATTTGGGTTATTGTGGACAGACTTACTAAGAGCGCTCATTCCATTCCTGTTAAGAGCAAGAGAACGACAGCATGGTTGGCAGCAGTTTATCTTCATGAGATTGTCCGTCTACATAGAGTACCTTCCAGCATCTTAAGTGACCGTGACCCCATTTTCACCGGTTAATTTTGGATGAGCTTGCAAGAAGCATTAGGTGCACAGTTGTGTTTGAGCACCGCTTATCACCCTCAGACCGGTGGATAGATGGAAAGGGTGAATAGAGTTCTTGAGGATCTTTTAAGGCAGTGTATCCTAGATTTCGGAGGGACTTGGGAAGAGCATCTTCCTTTAGTAGAGTTCGCCTACAACAACAATTATCAAGCTAGCATTTGCATGGCACACTTCAAAGCATTATACAGACGACCCTATAGATCACCGACTTGTTGGTGAGAGTCAACAAAAAGACTTCTACTTGGACCTGAGATTATTAGGAAAGCTTAGGAAAAGATTGATCTTATCCGGAGGCGCATGAAGACAGCTCAGGACAAGCAGAAGTCCTACGCAGACAGGAGAAGGACTGTAATTGATTTTGAGGTAGAAGACATGGTTTTCATCAAGGTATCACCGTTGAGGAATGTAGTTTGCTTTGGATCTGTAGGGAAATTGTCACCAAGATTTGTAGGTCCATTTCCCATAACAGAAAGGATTATCCCAATGACCTATAGAGTAAAGCTACCAAAGAGACTATCCGGCGTTCATGATGTTTTTCACCTTTCTCATTTAAGGAAATATCTGCATGATACCGCATAAGTAGTTGAGCTGGTATTCTTGAGGAAGTATAAGTGGAATGGAAGGCGACAGTTAGATGAGTTCCTACCCGTATTCTTGGATCAGAAGTTAAGAATCTACGAAACCGAGAGGTCAAGTCGATGAAAGTTCAGTGGGGGGATAACCAAGAGGATGAAACTTGGGAGACCGAAGACAAGATTCGCGCTTCGTACCCTTTTCTTTTTAAGGGTATGTTCTTAACTTCCTTTCCAAAGCTTTTATTCATGCTTGTTTCTATCATTTAAAGTGTATCCTATTGATCAAATCTTCGACCTTTAGGTAGGAATCCCATGGGTGTAAACATGTGTTTGAGACATGTTATGTTTGATGGATGCAAGTGGATGAAAGTGGTTGCTAGTGGCTTCTCGTGGATGCATATACATATACATTAGGCACTAGATCAGCTCAATCATTCTTATACTGCATATGGATGCGTGTGCATTTTTCTTCTTTTTATGGATGAAAGTGGGTATATCATCATATGGATGTTGCATTTGGATGAATGATTGCGCACACATATAGAACTTATATGTTATAATAGGATTATTTGCATACATGTTGGATTCATGGCACTAACATACATTGCATTAAGGAGGTCAACTGAATTAGTAAACTGCCTGATCTTTCGCATTAGTATAAGGACATATACAAACACCTTTGCATATGTACATATAAGCATTAGAAATCTTTAAAGGACAATGGATACCGGTGATTGGTGGATGAGTAGATGGATGATGGATGTTAGGATATACATTCTTCTTAACTTGGAGATTTCGTCGACGAAATCCTTCAAGAAAGGGAGAATGTAACATCCCGTAATTTTATAAGAGACTATAATGACAAATTAAAGAATACTTAATTAAACATTGAAAATTAACTAAAACGGACTGCGTCATTGTGTTCGTCTCGGAGTTTTTCTTAAGATAGACCACAAGTTTACGTAAAACGGGCATCATATGAAGAAGATATTGAGGATAGAAGTTTGTATACGCATTAGAGAATTATACATATACAAAATTATTCAGAACTTTCAAAATAATTCGAAATCAGAAGACACGGGCTAGGGGGAGTTCAGACATTAGGGGTCGACGCCGTCCTAGGGGTGTCGACCCATGGGTCGACACTACAACATGGGTGTCGACAACCATGTTGACACCCCCTAGATCCAAGGCAGAGTCAGTTCTACGTATGTGGACTTGTTTTCTGACCACATCCGTTGACCCTAGGCTATAAATAGAACCCTATACCCATTGTTTTATTCATCTAATTCAATGGCGACAATGAGATGTTGCTCCAACTCAGATTAAATTAGCCTTTTCTTCAGCAACGGCGATTCATACATATTCAAAGATCGCTGATTCAACATCAACATGCTTTTCTCAATTTTCTTAGATCCATTCTCTGTGAGCCTATGTTATTTTTAGATGTAAACACTCAAAAGTTATTTCGACATGTCCATGAATTGGATCTAAGCCTGTGACTATTTGAATCATATCAGATCTACCATTACTTGTGTATCTAACTTACTGTTTAGATCTCATATATCTATTCACGATACCCTCATTATGCTAGTTAGCCTAATCATGTCACCTTATGCCTATTATGATAGTTTGCCTAATCATGTCACCTTATGCCTATTATAATAGGTTGCTTAATCATGTCACCTTATGCCTATTATGCTAGTTTGCCTAATTATGTCATCTTATGCCATTTTTATTTTCTATGCCTGTTCTTATTCTCTTCTCTTCCTTCTTCCTTTTTTGTTTTATAGCCAGGCTACCTTTGAGCCTAGGCCTATCGCTGAAATACACGAACCCACGAAATCGGGAACAACTGAGAATGGTTAATTTAGGGTGTAATTCTTGTTGTAAAACATGATTGGGAATTTTGGGCATAATTTGTACCTTAAGCCAAAACTTGGGATTTGGGAGCAAATTTGGACATTACTTGTATCGTAGATCGGACGAGGAATTAGGGCATAATGAACATGATAATTGGTTAATAATGAAAATTCCTTGATTTACAGTAATTAGAAACTATAACGACACTTAGGCACGAGGTTAGATTACACTTGTGGTAGAAGTCTGCCCAGAACTGCCCAGCATATCCAGCGTCCACAAGTGGTAGATCTAATGTGAGGGGTCTAAGTGCATAAACGTGTAACGTGCTAAGAAACGAGGTTAAGTATGACTTGTGGAACAAGTCTGCCCATACCCGACCGGCATATCCATCATCCACAAGTGGCAGACTTAATGTGGGAGGTCTAGTGCATTATAACCATAAAAGAATAAATGGTAATGAACTTGTAGTACTTAACCTGTTTGAATCCATAGGGATTACGTGAACATGTTAACTTGAGTAAGGATTAAGTAAATTTTCTAAATCAGTGGGAGGGTAAAGTAAATCTTTGGGCAGTGGGTAATATTTATATATAGGCCCACAAACTTAACCTGTGGGGTTATGTAATCTTGTTAAACTAGTAAGCATAACCTATTGAAATCTTAGTTGTGGGGATGCAAACCAAGGGGGAAGCTTGTATCATCTGGTGTGTGGGATCCATTTCAGTCATATAACCTATGTAAGTATCTAACGAGTACTCCGAACTAGGTCAGAGTTGGGGCACGCTTACTGAGCTGATTATAAGAGGTCACTTGGGAAAAGGTGTCTGACGGTGCATTCCATCAGGGTCATGTGTGTGCATGAATCCACATGCTCGGGAAAATAGGATGTTGTGCCATCAGTAGATATGGTTGTGCACATCGTGGAAACGAAGGGTTGCCACTTTATTAAGTGATACATCCTATTGTGGGGCTAGCACAGGTATCTACGGAGTTAGGGAGCCGATCGATTAGGGTAGTAATTAGGGTACATCTAGTCTTGCTTGTTTAGGAGCCCGTTATTATCCTTTAAGGGTAATACCGGTAAGTTCAGTTGGGATACCTGTTGTTGTATGGGGTAACCTCTCACTAGAAGTACGCCTAAGTCTTCCATCTTGTACTTGTCGGGGATCATCTTGTTCTTGTTATACTAGTGATGGCGCGGAGAAAAGTGTTAGAGAAGCGCTATTTATTCTATCCTGTTTACCTTGTCATACCTACCTTATATGTTATATCTCTCTTATCCTGTGTATATGCCTATCATGATGCTTTTACTTATTTATATGCTAAAAGTAACTAGACTCGCCAGACTTTATGTTTGACCCATTTTGTTTCCTCTTCTTTCTCTTCCGTCCCCCCCCCCCCCCCAAGTTCTCATGGTGGGAACACTCAAGTTTGATCAGGATTCTTCTTTCCTTCTGCTTGGAGTTGCTTAGATGTACTGCTATATTTCATTTCTTCTCTACTATGGGTATATTTTGGGGATTATGCTCTTTTATGTATCATTGTACTTCGATGATGATTTTTGTACAAGGAAAAAGTTTTATGCTTTTAGTATTTCAGACTTATGATGTAACCATGTTTTGGACTACGATGTTTTATATTCAATAAAGTTTTAAATTCCGATGTTATTTTATATCTGTCTTGTAATGTTTTCGTTTCTATTTACTTATAACGCTTCATGAAACTTAATGCATCCTGATAAAGAGTGACATTAACAGACGTGGGGTGTCACATTAGGTGGAAACAATAAACTCCGTCAGTCATGGGACCGAAGTGAGAACTAAAATAGTTATTAATTTTATTTTAATGTTGGGTAAATCAAAGGACCACGTCGTATGACACGAAACAGGTTTTCTCCTGAGAATACCACAAAACAAATAGCGCAATGCTAAAAGGAAAAATGAAGCCACAATAAGACTCAGGTCCCATCACACAATGCAAACACAAACCAAAGTATATAGTTTTAACTTATAATGGCCAAACATGCTTGATACGCGAAATTTATCTTTTATTATTACTATAAGTGAAGAAATCAACTTCAAATATAAATGTATCAATCTTAGACAGTATAGTACCCCATCCTACTATGTCGCCATATAGGTTTACAACTAAGATCGAAAGTCGCGTACTGGAAATTGGATTTCCATCTATGAACCAAGGCAAGGGATCTTCCCTTCCGAATTCGAGAAACTCTAGCCCGTGCCTCAGGACTCACCCGTAAGTGCACCTGGATCTGGTAGGGTTGGTACACACCTAACATTTGTGGATTGCAATTCCTGAACAATACGTTTGCCTGCCATAGTACGTCGACCATCAAAGGCCTTTTAGTCGGCCATATCCGAGGTACCTCGCTATCCATCATCCACATAAGTAAAATGTCTGGGATCCATACCATGACATCAATCCTAGCAAGAAAGAAACACATGTCCTCCCTGCGGTCCTCTCCCCTTTTTGGTTCACACCGGGGTGTGAGGCTCGCGAATTAACGCTATACACAAAGC
Organism: Allium sativum; assembly: GCA_030737875.1. Lineage (NCBI taxonomy): Eukaryota > Viridiplantae > Streptophyta > Magnoliopsida > Asparagales > Amaryllidaceae > Allium > Allium sativum. Next base: position 649,578,250 of record CM060909.1, read on the forward strand.
TGCACTACTTAAAGCCATGCTTTGATCATCAACCACAAAGCACTTCTTTTCAACAAAATCCTTGATCCATGCAACTCAGAATGCCGCATTGTCATTCCATACCATACCGCTGATTTCCACCAATATATAACCTCTAAGCTCGGACGTCTCAGAGAAGGGTGTTAAGCAAGAGATCTCCGCCACCAAACAGATATATATTTAGCAGAGATCAACGAATACAGCGCGGAATACAACGTAAGACATACGATCCATTTTCAAGTCCGTTCTGGGTCTGAACGAAACCGGAGGCACCTTATTCCTCATCCCATATGTCCAATACAGGAAAGAGGCCCTCGCATATCTGGTCGATCTCCAAGTGCGTCTGGACGATCACCACTTATTACCTCGTCTTAGGTGTACATCCCAATCAAGACATCAGTAATCATCCAAACTATGTGAAGACCTTCAGTCTTCAACCACCGTCTTCTTTGACTTTTAGTCATCTCGTATCAGTTATTCAGAATGGGTTAAACCTGACCTTTCCGAATAACTCGTGTATCTTATAATCAGGTGTTATAAAAACACATCATACGCCTTATTCCAATCCAGAATATCCTTTTTTTCAAATATTCTTTTCATAGTTTAAACCGGATTAAGGTTTATCAAACTAGTCGGGATTATCGAGCCTTACCGATGTAATCATTTATTTTACTATCCCAACCCCCACTCATTCATCCCATGGAACAAAACTGGTAGTACTCCATATATAACACCCATTGTGTTATCAGTAAATTTAATTACCGTCTAACTTTCAAATTTAATTAAAGATTTAACTATCGCACGGAGTAAAACTGGTGATACTCTATTATCGAACATTTCTTGAATTCGGTAAATTTAATTGCCTCATTCCCATTTCAATCTTGTTAAAGATTCATTAAAACTTCATCTTGGTCTTAATCTCAAAAACCATTACTTAATGATTATTCAATATTTTAGAAAATTAATCTTGTCTTTAACTGGGTTAAAGAATCAATGTCACTTAAACAAAGTTCACGAACCCAAAATACCCTTCCATCAAAATGGAATCTTCACGGAAATCTGATCAGTATATAATTGATATAAATTTCCATATCTGACTAATACTATAAATAGAATAACGGCAAAGCCTTTTAAATTTGATAAATAGTAACGGTCTTCCTTCACGGAAGCTTATCTCGATTATTAGTAAATCTAATCCCACTCAATTCCAGTTTAATATATTAAATTGGAAAACTTTACTTTGGAAAAACTTCCGTTATATCTTAATTAAAAGATTTATAAATTCCAAACCATAATTTCACTGTTAACTGGGTTTTAAGAACAAATGTTATTGAAAACATCGTTCACAATGAACCCAACATCAACTTCCATTTAATTCCAATTATATGTATTAATTGGAAAACTTCGTTAATCTAAATTAAAAGATTTATTATTTTCTCAACTGGGTTTAAGAACAGTTTTATTAAAGACACCATTCACAACAAACCAAAAATCCAGTTTGATATCGAATACAAGGCTCTGAATAGAAATCATATAGGCTTATATTCAATATGAAATTCTGAAATCAACAAATATTGTATTGGGAGTAACGATATCTATATCTTCCAAATTCCTCAACAACATCCGTATAATCATGGAATCCAATATCGAATTATTCCAAAGATTATTTCCATTCAAATACTTTTCAATTCATACGTTGGAAAATTCTGGTTATATTAAAACCATTTAATTTCTTTCAGTTCTTCACTCAATTGATAAACAACTTATTCAGATAAAAATATATTTTATCTTTACAAACTTGGAATATTTCATCCAAAATCATTTCATAATTTATTATGATTTTACATAATTTATTCATATTTTTAATAATTTTGTTAAGGTCCTTACAGTCGGTTTCCAATATCGGCCACTGAAATACATCCATAGCAACCTTTTCCAAAACTGATTTTGATATGATATATCTTAAAATCTAACCATTAGATTTAAAACTCTTATTATCATTCGAAATCTCTTTTTGATACAAACCCAATGGTTCCAGTTTTAGGAGAATCCGATGGTCGGATCTCCCGTTACGTCCATTCAAAGTCAATGGTCGAAATTCGTGAACGGTCGCTGCGCGAAACGTTCTATTCAGGCCATTTAAATATATATAATATATTTCATAGATTTCCATTCAAAACATATTTTATAAAACGTTTATAAATTCTTTTTAAAAACAATTCCAATTTCCATTGCAATTTTAAACCATAATTGAATATTCCATATCATTATAATATTAAATTGATAATATTTTTAGAGTATCATATTTTGAAATCAAATCTTTTCGATATTCATTACAAAATGAATAAAATCGACAGACAATTCCGTTCGAGTTATAATGGCGTATATCTACTTAACTCGGCTTCATATTCATTTCAGTTATGAATATTTCAATATTTTCATGCCTATCCAAAATCGGACATCAAAATTATATTTTGATTTTCACTGAATATTATTTTAAAATATTCGTTATTTCTGAATTGGAATCAGACTCAATCAATTACCATATAATTTTATTTATATGGATTCCATACATCGCACGTATTCAAAAATAGTAATAAACAACTATTAAACATTCTATTCACATCCAAAGTGCAATTTATAACTGCATAAGCATTAAATAATTAAATTACGCTTGTAACAGTCTTTCAATCAATCGGTTGACATACTATTAAATCTAAGGGAGATGCGAATTAATTATCATCCCCAGACCCATGTGGGGTTTCCAACCATCACACAGATATATATAAACAGTTTAATAATAATAGCATTAAAACTGTAAACATCCATCAATCACCAAACAAATATTGCAATCACAAGCAATAAATATATATTCAGTTATAAAAATAAATAAGTGTACAAATAAATTGAGTGTGAGAGAGTTCTAACTCTTGGTTTCCACTCCGCTAGCCTTTAATTGAGGATTTTAGTACTGTTTGGGTTTAAATTTGCTTCAAATTCTAACTTGCTCTGTTTCGGTTCTACTCTGTTCCATGGTATAGTAATTTTCATTACGATTCTAATGCAATCCATTTCATCGAGTTCTGATGTCATATGAAGAAGATATGGTCGTTTATCCATTGATTACATTATATATATATATTATTAATTTAACTAATTATTTCATTAACCTTAATCAAGAAAAAAAATCAGGCCGTTATCTTTTCTTTCTTCCTCGTTTACACTGTAACCAGGTTCCACGCTAAAACCCATTTCGTTGCCTTCTAGGGTTCACCGTCGCTTAACATCCAAGGCACAGGAGTGCCATCAACCACCACCACCTCGAGGACCTCGCCATTCCCTCCCATCACCATGCACCACCAAGCACTCGCATCCCCCAATGCCACGCAAAACCGTCACGAACGTATGCTCTTTGAGCGGCGATTTCTCCAACATACAACACTAAACACAGTCACCCCCTTATGGATCGAAAGATCTAGCAATCCTCTATAGTTTTTTCGTTGAATTCAGATTTTTAATTTGAAAAGATTTGGGAAATTTTAGGAGATTTATTTCGGGTGTTTATGGCCATTGAAGAGTGAAAGGCAGCGGGTTCCAGAATGGTTTGGGATAGGTTATTTAGTAGGGTATTTATAAGTTTATTTTATTATTATTTAATTTTCTAACTAACTTTCTAGTGAATTTTTTTCATTCGAACTCCAAACAAATCGCAATGACTTACGCCCTTAACCAAATACCCCCATTACGGACACAACAGGATATGTTTCATGAGCCTATTCGACTATTTTGATAAGTTTTTGTCAAAATTAAAATATTAATTAATTTAATGTTCAATATTAAATTTCAACGTACATTCCAATTTACCGGGGCCACATACTGACTCCAAAAATGATGAAATTTGAAATCTAGCTATGTTTTGACGATACAGTCCTAATAGAATTAATTTTGTCCAATTTGAAGACCATTTGAAAAATGGCCTTTTAAGTAGCTTATTACATTCAACCGAATTTAAAACACGTTTAAATTTACTACGCTCACATACTAATTCCAAATGACTTGAAATTATAAACTTGACAATAATTTGACGTTCTGGATGCAACAAAATTAGTTTCATTGAAAACAGAGGTCATTTGCAAAATGACTATTTTTAAGGGTTTTATATAATATTAAAATATATAAATTCCATAGCGACTATTCTAAATTTTAAACTTAACATAACTTACAATTTGTAAAATGAAATCTCAATTTCTTACATTCGTTAGAAAGATATAATTAAATAGATTCTAATGTTTCTAGTTTTATCAAAATCCGATTAATATTGCATTCTGTATAATCATTCAAAGTTCAAAACCAAATTTCCAAACCACTGTGCCATTTCAAGTTTGTTTTAATTAAAATTAAAATTTATATGTTCAAACTTCCATTTAAATAAATTTTAAATTGTTAATTCTTAAAATAAATAATTTTAAAACTTTAAAATCCATTGAAATCATTAAAAATAAATTTTGAATTGGTTCCAAAAATACGGGTTGTTACAATTTATAAGCCGACGACCATAATTTTCCTAAGGCATTAATTCACAATGGATACCCTTATCTTATCAGTCCCGAATATATCTATTTGTTGTACCCCAACAGACATTACTAATCTTATTTATTTATTGCCTATTATATGTGTGTGTGTGTGTGTGTGTGTGTGTATATATATATATACGTACATATATTTGTGCACCAGGCCACCTACATTAAATTGACCACCTATAGATGCAAGATTTGCCGGTTGATTCCGGGCAGACTTCTACCACAAGTCGAACTTAACCTCATGTTTTTAGTACAATTATATTTACGCTCTTGACCCCTCACATTAAGCTGACCACTTGTGGATGTTGGATTTGCCTGTTGGTTATGAGCAGACTTCTACCATAAGTTGAGCCTAACCTCATGTCTAGATGCGAATTTGAATTAAATTACTTAATTGGGCTGTACAACATTAATCATAATAAATCTTAGGAACTGTAACTATTTTACTTAGTTTTCCTATTAAATTTACTTTCCCCAAATCAACATTGCTTACAAAGGTTATTTATTTTTTTATGGTCCTATTTATATCAACCAATCACATTAATTGCCACGATAGTCACCACAAATATATTAGTTTAATATGGATTACATTTACATGTATAATTTCATAACCGAATACCATTCAAACATTCAATATAATGTATATTTTGCCGATTTACTTAGATTTGGACGGATGATATGTATATATTTTCCCCGGTCAACGTAGTTATCTTTCTTTATTATTATTTATTGTTAAATTTAGTATTTTAGTTTAATTTATAACCAAACATTCCTTTTTGTATTCAATCTTGTCATAAGGTTTCCAATCTTACACAAAAGACTGTTAGCTATAATTATTGTAAATTATGCTTGACTAATGGAGTAGACATATTTCAAAACCATAAGAAACATATATGTGTTTATGTATATTTTGGAATAGTTGATGCAAACTACGCACAAATATGTATATTTATATTTGCACCACTTTTCACTGTTTCAATCGTTTTTTCATATCTCTTGTGAATTCAAAATAATGTCTTTTTGTTCAAAAAGAAGAAAATGACATATTTACAACAACTAAACCAAAACCTCAACAACATTGTACACAAATAGGAATGTGTCTTTTTTAGTTAAAATCACATAATTCACCATTTCATCTTTTTAATTAAAATACCATAATTTATCTTTTTAACACTAAAACTACATATGTGGAAGGAAACTACATCTAAACAATGTTATTGGGACTGATTTTCAAATCATCAGTGTTTTACAACAAACTACAATAAATTCTTTAACATAATTGTAGGCAATGTGTATAACAATTTAAGAAAACCTACAATTAATATTATTCCTAACCACAATTCACAATTTCCAAGTGTTGACATTATTTATTAGCAGATTTGATAGGTGCCAATTCAAAGTCAATAATATTATGAACAAATCTGATGATAATAGGCATATATTTCGAGATCGAATTCAAATGAGATAAATAGGCTATAATAACTTTGTATGTTAATTTCTCACTCACCTGAAAGAAACCAAATCTGAATATTTTTTTGGGCCCACAATTCCCAAATTCTTACAGATCTACAATTATTCTGAAAAAGGGACACTTTCAGAACTGTAGATTTGCAAGAAAATAGGAAGAGAGGGGAATTTGATGTAGAATAGCTTAGCCATCGATTTACACCCTTTTCCAATTGAATCTGATAATCCCTTCCATTTCTATATGATTTGTATTTGACTGATTGTGTTTGAATATATTTTTAATTAAGAATTTGATTGGAAGAGAAAGGAAAATGCAGAGCTTCACTATTGCCTACAGATTTGTGTGGAGAAGTGTGAGGCCTTACCCCTTTATTTATAGGAGTGGAATTGGCCATGAACCATTAGATTTATTTAAATAAACATATGTTTGTTTATAATATATAATATAATGAAATTGCCCCTCAAAACCTGGCCGTCATTGGGCACTACAGGACCGAAGCGGTCGACACCCTCCCTAGGAGCAGTCGACCGCCCTCTAGCCGAAATGTCCAGTGAGGGATGGTTAAAGAGGGAAAGTAATATATTATTTATTCTATTTATTTATTTACGTCCATTTTTCGTATTTAGTCCGTAACTTTTCATACGGACTCCGTTCGTGAAACTCTAAATATGAAAGTTGACTAAAATTCCGAGATGAACGCATCGGTTAAAGCTTCGTGATCAAATTCCATCATTTGCAGAAATTCCTATTTTTGAGATTCTAATTAACTAATTTATTATAAAAAATTATGGGTTGTTACATTCTTCCCTCATTAAAAGGAATTTTGTCCTGAAATTATGGCACTAGTTATCCTACCCTATACAACAACTATATTAATTCAATATGGACTACATTTACATACAATTCCATAATTGGACCATATCCATGCATTCAACATTCCATGCAATGCATATTTTACCATTTTACGCTGATGTGGACGACTAATATGTATATATTTATATTTTATGTTTTTGTGTGTTCAACGTAGTTATTATTTTAGTTTTTGTTATTATTATAAATTAACTGATTTTGTCAAATCAATAACCAAACATTTTTTTTGCATTCAATCTTCCCAAAAGGTTTCGAATCTCACAAAAGACCATTAGCCGTAATCATTGTAAATAATGCCTAATTAGTGGATTGACATATTTCCAAATCACAAGAAATATATGTAAATATATAATTTTGGAATAGTAGATGCAAATTACGCACAAATATATTTATATTTATATGTACATTTGCACCACTATTCCCCTTTTAATCTTTTTTATCATATCTCTTGTGATTTCAAAGTAATGCATTTACATTCAAAAGGAGGAAAACGACATATTTACAATGATCAAGCCAAAACCCAACAATGTTGAATGCAATCAGGCATAATTCTTTTTAGCATTATAATCACACAACTTACAAATTTCACATTTTCACCGAAATTTCATTATTCAACACTGAATTAGAGACCTGCAATGTAACTACATCTAAATGGTGTTTAATGGGACTGATTTCCAGATCTATAGTGTTATGCAATATCCATGATATAATCGCAATATATTTCATAACATAACTATAGGAATATATGTGAACGAGTTTAAGAATCCTATAATATAATTCATATTATGCATAGCCACAATGTACAATTCACAAATTTTAACACTTTTTATAACCAAATCTGATGGTTGTCAATCTAATTACAACAATTTATTAATCAGATTTGATAGGCAAAGGTATAACAATTAAGATCTATTAAAATGAGATAAATATGTTATTATAAATGTATATATAAAATTCCCACTCACCTTATAGCCTCCAAATCCAAAGTTTGAACCTTTTAGGCCTACAATCCCCAAATTCTTATAAATCTACAATTTATCTGAAAAAGGGAAAATTCCAGATCTGCAGAGTTGTAAGAAAACAATGAGAGAGGGGAGAATCTGATTTGGAGCGTCAACTTACATTCTTTTCCCTTAGATCTGCTAATCCTCTCAATTTCATATGAATTGGATTCGATTTTTTATGTATGAATATACTTTTATTTTAGAAATTAGGTTTGGAGAAGGAGGAAAATGGCAGAGCTCCGCTGCCACTGCAGATTTATGTGGGGAAAAAATGAGGCCTTACTGCTTTATTTCTAGGGATGGAAATGGCCTAGGACCGTTGGATTAGCTTTAAGTTATATCCGTCCATCCGTTTTATAAATATTATAAATAAAACACTAAAAATCTAGCCGTCACTGGGCAAACTGACGTCCAGTAGGTCGTCTGTGGCGGTCGACCGCTATGATCGACTGCTTGGGCCCCAGATGCCCAGGTCGGCTTGGTAAACTAAGGTAATATATAATTGTAAATTCTGATTTATTCAGTTTCCATCCATTTTCGTATTTCGTCCGTAACTTTTTCATACGGACTTCGTTCGCAAAACTCCAAACATGAAATTTGACCAGAATTCCAAGACGAACGCATCAGTTAAAGTTTCATGGTCAAATTCCATCATTTGCAAAAATTCCTACTTTTGAAACTTTAATAATTAATTTATATCGCCAAAATTCCGAGTTGTTACATTCTTCCCACCTTAAAAGGAATTTCGTCCCGAAATTTTAACGCCTATAGTCCTATTCTACACTACCAATTTGTGTATATCCGCTTTGCAACCATGTGTATATGTGCATGGTGTACATAATGCAAATCAATTATAAAATATGAATGCAAGATGGTTCTAATCGGATCCTTCTATATGTTTGCATTAAAATTTTGAAATACTTTTGAAAACAAGATGCAAAACATCCTGAATATACCGGCTGTTCTATATGAATGAAAATTTTGAAAAAAAAATCATCAATTACCCTCAAACAATTACGAATAAAAGTGTGAAGCAACCAATTTTGCATCCGAACCCCAAAACGTCACGCAATCTAACCATTTCTTATTTAATTTCTCCTAAACAGAAAAAAGGAAATCAAAGCGAAGTAGCATAACATTTTTATCGATTACAAATCTTCCATTCCGCGCTCTATAGTGGAATTTTCACCTCAGCTACCTAAAATACTCCGAAAATTTCCATCTATAGGCTGTAAAGGAGGCTTAAAACAAGCTCTAAAAGTAAAACATGTTAATAAATAGCTCGCGTGCATCGTTGATAGGTGTGGAAACAACGTTTCCAAGGAAAAAATAGCCTTTTCATTGTTACTGTTAACGTTTTTATCATACAATAGGTCCTACTACACTGCTAAAATATGCACACAAAGCATCAAAAATCTTCCTTACACCATTCATTTACCCAAAAATCAAAATTTTCACAAAAATAAATTTCTGCTTGAAAGCTTGTAATGTCTATTTTGAAAATTTCGTTTTAGAACCAATTCACTTTCCTATAAAAAAAGAAAATGATAAAAAGTTTTTATTTTCAAACAAAATTTTCCAGAAACTTCAAAAATGTATTTTATGGAAACTTAAAAGATTCAAGTCACATGTCGGCGAAGAAGGAAGTCAGTTACGCCAAAAATGCGAAAACTGAAATTACACACAAAACAAATTTTAGCTTTAACAAGGAACGGTGATTTATTTATTTATATACTCATGAGGTGGAACCGGTCCTTTACTAAAATTTATCCTACACTTGTTTAGATAAGAAAAATGAGATTTCATTCAAATAGGCATGTGTGAATGACATAAATACACCAAACATAGAAATCTCATTAACCAAAGTTCTGCGATTTAAATAATACTAACAGTTATAAGCACGAATTACCACCAAGACAAGAAACCGATGCTGGAAAGGAAAAAAAAAACAAAGAAGACAACACCAAAACTTGTAAAACAATGGTCATAAACAATGATATGTCTTGCTCCGCGGTTGGAGCTCAAACCAATTTTTATGATCTTTAGTTAACCCTATCATGGTAGCATAATGCTAAATCTCATGTTACAAACACTGCTGGTGTTGTTGGAGGTTCCCACATCATTATCTCTTCTAAGAGAAAATTTGTGATGAGAAAAGAAACCTACCACAAAACTGCTTCTCATGGAAATGTAACCTAATATTGTCTAAAAGCAAAATGGATAGGAGAAATTACAGATAGTAACTCCATGAGACAACACACAAGAACAACAAGCTGAATCAAATATGATGCGACACTAGATGATGGTTACGCCATCGATCAAGCAAAAGATTAATTTCCACATCATGAGATAAATCTAGTCATAACTTCCTATTTATAGAATGATGTGCTAAATGAATCACACTTCATCATGGGCAGTTTCGACATAGATTCCAAAAACTGACGTAAAGAAAAATAGATTTGCTGCAAAATCTCCAAAGCCAGTCAAAAAAAGACCATTCAAGTCCGTGTAAGACACAGATTCCTCTAAAATCTCATCGAGATTCTCCTTAGAAAAATTATCAAAAAGATAGCATACTTCATTTCTGAAACGACGATTGCTTTTGAAAGAACCTATTCTAATAAGGTATAACAAAGGCGGATGCAGCATAAGCAACTAATCCTATTCTAAGATCTCAAAGCAATGGATCGGTGCAAGCCCAACTGCCTCGACAAATTTTCTTGGCCATAAAGCGGTGAGACCTTTTTGTTCATCCCAACCAAATGATCTCTCCCTAAGGTTGATACTTAAATGGCATGAGTAAGATCGGTTAGCGCAGTTAGGTATTATGGACTAAGAAATGGTCGGAGAGAAGAAACTAGATCTTGGAGTATTAGTGAGGCAAGATTGTAACAACCGGGAAAATCTGGGCCAGTTTAAAATTTTTATTTTGGCAATTTTAACGAATTTTGAATATTTAAAATAGATTATTTTAAATAATATCGACGATAAATTTATTTTGAATATAATTCGATCGTATATATTATACGCGCCGTCGTTAGAATATATATAATTATATATAATTATAAATAGAATTGAAAATGGCGCGGTAGTTCGATAATTCGATTTCAAACTTCAATTGAATGTACCGGGTGCAAAACAATCCGGATTTTAGTGAAACCAAAAATGATAGGATCTAATTGATAATATCTTTCCAACGAATCCGAATAATCAAAAGTTCGTAGCGGGAATCAAAAGATATGTCCAGTTGAAAATTCTGAATAGTCGCTATGGAATTCAGGCCCTTAAAAATGGACATTTTGCAGATGACCTCGGATTTCGACGAAACCACTTTTGTTGGGTCCGCAGTGTCAAGTTATTGCCAGGTTTCAAATTTCATAATTTTTCGAATCAATATGTGAGCGTGGCAAAAGAAAACGCGTTTGACCAGTTTCCGTTGATTTTAATCGACTGGAAATTGGCCATTTTTCAAACGGCCTCAGAATTCGACGAAACTAGTTTTGTTAGGACCGTATCGTCAATACGAAGCTAGAAAATATTTTTCGGGAATTTTTCTAGTCAGTATGTGACCCCGGTAATTTGAAATGTGCGTTTAAAATTCAATATAATGATTTAAATGTAAATTCAACGGAAACTGATTGTAACGATCAAACCAGCTTACGATACATATCCCATTGTGTTCGGAATGGGGGTAAAACGCTATGGACGACAGGCGGTGGGCCTCGTTTCGAGGTCATATGTAAAAGTCAACCCTTGTGCAAAATTAAATAATTAAATAATAAAATAAATAAATAAATAAATATACTCCCTCCCTTTTTCTTCTGCTTGCCCCCCCCCCCCCGATCATTTATCAGAAAGAGAAAAAAAAAGAAAACCTAAATTAAACACAAGCCGCCCCCTGACCTGGAAGCCACCGCCGACGAACCCCTCGACGCCCCCCCTCTGTCAGACCTCAACGCCGACGATCGAGCTGAAGCCCCACCACCCTCGCGACCTCCTCCTTCCAGCGAAGACGCCGCCGACCATCGAACCGAAGCCTGGAACCCTGCCGCGAACCTCCGAACGCCACCTCAGAGACGCCTCTTCTTCCCTCCTCCCCTTCGCATACCACGGTGAGCTTTTAAGTTATTTTATTTTGATTTTGATTTTTGATTTATAAAACCGATTTAAAAACAAACCGATTTAAAAACAAATTTCTGATTTGTTTAAGAATTTTAAACTGATTTGTTTTAGGTTATAGAAAACTGTGTTTTTTTTTATGATGCATGAACAGAATTTTTTTAAAGAAATAAAACTGAATTTTTAAAAGGATGTAAAAACAGAATTTTTGAAAAGAATTTTAAAAACTGTTTTTTTTTTTAAAAAAAGAATATAGAAAACTGAATTTTTAAAAGAGATTTTAAAAACTGATTTTTGTTTATTTTAAAAACTGATTTTTGTTTATTTTAAAAACTGATTTTTGTTTATTTTAAAAACTGATTTTTTTTTATTTTAAAAACTGATTTTATGTTAATTTAAAAAAAAAACTGATTTTATGTTAATTTTAAAACTGATTAGAAAAAGGTTAAAACTTTAAATAGAAAATATAAATTTGAAATGATTTTTAAATATAAAAATTAGCATTGTTGAAAATATATCTATATCGCAAGGTTTTGAAAATATATGGGAATGTTTTAGAAATATATATCATATGATTTATATATTGAATAGCGAAGTAAAAATTCGATTTTTACCTAGGTAGTGAAAGCGGGCAACGAAGATGACGAAGATGCGATGACGATGAAGATTTCTATCAATGAAGTGAAGTGGAGCTAGGATAGCTATATGTGAGAACTTCTCACTCAAAAAAATTCTTTTTTCTAGTTATATATATACTAGGATGCAGACGGTGCTTAGTAGCACCCGACACAATCGTCCACAGACCATGGACTTGTTTGTTTGACTGTTTGGTGATTGATTGCGATATTGGTTTGAATGTGGTTTGTGGTGTGAAAAATCGAATCGATAAATTGGTTAGGATTAGACGTGCGCCGTTATAAGGCGAAGGAGTAAGGCTAGGTTAGACTCTTACTCCAAATTTTGTGGTTTGCATAACGAATTGATTTGATTGATGTGTGAATGGCGTGGGCCTTCACTAGACCGGGGATAAGGCTAGGCCTCGTCCCGTTTCTAGTATCGTGCCGTTATGCCGCCGAAATTTTCTAAAATATGTTAGAAAAATAAAAATATCATTTTATCGAAATGAACTGAATAGAAATTCAAGTGTTAAAATAAGATGTTTTATCGTTAAAAATATAATTTTTAACGTGAATGTGAATAAATAAATATTCATTTACAAACCGGACGGTTTGTTTATGTACGCCTATTTGACTGACATTTATTGGGACGATAAATTTTACACATCGCCCAACTGCACAACTAAAATCTGTGTTTGATTGTTTGAAACCCCACACGGGTGTTGGGATGAAATATGAATTTCACTCATCCTGATTGATTAAATATGTCGATCGATTGATTGACAGGCTGTTATAAGCGTTGAATATCTATATTTGATGCTTATACAGTGTGGTGCACTTTGGTTGATGGTTGATTATTTTTCAATGCTATTATATACATGTGTTGTATGGAAATCCATATAATTAATTTTATATGGTAATTGATTGGGCCTCATTCCAATTTGAAAAATAAAGAATATTATAAAATAAAAGTTCATGTGTTGACAGTACTCATTCATTGAGATTGGTCATGTGTTGAACGAAATATTTTAGTAATAAAATTTACCTCTTTATCGATATAAAATAAAAGTTCATGTGTTGACAGTACTCATTCATTGAGATTGGTCATGTGTTGAACGAAATATTTTAGTAATAAAATTTGCATCTTTATCGATATAAAATAAAAGTTCATGTGTTGACAGTACTCATCCGTTGAGATTGGTCATGTGTTGAACGAAATATTTTGAAAAAGAAATATTTGAAATAGAATATTTGAAAATAGAAATTTATTAAGCCGTATTGATTAGATTGACGCCATTTTGACGTGAACGATATTTATATCGATTGAAAACGATTTCGAAATGAATTGAATTGAAAACGATTTCGAAATGAATTGAATTGAAAACGATTTCGAAATGAATTGAATTGAAAACGATTTCGAAATGAATTGAATTGAAAACGATTTCGAAATGAATTGAATTGAAAACGATTTCGAAATGAATTGAATTGAAAACGATTTCGAAATGAATTGAATTGAAAACGATTTCGAAATGAATTGAATTGAAAACGATTTCGAAATGAATTGAATTGAAAACGATTTCGAAATGAATTGAATTGAAAACGATTTCGAAATGAATTGAATTGAAAACGATTTCGAAATGAATTGAATTGAAAACGATTTCGAAATGAATTGAATTGAAAACGATTTCGAAATGAATTGAATTGAAACGAATTCAAATTGAATTGAAAGCGAATTTAAATGAATTCAAATTGAATTGAAATTTGAATTGAATAGAAACGAATTTTAAAACGAATTTATAAAGAAGAATTCAATTTTGATTTGAATTGAAATGGAAGTTGAAAAGGTTTTTGAAACGAATTCAAAACTATTTATATAATTCGTTTTAAATAGAAATCGACGAAATATATATTATATATTATATATATATATATATAATATAATGGCCTGAATAGAACGCGCCGCGCCGCGGCAGTTCGTGAATTTCGACCATTTATTTCAAACGGACATTACGGTAGATCCGACCGTCGGATTCTCCTAAAACCGGAACCGTTGGGTTCGTATCGAAAAGAGCTTTCTAACGAATATTAGAAATTTGAAATCTAACGGTTGGATTTGGAATTATGTCCAAATCAAATTTGAAAAAGGTCGGTGTAAGTGCAGTTCGATGGCCATTGATGGAAATCGACTGTACGGGCCTTGATAAAATTATTAAAAATAGTAATAATTTGTGTAAAATCATAAGAAATGATTTAGAAAGGATTGGGATGAAAAACTCCATATTTGAAAGGATAAAAATAGATTTTTATCGAAATGAACTAGTTTTGAACTAGAATTATAATTCTATTTATTTTTAAATAAATAAATTGAATTTAAAAAGGGTTTTAAAAATAACCAGAATATCCAATGATTGCATTGGAGTGGATTTGAATCGAAATTGTCTTCGGAATATTTCAATGTTGGAATTCGTGATTATACAGGGGTTGTTATGGAAATTTGAAAGATATATATTTATATCGTTATTTCCAATACGACATTTGTTAGTCGTAGAATTCGATATTGAATATAAGCCGATATATTTTCTATTCAGAGCCTTGTATTGAATATCGAATGTGATTTGGGTTTGTCGTGAATGGTGTCTTTACTAACACTGTTCTTGAACCCAGTTGAGAAAAGATTAAATCTTTTTAATTAGATTTAATGAAGTGTACCAATTAAATAATATTTAATTGGAATTGAATTGATATTGATTTTTGGGTTTATCGTGAACAGTGTTTTAAATAACACTCGTTCTTTAACCCGATGATTAATGGAATGTGATTTTGGGTTTATTGTGAACCGTGTTTTAAACGACACTGATTCTTTAACCCAGTTAACGATTAAAACTAAGTGGAGTTTTAATGAATCTTTGATTAGATTGAAATGATCGAGAATGGAGTATCACCAGTTTTGCTCCAGGCGATAGTTAAATCTTTAATTAGATTTGAACGTGAAATGGTAATTGAATTTACCGATAACACCGTGGTGTTAGATATGAAGTACTACCAGTTTTACTTCATGGGATGAATAGGTTGGGATTGGGAAATTAAAACAAATGATTACTTCGGTAAGGTTCGCTAATCCCGACTAGTTTTGAATTGATATTCAAAATAGAATAAAGAATAAATTCAAGAAATTTATCTTGGATAAAATTAATGGGAACCTTTCCCTATGAATGTGAAATCAGAAACTAACTGGCGGTTAGCTAAGCAGAAGGGTTTTCTGGATATTGATCTGATGTTGGTTTCGGCCTTCGGGGTTAATATTTGGGGAATTATTCTCTTGATTAATTTACGGTTAGTGACTGATGAATTGGAATGAGGCGTATGTTGTGTTTGTGTAACACTTATTTAAAGTATACGCGAGTTATTCGGAAAGACCGGGTTTATCCCATTCTGAATAACTGATACGACGATAAGTCGAAGATGAAGACGATGGTCGAAGACCGGAAGTCTTCACGTCGTTTGGGTGATAACTGATGATCTTGATTGGGCTGTACACCCAAGAAGATGGAAACAGTTGGTGATCGTCCAGACGTACTTGGAGATCGATGGATATGTGGGGTACTAGGTGCCTCCGGTTTCATTCAGACCCAGAACGGACTTGTAAATGGACTGTGTGTCTGACATTGGATTTTAGTCTGTGTGATTGATCTCTATTAAATATATATCTATTTGGCGGCGGAGAATTTATTCTCTTGCTTAACGCCCTTCTCTGAGACGTACGAGCTCAGGGGTTATATATGGATGGATATCAAACGCATGGAGTGAATTGCCTGTGTGGCATGCCTAAGTGGCAATTGATCGAGGCTTCTGTTGAAAAGCAAAGTCTTGTGGTGATGATCAAAGCACGGCCTTTGTGGCGTAGCTTTGTGTAACGTTTGCTTCGCGAGTTTCACACCCGGTATGAACCAAAAACGGGAGGGGACATCAGGGAGGACTTGCGTTTCTTTCTAGCTAGAAGTGGCGTCAGTGGTTTTACACGCCCTGACGAGTTTGACTTAAGTGGTTGTTGCTGTTGCGAGGCGCCTCGGATTGATCGGTAGTTCTCGAACCGATGGAGTCATTTGTTGGCTCGTTTACGCCCCATAGGGCGGAGAGACGTATTGTTCAGGCATAATAATCCACATCGGTGGACCGGCCCCGACGATCTAAAGGGTTGATGCGTTCTGATCCTGAGACATGGGCTAGATTGTCTCGAATCGGTTGAGGACTATCTTTTTCCTCGGTTCATAGATGGAAATCCAATTTCCAAATACGTGACATTTGCGGTTTTATTTGTAAACCTATATATGGCGACATGATATATGGTACCCATGCCGCCTATGATTGATACTTATGATTTGAAGTTGTTTTACACACTATGCACTTATTATAGTATCAAATGATTTGTTTTAAACGTATCAAGCATTCTTTGGCTGTTATAAGGGAAAACCCTATCCCCCGGCTTGCGTTGCATTGTGTGATAGGACCTGGGTCTTATAACAGCTTCATTTTTCTTTATTTAGCATTGCGCTGTTGTTTTATGCACTGGTATTCTTGGGAGGAAACCCGTTCCGTGTTATACGGCGTGGTCCCTTGATTTACCGAACTTTAAAAATAAAGATTAACTGTTTTAGTTCTCACACCAGTCCCATGACTGACCTGGAGTTTATTGTTTTAACCTAAACTCTGGGTGCCCTTATTTTGACACGGGCAGCTAGTAGTTTTGGTTTTGCAGATTTATATTCACAGGATCCTGGTTTACAGTTGGAACGATATCCGGAAAGCTTTGTATCCGTATATCTCTTCTAGTTGTGTATTGTATTATTTCCCGCTGCGATGTATTTAAATGTAATTTAAATCTCTGATTTTTCTGTGTAATATTCTTTTATACTCTGTATATTCTTGTAATTTGATGCATTGTTGTAATATACAGTGAAATGTTCTTCTGTATGAGTTCTGTTGTGGCTTGTTCTCGAACTATCCGACACTTTCCTTTACGGGGAAGTTACGGGTTTTCACAGTTGGTATCAGAGCTTTGGTTTACAAAGCCGAGAACAAGGCACATTAGAACCATACGAAAGAATTCATCAGATATTGGATTAGTAATATCCAATTAGAATGACTCGTTAGAGATGGGATCAGTAGTATCCTAGAACGAGTGTGAAGAGTAAATTTTTAAAGTGAAAACAAGTTTGTTTTGAAATTTAAATCAATTATTCGTATTTGGTTATTTATTTATATTGATGTGGACAATCCAGTATATATAGATTTTGCGTATACGTCTGATCCGCGTGTATTCGAAGTTTTAATATATTGGATAGATATAGCATCACACTCTAGTCGCCCGAAGATGATATTGATGATAGCGATCGCATCATCAACATTTATGTTCGAGTTTCGAAGGTGTGATTTTCTATATATTTCCATTAGACTGGTGTGAGAACCAAAACTAATATAGCTAGAATACATTGTTGTGATTTGGCATCAAAACATGATTTTCTTTATATATACCAAAATTATGAATTTGAAACTCTAATTCACTAATTGATTGATGTCTGTGTTGTTTGTTCATTGTTTGATAATTTTGAACCATTATGCCTAATTTGATCAAATATTGAATTGTATTGAAATTGGTCGCATTTTCTTGCATATACATGTATATCATTGAACAGGTCATAGCAAGGAGGCTAGAGCCGAAGAATAAAATTTGTTTGCCCGACAAATAGGTACATGTTTACTACATGATTTACTGTTTTGTTTGGGTGATGATGATTTTGTGAGCCTATTGGCTAGCCGCTTGGCTTTTTCTTTTTCTTTTTGAGATCTGAAGGACCGGGGAAGCTATTTGAAATTCCCCGATGCTGCCGGTGCAGGGGAGGTTATGGCGAAATTTTTCGAAAATTTAGGGAGTTAGCCAAATTTTTGAAGAATTTGAAAATTCTCAAAAACTGAAAAGTTGGAGAATGAAAGCTAGATCGAACGTAGAGTTGAATTATCAAACCACTTTCGACTTTGTTCCTTTTCGGGGACGAAAAGTTTTAAGTGGGGGAGATTGTAACAACCGGGAAAATCTGGGCCAGTTTAAAATTTTTATTTTGGCAATTTTAACGAATTTTGAATATTTAAAATAGATTATTTTAAATACTATCGACGATAAATTTATTTTGAATATAATTCGATCGTATATATTATACGCGCCGTCGTTAGAATATATATAATTATATATAATTATAAATAGAATTGAAAATGGCGCGGTAGTTCGATAATTCGATTTCAAACTTCAATTGAATGTACCGGGTGCAAAACAATCCGAATTTTAGTGAAACCAAAAATGATAGGATCTAATTGATAATATCTTTCCAACGAATCCGAATAATCAAAAGTTCGTAGCGGGAATCAAAAGATATGTCCAGTTGAAAATTCTGAATAGTCGCTATGGAATTCAGGCCCTTAAAAATGGACATTTTGCAGATGACCTCGGATTTCGACGAAACCACTTTTGTTGGGTCCGCAGTGTCAAGTTATTGCCAGGTTTCAAATTTCATAATTTTTCGAATCAATATGTGAGCGTGGCAAAAGAAAACGCGTTTGACCAGTTTCCGTTGATTTTAATCGACTGGAAATTGGCCATTTTTCAAACGGCCTCAGAATTCGACGAAACTAGTTTTGTTAGGACCGTATCGTCAATACGAAGCTAGAAAATATTTTTCGGGAATTTTTCTAGTCAGTATGTGACCCCGGTAATTTGAAATGTGCGTTTAAAATTCAATATAATGATTTAAATGTAAATTCAACGGAAACTGATTGTAACGATCAAACCAGCTTACGATACATATCCCATTGTGTTCGGAATGGGGGTAAAACGCTATGGACGACAGGCGGTGGGCCTCGTTTCGAGGTCATATGTAAAAGTCAACCCTTGTGCAAAATTAAATAATTAAATAATAAAATAAAATAAATAAAAAAATATACTCCCTCCCTTTTTCTTCTGCTTGCCCCCCCCCCCCCCCCGATCATTTATCAGAAAGAGGAAAAAAAAAAGAAAACCTAAATTAAACACGAGCCGCCCCCTGACCTGGAAGCCACCGCCGACGAACCCCTCGACGCCCCCCCTCTGTCAGACCTCAACGCCGACGATCGAGCTGAAGCCCCCACCACCCTCGCTACCTCCTCCTTCCAGCGAAGACGCCGCCGACCATCGAACCGAAGCCTGGAACCCTGCCGCGAACCTCCGAACGCCACCTCAGAGACGCCTCTTCTTCCCTCCTCCCCTTCGCATACCACGGTGAGCTTTTAAGTTATTTTATTTTGATTTTGATTTTTGATTTATAAAACCGATTTAAAAACAAACCGATTTAAAAACAAATTTCTGATTTGTTTAAGAATTTTAAACTGATTTGTTTTAGGTTATAGAAAACTGTGTTTTTTTTTATGATGCATGAACAGAATTTTTTTAAAGAAATAAAACTGAATTTTTAAAAGGATGTAAAAACAGAATTTTTGAAAAGAATTTTAAAAACTGTTTTTTTTTTTAAAAAAAAAAGAATATAGAAAACTGAATTTTTAAAAGAGATTTTAAAAACTGATTTTGTTTATTTTAAAAACCGATTTTTGTTTATTTTAAAAACTGATTTTTGTTTATTTTAAAAACTGATTTTTGTTTATTTTAAAAACTGATTTTATGTTAATTTTAAAAAAAAACTGATTTTATGTTAATTTTAAAACTGATTAGAAAAAGGTTAAAACTTTAAATAGAAAATATAAATTTGAAATGATTTTTAAATATAAAAATTAGCATTGTTGAAAATATATCTATATCGCAAGGTTTTGAAAATATATGGGAATGTTTTAGAAATATATATCATATGATTTATATATTGAATAGCGAAGTAAAAATTCGATTTTTACCTAGGTAGTGAAAGCGGGCAACGAAGATGACGAAGATGCGATGACGATGAAGATTTCTATCAATGAAGTGAAGTGGAGCTAGGATAGCTATATGTGAGAACTTCTCACTCAAAAAAATTCTTTTTTCTAGTTATATATATACTAGGATGCAGACGGTGCTTAGTAGCACCCGACACAATCGTCCACAGACCATGGACTTGTTTGTTTGACTGTTTGGTAATTGATTGCGATATTGGTTTGAATGTGGTTTGTGGTGTGAAAAATCGAATCGATAAATTGGTTAGGATTAGACGTGCGCCGTTATAAGGCGAAGGAGTAAGGCTAGGTTAGACTCTTACTCCAAATTTTGTGGTTTGCATAACGAATTGATTTGATTGATGTGTGAATGGCGTGGGCCTTCACTAGACCGGGGATAAGGCTAGGCCTCGTCCCGTTTCTAGTATCGTGCCGTTATGCCGCCGAAATTTTCTAAAATATGTTAGAAAAATAAAAATATCATTTTATCGAAATGAACTGAATAGAAATTCAAGTGTTAAAATAAGATGTTTTATCGTTAAAAATATAATTTTTAACGTGAATGTGAATAAATAAATATTCATTTACAAACCGGACGGTTTGTTTATGTACGCCTATTTGACTGACATTGATTGGGACGATAAATTTTACACATCGCCCAACTGCACAACTAAAATCTGTGTTTGATTGTTTGAAACCCCACACGGGTGTTGGGATGAAATATGAATTTCACTCATCTTGATTGATTAAATATGTCGATCGATTGATTGACAGGCTGTTATAAGCGTTGAATATCTATATTTGATGCTTATACAGTGTGGTGCACTTTGGTTGATGGTTGATTATTTTTCAATGCTATTATATACATGTGTTGTATGGAAATCCATATAATTAATTTTATATGGTAATTGATTGGGCCTCATTCCAATTTGAAAAATAAAGAATATTATAAAATAAAAGTTCATGTGTTGACAGTACTCATTCATTGAGATTGGTCATGTGTTGAACGAAATATTTTAGTAATAAAATTTACCTCTTTATCGATATAAAATAAAAGTTCATGTGTTGACAGTACTCATTCATTGAGATTGGTCATGTGTTGAACGAAATATTTTAGTAATAAAATTTGCATCTTTATCGATATAAAATAAAAGTTCATGTGTTGACAGTACTCATCCGTTGAGATTGGTCATGTGTTGAACGAAATATTTTGAAAAAGAAATATTTGAAATAGAATATTTGAAAATAGAAATTTATTAAGCCGTATTGATTAGATTGACGCCATTTTGACGTGAACGATATTTATATCGATTGAAAACGATTTCGAAATGAATTGAATTGAAAACGATTTCGAAATGAATTGAATTGAAAACGATTTCGAAATGAATTGAATTGAAAACGATTTCGAAATGAATTGAATTGAAAACGATTTCGAAATGAATTGAATTGAAAACGATTTCGAAATGAATTGAATTGAAAACGATTTCGAAATGAATTGAATTGAAAACGATTTCGAAATGAATTGAATTGAAACGAATTCAAATTGAATTGAAAGCGAATTTAAATGAATTCAAATTGAATTGAAATTTGAATTGAATAGAAATGAATTTTAAAACGAATTTATAAAGAAGAATTCAATTTTGATTTGAATTGAAATGGAAGTTGAAAAGGTTTTTGAAACGAATTCAAAACTATTTATATAATTCGTTTTAAATAGAAATCGACGAAATATATATTATATATATTATATATATATAATATAATGGCCTGAATAGAACGCGCCGCGCCGCGGCAGTTCGTGAATTTCGACCATTTATTTCAAACGGACATTACGGGAGATCCGACCGTCGGATTCTCCTAAAACCGGAACCGTTGGGTTCGTATCGAAAAGAGCTTTCTAACGAATATTAGAAATTTGAAATCTAACGGTTGGATTTGGAATTATGTCTAAATCAAATTTGAAAAAGGTCGCTGTAAGTGCAGTTCGATGGCCATTGATGGAAATCGACTGTACGGGCCTTGATAAAATTATTAAAAATAGTAATAATTTGTGTAAAATCATAAGAAATGATTTAGAAAGGATTGGGATGAAAAACTCCATATTTGAAAGGATAAAAATAGATTTTTATCGAAATGAACTAGTTTTGAACTAGAATTATAATTCTATTTATTTTTAAATAAATAAATTGAATTTAAAAAGGGTTTTAAAAATAACCAGAATATCCAATGATTGCATTGGAGTGGATTTGAATCGAGATTGTCTTCGGAATATTTCGATGTTCGAATTCGTGATTATACAGGGGTTGTTATGGAAATTTGAAAGAAATATATTTATATCGTTATTTCCAATACGACATTTGTTAGTCATAGAATTCGATATTGAATATAAGCCGATATATTTTCTATTCAGAGCCTTGTATTGAATATCGAATGTGATTTGGGTTTGTCGTGAATGGTGTCTTTACTAACACTGTTCTTGAACCCAGTTGAGAAAAGATTAAATCTTTTTAATTAGATTTAATGAAGTGTACCAATTAAATAATATTTAATTGGAATTGAATTGATATTGATTTTTGGGTTTATCGTGAACAGTGTTTTAAATAACACTCGTTCTTTAACCCGATGATTAATGGAATGTGATTTTGGGTTTATTGTGAACCGTGTTTTAAACGACACTGATTCTTTAACCCAGTTAACGATTAAAACTAAGTGGAGTTTTAATGAATCTTTGATTAGATTGAAATGATCGAGAATGGAGTATCACCAGTTTTGCTCCAGGCGATAGTTAAATCTTTAATTAGATTTGAACGTGAAATGGTAATTGAATTTACCGATAACACCGTGGTGTTAGATATGAAGTACTACCAGTTTTACTTCATGGGATGAATAGGTTGGGATTGGGAAATTAAAACAAATGATTACTTCGGTAAGGTTCGCTAATCCCGACTAGTTTTGAATTGATATTCAAAATAGAATAAAGAATAAATTCAAGAAATTTATCTTGGATAAAATTAATGGGAACCTTTCCCTATGAATGTGAAATCAGAAACTAACTGGCGGTTAGCTAAGCAGAAGGGTTTTCTGGATATTGATCTGATGTTGGTTTCGGCCTTCGGGGTTAATATTTGGGGAATTATTCTCTTGATTAATTTACGGTTAGTGACTGATGAATTGGAATGAGGCGTATGTTGTGTTTGTGTAACACTTATTTAAAGTATACGCGAGTTATTCGGAAAGACCGGGTTTATCCCATTCTGAATAACTGATACGACGATAAGTCGAAGATGAAGACGATGGTCGAAGACCGGAAGTCTTCACGTCGTTTGGGTGATAACTGATGATCTTGATTGGGCTGTACACCCAAGAAGATGGAAACAGTTGGTGATCGTCCAGACGTACTTGGAGATCGATGGATATGCGGGGTACTAGGTGCCTCCGGTTTCGTTCAGACCCAGAACGGACTTGTAAATGGACTGTGTGTCTGACATTGGATTTTAGTCTGTGTGATTGATCTCTATTAAATATATATCTGTTTGGCGGCGGAGAATTTATTCTCTTGCTTAACACCCTTCTCTGAGACGTACGAGCTCAGGGGTTATATATGGATGGATATCAAACGCATGGAGTGAATTGCCTGTGTGGCATGCCTAAGTGGCAATTGATCGAGGCTTCTGTTGAAAAGCAAAGTCTTGTGGTGATGATCAAAGCACGGCCTTTGTGGCGTAGCTTTGTGTAACGTTTGCTTCGCGAGTTTCACACCCGGTATGAACCAAAAACGGGAGGGGACATCAGGGAGGACTTGCGTTTCTTTCTAGCTAGAAGTGGCGTCAGTGGTTTTACACGCCCTGACGAGTTTGACTTAAGTGGTTGTTGCTGTTGCGAGGCGCCTCGGATTGATCGGTCGTTCTCGAACCGATGGAGTCATTTGTTGGCTCGTTTACGCCCCATAGGGCGGAGAGACGTATTGTTCAGGCATAATAATCCACATCGGTGGACCGGCCCTGACGATCTAAAGGGTTGATGCGTTCTGATCCTGAGACATGGGCTAGATTGTCTCGAATCGGTTGAGGACTATCTATTGCCTCGGTTCATAGATGGAAATCCAATTTCCAAATACGTGACATTTGCGGTTTTATTTGTAAACCTATATATGGCGACATGATATATGGTACCCATGCCGCCTATGATTGATACTTATGATTTGAAGTTGTTTTACACACTATGCACTTATTATAGTATCAAATGATTTGTTTTAAACGTATCAAGCATTCTTTGGCTGTTATAAGGGAAAACCCTATCCCCCGGCTTGCGTTGCATTGTGTGATAGGACCTGGGTCTTATAACAGCTTCATTTTTCTTTATTTAGCATTGCGCTATTGTTTTATGCACTGGTATTCTTGGGAGGAAACCCGTTCCGTGTTATACGGCGTGGTCCCTTGATTTACCGAACTTTAAAAATAAAGATTAACTGTTTTAGTTCTCACACCAGTCCCATGACTGACCTGGAGTTTATTGTTTTAACCTAAACTCTGGGTGCCCTTATTTTGACACGGGCAGCTAGTAGTTTTGGTTTTGCAGATTTATATTCACAGGATCCTGGTTTACAGCTGGAACGATATCCGGAAAGCTTTGTATCCGTATATCTCTTCTAGTTGTGTATTGTATTATTTCCCGCTGCGATGTATTTAAATGTAATTTAAATCTCTGATTTTTCTGTGTAATATTCTTTTATACTCTGTATATTCTTGTAATCTGATGCATTGTTGTAATATACAGTGAAATGTTCTTCTGTATGAGTTCTGTTGTGGCTTGTTCTCGAACTATCCGACACTTTCCTTTACGGGGAAG
Organism: Allium sativum; assembly: GCA_030737875.1. Classification (NCBI taxonomy): domain Eukaryota; kingdom Viridiplantae; phylum Streptophyta; class Magnoliopsida; order Asparagales; family Amaryllidaceae; genus Allium; species Allium sativum. Next base: position 649,603,718 of record CM060909.1, read on the forward strand.
TTACGGGTTTTCACAAAGATCTAATGCGCAAACAAGCGCAGAAAAAGAGGAGACAAGGCGGCAACAAAGAAAGAGAAGAAGGATAGAGATATAGTTCGGCTAGATGAGGAAGAAAGGACGAAAGAAGGAAGTTAAAGAGGTAATTTGGATGTAACTTTTGCGGTTGAGTCCTAGGTCCAAGTTGTACCAAAACTCATTGACTAGTTGACCATTCTTGCATATTGCTAAACGTCAACTATTAAATGACTCTGGACAAAGATCGAACCTTGACCTTATTAGGGCGGATTAAAATATTGACCGTCCTACGTCATCTTTTAAGATTTGACGCAATCCGGAAATTAATTATCCTCATTACCGCGGTATCTAAACACCGTACTTAAACTCTGAACCAACTCCAAGGATTTATAGTCTCAACAACGATGCTGCGACTACACAACGAACGAATGAATTCCAATAATGATTCAGCTAGATATCCATAGTATAAATTAAAAGGGATTTTCTCATACCTAGCCGACAACAAACAAACGATTTAAAATCAAATACCCCAAAAATCTGAATGATGGATTTTCGTCAGCCTTTTCCAAGAAAAATTTAAAACTTTTCCAAAAATGGATTTTTTTTTTGCAAACTAGCAGTTTCGTATTTTTAAATCCATTTTATTATTATTATTTATATTCTAGTTTATATTTCAAACTAGGAAAACCTTTTCGTGTTTAAAAATGTTGGAGTTTTTAAATCTTAAGGATTAATTGTGATAATTTCAATAAATTATCCAATATGTATAGGAAGAGGGATACTAAAAATCACAAGGAATGGATATGTATTATTCTTAAGTTTAGTGGCATATTCCTTATCATTTTTAATTCCTTTCTTCCTACCAATTAGATTTTATTTATTAAAATTACACAATACCCCTATTAAATTTTGAACCACGAAGAGATTAAAATTTAAAAACCATATCTTTATAAAACCATTTTTCGAAACCGTATTTCAAAACTCATTCATTTTTCTAAGTAGCTTTGAAAATGAATTTCTTCGAAGACAAGGCCAAGAACTCAATTGAATATTTTGAAAAAGGTAGATTTGGAAATTTAACAAAGTAATGAATGGATATACCTTGTAATTATGTTTCCAAAATAGATACGACATAATAACATGATCTTTTCCAGTTTTAGATCAAGTAATTGTCTTAACCGGAACTACCAACGAAACCCAAAACAAGAAATCGTGACTATCTCGGTTGTAGCTAGATTTTTGTCCAGTCTCCAAACTCGAATCAACGAAATCCACCATATGTCATCCTCATGCTCTTCACGACAAGATCGCCAGTGCATTATAGGGTAAGAAAAATTGGCTAGAAACCCGAACTCAAGATACTTCAACTCTTAGTCGCTTAAAGCTCATTTTATATAATTAGGCCCATAACTAATTCATCATTGAAATAAATTAAAGTCAAGTAAGAATGAAGAAGAAAACAGAAAAGAAAATCGAATTACATTCTGTCATGATTCCTAATTTAACTACATCCTCTGATCGTTTAACCTAAGCTCTAATACCAAATGTAACACCCCACACTTTTTTGCATCCAAATTTCGACAAAAATCAGAACTTGAACACATCCAAGCATGGAGCATGCATATCTGGTACATGCAACAAATGAGCATGAGCATAATCTGAATACAATAAAAGAAAACCCACGACGGAAACAGAATATGATAACTAGTATTAACTTTAGTAACTACCTTTTTTGAAGTAAGTCACTTTGCCAATCCAGAGCATGAGAGAAACGAGAACCGAAAGACAAACTCAAATATCTATGTGAATTCGACCTTCTCTAGGAAACCTAGGAGGTTGTAATGAAGAGGGTGGTTAGAATAACAAGTTTTGGTGACTAAGAAATGTACAACACAGATTATAATACCTAGATGTATCCCATTTGGTTGAATCCAAGATGTATGCCTATCAAGATTAGTGATTCTAGCCTAACCTTGTAGATGTTTACGCACGACTCTACCACTCTTTCCATAGTGGTATTCTAAGATATAATACCGAGATAGAACGTTAACGCATATATTTAGGAAGCCCTTTTTATATTATAATTCAGTTGATTATTAGACTGAGAAGTGAACCCCTAACTACGGAGTTCTCACATACATATATATCTTTCCGTCCACTTTTCCTTTATTATATTTCCGCATCACCATCAAGGATAGATAGGTTGGATTTTCCCGATCACTTAAGACCTTAGGCGAACTCATTGGTCGGCGGACTTCTAGGTGACTTAATACCTCTCGATGACTTGTTCCATATTTTTATAAACTAGAGGGCACTAGCTACGGGCCCTACAAGTTAAGGCTTCCGTCATTCACGTATATACCCTTGCCCCGTATAAGGTGAGATATGGTATTTTGTCATTCGTGGTACCATCTAACTGACCTTATTGGTTAACCTCCTTAGTCGCTTGTTACTTCCCGTTGAGTTGGTAGCCATATCTGGCACTTCAAATTTCCCGGTTTGGGCAGGCAATATGAGACATGCCGTTTAATAGCCCTAAACTAAAAGATTTATTTCCAGGTGGACTCCTCAAACCTAGCCGCTTAAGACCTAGGAAGCAGATTATACACGAAGGTTATTGGACTCATACCCCATTTTCCTTTCGCACCATTCCCTATTGGGATAAAGTAGGCTACGTTATTAAGCTATTCCCGTTTAGTCCCTCTACACGGACATATTATACGTATACAATTCATCATTGTCACGGGTTCGCATGGTTAATAATATTTTACATTATTAACCTACTAAGTCCAGCTCTATTTTAATTATAAGTGTTTTATTTGTTAATATAAATAAGGAAGGTTATGTATCCTCTTTTACCCTAGGACATTTATTTGATTTACTTCCCTAATTTGGACTTAGCATTTTAAATGATAATCAATATCTATAAATCCCCCTTTTGACACCATTTTCTTTTATTTTTATTACCCGTTAACGGTTATATTTTCCTAAGGCAGCTATTTATCAGTCCCAAGGTATCTATTTGTTGTACCCCAATAGACAATTATTATTATTATTCATTTATTTATTAGTTTATTTATTGGTTGGCTGTTATATATATATATATATATATATATATATATATATATATATGTTCATTACCAAGCCTCTTATATTAAGTTGACAACTTGTGGATGCTGGATTTACCAGTTGGTTTCGGGAAGACTTCTACACAAGTTAAACTTAACCTCGCGTCTTAGTACATTTACGCATTAGACCTCTCACATTAAGCTGACTACCTGCGGTTGCTAGATTTGTCGGTCGGTTCTGGCCACACTTATAACACAAGTTGAGCTTAACCTCACATCTAAATGCGGTTATAATTCAAATTTCTTAATTTGGGGTGTACAACATTTATCCTAATAAATATTAGGAATTATACTCATTATCCTATTATATTTGTTTTCCCCAATCCACATTGGTCATAATTGTTATTTTTTGATTTGCGGTCCCATTTATAGCAATTAATTATATTGATTGCTACAAATGGTCACCACAAATATACTAATTCAATATGGATTACATTTACATATAATTCCATAATTGAACCTTATCCACACATTCAACATTCCATACAATGTATATTTTACCGTTTTACGCTGATTTGGACAGATAATATGTATATATTTATATTTTATGTTTTCGTGTGTTCAAAGTAGTTATTATTATTTTTTGTTATTATTATAAATTAATTGATTTGGTAAAATTAATAACCAAACATTCCTTTTTGAATTCAATATTGCTAAAAGGTTTCAAATCTCACAAAAGATCGTTAGCCATAATCATTGTAAGTAATGCCTAATTAGTGGATTGACATATTTCCAAATCACAAGACATATATATAAATATATAATTTTAGAATAGTTGATGCAAATTACACACAAATATATACATTTATATTTATACGTACATTGGCACCACTTTTCCCCTTTTAATCCTTTTTATCATATCTCTTGTGATTTCAAAATAATGCATTTTTATTCAAACGGAGAAAAAACGACATATTTGTAATGATCAACCCAAAACCCAATAATATTGAATGCAAACAGGCATATTTCTTTTTAACATTATAATCACACAACTTACAAATTTCATATTTTCACCGAAATTTCATTATTCAATACTAAACTAGAGACCTGGAATGTAACTACATCTAAATGATGTTTAATAGGACTGATTTCCAGATCTACAATGTTATGTAATGTCCACAATATATTTGCAATATAGTTCATAACAGAACCGTAGGAATATATGTAAATGAGTTTAAGAATCCTACAATTCATATTATGCATAGCCACTTCACAAGTTTTAACACTTTTTATAACCAGATCTGATGGGTGTCAATCTAATTACAACAATTTATTGATCAGATCTGATAGGCAAAGTCATAAAAATTGAGATCTATTACAAATGAGATAATATTTTTATTATAAATGTATATATAAATTTCCCACTCACCTTATAGCCTCCAAATCTGAAGTTTGAACCCTTTAGGCCTACAATCCCCGAATTTTTGTAAATCTACAATTTATCCGAAGAGGGGAAAATTCTAGATCTGTAGAGATGTAAGTAAACAGGGAGAGAGGAGAATATGATTTGGAGCGTCAATTTACATTCTTTTCCCTTGGATCTGCTAATCCCCTCAATTTCACATGAATTGGATTTGATTTATTATGTATGAATATATTTTTATTTTAGAATTAGGTTTGGAGAAGGAGGAAAATGGGAGAGCTCCGCTGCCACTGCAGATTTATGTGGAAAAGAATGAGGCCTTACCCCTTTATTTATAGGGATGGAATGGCCTAGGACCGTTGGATTAGCTTTAAGTTATATACGTCCATCCGTTTTATAAATATTATAAACCAAACCCTAAAAATCTAGCCGTCACTGGGAAAAAAGACGCCCAGTAGGTCGACCGTGGCGGTCGAGCGCTATGGTCAATTGCCTGGGCCTCACATGCCCAGTTCGGCTTGGTTAAATAAGGTAGTATATAATTATAAATTCTGATTTATTTATTTTCCATCCATTTTCGTATTTCGTCCGTAACTTTTTCATACGGACTTCGTTCACGAAACTCCAAACATGAAAGTTGACCAGAATTCCGAGATGAACGCATCGGTTAAAGTTTCTTGGTCAAATTCCATCATTTGTTGAAGTTCCTATTTTTGAAACTCTAATAATTAATTTATATCACCAAAATTACATGTTGTTTGAATGACATAAACATTCCAAACAAAGAAATCTCATTAACTAAGTCTTGCGATTTAAACAATACTAACGGTTGTAAGCATGAATCACCATTAAGCCAAGTACCCGATGCTGAAAAGGTAAAACGATAAAGACGACGATAAAACAACAACACCGAAACTCCCAAAATAATGGCTATAAACAATGAGATGTCTTGCTCCGCGGCAGGAACTCAAACCAATTTTTATGATCTTTAATTAACCATATCATGGTAGCAAAATGCTCAGTCTCGTGTTACAAACACTACTGGTGTTGTTGGAGGGTTCCACATCACATCTCTTAAGGGAGATTTGATTAAGAAAGGAAACCTACTACAAAACTGCTCCTCATTGAAATCCACCTAATATAGTCTAAGGAAAAAATGGATAGGCGAAATTATAGAAAGTAACTCCATGAGAGAACGCAAGAACAACAAGATGAATTGAATGTGATGTGGCACTAAATGATGGTTACACCATCGATCAAGCACGAGATTAGTTTCCGCATCATGAGACAAATCTAGTCATAACTTCCCATCTATAAAATGACATGCTAAATGGGTCACACATTTACATGGGAAGTTTAAACATAGATTCCCGAACTCAAAAATTGATATCAAGAAAAAGAGATTTGCTGCAAAACCTCCAAAGACGATCAACAAAGTAGCATTCAAGTCCGCATAAGACACAGATTCATCTAAAATCTCATCGAGATTCTCCTTAGAAAAATCATCAAGTGATAGCTTAATCTTCATCTTCGAAACGATGATCACCTTCATAAAAATCTATCCTACCAAGATATAACAAAGCCGGATGCAGCACAAACAATAAATCATATTATAAGGTCTCAAAGTAATGGATCATTGCAAATCCAACTACCACGATAAATTTTCTTATCCCTAAAATGGTGAGACCTTTTTTCTTATTCCGATCTAACCAAATTTTCTTTCTTCCTAAGGATGAGACCTAAATGGTACGAGTAAGATCGGATAGCGCAATTAGGTATTATGAACTAAGAAATGGTCGGAGAAAAGAAATTAGATATTGGAGTACTAGTGAGGCAAGATCTAATGCGAAAACAAGCGCGAAAAAGGAGGAGATGAGGCGACGACAAAGAAATATAAGGATATGGATCAGCTAGATTAGGAAGGAAGGACGAAAGAAGGAAGTTAAGAGGGTAATTTGAACGCAACTTTTATGGCTGAGTCCTAGGTCCAAGTTGCAACAAAACCCATTAACTAGTCGACTATCCTTGCCTAACATTAAATGGTCAATTATTAAATGGGCTTTGGACAAAGATTGAACCTTGACCTTATTAGGATGGCCTAAAATATTAATCGTCCTACGTCATCTTTCAAGATTTGACATGACTCGAAAATAATTATCCTCATCACGACATTACCAAAGACCGCAATCAAACTCTGAACCGTATCCAAATATTTATATTCTTAACAACAATGCTGCGACTACACAATAAACAAACTTAAAACAGGAAATTAGCTGACATAAAATTAAACTATTCGAAATCAAACACCCCAAAAATTTCGGATGAAAGATTTTCCTTAGCCTTTTCGAGGATTTTTTTAAAACTTCTCCAAAAATGGAATTTATTATAAACTAATGGTTTCGTATTTATAAATCCAATTTATTATTATTATTTATATTCCAGTTTATTTTACAAATTGAAAAACCTTTTCATGTTCAAAAATGTGGGATCTTTAAAATATCAAGGATTAACTGTGATAATTTAAATAAATTATTCAATATATATAGGAAGAGGAATACTAAAAATCACAAGAAATGGATATTTATTATTCTTAAGTTTATTGGCATATTCCTTGTCATTTCTAATTCCTTCCTTCCGACCAATTAGATTATATTTATTAAAAATTTCACAAAGCCTTAAAATTTTTGGAACACAAATAGATTAAAATTAAAAAAAACTATATCTTTATAAAATCATTTTCCGAAACCGTATTTCAAAACACATTTTTTTTCTAAATTGTTTTAAAAATAAATTTTCTTCGAATACAAGGCCAAGAACTCAAATGAATAATTCAATAAAGGTGGTTTCGAAAATTCAGCGAAGTAACAAATTGATATACCTTGTAATTATATTTTCGATGGATACGACATACTAACGTGAACTTTTCGCATTTTGGATCGAGGAATGGTCTTAAACGGAACTAGCAACGAGACCAAAAACTAGAAATCGCGACTATATCAGCTGTAACTAGATTCTAATTATATTATATATACAATATTTTTTCTTTCCAATTTCCAAAATCGAATCATCCGAATTCACTATATGTCGTCCTCATGCTCTTCAAGACGAAATCTCCAATGTATTGTGGGGTAAAGTAGAATTGGCTAAAAACCCGAACTCAACACATTTCAACTCTTTGTCGTTTAAAGCCTATTTTTATTATTAGGCCCATGACTAATTCATCATCGAAATAAATTAAATTCGAGTAAAAAAGAATAAGAAAATAATATTGAATTACATTCTATCACGAGTCCTAGTTTAACTAATTCCTCTGATCATTTAACCAAAGCTCTGATATCAAATGCAACATCCCACACTTTTCTGAGCCCAAATTTCAACAAAAATCGGAACTCGAACACATCCAAGCATGGAGCGTGTAATTATGGTACCTACAAATAAATGGGCATGAGCATAATCAGAGAACGACAAAGAAGCTCACATCGGAATCAAAATAGGATAGACTAGTATTAACTCAAATAACTACCTTTTTAAAGTAAATCACTTTGCCAATACCGAGCATGAAAGCGAACAAGAACCGAAAGCCAAACTAATACACCTATGAGGACCCGACCTTCTCTAGAAAACCTAGGTGGTTATAATAAGGCCAGGGAGGCAGGTCAGAACAACAAGATTCTAATGAACAGGAAATGTACAACACAGATGTATCCCGTTTGGTTCAACCCAAGATGTATGTCAACCAATGTTAGTGATTCTAGCCTAACCTTGTAAATATTTACGCACGACTCTAATTACCCTTCCCAAGGTGGTGTTTCTTAAATAATATACCGAGATAGAACGTTTACACATATATTTATGAATCCTTTACACCAAAACATGGTTTGTTATTTAATCGAGGGTGGACCCGTAATTGTGGAGTTTATATATATATATATATATATATATATATATTCATTCGCTCTTCCTTTATTATTTAATGCCTTACTATTAATGATAGATAGGGTGGATTCTCCCTGATCGTTTAAGACCCGAGGCGGACCTATCGGTCGCTTATTATTCCTCGATGATTTATTCAAAATTAACACAAACTAGATGGCACTAGATACGAGCCTTACTAGTTAAGGCTTCTGTCATTAACGCATATAACCTTACCCCGTGTAAGGTGAGAGATGGTATTAATCGCTCGCTATACCATCTAGCTGACCTTATTGGATAACCTCCTTAGTCGCTTACTACTTCCCGTAGAATAGGTAGCCATATCTAACGTTTTAAGTTTCCAGGTTTGGGTAGACCCCACACACTCACGCCATTTAAGACCCCTAAACTAAAAGATCTACTCCCAGGTGGACTCTTCAAACCCAGTCATTTAGGACCCGGCAAGCAGACTATACGTGAAGGTTATTAAGTTCGCATCCCATTAGCCTTTAATATCTTTCTCTGTTGGGATAAAGTGGGTTAAGTCATTAAGTCCTTTCCATTTAGTTTCTCTTCACAAAAATATTATACGAACACGATTCATTGTCATCACAGGTTCTTATGGTTAATAACATTTTACATCATTAACCTACCAAGTCCAACTCTAACTTTTAATTATAAGTTCTATATTAACTAATATAAATAAGGAAAGTCATATCCTCCTTACCCTATGATACCTATTATTTTACTAATTGGACTTAGTATCTAAACAACAATCAATACCCATAAATCCCCTTTTTATTTTATTTACTTTTGTTCATAGATTAATTGCCATTTATAACCATAACAGTCATATTTTCCTAAGGCAATCATAAAATTCCTAATTTCCTATTTACTACCATTGATTATAATTGATGCCATTTATAACCTAACAGCCATAATTTTCCTAAGGCATAATTCACAATGGATATCCTTATATTATCAGTCCCGAATATATCTATTTTTCATACCCCAACAGAGATTACTAATCGTATTTATTTATTTACTTATTGCTTGTTATATATACATATATTTGTCCACCAAACCTCCCACATTAAGTTGACCACCTGTGGATGCTGGATTTGTCGGTCGGTTCCGGGCAGACTTCAACCACAAGTTGAACTTAACCTCGTGTCTTAGTACAGTTAGATTTACGCTCTAGACCCCTCATATTAAGCTGGCCACTTGTGGATGCTGGATTTTCCGGTAGGTTTCGAGTAGACTTCTTCCACAAGTTAAGTCAAACCTCATGTCTATATGCGAATTTAAATTAAATTCCCTAATTGTGGTTACAACATTAATCCTAATAAATCTTAGAAATTGTAACCATTTCACTTAGTTTCCCTATTAAGTTTACTTTCCCCCAATAAACATTACTTACAAATGTAATTTATTTATTTGTAGTCCTATGTATAGCAATCAATCGAATTAATTGCTACGATGGTCACCACAAATATGTTAATTTAACATGGATTACATTTACGTGTATAATTTCGTAAATGAATACTGTTCAAAACATTCAAAGATTCAACAGAATGTATATTTTGTCGTTTTACGTTAATTTGTAGTCCTATGTATAGCAATCAATCGAATTAATTGCAACAATGATCCCCACAAATATGTTAATTTAACATGGATTACATTTACATGTATAATTTCATAAATGAATACTGTTCAAAACATTCAACATAATGTATATTTTGTCGTTTTACGTTAATTTGGACGAATTATACATACAGATATGCACATAAATATAAATATATATATTTTTTTGGCCCGGTAAACGTAGTTATTGTTCTTTATTATTATTTATTGTTAAATCTAGTATTTTGGTTTAATCAATAACCAAACATTCGTTTTTGTATTCAATCTTGCCATAAGTTTTGACATTGTTTATTAGCAGATATGATAGGTGCCAATTCAAATTCAATAATATTATGAACAGATTTGATGATAATGGCTTATATTTTGAGATCTAATTCAAATGAGATGAATAGGCTATTATAAGTTTATATGTAAATTTATCGCTCACCTGAAAGCATCCAACTCTGAAATCCGAGTAATCTTTTAGGCTTACATTTCACAAATTCTTAAAGATGTACAATTATTTTGAAAAGCGTATACTTTCAAATCTGTAGACTTGTAATAAAATAGGAAGAATAGGGAGAATTTGATATAGAATAGCTTAGCTGTCGATTTACACCCTTTTCCATTTGAATATGATAATCCCTTTCAGTTCTATATGATTTGTATTTAATTGATTGTGTATGAATATTATTTTAATTAGTAAATTTGATTGGAAGAGAAAGGAATATGGCAGAGCTTTGCTGCTGCCTATAGATTTGTGTGGAGAAGAATGAGGCCTTACCCCTTTATTTATAGGAGTGGAATTGACCATGAACCATTAGAATTATTTAAATAAACATTCGTTCATTTATAATATACACTACAACGGAATTGCCCCTCAAAACCTAGCCATCACTGCCCACTACAGGCTCGTAGCGGTAGACACCCTCCCTAGGAGCGGTCGACCGCCCTCTGGCTGAAATGCCCAGTGAGGGCTGGTCAAAGAGGGAAAGTAATATATTATTTATTCTATTAATTTATTTCCATCCGTTTTTTGTATTTTGTCTGAATTTTTTTCATACGGACTCCGTTCTTGAAACTCCAAACATGAAAATTGACCAGAATTCCAAGATGAACGCATCGGTTAAAGTTTCAAAGCCAGATTCCATCGTTTGCAGAAATTCCTATTTTTGAGAATTTAATCAAATAACTAATTTATTATCAAAAATTCCGGATTGTTACAATAGTGTTCCAATGGTTAACATAATTAAGGTCAAGCAGAAAATATCAACGTAACTAATTTACAAAGTTCTCTCGACTTTTGAACTTCAATTTGCAAGCTCCACTTTGATTATAGTCAAATCATGGAATGATGTCCATTGAACATCTATAGTTGGGTCCAGTGGAAGCAATGGAAGTGAAATGCTATTCAAGAGTGGATTTGTCACCTCATATATATGAGGTTAGTATCATGGAAAATCGGCATCAACTCAAAGCCAAAGTCTTTGTGTAGAAGTTAATAGTAATTGTTAGTATTGAATAAATAACTTTGTGTTTGGACATAAAGTTGAAATTCCGATGAAATTTGAAATTTGACTGTTACCAACTTCTATAAGTTTAAAGTGATATAGCTATATCGAAGAGAATTGGTGTGAATGATTATCACCGTTAGGTACACTTATATACGTAGAACTGGATTTTACTATAAAAAGTGTAAGAGATAAATTCAGTCAAAATGTCAAACCACTTGCTAAGTGAAATGTGAACGTTAATACTTGAACTTTTTAATATTAGTCACTAAATGGATTTACCCCTTTGAGTCTTGGAACCACAATGATGCATTCTTCGACAAAAACCACATGTTCTTACTACATATATTAACACTATTATATAGCAATACAAATGAATGCATTTGGTAAATTCGTTATGATTTACAGATAAAATTACATTTAAATTTATAATTTAGCATCTTACAAAACATAAAAAATATTTAAAAGAAAATTTATAAACTCTAAATGTATTTAGATTTCATAGGCACGTTAAGTATCGAAATGGCAAATTCTTTTTAAAAATTCGCCCATTTCTTTTATTGCGGACTGACCTAGTTTCTATAATGTTATCAAAGCTCAATAGCCTCTAAGTCTATATTCATGTTTGGGCTAATTAATTAGGTTTCCCACTTTGTACAGTGTTAATGTCTAAGAGAAGAATTGGCATGCTAATGCCTTGTCCTACACAGTTACCTACTTGGCCTAAAAGGTGGAATGAGCGTAAAGGTTGACCATAATAGAAAAGGCCTACTTTGAATTAGTTCATGGGCTAATTTTCAACATAGTTTGAAAATTGAGAAAAGATTTAGGATAATCTTCAAGAATTTCACTAACACCCATAATATGTTGAACATAGAGAATTATGATGAAAAGCGAATGGAAAATGAGGAAAACAATAAAAGTAATCATAAAATAAGTATAGCAGTTTAGCTAGTCGACCTATTTTTGGAGAGATTTCACTAGTTTATTGATATTTTTTGCAAGCACAACTTTTTAGATCGGTGAAGTTCTAGATCGATTTAAAACTTTGGGTAAAAAACAAGAGCATGTAAAAAGATCCTCTACTTTTATAGGCATAAGAGCCAAAAAAATAACGAGAGTTGGAGTGGAAGTTATAGGGAAAGTTGAAAACATGGGTTACCCATGTTCTCACCCAACATTCAAGATTGGCATAAGATATCTAATCCTGGTCAATCACTTTTGTGCCTATCTAGAAAGTTGTGTTAACTTTCTCGCGACTCCTAATCCATCAAGCTCCGTGACTTGATAGTTTCCCTCGATCCTAATCTGAATGGCACAAGTTTGCTTTGAGTTGATTTTCGCTAGGTTGTGTAGTTTGTACGTTCAATTTCATAAGATATCTATATTAGGAATCTCTTGAGATTTAGACGATTGCTGCCTTCGTTGTATTTTGAGATCCATATTTAAACCATCGTCATTGGCTAATAGGCCATCAAATGTTGGGCCAAACTTATGTACATGATCTGAGATGGCCTGGCTGAAAAGCTGGGTAACATTCTACCCCTAGAGTATGTCTTTTGCAACATGACGTGCTTTATGTTTGAGTTGGCTTTTGGAAGATATGAAATTGCAACATTCTATCTTTGGAACAACCAACACCTACCTTGGTATGTACCCCGCTGTTTGGAAATGTTATGAGTTCTGGTTTATTCTTTTGTTCAATATACAAACATTTGAGTAGACTACACTGGTCCCACATATCTAGTTGGTTCCATTGAGTCAAATATTCGAGCTGGTATCCCATCGCAGTCCTTAGGCAAGTCACTTTACCATCAATAAATTAGGAAAACTAGTTGGGAATCATGCCACAGCCTTAGGCAGCATAGATAATTCTAGTTTTTTTTTCTTTGAAGTGACTTAGGATGCGACTGAACATTGATTGCGTGAAGGTAGTCATGCTTTACAAATTTTTTGGTATAAATGTAAGGTCAGATATCTTCTCCCTTCTTTTTTTCAGTTAGGATCAGTATCCGAACTGCTCAAAATTTGGATTCGATATCGATCTAGAATTCAGTCCGATTCATGGGGAAGAGAAATAATCACTTTGTTATCTTCTATAAAACTAGTGCCTGCCTGCTTCCTATCCTCCTCTTCTTTTACTATACTCTCTTTACCCCATCTCAGACTGCTCTATCCCTTAACCTCTCTTGTCCCGATTTTCTCCATTATCAATATCCACTGTTGCTTATCCCTAATTCGGATGTCTCCTTGTTCAATGATCCCTCTCGTTGGTCTCCAGGTCTCATTGGAGTCAAATAATAAAATAACGTGGGTTTTCAACTTGCTTTGGCTAAAATCAGAATAAACCGTTATTAGTGATGGTATGAGAAGGATACTGGAGTAACTACGGATCAAGTGTAGGTACTGACGATATTAGGAAAAAGGACTGAAGGAATCAATGACCATTTCGAGGAGGGGATGGGAAGTTGAGGTATGAAGTGGTAACAGAATGATGGGCGATTTGGATGTGGAAAAGAGGAAATTAAGGGGAGTGAAAGAGAGGAAAAGTGGACGGGAAAGGAACATTTGGAACGTCATCTTTCCAGATTCATCAAGAATCAATGGGTAAGCAAGACGAGCCAGATCGGAGGAGAGTATGACTGATCTGGGTCATGCCGATGTAACAACCCAGATTTTTAACAAATATGTAACGACCCGCATTTTTCAGCAATATAATTAATTTATTTAATTATTTGAATAATGGTTTGGTTATTTAAAATGACCAGAATTGAATATTATTGAATACTTAATTAAAATAAATAATATAATAATATATGTAATTTCTGAAATAGTCAGAAATAGTAGAATTCACAAAATAGTGTGAATTGGATCATCGGTGATATTTAATTCAGTTTAGAATTGAATTAGAATAACGAATATATTATTTGAACGACAGTTTGAACGTATAATTATAATATAATTAAAATCGAGCTCGAAATGGTGCGGCAGTTCGCTATTTGGCGATTTGAACTTCAACTGAATATACAGGATTCGTTTTAAATCGGATTTTTGTGAAACAAGAAACGTTAGGAGCTAGTGAAGTGTTTTTTTCTAATGGAAGAGAAAAATCGGAATTTCGTCGTGTAGATTTTGATTTATATCCAAATCAAATTTTCGAAAAGTCGTTATGGAATTCTTTTATAATTTATATCGATTTATTTATATTTTGAAATTGAATTTTTCAATATAAATCGAATATCGATATAACTGGGAATTTTGAAATATCGAGTTATAAGTCCTAGTGGAGCTATATGGTATTCCACTGTGAATATATACGATAATATTTATTTTTAAGTATTTAATTTAATTGGTTTTAAATATATTTAATATTTAAAATGGGTTAATTAGAGCTTTAAAAATAGCCAGTTTTGCAAACGACCTCAGAATTCGACGAAACTAATTTTGTTGGATCCGCAATATTAAATTATTGCTAGAGTTCAGTTTCCATGATTTTTGAAGTTAGTATGTGGTCGTGGGCGATTTTAATGTGAAATACAGTTGATAAATTGACCTTTAAAAATACGCTGTGTGAGCAAACAAAGTCGGAATTCGACGAAACCAGTTTCGTTGGGTCCACAATGTCAAACTGTAGCCGCATATCTATTTCCGTGATTTTTGGGTATTGTGTGTGATCATAGGGATTTTTAAACATAATATACAAACAACGTTCGAATAAAAAGAAATAAAATAATCGATTAAAAAATATATAAAACTACTCTATAAATACCACTAACTTCTCCTAACCCTAAACATTTTTCTGTGATGGTCAAAAAGGGTCACCGCCGCCATCATTTTCCACAATACCAAAATCATGACTTTGAAAAATCAAAATAAATTCATCCAAAATTTTATAAATTGCAAAACATGTTGGATCTAGAATAACCCTAGAGGGGGGGGGGGGTGAATAGGGTTTTTTGACAGTTTTTAACTGAATTAAAAAATCAAACGAGATAAATAAAAATAAACTGATCAAGGAATATAGCAGAAACAGAAATGCAGAAAATAAATCACACACAGATATACCCAGCTTCGGCAAAACCCTGCCTACTGCTGCATTTCTAAGGTTTCTACTAGGTGATAGAACAGATCCCGCATACAAGACCATGTACACTCGCAAACCCTGCTCCTATTCTAACCCTACACTCAAACCCCTAGACTGATCTAAACCCCTAGATCAGATTTCCCGAATTACAAACCCTGTAACTCGTAACTCAGATTTACAGACTCTGAAACTGACAGTCAACACCTTGACTAAATCCCCCTAGTTTTTACAGACCTAGAACTGTTCAGAAATGATTTTACAACACAATTTAAAAAACATCAGAATGTAAAACAAAAATGTAAACCCTAGTTCTTAAAATAAGATTAAAAGAGGAGTTTATATTAAAGGGGTCATCCCCTTTTCCCATTAAAAAACGGCCGGCCCATTTTCTTTTCTTGCTTCATTCTTCTGCCCGATCCTCTTTTGTTTTCTGGAAGAATAAATGGCGGCTAGGGTTTTGCAACTTCCTCCCCAAATCGAATCGACTGCTTGAAGAATTCTGAAACTCTGATGCTTCACTTTAGTTGATGCTGGTCGATTGATGCTCCTCTCCGATTTGGGCTTTCTCTCCAAATCTCGATCGTTTGCTTCTGGTATCAGATCACTGATGCTTCGAAAAATATGAATAGCTTTGGTACTTTGATTTGGGAGTTGTTGTCTGGCTCGATCGAAAAAAAAAACTGTGAGTATTTCTGAAAATTCTTGCTTTGAAAAACTTGTGGGTTGTTTTTTTTGGTTTCGATCTATAAACTGCCTGTGATGATGTGGTGTCATATAGGATTTCATATCCTTAACTTGCGCTCTGATTTCTTGAATGATTCGATCTGTTTCCCTTTTTGAAATTCTTGTCTGATTGAAATGAACTTTAAAGCATTTTCCACATTTGTGAATTCGGCTTTGATCTGGTGAATGAAATACTGGAAACTAATGACTTGTGGTCCCTTTTGAATTGTTGTGTGATTAGTTTCCTTGATTTAAAACCGTAAAAGAAAAAAAAACTGAGTCATTTCTGGAAATAAAACTTGTACCTTTTGAAAGTTGCCTTGATCTGAATTGCATGTTGCCCCTTTTGAATTGTTGCCTTGATTAATGACTTGCGTTGTAAATTAATCGATTGAGTGATTTTAGGAAATGACATTCCAGAAATTTGCTCATTAAAAAGTTGTCTCTGATCTTTCTGTACCTTGATAAATTTATTTAAACATTGGTTGATTTTCTGGAGCCAATAATTCACTTCTTGCCAAATACTGAAATTCCTTGAATGCTATGTCAAAACTGGAAACCTTGCATGATTATTTAAATGGTATTTGAATGACTATTTCTTCTACACCATTAAATCCTCTTGCCAAGTTTTGTTCAAAACAGGAAACAAAAACTTAATTGTCAAAGATGCTGTGATTTTTAACTTGCTGCCGAGTTTGATTCTCCTTTGTCATCCTGCCATATATGATTGAATCAAATCTTTATTTTCCATGTATGATTGAAGAATGCCAAATATTGTAGAGTGATTTCTGGAAATTATTTATGTATATGAATGTTGATTCCCTTTGTTTCACTGATGTATAATAATACTGGAAAGCTTTGATTGACCATGCCATACACTAATTCACTGATTAACTTGTGCATGCCATAAGCATTTATAATCTGCTCCTCTCTGTATTCTTGCTGAGTTGCTTCAACAAAGTGTTGCACTATATACTTGAAACTGAAACTCCAAGCACTTGTAGCTTAGCCATCAACCATGTATGCACCAAGATTGCTCCTATGTATTCACATTATATGCTTGAAAGATTTTGCACTTGAAACATTGTAGGATATGATTGAGTTGCACATATTCATACTGATATAAACATGCTGCTTTGTTCCACTATGCTTGTGCACCCTGGTTGAACTATTTGTACAATGCAGATCAAAATAATAAGTCTGCCTACTTGCACATTCTCATGAGCTCTGACATGCTCATTTCAGTTTTGTTGGCTTGTGTTGATACATGAATTTTAACCTGGGCCGAACCTTTCATGTACACATGTATGTTGCTGTGTAAACATCTTGCACCATTGGTTCATGCTCACTTTAATACATTGACTTGTTGACCTTGGCTATGTTATTTGACACACCTTATGCTGCTGTAAACATCTTGTACTGGTCATTTTGATTTGAACTTTGCTCGGCCAATTGTGTCGAGCTGTCTCGACCACTTTGGTGATATGTTAAGTTGATTTCACTTTGACTTTATGTTGACTTGTTTGTCTTGTGTTGTGGCATGTTGTCCTGACATTCATCCCTATGCTTTGTTGTGTATGCACACTTGTTCATTGATGCATATGCGCTCGGCCATTTTATTTGGGTTGTGCTGTGTACTTGAATTTGAGCTGCTTTGTCATTTTGTTTGAGCTGTCCCTTGTATTTGATTTTCCCACTGTTGACTGTGCACTGAGTTGAGATGGCCCACGCGGCTACTCCTCAGTTGCTCACTGATTGGCGAGGCAGTGCACACGTGTATATCTATACACGTGTGTATATGCAGCCATCAGACAATATTTTTTTGTCCCTGTTCATATACAAACTAGCTAGACACAGATCAGATCAAGTCAGAAAAATGATGAGAAACACACCAGAAGACTGAGGCAAATAAAATTTTAAAAATAAAATTTATATTCACATATGTTCAGTTTAAATTCTATTGCAGTGTACTGTGTGTGTGTTTCATTGTGAAAGGTATGAAGAAGATGACTGGACTGACAGTGAAGTGCTGTGAAGACAGAAGACTAAAGACTGAAGACAACAAGAAAGTGTTGAGTATGTAAATAAGTGAATGTAAAAGTGAAACTGAAAATGAGTGTCTAATTGTTTCTGCAGTGAGGAGCAAATGAAAAAAATGAGAATTGTACTTTTATTTGTAATAAACAAGGTTGATTGAAATAAAATATCATTTTATTGTTGTCAAACGAACTTGTCTATTATATTCTGTTTATATACAAGTACAATATACAGTGAATGTTTAAATAGTGGAGTTATACAGAGTTGTACTGTTTGAATGTTAGAAATATAATATTCAATTCAAATATTATATTCCTATCTGTGTTGTATATATAAAACAGTACAATAACAAACACATTTATAATAATATATATTTGTTTGTTATCATCAAACAAAAATCATATAATTGTGTATACAACTGCGTTATATACAACAATCTCCCCCTTTTGATGATGACAAACAAATAAAAGATTTTGATTACAATAAATGTGTTTGACAGTGAATTCTGAACTCCCCCTATTTATTAGCTCCCCCTACAACAGAAACTCCCCCTATAACTGTGCATGAGTGAAAAGAATGTAAAAGGATTCAGAATTCTCAAAATTAAAATATTTATAAAATATTCACTCATAAATCAAAATCTAAGGATTCAGAATTCTCAAAATTAAAATATTTATAAAATATTCACTCATAAATCAAAATCTAATCCATTCTCCCCCTTTTGTTATCATCAAAAGGATACAGATTTTAAAACACCGATGAAAATTGACTAACAATATAATTTCAGCTGAAAAGGAAGAATGGTCATCATGAATTTCAATCAGTCAAACAAAAATCATAATATTCTAAGAACATGTGGCATATTTCACATTGTAGAAAATGATGGATATACGATGAATTTTATAAAAAATGAGGAGAGTTATAAAAAATATGAATATTTCCCAATTATTTTCAAAAGAATTTTATAAGATTAAAGCACCAAAAACGGTGATGGGTTTGGATTATAATTAAAAATTCAATTTAAGTGAGAAAATCGAATAATCTCAAATCTCAATATCTATTAATCAACAAATCATAATACGTCATAATATTTTCAACACATTTCACAGATTAGAGAGATGGATTGATAGGTTGATTTTTACACACCAAGGAGAATTTCAATTTTATTTCAGTTTTTAGCACATTTTTTTTTATTTAAGAGCACACTGACCACGCATAACCAGAGCTTGGATTTTTAAATGAGGTCAGTCGCAGCTTAAATTATAAGTTGTCTCTTAACCATGCATGACCAGAGCTTGGATTTTTAAATGAGGTTAGAGACACACTTATATATTTATTATATATATTCATCATTTCACCTTTTAAAAAGAAACACTCCTTGGTATAAAACCAATATATGGATGATAGAAAATGTGGTAGGTACAGAAATGGACTGTGAAATAAATTTCTAAATTAATTTTATTATGAAATATGACCAACTGTACCGGGATTATTGAAAATTTTCAATTATCACTAATTCTGAATAATAATATAACCACAATTCCATCACAAATATTTTCACTGTTTATTTAAAATGATTTTAAGAAAAATTAAACTCTCCACATTTATATAAAATCATAACGGATGGCAGAAGGATGATAAATAATGAAGATGGCAGTGAAATAATTGCCAGTTCAAAGATATTATAATAAATATTCAACCATCATGAAAATCTAAATAAAATTCTCCTCTTGTTGTGAAATATACTGCAGTCACAATTCATCACAATTTCTAAATCTGGTTATAATTTTGATGAATTATAAATACAGTTTAATTTGGATATTGATTTCAATTTCTGAAAGAATAATCAATAAATAATTTTAAAATTGAAAATCAATTACAAGAGGAATATGTGAGAAAGCTATACAGGATAAGAGGAAAAAAAAACAGTACTTCTGATACCAATTGTTCTCTCTTCTCGAGGATTTAAAATTGACACTTGAGACGAACAAGGATATCAAAGAGTTTCAGATACAGAGCCCACGCAGACAAGATTTACAAATTTGGCAAGCAACAGACAAAATAAAAACAGGCAGTTATTTGAAAACAGTATCAGAGCAGCACAAAAATAGTTTCAAAAACAAACTTGTCAGAATGATGGTCACATAAGATGATTCATGATCCAAGATTAAAAATACCATTTATTTTAAATCATTTGATGAATATGAAATACTCTAGACTCAATGAATCGATCACACCAAATTATTAATGTCAGATTCAACATATGTGTGTGATTCAATAAATCAATAATTTCAAATGATTTTAAACAAATAAATATTTAAATCAATTAATCATGAAATATCTATGATTTTCAAAGACCATTTTCAAAAAGAACTTTTCAAGGATTTCTCAAAACTATTTCTTACAAGCCCAAGAGAAATATCAGATCATTTACATCAAATTTGAGAGGTATCCATGATACAAGAAGTTAAAAAATAATTTATTTGAAATCACTTGAATCAATGTCAAGTTTGAGATATAATGAATCAATCACACAAGGTTGATTATTTCAAATTTTAAGAGGTGTGTGATATTCAAAATATCAAGAATTTCAGATGATTTTAAACAAACTAATTTCAACCATAATAATCATGAATAAAGATGAATTCCAAGATGTATCACTGAGATTCTAGCCAATCCAAAAATGTTCAAGTCAATCTGAAAATTAATGAAATCATCACAACTGATAAATAGCAGAGTGCTGCAATGAGTATAATATTTTGAGCTTTTCTAAATGAATTAGAATAAACTTAGAACAGCAAAGGTGTGTGAAATTTCATTGAATATTCAGAACTTCAAAAATTTAGAATTCAAATTAATAGTGTTCAAGATATGACAAGAATACAACAACACTGTTATGAATTCAGAAATAAAAATAAACTTCAAAACAATTGCAGATATTTACAAGCTTAAATTCAGAATCTGGAAATGATTATAAACAAGAGAGTTTTATTCAAATAAAATGAATTTCCAGAAAATCATGAGAACTGCAATTGGAAGTTTAAGAAGCACAGAATAAACAAAGAGATATGGTAGTGACAAATCAAATAAAAACAAACAGCAGAAAATAAAAAAGAAAGGGGTAGAAGAAGGAGAAATAAACAAAGAAAAAATATTTACAAGGATGAGGTTAGAAATCATACCTGACATATGATGAGAAAAAAAAAACAGAATTTCTAACTCATCAAATCTTGGCCAAGGAACTGTAAAGAATACAGAGATATAGAACATCTTGAATTCAAACTCTTTTCAGCACAGCAGCTCCACAGCCTTCTTTGGTACCTAATAGTTGATAGCATCGAGTGGTCTAACAAGGTTTGCAAAACCACTCATAGTTGTATTTGTTTGTTTTGGTACCCATATTTGTTTATATAACAAACCATTCAAATCTACCATTGTTCCCTTCGAGACCCAAATCTGTTTAAACTTAACAAACCCCGTTTTATTTCTTGGGATCCAAGAATGTTTAAATGGTTTATTATAAAACAATTTCTCATCATAATTTTGATTCAAAAATCCTTTGAAATTTTCAGAGTTAAGATTTTCAAAGCAGTTCTTTCCGAAGTAGTTTGTGGAAATTTTCAAATCATTTGAATTTTGTTTTCCAAAAACATCATTTTTCCCGAAGCCAAGACCAGATTTATTTCCACTAGAAACTTGATTTTGTAACAGCATATTCAACGATTTTCCCCATTAGAAAATTTATCCAATGTTGATTCTAATCGTTGAATTTTGGATTTTAGATCGCCATTTTCTTTTAATAAATTTGAGCAATTATTTATAGCGATCATCTGTTCAGCATTGGTCTGTTTTAAAACCAGATTCTCATTTTCAAGCAATCTAATTTTGGCTTGATATTCCGAGATTTCAAATTCAAATTGTTTTTGTTTTTCAGACTCAAAAATCTTGAATTTTTCAATCTCATTTTCAAGTTCTTTCAAAATCAAATCACTTCTCACCAAATTTTCATTTTCAGCAATCTCAAATTTGGAACTTATATCAGTCTTAAAAACTTCAAATTCCTTTTGTAGAAGATTGTTCAAATTTGATAACTTAATCTTGTTTTCTTTTAAGATCAGAATTTCCTTTTCAAACTTTTGAATATTTTTATTGAGATGAACAAGATTGGTTTTCAATTTTAAACAATTTTTGCAATTAGAATTTGAAGAATTCTTAACGTTTTTGAGTTTTGATTCCAAAACATTATTTTTGCAGATCAACTCAAGCTTCTCAGATTTCAGAAGTTTATTTTTAGAATTTAACTTCTCAACAGATTCAGTTAAACCATTTAAACGGTGAATCAAAGAAATATTTCCTGTTGAGTCTCCATCTGGATTTCCATCTGTGCAACCTATCAAGCACAAATCTGAAGCCGAGTTATCTTTCTGGGATTTTGAGCATTTGTCAATTTTTCCATATAGCGCGTTGAGAGTCTGCCAGATCTCCTGCGCAGTCAAACAATGGGAAATAAGGCTATATTGAATATCATCAATATAAGAATATAAAATATGAGTAGCATGTAAATTAAATTCAATATCAACCCTACTTACAATATCATACCCATTTTTAATACTATTCCAACATTTAATATCAACAGATTTTAAATAAGATTTCATTTCTGATTTCCAATTTAAAAAATCTGTACCATTGAAAATAGATGGAATATGACTGGACTGACTCTCTATGGACTGACAACTAGGATTCACCATTTCTCTAGAGTTAACCGAATACCTGGCTCTGATACCACTGTTGGATCTAGAATAACCCTAGAGGGGGGGGGGGTGAATAGGGTTTTTTGACAGTTTTTAACTGAATTAAAAAATCAAACGAGATAAATAAAAATAAACTGATCAAGGAATATAGCAGAAACAGAAATGCAGAAAATAAATCACACACAGATATACCCAGCTTCGGCAAAACCCTGCCTACTGCTGCATTTCTAAGGTTTCTACTAGGTGATAGAACAGATCCCGCATACAAGACCATGTACACTCGCAAACCCTGCTCCTATTCTAACCCTACGCTCAAACCCCTAGACTGATCTAAACCCCTAGATCAGATTTCCCGAATTACAAACCCTATAACTCGTAACTCAGATTTACAGACTCTGAAACTGACAGTCAACACCTTGACTAAATCCCCCTAGTTTTTACAGACCTAGAACTGTTCAGAAATGATTTTACAACACAATTTAAAAAACATCAGAATGTAAAACAAAAATGTAAACCCTAGTTCTTAAAATAAAATTAAAAGAGGAGTTTATATTAAAGGGGTCATCCCCTTTTCCCATTAAAAAACGGCCGGCCCATTTTCTTTTCTTGCTTCATTCTTCTGCCCGATCCTCTTTTGTTTTCTGGAAGAATAAATGGCGGCTAGGGTTTTGCAACTTCCTCCCCAAATCGAATCGACTGCTTGAAGAATTCTGAAACTCTGATGCTTCACTTTAGTTGATGCTGGTCGATTGATGCTCCTCTCCGATTTGGGCTTTCTCTCCAAATCTCGATCGTTTGCTTCTGGTATCAGATCACTGATGCTTCGAAAAATATGAATAGCTTTGGTACTTTGATTTGGGAGTTGTTGTCTGGCTCGATCGAAAAAAAAAACTGTGAGTATTTCTGAAAATTCTTGCTTTGAAAAACTTGTGGGTTGTTTTTTTTGGTTTCGATCTATAAACTGCCTGTGATGATGTGGTGTCATATAGGATTTCATATCCTTAACTTGCGCTCTGATTTCTTGAATGATTCGATCTGTTTCCCTTTTTGAAATTCTTGTCTGATTGAAATGAACTTTAAAGCATTTTCCACATTTGTGAATTCGGCTTTGATCTGGTGAATGAAATACTGGAAACTAATGACTTGTGGTCCCTTTTGAATTGTTGTGTGATTAGTTTCCTTGATTTAAAACCGTAAAAGAAAAAAAAACTGAGTCATTTCTGGAAATAAAACTTGTACCTTTTGAAAGTTGCCTTGATCTGAATTGCATGTTGCCCCTTTTGAATTGTTGCCTTGATTAATGACTTGCGTTGTAAATTAATCGATTGAGTGATTTTAGGAAATGACATTCCAGAAATTTGCTCATTAAAAAGTTGTCTCTGATCTTTCTGTACCTTGATAAATTTATTTAAACATTGGTTGATTTTCTGGAGCCAATAATTCACTTCTTGCCAAATACTGAAATTCCTTGAATGCTATGTCAAAACTGGAAACCTTGCATGATTATTTAAATGGTATTTGAATGACTATTTCTTCTACACCATTAAATCCTCTTGCCAAGTTTTGTTCAAAACAGGAAACAAAAACTTAATTGTCAAAGATGCTGTGATTTTTAACTTGCTGCCGAGTTTGATTCTCCTTTGTCATCCTGCCATATATGATTGAATCAAATCTTTATTTTCCATGTATGATTGAAGAATGCCAAATATTGTAGAGTGATTTCTGGAAATTATTTATGTATATGAATGTTGATTCCCTTTGTTTCACTGATGTATAATAATACTGGAAAGCTTTGATTGACCATGCCATACACTAATTCACTAATTAACTTGTGCATGCCATAAGCATTTATAATCTGCTCCTCTCTGTATTCTTGCTGAGTTGCTTCAACAAAGCGTTGCACTATATACTTGAAACTGAAACTCCAAGCACTTGTAGCTTAGCCATCAACCATGTATGCACCAAGATTGCTCCTATGTATTCACATTATATGCTTGAAAGATTTTGCACTTGAAACATTGTAGGATATGATTGAGTTGCACATATTCATACTGATATAAACATGCTGCTTTGTTCCACTATGCTTGTGCACCCTGGTTGAACTATTTGTACAATGCAGATCAAAATAATAAGTCTGCCTACTTGCACATTCTCATGAGCTCTGACATGCTCATTTCAGTTTTGTTGGCTTGTGTTGATACATGAATTTTAACCTGGGCCGAACCTTTCATGTACACATGTATGTTGCTGTGTAAACATCTTGCACCATTGGTTCATGCTCACTTTAATACATTGACTTGTTGACCTTGGCTATGTTATTTGACACACCTTATGCTGCTGTAAACATCTTGTACTGGTCATTTTGATTTGAACTTTGCTCGGCCATTTGTGTCGAGCTGTCTCGACCACTTTGGTGATATGTTAAGTTGATTTCACTTTGACTTTATGTTGACTTGTTTGTCTTGTGTTGTGGCATGTTGTCCTGACATTCATCCCTATGCTTTGTTGTGTATGCACACTTGTTCATTGATGCATATGCGCTCGGCCATTTTATTTGGGTTGTGCTGTGTACTTGAATTTGAGCTGCTTTGTCATTTTGTTTGAGCTGTCCCTTGTATTTGATTTTCCCACTGTTGACTGTGCACTGAGTTGAGATGGCCCACGTGGCTACTCCTCAGTTGCTCGCTGATTGGCGAGGCAGTGCACACGTGTATATCTATACACGTGTGTATATGCAGCCATCAGACAATATTTTTTGTCCCTGTTCATATACAAACTAGCTAGACACAGATCAGATCAAGTCAGAAAAATGATGAGAAACACACCAGAAGACTGAGGCAAATAAAATTTTAAAAATAAAATTTATATTCACATATGTTCAGTTTAAATTCTATTGCAGTGTACTGTGTGTGTGTTTCATTGTGACAGGTATGAAGAAGATGACTGGACTGACAGTGAAGTGCTGTGAAGACAGAAGACTAAAGACTGAAGACAACAAGAAAGTGTTGAGTATGTAAATAAGTGAATGTAAAAGTGAAACTGAAAATGAGTGTCTAATTGTTTCTGCAGTGAGGAGAAAATGAAAAAAATGAGAATTGTACTTTTATTTGTAATAAACAAGGTTGATTGAAATAAAATATCATTTTATTGTTGTCAAACGAACTTGTCTATTATATTCTGTTTATATACAAGTACAATATACAGTGAATGTTTAAATAGTGGAGTTATACAGAGTTGTACTGTTTGAATGTTAGAAATATAATATTCAATTCAAATATTATATTCCTATCTGTGTTGTATATATAAAATAGTACAATAACAAACACATTTATAATAATATATATTTGTTTGTTATCATCAAACAAAAATCATATAATTGTGTATACAACTGCGTTATATACAACAAAACATATAGAAATGGATTAAGGAAGGATCACTTTTTCTTTTGGCATCATGGTAGTTGGGCTCGAAGGTGGGTTTTCGTCGCAGCATTTTACACGGCCGACTTAGGGTTCAGATTTACTAGCGCCTGACATCGAGTTGAGTCGAGAGGATGATCTTGGGGTGTTTAGGAGGAGCTGGCGCACTGATGGAGGGAGTTTGGTGAAATTCGGTTGAAATCTTTGTCGATGTCATTCAGTGATTTGGGGGCCTAAGCATTTTGATGCATTGATATTGGAGTTCTCGAGCCTGGTAATTCCCATATGAATAAGAAGAGGAGGTGTAGGAGAGAAGAACGGTGCCGACTGTTGGTGAATTAGTTGAGGTGTCGAGGATCGGTGGAGGCAGGAAGTTGCATTCATGTCTGAAGGAATTACTGGAGCGATCGTGTAATTTGGGGAAGAAGGAGTATTGCGGTCTGGCTTATAGGAGTGAAGATGGGCCGTGAAACAAAAGGGGTGAGGACCAATAATTAAAACCCAACCTTTTATTTAATTTAAATATTTGTTTTTACTTGTAAATTAAATATACGGGTCAATCGATATCAAAATTGCAAACGGTCGGATCCGTTGGGATCGTATGGACGATGGCTACACACTGGAATCGATAGGAGTGGATTCGAGCTCGTTACAATATATGGCGAAATAAATTGTCTAATCAGAATCAACTAACGCAAATCGTTATTTAACGGTTAATGTGGAAGGTGAGTAAACTCACTAACTCTTCTCAGTTATATTTTTCTAAAGTATTTTTATAAATGATAAATGATGGTTGTTTGCTGTGTGTTGGCTGTTTGGTTGAACTGCTAGTCAGTTGATTGAAATTATAGACAATGATATAGATATAAATCGTTAATCAAATATTGATTCTGTTTAGCAGAATATTTTATAGTAAAATGAAATTAATGTTAATTTTATTGTTTAACATCTGTTGATGCAGGGAAACAGGTCGGAGGGACCCAACTGGGTTCTTCAACATTTATTTTACTGTATTCATATATTGTGTTATATGATGTGATATGAAATCTGTTGTTGATTTTATATGTTGGAATGACACCGATCATTGTTGTATGGTATGTTAAGTACCATAAAGAATACTGGAATGTTAAAAAGGAAAATTTCAATGCGATATTGAAAAATAAATATTTATAAAATCAAAAGATTTTATAAAAAGAAAACTATTTATTTGGGAAATAAATAGATTAAAAAGGGGATATTTATTTATAAATCAAATAAATAGAATTGTAAAGGAATATTTGTAAAATTATTTACAAATGGAATTGAAAAGAAATATTTGTAAGCTGTTTACAAATCAAATTGAAAAGGGATATTTATTTGAAAATAAACAGAATAGAAAGGGGAAATGTGTAAAACAAATAGAAAGGGAATAATTAGATTGTCAAAGGAATTACTTATAAAATCAATGGATTTTATATAAATAGAAAATATTTTATAAATAAATAGAATTTATCAAAAAGGGGTTTGTTTTGTAAATAAATTGATTTTAAAAAGGAATACTAGAAAAGTGACTAGTATTGTAGAAAAGGAGAATTTTACATTTGAAGGATTTAGACCGTGCTTCGCACACGGGTATAACGTGTTTTGGATTTAAGCAAAGTTTTAAATAGAATCTATTCTAACCGATGGATTGATAAGATAAATGTATAAATAATATTTTATAAATTAAATGAAATATTTATCATGAATAAATAGAATATATAAGTCAGAACTTATATAGAGAAGTAGGAATCGATTTCAACATTGATATTTGAAACTGAATAAACGTAGAATTAATCAAAGAAGTTAATCAGTTAGATAGAGTTAATCAAATTAGAATTAGAATTAATTGAATATCAGTTATTCAATTAGAGTTGATCGAATGTTGTTATTTGAGATAGAGTTAGGCAAACATAGCTATTTAGGTGTGAAGACCCGCAACTTCCCCGTAAAGGAAAGCGTCGGATAGTTCGAGAACAAGCCACAACAGAACGCATACAGAAGAACATTTCATTGTATATTACAACAATGCATCAGATTACAAGAATATACAGAGTATAAATGAATATTACACAGAAATATCAGAGATTTAAATTACCTTTAAATACATGGCAGCGGAAAATAATACAATATACAACTAGAAGTAGATATACGGATACAAAGCTTTCCGGATATCGTTCCAGCTGTAAACCAGGATCCTGTGAATATAAATCTGCAAAACCAAAACTACTAGCTGCCCGTGTCGAAAATAAGGGCACCCAGAGTTTAGGTTAAAACAATAAACTCCAGGTCAGTCATGTGACTGGTGTGAGAACTAAAACAGTTATTAATCTTTATTTTTAAAGCTAGGTAAATCAAGGGACCACGCCGTATAACACGGAACGGGTTTCCTCCCAAGAATACCAGTGCATAAAACCAGCAGCGCAATGCTAAATAAAGAAAAATGAAGCTGTTATAAGACCCAGGTCCTATCACACAATGCAACGCAAGCCGGGGGATAGGGTTTTCCCTTATAACAGCCAAAGAATGCTTGATACGTTTAAAACAAATCATTTGATACTATTATAAGTGCATAATGTATAAAACACTTCAAATCATAAGTATCAATCATAGGCGGCATGAGCGTCCCATGCCACTATGTCGCCATATATAGGTTTACAAATTAAAACCGCAAATGTCACGTATTTGGAAATTGGATTTCCGTCTATGAACCGAGGCAAAAGATAGTCCTCAACCGATTCGAGACGCTCTAGCCCGCCCCTCAGGCACAGCCGCAACCGTACCTTGGATCGTCAGGGCCGGTCCACACGAAGTGGATTATAATGCCTGAACAATACGTTTCTCCGCCCTTTGGGGCGTAGGTGAGCCAACTAAATGACTCCATCGGTTCGAGAACGACCGATCAATCCGAGGCGCCTCGCAACAGCAACAACCACATAAGTCAAACTCGTCAGGGCGTGTAAAACCACTGACGCCACTTCTAGCTAGAAAGAAAACGCATGTCCCCCCTGAGGTCCGTCTCCCGTTTTTGGTTCATACCTGGTGTGAAACACGCGAGGTAAACGTTACACAAAGCTACGCCACAAAGGCCGTGCTTTGATCATCCCCACAAGACTTTGCTTTTCAACAGAAGCCTTGATCATTTGCATCTTAGCATGCCACACAGGCAAACCATCCCATGCAACCGATATCAGTCACACAGAATGAAATCCGATGTCAGACACACAGTCCATTTACAAGTCCGTTCTGGGTCTGAACGAAACCGGAGGCACCTAGTACCCCGCATATCCATCGATCTCCAAGTACGTCTGGACGATCACTAACTGTTTCCATCTTCTTGGGTGTACAGCCCAATCAAGATCATCAGTTATCACCCAAACGACGTGAAGACCTCCGGTCTTCGACCATCGTCTTCATCTTCGACTTATCGTCGTATCAGTTATTCAGAATGGGATAAACCCGGACTTCCCGAATAACTCGCGTATATTTTATAAAAGTGTTACACAAACACAACATACGCCTCATTCCAATTCATTAGTCACTAACCGTAAATTAATCAAGAGAATAATTCCCCAAATATTAACCCCGAAGGCCGAAACCAACATCAGATCAATATCCAGAAAACCCTTCTGCTTGGCTAACCGACAGTTAGTTTCTAAATTTCACGTTTAAATCTAATTAAAGATTTAACTATCGCCTGGAGCAAAACTGGTGATACTCCATTCTCGATCTTTTCAATCTAATTAAAGATTCATTAAAACTCCACTTAGTTTTAATCTGTGACTGGGTTAAAGAATCAGTGTCATTTAAAAACACGGTTCACGATAAACCCAAAGTCACATCCCATTAATTATCGGGTTAAAGAACAAGTGTTATTTAAAACACTGTTCACGATAAACCCAAAAATCAATATCCATTCAATTCCAATTAAATATTATTTAATTGGTGCACTTCATTAAATCTAAATCAAAAGATTTAATCTTTTCTCAACTGGGTTCAAGAACAGTGTTAGTGAAGACACCATTCACGACAAACCCAAATCACATTCATTAATTATCGGGTTAAAGAACAAGTGTTATTTAAAACACTGTTCACGATAAACCCAAAAATCAATATCAATTCAATTCCAATTAAATATCATTTAATTGGTACACTTCATTAAATCTAAATAAAAAGATTTAATCTTTTCTCAACTGGGTTCAAGAACAGTGTTAGTGAAGACACCATTCACGACAAACCCAAATCACATTCATTAATTATCGGGTTAAAGAACAAGTGTTATTTAAAACACTGTTCACGATAAACCCAAAAATCAATATCAATTCAATTCCAATTAAATATTATTTAATTGGTACACTTCATTAAATCTAAATAAAAAGATTTAATCTTTTCTCAACTGGGTTCAAGAACAGTGTTAGTAAAGACACCATTCACGACAAACCCAAATCACATTCGATATTCAATACAAGGCTCTGAATAGAAAATATATCGGCTTATATTCAATATCGAATTCTACGACTAACAAATGTCGTATTGGAAATAACGATATCAATATATATCTTTCAAATTTCCATAACAACACCTGTATAATCACGAATTCCAACATCGAAATATTCCGAAGACAATTTCGATTCAAATCCACTCCAATGCAATCATTGGAAATTTTGGTTATTTTTAAAACCCTTTTCGAATTCAATTTATTTATTTAAAAATAAATAGAATTATAATTCTAGTTCAAAACTAGTTCATTTCGATAAAAATCCATTTTTATCTTTTCAAATATGGAGTTTTTCATCCCAAACTTTCACAAATCATTTTTTATGATTTTACACAAATTATTACTATTTTTAATAATTTTATCAAGGCCCGTACAGTCGATTTCCATTAACGGCCATCGAACTGCACTTACAGCGACCTTTTTCGAATTTGATTTGGACGTATCTCCAAATCCAACCGTTAGATTTCAAATTTCTAACATTCATTAGAAAGCTCTTTTCGATACGAACCCAATGGTTCCGGTTTTAGGAGAATCCGACGGTCGGATCTCCCGTAATGTCCGTTTGAAATAAATGGTCGAAATTCACGAACTGCCGCGGCGCGGCGCGTTCTATTCAGGCCATTATATTATATATATAATATATATAATATATATTTCATCGATTTCTATTTAAAACGAATTATATAAATAGTTTTGAATTCGTTTCAAAAGCACTTTCAACTTCCTTTTCAACTCAAATCAAAATTGAATTCTTCTTTATAAATTCGTTTCAAAATTCATTTCTATTCAATTCAAATTTCAATTCAATTTGAATTCATTTCAATTCGTTTTCAATTCAATTCATTTCGAAATCGTTTTCAATTCAATTCATTTCGAAATCGTTTTCAATTCAATTCATTTCGAAATCGTTTTTCAATTCAATTCAATTCGAAATCGTTTTCAATTCAATTCATTTCGAAATCGTTTTCAATTCAATTCATTTCGAAATCGTTTTCAATTCAATTCAATTCGAAATCGTTTTCAATTCAATTCATTTCGAAATCGTTTTCAATTCAATTCAATTCGAAATCGTTTTCAATTCAATTCATTTCGAAATCGTTTTCAATTCAATTCATTTCGAAATCGTTTTCAATTCAATTCATTTCGAAATCGTTTTCAATTCAATTCATTTCGAAATCGTTTTCAATTCAATTCAATTCGAAATCGTTTTCAATTCAATTCATTTCGAAATCACTTTCAATTCAATTCATTTCGAAATCGTTTTCAATTCAATTCATTTCGAAATCGTTTTTCAATTCAATTCAATTCGAAATCGTTTTCAATTCAATTCATTTCGAAATCGTTTTCAATTCAATTCAATTCGAAATCGTTTTCAATTCAATTCATTTCGAAATCACTTTCAATTCAATTCAATTCGAAATCGTTTTCAATTCAATTCATTTCGAAATCGTTATATATTCAATTCATTTCGAAATCGTTTTCAATTCAATTCATTTCGAAATCGTTTTCAATTCAATTCATTTCGAAATCGTTTTCAATTCAATTCATTTCGAAATCGTTTTCAATTCAATTCACTTCGAAATCACTTTCAATTCAATTCATTTCGAAATCGTTTAAAATCGATATAAATATCGTTCACGTCAAAATGGCGTCAATCTAATCAACACGGCTTCATAAATTTCTATTTTCAAATATTCTATTTCAAATATTTCTTTTTCAAAATAGTTGTTATTATCAAAATATTTCGTTCAACACATGACCAATCTCAATGAATGAGTACTGTCAACACATGAACTTTTATTTTATAATATTCTTTATTTTTCAAATTGGAATGAGGCCCAATCAATTACCATATAAAGTTAATCATATGGATTTTCATACAACACATGTATATAATGACACTGAAAATAATCAACCATCAACCAAAGTGCACTACACTGTATAAGCATCAAATATAGATATTCAACGCTTATAACAGCCTGTCAATCAATCGATCGACATATTTAATCAATCAGGATGAGTGAAATTCAAATTTCATCCCAACACCCGTGTGGGGTTTCAAACAATCAAACACATATTTTATTTGTGCTGTTGGGCGATGTGTAAAATTTATCGACCCAATCAATGTCCTTCAAATAAGTGTACATAAACAAACCGTCTGGTTTGTAAATGAATATTTATTTTATTCACTTTCACTATATTCATATTCACGTTAAAAATTATATTTTTAACGATAAACATTTTATTTCAACATATGAATTTCTATTATTCATTTACACAAATAAAATGATATTTTTATTATCTAACATATTTTAGAAAATTTCGGCGGCATAACGGCACGATACTAGAAACGGGACGAGGCCTAGCCTTATCCCCGGTCTGGTGAAGGCCCACGCCATTCACACATCAATCATATCAATTTTATTATGCAAACCACAAGATTTGGAGTAAGTGTCTAACCTAGCCTTACTCCTTCGCCTTATAACGGCGCACGTCTAATCCTAACCAATTTATCGATTCGATTTTTCACATCACAAACCACATTCAAACCAATATCGCAATCAATCACCAAACAATCAAACAAACAAGTCCATGGTCTGTGGACGATTGTGTCGGGTGCTACTAAGCACCGTCTGCATCCTAGTATATATATATATAACTAGAAAAATAAATTGAAAGGTGAGAAATTCTCACATATAGCTATCCTAGCTCCACGGCTCTTCTAATGCAGGAAATCTTCAACGTTTTCGCATCTTCGTCAGCTTCGTCGCCCGTAGCCACTACATATATAAAAATCGAATTTTTAGTTCGCCATTCAATATATAAAAATCGAATTTTTACTTTGCTATTCAATATATAAAAATCGAATTTTTACTGTTGTCTTTAAAATAAAAATCACATTTTTATGTTGTTAATTTATAAACAAAGATCAAATTTTTATATTGCTATAAAAATTACCTTTTCATTTCTGCTCTATGAATATTTACATTTTTATTCTACTCTAAAAAAAAAATTCTCCTTTATTACTTTTCTATAAAAATTCCATCTTTATTACTATTCTAAACAAAGTATATTTTTTTTAAATGAATGTCTTTATATTTTCAAAATCGACATTTTTATACTTTTTTAAAATCGACTTTTTTTTATACTAAAAAAAAACAATGCTAACTTTTATTTGTAAAACAATTCAGTTTTTATATCTAAAACATTTTATATTTTTCTTATCATGTTATTTCTATATAAAAAAAAAATCTATCATTATTGATTTAAGCTAAATTAACAAATAACTAATTAAATTATAGTTAAACTAAATTAACAACGCTTACTTCATCGTTGCTGTAGAATCATCTTCCTGTTTACATCGGGAAATCACGAACCACTGCCACTCAAAGCTCCTCCCTTGCTTCTCGTCGTTGGCGCCACCACAGGCCATGGTCGGTCGATCAACACCTCCCCGTCGAAGCGCCACGGCTCGCGCTTCCACCACCCAGAACCCTAGCCAACTCGAAATCCGCTTCCCCTCCAGAAACCGCTTCGAAGTTCGCACCTTTCCATGGAAATTCCGGTCGCCTCCATAGATGAATTTAGATCGTAGCGGTTGGACCCTTCGATCTCCTTTGGATGAACAAATCGCAGTTGATAATTCCTGAATTTGATGAGAGGATTGAATTAGAATTTGGTGAAGGCGTTGGGAAGTTTTGGGACGTCGATTTGGGTTTGCGTCGGCTGAAGAAACGGTGGACCAAGGGAAAAGAGAGATAGGGTTTTGACTGGGTGAATGTGTATATATATAATATATTTAATTTCATTTAATTCACAAATTAATTGTTTATCGATCTGACATCCAAACCAAACCCACCGACTGTCGTCCTTAGCGTTTTACCCCCGTTCCGAACACAATGGGATATGTATCACTAGCTGATTTGAGCGTTTCGATCAGTTTCCTTTAAATCTACATTTAAATCGCTATATTGAATTTTAAACGTACATTTCGAATTACCGGGGTCACATACTAACACGCAAAATTCCAGAAAAATATTTTCTAGCTTCGTATTGACGATACGGCCCTAACAAAACTAGTTTCGTTGAATTCTGAGGTCGTTGGGAAAATGGCCATTTTCCAGTCGATTAAATTCAACTGAAACTGGTCAAACGCGTTTTCCTTTGCCACGCTCACATATTGATTTGAAAAATTATGAAATTTGAAACCTAGCAATAATTTAACATCACGGACCCAACAAAACTGGTTTCGTCGAAATCCGAGGTCATTTGCAAAATGTTCATTTTTAAGGGCCTGAATTCCATAGCGACTATTCAGAATTTTCAACTGGACATATCTCTCAATTTTTAAAGTGAAATCTCAGTTTCTTACATCCGTTAGAAAGATATTATAAATTAGATCCTATCATTTTTGGTTTCACTAAAATCCGGATTATTTTGCACCCGGTACATTCAATTGAAGTTTGAAATCGAATTATCGAACTACCGCGCCATTTTCAATTCTATTTATAATTATATATAAATATTTATATTCTAACGACGACGTATATAAATATATACGTCGAATTCTATTCAAAAATAAATTTCTCGTCGATATTATTTAAAATAATCTATTTTATATAATCAAAATTCGCTAAAATTGCCAATTTAAAATTTTCAAACTGGCTCGCATTTTACGGGTTGTTACAATCTCCCCCACTTAAAACTTTTCGTCCCCGAAAAGGAACAAAGTCGAAAGTGGTTTGATTATTCAGCTCTACGTTCGATCTGGCTTCCATTCTCCAACTTTTCAGTTTCTGAGAATTTTCAAAATTTCAAAAATTTGGCTAACACCCTAAATTTTTGAAAAATTTCGCCATAACCTCCCCTGCACTGGGAGCATCGGGGAATTTCAAATAGCTTCCCCGGTCCTTCAGATCTCAAAAAGAAAAAGAAAAAGCCAAGCGGCTAGCCAATAGGCTCACAAAATCATCATCACCCAAACAAAACAGGAAATTATGTAGTAAACATGTACCTATTTGTCGGGCAAACAAATTTTATTCTCTGGCTCTAGCCTCCTTGCTATGACCTGTTCAATGTAAGTATATGTATATGCAAGCAAATGCGACCAAATTTCAATACAATTCAATATTTGATTCAGTTAGGCTAAATGGTTCAAAATTAGCAAACAAATAAACAAACAACACAAACATCAATCAATTAGTGAATTAGAGTTTCAAATTCATAATTTTGATACATAGTCAAAAATCAGATTTTTGATGCCAAATCACAACAATAGGCCCTATCTAATTTTGGTTCTCACACCAGTCAATAGGAAATATATAGAAATCTCACTTTCGTTGCTCGAAAATAAATACTGGCGACAGTGCCCCATCACCAGAATTATTCCCGGGCACTAGGGGGATTCTATATCTACCCAATATATTAAAACTTCGAACACACGTTTGCAGGACATATATGCAAAATCTTTATATACTGGATTGCCCAATTCAATTTCAAAATAAATAATCAAATACGAATAGTTGATTTATATTTTCAAAACAAAATTGGTTTTCATTTTTAAAAATATACTCTTCACACTCGTTCTAGGATACTACTGATCCTATCTCTAACGAGTCATTCTTATTGGATATTACTAACCCAATATCTGATGAATTCTTTCGTATGGTTCTAATGTGCCTTATTCTCTGAGCTTTGTAAACCAAAGCTCTGATACCACGTGTGAAGACCCGCAACTTCCCCGTAAAGGAAAGCGTCGGATAGTTCGAGAACAAGCCACAACAGAACGCATACAGAAGAACATTTCATTGTATATTACAACAATGCATCAGATTACAAGAATATACAGAGTATAAATGAATATTACACAGAAATATCAGAGATTTAAATTACCTTTAAATACATGGCAGCGGAAAATAATACAATATACAACTAGAAGTAGATATACGGATACAAAGCTTTCCGGATATCGTTCCAGCTGTAAACCAGGATCCTGTGAATATAAATCTGCAAAACCAAAACTACTAGCTGCCCGTGTCGAAAATAAGGGCACCCAGAGTTTAGGTTAAAACAATAAACTCCAGGTCAGTCATGTGACTGGTGTGAGAACTAAAACAGTTATTAATCTTTATTTTTAAAGCTAGGTAAATCAAGGGACCACGCCGTATAACACGGAACGGGTTTCCTCCCAAGAATACCAGTGCATAAAACCAGCAGCGCAATGCTAAATAAAGAAAAATGAAGCTGTTATAAGACCCAGGTCCTATCACACAATGCAACGCAAGCCGGGGGATAGGGTTTTCCCTTATAACAGCCAAAGAATGCTTGATACGTTTAAAACAAATCATTTGATACTATTATAAGTGCATAATGTATAAAACACTTCAAATCATAAGTATCAATCATAGGCGGCATGAGCGTCCCATGCCACTATGTCGCCATATATAGGTTTACAAATTAAAACCGCAAATGTCACGTATTTGGAAATTGGATTTCCGTCTATGAACCGAGGCAAAAGATAGTCCTCAACCGATTCGAGACGCTCTAGCCCGCCCCTCAGGCACAGCCGCAACCGTACCTTGGATCGTCAGGGCCGGTCCACACGAAGTGGATTATAATGCCTGAACAATACGTTTCTCCGCCCTTTGGGGCGTAGGTGAGCCAACTAAATGACTCCATCGGTTCGAGAACGACCGATCAATCCGAGGCGCCTCGCAACAGCAACAACCACATAAGTCAAACTCGTCAGGGCGTGTAAAACCACTGACGCCACTTCTAGCTAGAAAGAAAACGCATGTCCCCCCTGAGGTCCGTCTCCCGTTTTTGGTTCATACCTGGTGTGAAACACGCGAGGTAAACGTTACACAAAGCTACGCCACAAAGGCCGTGCTTTGATCATCCCCACAAGACTTTGCTTTTCAACAGAAGCCTTGATCATTTGCATCTTAGCATGCCACACAGGCAAACCATCCCATGCAACCGATATCAGTCACACAGAATGAAATCCGATGTCAGACACACAGTCCATTTACAAGTCCGTTCTGGGTCTGAACGAAACCGGAGGCACCTAGTACCCCGCATATCCATCGATCTCCAAGTACGTCTGGACGATCACTAACTGTTTCCATCTTCTTGGGTGTACAGCCCAATCAAGATCATCAGTTATCACCCAAACGACGTGAAGACCTCCGGTCTTCGACCATCGTCTTCATCTTCGACTTATCGTCGTATCAGTTATTCAGAATGGGATAAACCCGGACTTCCCGAATAACTCGCGTATATTTTATAAAAGTGTTACACAAACACAACATACGCCTCATTCCAATTCATTAGTCACTAACCGTAAATTAATCAAGAGAATAATTCCCCAAATATTAACCCCGAAGGCCGAAACCAACATCAGATCAATATCCAGAAAACCCTTCTGCTTGGCTAACCGACAGTTAGTTTCTAAATTTCATGTTTAAATCTAATTAAAGATTTAACTATCGCCTGGAGCAAAACTGGTGATACTCCATTCTCGATCTTTTCAATCTAATTAAAGATTCATTAAAACTCCACTTAGTTTTAATCTGTGACTGGGTTAAAGAATCAGTGTCATTTAAAAACACGGTTCACGATAAACCCAAAGTCACATCCCATTAATTATCGGGTTAAAGAACAAGTGTTATTTAAAACACTGTTCACGATAAACCCAAAAATCAATATCCATTCAATTCCAATTAAATATTATTTAATTGGTGCACTTCATTAAATCTAAATCAAAAGATTTAATCTTTTCTCAACTGGGTTCAAGAACAGTGTTAGTGAAGACACCATTCACGACAAACCCAAATCACATTCATTAATTATCGGGTTAAAGAACAAGTGTTATTTAAAACACTGTTCACGATAAACCCAAAAATCAATATCAATTCAATTCCAATTAAATATCATTTAATTGGTACACTTCATTAAATCTAAATAAAAAGATTTAATCTTTTCTCAACTGGGTTCAAGAACAGTGTTAGTGAAGACACCATTCACGACAAACCCAAATCACATTCATTAATTATCGGGTTAAAGAACAAGTGTTATTTAAAACACTGTTCACGATAAACCCAAAAATCAATATCAATTCAATTCCAATTAAATATTATTTAATTGGTACACTTCATTAAATCTAAATAAAAAGATTTAATCTTTTCTCAACTGGGTTCAAGAACAGTGTTAGTAAAGACACCATTCACGACAAACCCAAATCACATTCGATATTCAATACAAGGCTCTGAATAGAAAATATATCGGCTTATATTCAATATCGAATTCTACGACTAACAAATGTCGTATTGGAAATAACGATATCAATATATATCTTTCAAATTTCCATAACAACACCTGTATAATCACGAATTCCAACATCGAAATATTCCGAAGACAATTTCGATTCAAATCCACTCCAATGCAATCATTGGAAATTTTGGTTATTTTTAAAACCCTTTTCGAATTCAATTTATTTATTTAAAAATAAATAGAATTATAATTCTAGTTCAAAACTAGTTCATTTCGATAAAAATCCATTTTTATCTTTTCAAATATGGAGTTTTTCATCCCAAACTTTCACAAATCATTTTTTTATGATTTTACACAAATTATTACTATTTTTAATAATTTTATCAAGGCCCGTACAGTCGATTTCCATTAACGGCCATCGAACTGCACTTACAACGACCTTTTTCGAATTTGATTTGGACGTATCTCCAAATCCAACCGTTAGATTTCAAATTTCTAACATTCATTAGAAAGCTCTTTTCGATACGAACCCAATGGTTCCGGTTTTAGGAGAATCTGACGGTCGGATCTC
Source organism: Allium sativum (assembly GCA_030737875.1). Taxonomy (NCBI): domain Eukaryota; kingdom Viridiplantae; phylum Streptophyta; class Magnoliopsida; order Asparagales; family Amaryllidaceae; genus Allium; species Allium sativum. The sequence goes on from CM060909.1 coordinate 649,643,642, forward strand.
CCGTAATGTCCGTTTGAAATAAATGGTCGAAATTCACGAACTGCCGCGGCGCGGCGCGTTCTATTCAGGCCATTATATTATATATATAATATATATAATATATATTTCGTCGATTTCTATTTAAAACGAATTATATAAATAGTTTTGAATTCGTTTCAAAAGCACTTTCAACTTCCTTTTCAACTCAAATCAAAATTGAATTCTTCTTTATAAATTCGTTTCAAAATTCATTTCTATTCAATTCAAATTTCAATTCAATTTGAATTCATTTCAATTCGTTTTCAATTCAATTCATTTCGAAATCGTTTTCAATTCAATTCATTTCGAAATCGTTTTCAATTCAATTCATTTCGAAATCGTTTTTCAATTCAATTCAATTCGAAATCGTTTTCAATTCAATTCATTTCGAAATCGTTTTCAATTCAATTCATTTCGAAATCGTTTTCAATTCAATTCAATTCGAAATCGTTTTCAATTCAATTCATTTCGAAATCGTTTTCAATTCAATTCAATTCGAAATCGTTTTCAATTCAATTCATTTCGAAATCGTTTTCAATTCAATTCATTTCGAAATCGTTTTCAATTCAATTCATTTCGAAATCGTTTTCAATTCAATTCATTTCGAAATCGTTTTCAATTCAATTCAATTCGAAATCGTTTTCAATTCAATTCATTTCGAAATCACTTTCAATTCAATTCATTTCGAAATCGTTTTCAATTCAATTCATTTCGAAATCGTTTTTCAATTCAATTCAATTCGAAATCGTTTTCAATTCAATTCATTTCGAAATCGTTTTCAATTCAATTCAATTCGAAATCGTTTTCAATTCAATTCATTTCGAAATCACTTTCAATTCAATTCAATTCGAAATCGTTTTCAATTCAATTCATTTCGAAATCGTTATATATTCAATTCATTTCGAAATCGTTTTCAATTCAATTCATTTCGAAATCGTTTTCAATTCAATTCATTTCGAAATCGTTTTCAATTCAATTCATTTCGAAATCGTTTTCAATTCAATTCACTTCGAAATCACTTTCAATTCAATTCATTTCGAAATCGTTTAAAATCGATATAAATATCGTTCACGTCAAAATGGCGTCAATCTAATCAACACGGCTTCATAAATTTCTATTTTCAAATATTCTATTTCAAATATTTCTTTTTCAAAATAGTTGTTATTATCAAAATATTTCGTTCAACACATGACCAATCTCAATGAATGAGTACTGTCAACACATGAACTTTTATTTTATAATATTCTTTATTTTTCAAATTGGAATGAGGCCCAATCAATTACCATATAAAGTTAATCATATGGATTTTCATACAACACATGTATATAATGACACTGAAAATAATCAACCATCAACCAAAGTGCACTACACTGTATAAGCATCAAATATAGATATTCAACGCTTATAACAGCCTGTCAATCAATCGATCGACATATTTAATCAATCAGGATGAGTGAAATTCAAATTTCATCCCAACACCCGTGTGGGGTTTCAAACAATCAAACACATATTTTATTTGTGCTGTTGGGCGATGTGTAAAATTTATCGACCCAATCAATGTCCTTCAAATAAGTGTACATAAACAAACCGTCTGGTTTGTAAATGAATATTTATTTTATTCACTTTCACTATATTCATATTCACGTTAAAAATTATATTTTTAACGATAAACATTTTATTTCAACATATGAATTTCTATTATTCATTTACACAAATAAAATGATATTTTTATTATCTAACATATTTTAGAAAATTTCGGCGGCATAACGGCACGATACTAGAAACGGGACGAGGCCTAGCCTTATCCCCGGTCTGGTGAAGGCCCACGCCATTCACACATCAATCATATCAATTTTATTATGCAAACCACAAGATTTGGAGTAAGTGTCTAACCTAGCCTTACTCCTTCGCCTTATAACGGCGCACGTCTAATCCTAACCAATTTATCGATTCGATTTTTCACATCACAAACCACATTCAAACCAATATCGCAATCAATCACCAAACAATCAAACAAACAAGTCCATGGTCTGTGGACGATTGTGTCGGGTGCTACTAAGCACCGTCTGCATCCTAGTATATATATATATAACTAGAAAAATAAATTGAAAGGTGAGAAATTCTCACATATAGCTATCCTAGCTCCACGGCTCTTCTAATGCAGGAAATCTTCAACGTTTTCGCATCTTCGTCAGCTTCGTCGCCCGTAGCCACTACATATATAAAAATCGAATTTTTAGTTCGCCATTCAATATATAAAAATCGAATTTTTACTTTGCTATTCAATATATAAAAATCGAATTTTTACTGTTGTCTTTAAAATAAAAATCACATTTTTATGTTGTTAATTTATAAACAAAGATCAAATTTTTATATTGCTATAAAAATTACCTTTTCATTTCTGCTCTATGAATATTTACATTTTTATTCTACTCTAAAAAAAAAATTCTCCTTTATTACTTTTCTATAAAAATTCCATCTTTATTACTATTCTAAACAAAGTATATTTTTTTTAAATGAATGTCTTTATATTTTCAAAATCGACATTTTTATACTTTTTTAAAATCGACTTTTTTTTATACTAAAAAAAAACAATGCTAACTTTTATTTGTAAAACAATTCAGTTTTTATATCTAAAACATTTTATATTTTTCTTATCATGTTATTTCTATATAAAAAAAAAATCTATCATTATTGATTTAAGCTAAATTAACAAATAACTAATTAAATTATAGTTAAACTAAATTAACAACGCTTACTTCATCGTTGCTGTAGAATCATCTTCCTGTTTACATCGGGAAATCACGAACCACTGCCACTCAAAGCTCCTCCCTTGCTTCTCGTCGTTGGCGCCACCACAGGCCATGGTCGGTCGATCAACACCTCCCCGTCGAAGCGCCACGGCTCGCGCTTCCACCACCCAGAACCCTAGCCAACTCGAAATCCGCTTCCCCTCCAGAAACCGCTTCGAAGTTCGCACCTTTCCATGGAAATTCCGGTCGCCTCCATAGATGAATTTAGATCGTAGCGGTTGGACCCTTCGATCTCCTTTGGATGAACAAATCGCAGTTGATAATTCCTGAATTTGATGAGAGGATTGAATTAGAATTTGGTGAAGGCGTTGGGAAGTTTTGGGACGTCGATTTGGGTTTGCGTCGGCTGAAGAAACGGTGGACCAAGGGAAAAGAGAGATAGGGTTTTGACTGGGTGAATGTGTATATATATAATATATTTAATTTCATTTAATTCACAAATTAATTGTTTATCGATCTGACATCCAAACCAAACCCACCGACTGTCGTCCTTAGCATTTTACCCCCGTTCCGAACACAATGGGATATGTATCACTAGCTGATTTGAGCGTTTCGATCAGTTTCCTTTAAATCTACATTTAAATTGCTATATTGAATTTTAAACGTACATTTCGAATTACCGGGGTCACATACTAACACGCAAAATTCCAGAAAAATATTTTCTAGCTTCGTATTGACGATACGGCCCTAACAAAACTAGTTTCGTTGAATTCTGAGGTCGTTGGGAAAATGGCCATTTTCCAGTCGATTAAATTCAACTGAAACTGGTCAAACGCGTTTTCCTTTGCCACGCTCACATATTGATTTGAAAAATTATGAAATTTGAAACCTAGCAATAATTTAACATCACGGACCCAACAAAACTGGTTTCGTCGAAATCCGAGGTCATTTGCAAAATGTTCATTTTTAAGGGCCTGAATTCCATAGCGACTATTCAGAATTTTCAACTGGACATATCTCTCAATTTTTAAAGTGAAATCTCAGTTTCTTACATCCGTTAGAAAGATATTATAAATTAGATCCTATCATTTTTGGTTTCACTAAAATCCGGATTATTTTGCACCCGGTACATTCAATTGAAGTTTGAAATCGAATTATCGAACTACCGCGCCATTTTCAATTCTATTTATAATTATATATAAATATTTATATTCTAACGACGACGTATATAAATATATACGTCGAATTCTATTCAAAAATAAATTTCTCGTCGATATTATTTAAAATAATCTATTTTATATAATCAAAATTCGCTAAAATTGCCAATTTAAAATTTTCAAACTGGCTCGCATTTTACGGGTTGTTACATTAGGATGTGTTGCCATTTCGTACGACTGCTAGCGTAATTCGCAGGGCTGCAGATAGCCTACGGTGGTCAGATGTTTCCTGAGGGAATCAGGCGTAACCATTGTGATTGCTGCGATCTAGAGTCAAGCGAATGCAGTTAAGTCAAGTATTAGTTAATCGATAGGAGATAATCAAGTCGAGTTAGTCAAGTTAGAGTTGAGTTAAATATGTCGAGTTAGTTAAATTAGAGTAATCAGTTAAAGTTAATCAGTAAGAGTTAACCAGTTATGGTTAATCAATTAGAGTTAATCGATTGGAGTTAAATCGAATTAGAGTTATTCAATGGAGTTAATCAAGTTCGAGTTAATCGAGTATTAGGAAATTGAATAGGATTATTAAAAAAGGAATTAATCGAATATCACCTATTCGAAGTAGAGTTATCGCATAAAGTTTATTCAAGAAGTGAGTTAAATTGAATACAAGTTGTGCGAAGGAGATAGTTAATCGAATATAGTTTATTCGAAAGAAAGATAAATCGAATATGGTTATTCGAAAAAGAGTTAAATCGAATATAGTTATTCGAAAGCGAAAGTAATCGAATATAGTTTATTCGAAAGAGAATTATCGAATAGTGATTATTCGATAGTGGATTATACATTGGGATTCGATTATATCGAATGGGGGAAAGTACTATTTCTTTCCGGTTATTAAAGCAAGATTCATTTATCTAATAAAGTAATTATTTTTATTTATTTAAACAAGTAGAGAAAAGTTGTATTTAAATATTTTATTTTAGAATAAAGGATTATAACACTATTGTTATAATCAAGAGATTTTTGTAAAAGAAAAGGATTCGTGAAAAGAATACGAGAGTTTCGTAAGGAAGTTGTTAAAGGTTTAAAAGGTGAACTTTGTCTATTTCGAGGTGGGAAATGTTGTTCAGTTAAGGTCTAAGAGGTAATTATACCCCATCTTGATTGACTTCGTTTTTAACTAAGAGATGGGTAAGGTTCGATAGTGAAGATTGATTAAGCGAATTTAGTTAATGAGTGTAATGGTTTAAATTGGCTTAGTTATGTTTTATTTAAACATCTGTTTAAATCAAGTGAATAAATTCTGGAAACATTTTCCAAATATAACCAGAGATATTTTCTAATCATAGAAAATGAACTGTAAATGAGAAAGAATACTAGAATGACAGTGATATGTGAAATAGAAATGGAAATGTTTTCCAATGATTGGTGGCATAGATTTCCTAATTTAGAAAATAAGAAATAGTGAGTATATAGAAAGGGGAAATGAATAAATTAAGGATAATTGAGTAGAAAGAGATAAATGTGGATTGATGATTGATCGATATAATTTCCATCTGGAAATAATATCGTTGTTGCACATCTGTTTTCTTTGATAGTTAAATCACTGACTATCGAAGTTTTTGACCATTTTTCCGTCGTCAATACGGAGAGACCAGGATCAGATATATTATATGAAAACCACTCTGTATGGACGTTAGCGTTGCGATCAAATATTGAAGACGGAGTTATGCAAGGGCTATCCTGTTTACAGAATAGTGCCTTCGTTTTGTCCGGTCCCCGGACAAACGTGAATGGACGAATGGACGACAGAGTATATCTAACGTATCGCGTAAGTTGATCTCTTCAAACGTACTTACGTTTGGTGGCGGAGGAATTCGTTTCTCTTAGCTTTATACCCGTGGTATTTTTGAAGAAATCAATTTGTGATTTGACGGGTATGACGATGTGGCATTCAAAGTGAATGGTGGTCAAGTGTTTCAAAAGATACGTAATGACCTCAAGCCTCATCAACCAGGAAATGACAGAAATCGGGCAGGCAACATGGCTAAGTTGGTCGCTCCCATTAGGGTGTATATCACCTATCTAGAGAAAATCCATTTCATTCTTTTATCTATGTTCGATGCTGTCCCTTTTCGGGAAGACGGTGGGTAGCTCCCAACCGTTGGTGATATACATTCGATACACTCAAGCGAAATGAGTGGTCGGTCATGTGTCGGCCGGGTTGCAAGATGTTCTTGTTGAACACAGTGTATTTGCCTCTAGAGATACACTATCGGCAGGTGATCCCATACCTTGTCATAGTCGGAAACCCAATTTCCAATAAGAGCCCGCGGTTTTGTTTGTATACTATATAGGTAGAACATGAGATGCAAGCGTTCTGCTAGATTGCTAATTACTTGTGATTATACATTATTATAGTATCAGACAAGTATCGATTTCCAAAACTGTTTTGGGTTATCGTAAGGTAAAAACCGTCTGTGTTTATGTGTGGATCGGTCTTACGATTATCTTTTCTTTTGAAAAGGATTTTTGAAAGGTTAAACCGATGATTTGAGTTTACTCACACCAGTCCCATGACTGACCCAGATGTTGTTTTGTTATTATTTTCCCTAAACTCTTGGGTGCCCAAATTTGTACGGGCAGTCAAGTAGTTCAGGTCTTTACAGATATACTTTGAAGGAGCTTGGAGCAGGAGGCTTCACCACTAAAGATATATAGTTTAGTTCCGTTGTGATGTTGTGTGATAATGGTATGTATATGCTGATACAAGTTATATTCCCAAAGTTATGTTGTATATTATATTTTAATCGTTCCGCTGTGAGATTCGTGTTTATTGTGATTGCGTTCTTCTTCTTCTTCTATTATAATTTTCTATCTTATCTATTCTCACCCTCTAACTTCTTTCAATTAATGATCTGGAATGTTCGATACCTGAATATTTAACATGGGTTTTATGTTGATTCTCGGGGTCGAAAATCCCAGTTCGTTACAAAACAGTAATTAATTAATTAATTAATTAATTAAAGGATAAGTTGAGAAAATAAAAATTAAGCTGAAAAATAATAGGGATTAGGTAAAGAGGTTGCGCTATTTGGTCCATTACGATTTTCTAATTCAGATAGACGTTTGGTTTGCATAAAACAGATTTGAAATAAAGAAGTTATGATAGTTTGAAGTTTGAACTATAATCAGAAGAAAAAAAATACATCTGGCTGCCTACTAGGATGACCCAGAACAAGTTGGATCGACCTAGGGGTCGACCCATCTGCTTGCCAGGCACGTTTTCATGTTTGGCATGAAACCGAGAACTTAGTGGAGGCATCTAAGCTTTCTTTGAATGAACAGTTTAGAGTAATAACATAAAATCTAAAGGTTCTAGGCCCCTACCTATACTACAAATATATCTTCTATACAACCTTAATTCTCCCAACCCTATTAGCCCTTTCCGTGCCTCTACTCTACACAAAATTCTCTCTTTAAAATAATGGAGTTCTGAGAAAAGGTTTTATATATAAGATAGAAGATTATTTATAGATAGGCTTAGAAGATATCTACTAGGACCAATTGGATAAGTAAATTGAGGCGAGTGTTTTCTATGATTAAAATACTTTTAAAAAGAATTAAGGTTATATTTATTCAATAGCAGTTGTAGTGATTGCAGATCTGAAATTTTCTACAGTTGTAAGCAGATCTAGTTTACTTGTGGTTTATTTATAGATCCGGTTATTCCTAATTCTTTTTCTGTAAATTCTTTTGTTTATTCCTATAGTTTATTTAATCAAAGTTTAGATTTTCAGTTTTATTTCCTGCAAATAATATATGATCTAATTACTGCATCTATCCTTCTTCTATCAATTTCTGTAATCTATCCTGTTACTGTAAATTTATTCAGTTCATCTTTATCTCTTTGGTCCGCATGCAATTTTATTACAGTTTAGATTCAACCCTATTTTTATTTTAGTTTTGTTCTTATTTGTCTAATCCTAGGCCATGTGAGAGCCTAGGCCATTTTCCTTTTAATTTTAGCGCTGAGTTTACGTCTGTAAGAGCCTAAACCATTATTGCTTTTTGTTTATGCACAGTTTGGGTTAAAAATATGAATTTGGCAATAAAAGTGCAATTGGGTAAAAAAAAGAAATATGTATAAAAAGGATAAATTGGGCATATTGGAATTATGAAACAAAAAGATAGTTGAACTGTAACTTTGATGAATTGAATAAAGGCATATGGATACACCCTAATGGCGGGGTTTGGGTTGTTTAATGAAATTAAACAAAAATGATGTTTATAGATAACCTGTAAATAAAAGTTTACATGAAACCTATGGTATGGCAAGAGTTTCATAAAGAATATAGGCTTATTAATAAACTTCAGATTGGAATTAAGTTTAAATTAAACAAATTAATAAGCATGAGAAGTAGTGGTATGTTCTGGATGCATACGGAGTAAGTGGCTTATTAAGAAAATGGTGTGGGAGTCTGTTCCGGCAGCAACTACTGATTAGGAAAAATAAGGGGCTCGTAGTATTGGTTCTCTCTAGCAGTAGGGGGTAAACTGTTTAGGTAAAATAAGAGGCTAATTAAAATAATTATTTTTTAGTGACCTAGGCATTGTTAACAATATTACGGAGGTCTAGGGTAGCTAAGCGGTTAACATCAATTCTATGGAGTCCTTGGAACTAGTAAATTAAATTATTTGACCTAAGTCTAGGGTGACTTATGTCAAATTGCATTTTTGGTTGGGAATCAATATCTGGCAGTATGCCTTTTATCAATTCTATGGAGGTCTCACACGAGGAAGAGGCGAGGACACTCTTTACTGCATTAGGTAGAAAGAGGTCTAAATGAGGTGGATACAGGCGCGTTCTGGTGGGGGTGATGAGTGTGCATCGCGCTGATTATGGAAAATAAAATGCTGTGACACATGTGATCAACAATATATACTTTAGAGCAGACGGGACATGTCTAATAAACCCGAGGCCATAATCAGTATAGGTTATCACAATTGTGGTTTAGGGGACGATCGGCTTGTAGTATTAGGAAATTCCTTCCAAATTATTTATTTTAGCTTGAATTTGTAGAAATGCAAAACAGTCGCCATTATTATGATTATTATTATCACCATTGTCATCAAATTAGAATAGTCAACCACTTTGTCATTCTATCAGTATTTGTTCACTTTTAGGTGTGCATAGACACTTGCCCTTCTATAACACTAGAACTATGGTTTTATCTATTTTCCCTAACTTATCAGTCATGTTAGTAATCATAGCAGCTCACCAGACTTCATGTCTGATCCATTTCCTTTATTTTTTCCTCTTTTCTTCCCTCTAGGCTTACATGGAATAAGTGTATAGTTCAGATTGCTTTGTCGATTCTATCGTGAAAGGTTACAACAAAAGATGGATTGCTTTCTGTTTCTTTTCCAAGTTTAGGTTGCACTGTGTTGACTATTTGGGGGATATTATTATTTTGTACTCTAATGTGGTTTTCGACAGAGATTTTGAGACATAATAATTTATGACAACTTGGTTAAATCGAGATAAATATTCTCTTTGTCATTTTAATATAAATTGTTCTGCTGTAAACTTATTTTATGTCCTGTGAAATCTTAGTCTCGGTGACATTTCGTGTCTTTAAACCTACAATGCTCCATATTTCCTTAACAAAATCCTCATTATGGGTGACATTAAGGAATGTGAGGTGTTACATTTTGTATCAGAGCCTAAGATTACAAGGTCACTAAAATTTTGTTTCAAACTAAAGTAATTTTGAAAGAAAACATATTTTTTGGAAAACCAAAAGGTTATTTTTGAGAATAAAGATATCACCTTTAATCAGTTAGAACTTTCCATTAGCCCTTTCGAATTCTGAATTTCTTCGTTGAGTCATCTACAAGATTTTCTATGTGTAAGAACCTCGAATCTATATAGGCTGAAGTTTTGATTGATGGACATACATGTTTAGCTCGATGGTTGGAAAAGGCCGAAGTTAGAGAGAAACTTTCCACTTAACAAACATTGAATAGCGATAATCATGGATGAGACAACCATATTGGCTTAGAAATAAAAAGGGAAGTTAGGAAATTAAGGATAACCTAGGTTGGTTGGTTAGGAAAAAAGGGATGTATTTCCATAGTTTAGTTTGTAATTAACATAGAAAAACGTCATTGCAAGAATGAATGGATTAGTGCGGAATATGGATTTAGGCGTATTGCACACTACTCAATAATAGAGATAATTAAAAGAAATATCTTGCAATTGTGAATTTCTATAAATTAGATTGCTCTATACTATGGAAATAGATTTTTGCATATTTTCGGTAACTAACCAACTAGGAATGAGCAAAACTTCCTAAAGGTAAACTTAAGTATAGCAAGTGAAAGAACAACATAAGTATAGGTCCAAGGGATTATAAGGAAGGTGTTGATCAAAGGGGTCGAGAAATAGAAGTGAGTGACATTTGATGAAAGAAATAATGTTATCCATCTTTAGTTCTTTCTAGCTCTCTTATTTTTTTTAGTTTAGGAGTATTTTGTCTCTTTACTTTGATGCATTAATTGGTGGCAACTACGAGAGATTATAGCCACATTAAGAATGAGATAAGTCATGCAGAGCATCCTATTGTAGACCTAACAAAGCAGTTATTTATAGATATGCTAAATCCCCGATTGTGTGATGATAACACTGGTGACTGTTTTGCATTTAAGTACTTTTCTAGGCCCAACAATAGTTTTTTAACCCCGTAGGAGATCAACTTGATTATCTGTGGTAAAGGTTGAAACTAGAAATCTTAACCCCGTAGGAGATCGACTTGATTATCTATGGTGAGTAAATATTGAAACTAAAAATCTTAATTTAGGATATGTTGGGGTATCTCCGGGTATGGGTTGGTTTTAGATCTAGTTATTTTAAACATATAATTGGTTATCTCAGATTTTGGGCATTGATAGTAGAGTTTGACTAAGATGCTTATATTCTAAGGTTTTGAGATATGAAAATTTGGAGGATGAATTAGCTAGCCAATTGGGGGTTGTTTTTACTGCAAGAAGTAGGTAGTCGTGCTAGGATATATAGTAGACTAACTTTTGAGACCATTCGCAGCCCGAAGGGATAATCCATGTTAATATCCCAATTTTTCCCTAGTGCATCTCTAGATAATATTGATTTAGTTCTCTTTGCGCTATATATTTCGAATATGTTAAGGATATGAAAGATTGTCTCCTAGGAGAGAGATTGATTTTCAGGTCTATAATTTAAAAAACTAGTAACATTATGGATAAATCTCATGGTTTTGTGAGTATAAATGAGAATTGTGTTCCATGCTTATGAATGGAATATTTACTAGCTATGGATTTGTGCTATCAATGGATAGGTTTGGAGTTTAGATAGGTTATTTGTATAATGGGCTATCTCAAAGGTTGAGAGGAAAGTAGTTTTTCTTAAGGGTACGTATTGTTGGCAGTCCTAAAAATTGACTTGTGAAGGATCAGATGGAATGGATTATTTTATTCTCTAACCCTGTTTTTTGGTGGAATAGTATGGTATTTATGTGGGAGGTTTTTGCATGTATATTAAGAAAGTCATTAGACTTTAGTCGTAACAAAAAGATTTTGGAGAAAAATCAAATAAGGGAATTATTGAAAAGAATTAATGAATGTAAGCATTCTTGGATTAAAGGCGTCATTCATCCTTGTTTCAAAGACAGATAGTTCCTTTGACTCAGTGTCAATCATAAGAGAATTGTTTTAGAGGGAAACATTTCCCCTCATGTAGATGGTCTTTTGGGAATGACTGAGAACCATATTTTCCTTTAGTCTGGTTTCTTTGCCTGTGGTTTCCGCCAAAATTTGAATAGAAGGAAAAAGAAATATGGGAAACGAAAGTTGTTTGCAAAACAACCAATGGACTTTTTGAACAATTGTCATACTATGGGCTAGCTTGTGCCTAAACCTAGTTATTAATTTGTGTAGCAGGGTGATTGGTAAGGTCTGTAGAAAACTTAGTGGGGGTCTGTGTTGTTGACATGTCAGTCTAAAACAAAATGGGAAAACCTTTATCAGATTAATGCTTTAGTGTCAATTTTATCAAAGTGACATTCAGAAGAAAACCTGTGAGGGTAGTTATGTTGGATTAACTACCATTAGTTTGCCATGGAAGATGGACCATTACCTATTCTAGGGGAAGTCGGAATTTTTAATTACCATTGGTTAATGGTTAGTTGTTTCCTCACTACGACTGGGGCTTAAGACAAGGAAAACTTATCAATTTGAGTGCTGGATGATTTTTGAAATTTCCTTGTAGAAGTAAGGAAGCGGTTAACAATTCTTGGCTTTTGAAGTTTCTATGGAAATATTGTGCAGTCCCAAAACATTTAACCCGAGAGTGTATATCAATACTGGATAGGGATACACCATTTGATATGTTCTATTATTGAGATTTTGCAATTATCAGGATTTTTCCGCTTGGCAAGTAATAAGTTTAGCTAATTGTTAAATAAGTAAAAGAATATAAAGATTTCAAAAGGATAATTATTGGAACAACCCGGAAAATCAGAACCAATTTAAAATTTTTATTTTGGCAATTTTAATGAATTTTGAATATTTAAAATGATTTATTTTAAATAATAACGACTAGAAATTTATTTTGAATAGTATTAGAATGTATAAATTTATTTAAATCGAAGTTAGAAAATAAATAATTATTTTAATTATAAAAGGAATTGGAAATGGCGCAGTAATTTGAAAATTCGATTTCAAATTCAAATGAACGTACATGATTCAAATGAACCGGATTTTGGTGAAACCAGAAATATTACAATCTATTTGAAAGTATCTTTCCAACTAATCTGAAAAATCCAAATTTCATAGCGGGAATAAAAAGTTATGACCAGTTGAAAATTCAGAATAGTCGCTATGGAAATATAGCCCTTAAAAATAGCGATTTTGCAAACGACCTCTGTTTTCGACGAGACGACTTTTGTTGGGTCTAGAATGTCAAATTATTCTTGATTCCAGTTTTCATAATTTTTGGAATCAATATGTGAGCGTTGTGGATTTAAATGTGTTTGGTCAATTCAGTTTGAAATTAATCGACTGGAAAATGACCGTTTTTCAAACGGTCTCCAAATTCGACGAAATTAGTTTTGTTAGGACTGCATCGTCCATAAATAGCCAGATTTATTTTTCTAGAATTTTTGGAGTCAGTATGTGGCCTTTGTTAATTAAAATATACGTTAAAATCAATTTTGAACGTTATATTAATTTATATTTTAATTTTGATGAAAACTAAAACAGTTGAATTAGCTTACAGGACATATCCCAATGTGTTCGGAATGGGGGTATTTAGCTAGACATGACAGTCGTTGGGTTCGATTTGGAGTTTGTATGAAAAAGTAAATTTTTGGAATTAAATAATTATAATTATATCAAGTCAACTCTCCCTTAACCCATCGCTCCCTTCCCACTTGCCACCACCCACGTCGCCCACCGTCGTCGGCCTCCCCTCCTCCTTTCCCTCCTCCTCCTCTCCTCCTCTTATTCTTCCTCCTCTTTCCCTCTTTCAATTAGCAAATCCCTAAGCCCTAAAATCCTAAATCCGCCAACCACCACGACCTCCGGCCCCTATCCCGTCACCGCCACTCCCTGCTACCACCAGCAGGCCCCGCCGCCGCCTCTGACCACCTAGCTCCGGCCGTGGGCCCCCATCACCCAAAAATTCATTTTCAACAAAAATCCCGCTTTTGCAAATAACACCGTGAGCTTCCACAGCCCATAACACCCAAATCGAGCGCTTCTGGCCAGAACTTCACATTACCAAAGTCAAAGAGCACGATTTTCTTTTCGATTTGAGTATACGGAAGTCATATTTTGGACTACGGAGTTGTTCAGAAAACGCATCCAAAGTCTACTGTCCAAATACTGTCTTTTCGCGATTTCTGGCGAAATGGCACATTTTCGGAAGGAAGACCACTAAGCGAAAGTTGTCCAGAATGGTGCATTTAAGCTAGAAATATAGATGGTGTGAAAATTGGAGCTCGTTTGCAAATTCTGAAACCAGAACAGCAAATCCGGGCGATAGAAAGTATGTGAGTTTTCTCTGCTTGAAAGTTTATCTGGTTTTTGACGTATGAAGTACATAAGGTTATGATTTTTATTTATATAAAGTTATGATTTTTATTTACATAAAGTTATGACTTTTATTTACATAAAAATATGATTTTTACCTATGTAGTAGCGTTATAAAAATATGATTTTATGTACATGTAGCGACATTAAAAATATGATTTTTTTATATATGCAGAGTATTAAAAATATAATTTTTAGTGAAGTAAAAATATAATTTTTATCGAAGTAAAATTATAAATTTTATTATTGAAATAAAAATGTGATTTTTACTATGAACAACGTGAAGAAGATTGTGTTGGAATTTCAGTCAAGTCGGGACTGTTCTGAAATTCAGAAATAAAAATGGCGGAGTGGAAACCAAAGGTGAGAACTTCTCACTTTAATTTATTTTCTAGTTAATATATATATATATATATACTAGGATGCAGACGGTGCTTAGCAACACCCGACACCCGTCGTCCACAAACCATAGACGACTTGTTTGATTTGATTGTGTTGTGAAAATTGATTGTGATGTGGAATGGAATAAATGAAATATTCATGTGTTGAAATAAATATTTTAACATTAAAAATATTTTATCGTTAAAAATATAATTTTTAATGTGTATATGAATAAATAAATATTCATTTACAAATCAGACGATTAGTTTACGCACACCCATTTGACTGATATTGATTGGGACGATAAATTTTACACATCGCCCAACTGCACGAATAATATTCAGTGTTTGTTGTTTGAAAACCCCACATGGATATTGGACATACACTAATCCCAATATTTAATTGTATGTCAATCGATGAGTTGACAGATTGGTGTAAGCGTTGGTTATTCATATTTAACGCTTATGCAGTTGTGTAATGCACTCTGGATGATGGATGATTGTTTATCATTGTTGTCCTATACATGTGTTGTATGAAATCAATATAAATAACATTATATGGTAGTTGACTGTGTCTGATTCCAGTTCAGAAAGAATGAATATTTTAAAATAACGAATATTTTAAAATAATGAATATTTTAAAATAATATTCAGTAAAAGATCAAAATCTAATTTTGATGTCCGATTTGGGATGGACACGAATATATTTAAATATATAAAGCCGTGTTGATTTGATATGCACCATTTTGACATGAATGATATTTATATCGATTTTATTCATTTTTATAATGAATATCGAAAAGGAAATGATTTCAAAATATAATATTTTGAAAATATTATCATTTATATATTAATGATATAGAGTATTCAATTTTGATTTAAAATTGAATATGAAGTTGAAATCATTTTGAAAACGAATTTAAAACTATTTATAAAATACGTTTTAAAAAGAAAATTGATGAAATATATATAATATATATTTAATGGCCTGAATAGAACGCGCTGCACCACGGTAGTTCGCAAATTTCAACCATTGACTTCGAATTGACATTACGGGAGATCCGACCGTCGGATTCTCCTAAAACCAGAACCGTTGGTTTCGTATCGAAAAGAGCTTTCTAACGAATATGAGAGATATGAAATCTAGCGGTTGGATTTGGACCAAATAAAATTTGAAAAAGGTTGTTGTAAGTGCAGTTCGATGACCGTTTATGGAAATCGACTGTACGCAGGCCTTGATAAAATTATTAAAAATATCAATAATTAGTGTAAAATCATAATAAATGATTTTTAAAGAATTAGGATGAAAAATTCCATATTTAAAAATATAAAAATATATTTTTATCGAAATGAACTTGTTATGAACTATAATTATAATCCAATATTTTTAAATAAATGAATTGGATTTGAAATGGTTTTAAAAATAACCAGAATTTCCAATATATGAATTGAAATGGATTTTAATCGAAATTATCTTTGGAATATTTCGATATTGGATTCCGTGATTATACGGACATTCTGGAGGAATTTGGAAGATATATATATTGTTATTCCAATACGATATTTGTTGATTTCAGAATTTGATACAGAATATAAGCAGATATATTCTATTCAGAGCTTTGTATTTAATATCAAATGAATTTTTGGGTTTGTCGTGAACGGTGTCTTCACTAACACTGTTCTTAAGCCCAGTTGAGAAAAGATTAAACCTTTTATTAAGATTTAATGAAGTTTACCAATTAATTAATATCTAATTGGAATTGAAATGGAATGTGGTTTGGGTTTATTGTGAACTGTGTTTTTAACGACATTCGTTCTTCAACCCGGTTTACAGTGAAATGTGATTTGGAATTTATAAATCTTTTTGTTAAGATTTAATGGGAATTTTCCAAAGTAACGTTTTCCAATTTAATATATTAAATTGGAATTGAGTGGAATTTGATTGATAATAATAGAAGTGAACTTTTTTGGAGGAAGACTATTAATACAAATGGAATTTAAAATGCATTGTCGTTATTCCATTTATATTATTAGTCAGATACGGAAATTGATATCGATTATATATTGATTTGTGTTTCCGTGAAGATTCCACAACTAATGGAATGTGATTTGGGTTTATCGTGAACTGTGTTTTAAATGACATTAGTTCTTTAACCCAGTTAAAAGCAGGATTATATGTATGTCATTGTATTTCGAATTTTACGGTTGAACTCTGCTAAATATATATCTGTTTGGTGGCGGAGAATTTATTCTCTTGCTTAACACCCTTCTCCGAGCCGTACGAGCTCAGAGGTTATATATCGGCAAAAATCAATAGTACGGTGTAGATTGTCGATGCGGCATGTTTGTGTTTCCAAAGTTAAATAATCATTATCAGTGATTTTTGGGAAGATTAAAACTAAGTGGAGTTTTAATGAATCTTTAGTTAGATTGAAATGTGAATTGATAATTTAAATTATCAGATTTGGGAAATGATCGAGAGTGGAGTATCACTAGTTTTGCTCCAAGCGATATGTAAATCTTTAATTAGATTTGAACTGGAAATGGTAAATAATTTTACCAATAACACCATGGTGTTAGATATGGAGTATTACCAGTTTTGCTCCATGGGATGAATAGGTTGGGATTGGGAAATAAAACAAATGATTACTTCGATGTGGTTCGCTAATCCCGACTAGTTTGGAAAAACCTAATATGGTTTGAAATGATATCCAAAGGAAGATTAAAAAATAAATTTAAAAGAATTTATCTTTGATAAAATTAATGGGAACCTTTCCCTAAGAATGTGAATATTTGAATAAAAGAATATTCTGGATTGGAATGAGGCATATGTTGTGTTTATATCACTTGATTATAATATATACGCGAGTTATTCGGAAAGGCCGGGTTTATACCCATTCTGAATAGCTAATTCGGCGATAAGTCGACGATGAAGACAGTGGTGGAAGACCGGAGGTTTTCACATCGTTTGGATGATTACCGATGTCTTGATTGGGCTGTACACCCAAGACGAGGTAATAAGTGGTGATCGTCCAGACGTACTTGGAGATCGATGGATATGCGAGGGTCTCTCTCCCGTATTGGACATATGGGACGAGGAATAAGGTGCCTCTGGTTTCGTTCAGACCCAGAACAAACTTGTAAATGGATTGTGTGTCTGACATTGGATTTTATTCTATGTTGATTGATTTCTATTAAATATATATCTGTTTGGCGGCAGAGAATTTATTCTCTTGCTCAACGCCCTTCTCTGAGACGTGCGAGCTCAGGGGTTATATATCGATAGATATCAGTCTCATGGCATAAATTGCATGTGTGGCATGTAGAGATGCAGTGATCAAGGATTCCATTGAAAATCAGAGTCTTGTAGTTGATGATCAAAGCATAGCTTTAATATAGCATCGCTTTGTGTATAGCGTTAATTCGCCAGCTCACACCTCGGTACGAGTCAAAAATGGGATAAGGACCATTGGGAGAACATGACGTTTCTGTTTAGCTATGGGTGGTGTTAGAGTTTTATAAGCCCTGACATTTATATTATTTTTACCTATGTGGTTGTTGGAATGCGATGCGCCTCGGATATATCGGTCTCTACGGAGCCGATAAATGGGTCTGATAGGATCGAGAAATGTGTGTTCAGGAATAACTAATCCTCAAACCTAAGGGAGGACCGACCCAGTCGATTCCAGGGGTTACCCAGAGTGTGTAGTCCTGAGACGTTTGCTAGAGTATCTCGAAACAGAAATGAGGATATACCTGCCTAGACTCATGACGGAATCCAATTTCCAATATGTGACATTTCGGTTTTACTGTACAGCCTTCGTGACATGATAGATGGTACCCATGCCGCCTATGATTGATATATTTATATTTGAAGTTGATTTCTTCACTTATAGTAATAATAAAAGATTAAATTTCGCGTATCAAGCATTATTTGGCTATTATAAGGTAAAACCCTATCCTCCAGCTTGCATTGTGTGATGGGACCTGGGTCTTATAATAGCTTCATTTTTG
The DNA here is from genome assembly GCA_030737875.1 of Allium sativum. Taxonomy (NCBI): domain Eukaryota; kingdom Viridiplantae; phylum Streptophyta; class Magnoliopsida; order Asparagales; family Amaryllidaceae; genus Allium; species Allium sativum. The sequence goes on from CM060909.1 coordinate 649,662,095, forward strand.
CAAAAAGCGTTGCGTTGTTTATTCTATGAACCGGTATTCTTGGGAGGAAACGAGTTCCGTGTTATACGGCGTGGTCCCTGGATTTATCTTATTTCTAAAGTAAAATTTTAAATAGCCGTTTTAGTTCTCACACCAGTTACATGACTGACCTGGAGTTTATTGTTTTAACCTAAACTCTGGGTGACCCTATTTTCCACATGGGCAGCTAGTACTTTTGGTTTTGCAGATATTATATTCACAGGATCCTGGTTTAAAGCTGAAGTGGTATTCGGAAAGCTCTGTATTCGTGTATTTCTCTCAGTTGTTTTTTTTGTATTATTTTCCGCTACAGTAATGTATTTAAATCTCTGATATTTTATGATGTGTAATATTTATTCATACTCTGTATATTCTTGTATTCTGATGGAATTTTTGTAATAAGCAATGAAATGTTCTTCAGTTTGTGTTGTGATCTGCCTTTTTCTCAGACAATCCATTCTTTCTCTTCTCTTCAGGGACCGGGGAAGTTCGGGTCGTCGCAATTGTGTTCCTAGGAAACAATTGAAAGAGGTAATACTTTGAGAAAAATGGAAATTTGTGGAACCACATTGAGTCGAAACCCCATATATAATTTTAAAAGGTAAATTTTGAAGGACTAATCAGTTTTGATATGAAATTCGTATTTATACAAATTTCAGAAGATGGCTGTATATAATTCAAAAGGGAATTTTCGTAACCAAAAGTTTACCTCGCTAAGGTTTTTCAAATAGAGTTTTGAACAATAAATATGTATATGAAGTTAAATGATATAAATGGGTCTTTATGGGTTGGACAACATAAGTGAAACAAACTAGGGAACACAAGACAACAAAGGTAAAGACCGGAAATTAGATGGTGGGAAAGAGAAAAGTATGACTCTTCTTGTAAGGTAGGAATCAAACTAGGGATTAGTTCACTTGAACTTCCTCTTCCAAAAAGTGACAAGGATGGATGAGATGGAAGAACTCTCTCAAAAATTTGGTTAGAATAAACTCTTAAAAGGAACCATTTAGTTTGAAAAATTGGGAAAGAATACAGATTAATATAAATTTTTACATGGTGAGGCACTTACAAATACAACTATAAACTTTTATCTCATAAGGAGAATTCAAGTTTCTTACCCATATTCTCTTGATAAATATCTCCTCTTTGATATTCTACTAAAGCTTCTTCCTTTGATCAGGAGCTTGCTTCTAAGATACCCTCGAAAAGGGTAGATATTAGGATTTGAGCTTATAGATGATAGGATAAGGTTGAAACATGTGTTTGAGACATGTTATGTTTGATGCTTGCGAATAGATGAAAGTGTTTGTAAGTGGATCCAATGGATGCATATACATATTCTAGGCATTAAGATCGGCTGAATAAGACACTTGCATATGCATATGGATGTGTATACATTTTATTTAATTTTTTAATTTTTATTGCTATGGAGGTTATCATATGGTTGTTGCATATGGTTAGTGTTTGAGGTACACCTATAGAATTATCTGTATCATTAGGACTTCTGCGTACATTTGGATGCATGGCACACATATGATTGCATAAAAAGGATATTGACTGAATCAGTAGACCGCCTAGTCTTTTGCATTATTTAGGGTCATATACACTACACTATTGCATAAGTACATATATTGAATTAGAAAAAAATTAGGATCATGGTTGTCGGTTGATGATGGATGAGTAGATGGATGTAGAAAACACTAATATTAACCTTGGAGATTTCGGGGACGAAATCCTTTAAGGAGGGGAGAATGTAACAACCTAAAATTTTAATAAACAGTAATTAATCAAAGGATAATTTGAGAAACTAAACAATAAGATGAAAAATAATAGGAACTGGGCAACGAGGCTACGCCATTGGGTCCGTTATGGTTTTCTGATTCAGATAGACGATTGGTTTGCATAAAATGGTTTTGAAATGAAGAAGTTATAATAGTTTGAAGTTTGAACTATAATCATAAAAAAACCATCTCGCTGCCTATTGGGATGACCTAGAACGGGCTGAGTTGACCCATCTTATTAATGGGTCGACCCATCTGCTTTCCAAGCACGTTTTCGTGCCTGGCAAGAAATGGAGGACTTACTGGAGGCTTCTGGGTTTTTTTTGAACGAAGGATTGTAAGTAATAACCTAAAATCTAAAGGTTCTAGGCTCCCTACCTCCACCATAAAAGTATAAATATATCGTCTATTAACCCCAATTCTCCCAACCCCATTATCCTATTTTGTGCCTCCACTCTACACAAAATTCTCCCTCTAAAATAATGGAGTTCTGAGATAAAGTTTTGTATACAAGATAGAAGATTATTTATAGATAGACTTAGAAGATCTCTACGAGGACCAATTGGATAAGCAAATTGAGGTGAGTGTTTTATATGATTACAAGATTTCTAAAAAAGTTGAGGTTAAATTTATTCAATAGTAGTTGTAGTGTTTACATATCTAAATTTTTCTATAGTTGTAAACAGATCTAGTTTATTTGTGGTTTATTTACACATCCAATTATTCCAAATTCTTTTTTAGTAAATCCTTCTATTTATTCCTACAGATTTTAAATAATCAATGTTCAAATTTCAGCTTTCTTTCTTGTAAATAATCTATGATCTGATTACTGCTTATACCTTCTCTTCTGTCAATTTCAGTACTCTACCCTATTACTGTAAATTTATTTAGTTCACCTCTATCTCTTTTCTTCACATACAATTTTATTATCGTTCAGATCAACCCTATTTTTATTTCAAATCCGTTCTTATTTATCTGAGCCTAGGCCATGCGAGAGCCTAGGCCATTGTCCTTTTATTTTAGCACTGAGTTTAGGTCAGTAAGAGCCTAAACCATTATTTCTTTTTGTTTACGCGCAGTTTGGGTTAAAAATATGAATTTGACAATAAAAGCGCAGTTGGGGAAAAAATAAAAAAAATTGTATAAAAAGGATAAATTGGGATTATAAGAATTATGAAACAAAAAGATAATTAAACTGTATCTTTGATAAATTGAATAAATGGCATTTGGATACATGGTAATGGCGGGGGTTGGGTTGTGCAATGAAATCAAACAAAAATAATGTTTATAGACAACACGTAAATAAAAGTTACATGCAATCTATGATATGGAAAAAGTTACATAAAGAAGATAAGATTATTAATAAATTTCGGATTGGCATTAATTTTAAATTAGGCAAATTAATAAGCATGAGAAGTAGTGTTCTGTTCCGGCAGCATAAGCTGCTAGGGAAAATAAGCAGCCTATTAAAAAAAGGTGTACGAGTCTGTTCTGGTGGCGACAACTAATTAGGGAAAATAAAGGGCTTGTAGAATTGGTTCGTTCCAGGAGTAGGGTTAGAATGATTAGGGAAAATAAGAGGCCGATTAAAATAATTAGTTTTTGGTGACCTAGGCATTGTTGACAATACTATAGCGGTCTAGGGTAGCTAAGCAGTCAACATAAATTCTATGGAGGCCTAGGCGCTAGTAAATTAAATTGGGGGACTAAGTCTAAGGCTGACTTATGTCCAAGGTTTTAAATCTCGGATATCGGTTGCATTTCATCTCGGGGATTTTGTAGACTCGATCTCGTATCGGGGGAGATCTCGGGCGAGATGAGTTTAACTTGGGAGTTCGTCTCAGATTTTCATCTCGGGTCTGAAAGTTCATATCGGAACAATCTCGGTATACATGATATGTTAAAAATGATATTTTAACAAAATGATTTTTATGAATGCTATCAAAAACATAGTAACTTAAACTTAAGATGCAAAATAACTTTATTATTGTTTATTTAGCAAAAGATCATTCATACTCTAAATCATAATATGCTTAAAACAGGAATATTGTTAGACATAAACATTAAAAAGATCCAAAATAATTAGACCATAAAATACATAATTTCATAAGTAATATATATGTAAAAAGATGAATATGAAAATCATAAGCATTGTAAAACATATACGAACATACAATATAGTCATTTAACATGCAAAATGTAAAACAACCAAAGAATGATATGGCTAGATTTGAGTTTTTTAATTATAGTTCTAGTTTAGGCACAAATAAAAATTTAAACAAAAAAACTAAGATCTCGGACGATATTCCAGTATTTCATCTCGGTCGATATATCGTTCGATATTGCAATATCTCGGACGATATATTCGAAAGGAGATTTATAGTGATATCTGTTATTTCTTTTCGGAAGGAGCCCAAAATGAGATCTCGGAGGAGTCTCAGGCAATATTTGCGAGATTTGAAACAGCGCTTATGTCAAATTGCATTTTTGGTTGGAGACCCATATCAGGCAGTATCCCTTTTATCAATTCTATGGAGGTCTCGCAAGAGGAGGAGGCGAGCGCATACCTTATTGCACTGTGTAGTAAGAGGTCCAAACGAGGTGGGTACAGATGCACTCCGATGGGGCTATGAGCATGCATCGCGCCGATTAGGGGAAATAAGATGTTGTGATGCCTGTGATTAACCCTATATCCTTTAGAGCTGATGGGTCGGGTCTAATAAACCCGAGGCCATAGTTGGCATAGGTTACCCAACTGTGGTTAGGAGCGGCATAGTATTAGGAAATTCCTTCCTTCTTATTTAATTCAGCTTGAATTTTTAGAAATGCAAAACAATTACAACTATTTTGATTATTATTATCATATTGTCATTGAATGACAATAGTCAACCCTTTTTGTCATCATATCAGTATTAATTCACTTTTAGGAATGCACTGACACTTACCCTAGTTTGACACTAGAAATACTGTTTTATCTATTTTACTTAACTTGTCAGTCGTGCTAGCAATCTTAACAGCTTGCCAGACTTTATGTCTGACCCACTTCCTTTTTTCTTCCCCTCCAAGGATACAAGGAAGAGGTGTATACTTCACATTTTTTTTTGATTCTATCGTGAAGGGTTTCTAGAAAAGATGGATTGCTTTCTATTTCTCTTCCAAGGTTAGGTTGTACATTTTTGACTACTTTGGGGATATTATTATTTTGTACTCTGATGTGATTTTTGATTGAGATTTTGAGGCATGATATTTTATGACGACTTGGTTAAATTTAAATAAATATACTTTTTGTTATTTTAGTTTAAATCGTTCTGCTGTAAACTTATTTTATGTCATCTGTAATCATAGTCTCCGTTAAGTTTTATGTCTTTATGCCTACAACGCTCCATATTTCCTAAACAAAATCCTCATATGCGTGACATAACTAATGCGGTGTGTTACAGCCGATCAAGATCACACCAATCCAGGTCGTTGGCTTTGATTTATTAGTCGCACTTCAATAATCCACATCATATCAATATAATCCACATCATAACTTAATCCAATTAAATTGCTAATTATTTTATATCGAACTCACAACTCAAAGAAGGTCTTGAGTTCTGAATTCTGAGTTCTAAAGTTGTATTAGCTTTCCTTTGAAGAAGATTCGTTGTTAGAGTTGAAAAGAATTGAATTAGATTAGCTTTCTTCCTCTCTAATTGGTGGCGGCTATGCTGAGTTGCTAGGTGATGGCATGGAGGCCATGAATCTAATTTTGTTTTGATTTTAGGGTTTGAGTCTATAGGTGTGTTTATAGAGTTTAGGATTAGTTTAAGCTGTCCGATAAACCCATAATTAATCCCAGCCAATCAGAGCAGATCAGAAACCCTAATGAGTTAGCATCTAGTCACAAACAGGTCACCAAACAAATCTGCCCGGGGGGGGGGGGGGGGGTCGACCCTATGGTCGACCTGGTCAGGGTAAGTCGACCCCCGGGTCGACCCTATGGTCGACCTGGCCCTGGCGGGAATTTTCCCGCCTAGCCTGTTTGACTATGAAATCTATTTTGAATTTTATGAAATTTCCGATGGCCATAACTTCTTCATGCGAAGTCCAATTCACGCAAACTCGGACTCTATCTCAACCAAAATTCCGAGACGAACACAATGGCGCAACCCGTTTCCCTTAATACTCACATCAAAGATTGGTTATTCTTTAATTTGTGAACATTAATATTAACAGAAATACGGGGTGTTACATTCTCCCCTCCTTAAAGGATTTCGGCCCCGAAATCTCCAAGTTAAGGAGAATGCATATCCTAACATCCAAACAACCATCTACTCAACCATAAAACACCGGCATCCATTGTCCTTATAAAATTCCTAATGCTGTATGAACATATGCAAGAAGTGTGTGTATATGTTCCTTATCAAATGCAAAATCAGGCGGTCTACTGATTCAGTTGACCTCCTTAATTCAAACCATGATAGTGTCATGCGTCTATTATGTATGCGAAAGAATCCTATCGATACATATTATTTCTACGTATGTGCACAACCATTCACCAAAATGCAGCATCCATGTGATAGCACAACCATTATACATCCATTAACTTAAATATGTACACACATTTATATTCAATATGCAATATGAAGTGACTGAGTCAATCTAGTGCCTAAAGTGTGTGTGTATATGCATCCACGAGCAACCACTAGCAAACACTTGCATCCACATGCATCCATTATACATAACATGTCTCAAACACATGTTTCAACCATAGGATTACCCTATCTAAAGGTCAAAGATACTGGCAAGAGGACATACTAAAGATAAGATAAGTACAAGCTAAGTGATAAAGGAAAAATTAAAAGACATACCCTTGAAAAAGAAAAGGGTACAATGAACGCATCTTCTCTTCCGTCTCCCAAGTAGCGTTGCTCTCATCATCTCCCCATTGCACTTTGACTAGCTTGACCTCTCAATTCCTCAACTTCTTAATCTCCGACCCAAGAATGCACGTAGGAGCTCGTCGAATCGTCGCATCACGCTCTATCTCCACCTCTCTAAGCAAGCTCGGCTCCACTACTTGCGTAGTCTCATGTAAGCACTTCCTCAAATGTGATACATGGAATACGTCGTGTACACAACTAAGTTTCTCGGGCAACTCCACTCTATACGCAATATGTCCAATCCTCTCCTTAATAGGAAACGACCCTACGAACCTCGGTGCTAACTTCCCAACGGACCCAAAGCGAACGACGTTCCGTTATGGAGACACCTTGACAAAGACCATGTCCCCAATATCAAACTTAAGATCTGTCCTCCTCTTGTCTGCATAAGATTTCTGCCTATCTTGCGCCGTCTTCATCCTCCTTCGAATCAAATCGATCTTCTTCGAAGTCTCTCTAATCATATCGGGTCCAAGCAAGATCTTATCTGTAGATTCCCACCAACATGTAGCCGAACGACACGGCCGTCCATAAAGAGCCTCGAACGGTGCCATGCCAATGCTAGACTGGAAGCTATTATTATATGCGAACTCTACCAATGGAAGATGTTCCTCCCATGTACCTCTGAAGTCTAAGACACACAACCTAAACAATTCCTCTAGAATATGATTCACCCTCTCGGTCTGGTCGTCCGTCTGAGGATGATATGCGGTGCTCAAACATAACTGAGTCCCTACCGCCTCTTGCAAGCTCTTCCAAAACTTGCTAGTGAAGATAGGATCGTGGTCGCTCACTATGCTAGAAGGAACACCGTGCAAACGAACTATCTCTCGAATGTATATGGAGGCTAACCATGGAGCAGTCCTGTTACTCTTTATGGGAATGAAATGGGCGCTCTTAGTAAGTCTGTCTACCACGACCCAAATCCCTGTATTACCCTTCCTCGATCTCGGTAACCCATCAATAAAGTCCATCGAGACACTTTCCTACTTCCATTGTGGGACCTCCAATGGGTGAAGCAACCCACCGGGCTTCTTTTGCTCTGCTTTTACTGGTTGACACACCAAGCATCTAGCGACAAACTCAGCCACATCCCTCTTCATGCCGGTCCAAAAGTAAACTCATCTCATGTCCATGTACATCTTGTCCCCGCCGGGATGGATGGTCATCTTCGAACGATGTGCATCATCAAGAATGGTCTTCCTCAAATTCTCGTCCCGTGGTACACAAAGTCTACCGTCCCTACGTAACCAACCCTTATTATCTAGGGTATACCTACAGAGATGGCTTGATGACTCCCCTCTTTGGAGCTTCTCTACTAACTCAACCAACTATGGGTCATCTCACTGTGCTTCACCAATCCGTCCCAAAAGCGTAGGTCTGACCTCCAAGGATGCTAGCAAACCGGGTACAAAGTCAATGGAAGGTCCAAAGTCAAATGTAGAGATGAACTCTAAGCTTTGCCGCTCAACAAACAGCGGATTCAAGGATAACCTTTTCCTACTTAAGGCGTCTGCCACCACGTTACCCTTGCCAGGGGTATGCTATCTCGAAATCGTAGGATGCTAAGAATTCCATCCACCTTTGCTGCCTCAAGTTCAAGTCCTTCTGAGAGAACAAGTATTTTAGCGATTTGTGGTTAGTGAAAAATTTGAGTTTCTCGCCAAGAAGATAATGGCGCCAAGACTTAAGCGCGAAAACAATATCGTCCAACTCTAGGTCATGTGTAGGGTAATTTCTCTTATGCACTCTCAACTGCCTTCCACCATACGCTATTACCCTTCCCTCTTGCATTAAGACTGCGCCTAGTCCTATCCTACAAGCATCGGTATAAACGGTAAATGGCTTATTCCCATTTGGCAACACTAAGACCGGGGTTGTGGTCAAAGCTCTATTTAAACGTTGGAACGCATCATCACAATCTACGTCTCATGTGAAAACTAGGTTCTTCTTTGTCAAGTGTGTTAATGGAGCCGATATTTTTGCGAAGTCCTTAATAAACTTCCTATAGTAGCCAGCCAATCCTAAGAAACTCCTCACCTCGGTAGCATTTTTAGGGACCTTCCAATCTTGGATGGCCACTACCTTCGCGGGATCCACAACTATCCCTTCTTTGGAAACCACGTGCCCTAAGAATCGCACTTCCTTTCTCCAAAAGTGACATTTAGAAAATTTAGCTTTAAGGCTATGCGCTCGAAGAGTCTCCAACACTTCCCTAAGATGTAGGGCATGCTCTTCCTCGCTCTTGGAAAAGATCAAGATGTCATCTACAAAGACTACCACGAATTTATTAAGGTACTCCCTAAACACCCTACTCATAAAATCAACAAAGTATGCGGGGGCGTTCGTCAAACCGAAGGGCATCACAAGCCACTCGAAGAAGCCGTCTAGAGTCCTAAAGGCAGTCTTGTCTATGTTATCCTCAGCCACTCTCAACTGATGGAAACCCGTGGCTAAGTCCAACTGCGAAAACACTGAGGCGACAACTAACTGATCGAAGAGATCGTCAATCCTCGGCAGTGGGTGTCTATTCTTCTTAGTAAGCTTATTAAGTTCTCTATAATCCAGACAAAATCTAAGGGACCCATCTGCCTTCATGGCAAATACTACTGGAGCACCCCACTCCGATATACTAGGTCTGATGAACCCCTTATCAAGCAATTCCTTCACTTGCTTACTGAGTTCTCTTCTCTCTCTTGGAGCCATGTGGTGCACTGGCAATGCAACTGGCTTTGCATTATCTACTAAATATATTCGAAAGTCTATCTCACGTTTTGGGGGTAAACCCCTCATCTCATCGAAGACATCAACATATTCACGGACTATGGGAACAGAATGTAAGTCATCATCGGATACGCCAAGGGATTCTAGGTAACTAAGCATTAGTGAACCTCTAGGGTCACAAGAAATATCAAAGGTCTTTCCACAACGAGTTAAAAATCTAACTACCCTTCTTTCACAATCTAGGATGGCCCCGTATCTAGTTAGCCAATCCATACCTAGAATCAAGCCGTAGCCTATGAAGCCAAGAACAAAGGCATTGCATTCAAACTCAATGCCCAAGATAAACACTCTCAAATCCCGACAAATCATTGAAAGATGAGCCGAACCACCAATAGGATTTGAGACTACTAAGGGATCAATAACTAGACTAGTATCTAGGTGCAGTGTTTTAACTAATGATGTAGAGATAAACGAATGTGATGCGCCAGAATCGAATAAAGTACGGACAGGATGTTCAAACAGAAAAACTAAACTTTCTACGGAAATTGCTCTACCTCGTTCTTGCGGCGGTGGGACTACGAGAGCCTGAACTTGTCCCCTTGCCTGCCCTGGTGCCATAAGAGCCTGCACCTGTCCTCCCGAGGTAAACCCTGCCCTCTGCCCCTTCTTTGGGCAGTCCTTAATAAGATGTCCTGCTTCGCCACATTGGAAACAACTAGTCTTCTTTTTCTTCCTACAATCTTTTCTTAAATGGCCTAGTAGCCCACAGTTAAAGCATTTCTTCTTCCCCTTACAATTGTTGCCTTTTCGACCTTTCTTGTTCTGTTGTTGCTGTTGCGGTTTCTTTTGATCCCCTTTCTTCTCGAGTGCCTTATTAGCATTGACGCCCTTCTCCTCTTCATGCATAAGCGCCTTGTCAACTAGTCTCTCAAAGGTAGCTCCCATGGGAATGTGGGTCATAGCTAACCCATGAAGCGGCTCGTTCAAACCCTTAACAAATCTTAGAGCCTTCTTTTCTGGTGTATTCACCAAGTCTAAGCCAAATCTCGCCAACTGATTGAATTTGTTGACATATTCTTTCACCGATAGATTCCCTTACTTCAATGCAAAAAACCCTTCCACATATAGATTCTCTTCAGCCTGTGAGAGAAACTTCGCCTCAAACCTCCGCTTAAAATCTGGCCAAGTATCGACTGGACGTTCTCCATTAGTGACCTCCACCAAAACGAGGCCTCATCTTTCATTAGCCAAGTAGTTAACTGGACCTTTCTTCCATCATCCACTTCAAAGATTCCAAACAATTCTTCCACCTCCTTTAGCCAATTACGAGCTTCAACAAATGTCTCCGTCCTGTGAAAAGGTTTTCCACCCATTGCCCTAAAGTCCTTACATATCTTTGCGAAAGTATCGACGCGAGGAGGAGGAGGAGGATTTGCTGGACCTGCAGTGGTGGCCCTAGTCTCCAAATACCTCATAAACCATCCTGGTATCGTTATTCCCTCGGGTATCTCGGGAATTCCAGACATGCTGAAACGAAAAAGGAAAGATTCAATACAAAAGAACTGAAGGAAATATATATGGCTTTTGGGGTTATGCTTCCTAAAATAAGCTTTTCTCTTGAAAATACTTTCCTTAAACATACTTTTGAAGGTACTTCTTTATAAAAGTTGTTTTTGAAAAATAGTTTTTCAAAATTCATATCTGTTCTGGTAACCTTCAGCTCTGATACCACGTGTAACACCCCACGTCCATTAATGTCACTCACAAAGGGAATGCATTAACTTTCATGGAGAATTTTAAGTGTATAGGACAGAAACTTAACAACAAGACAGATATAAACAGTACTAAAACTTTAAAACTTTATTTCATTGTAGTGAAAAATACATAAGTTTGATTACATCATTAAAACCAGAGTCAAAGTACACAATATCCATCTTGACTAAATCAAAGTACATAAATTGAAAGACATAACCCCAGTACAAAATAACCATAAATAAGAGATGCTGAACTTTACTTCAGCGATCCAAGCAATCTTCTAAAAGCAAGAAATACAGCTGTCCAAAATCAAGCTCCACTGGTGCTAGTTCCAACCTAAGCACCTGGGGAGAAAGGAAGAAAAGAGGAGGAAACAAAGGGGGTTAGACATAAAGTCTGGCAAGTGCAATAACTTTAACAATATAATTACCAAAATAACTAGGCTAAGGCATAAGTTGGAAAATAATGAAATGACTATGAATAATTGGGTAAGACAGAGTAAACAAGGAAATAAGGTTGAACTAAGATAACGTTAAAGCGCACCTAAACCACTATAGGATAATTACTATACTACACCACCACTATAAGATAATTGCTATACTGCACCACCACTACAAGATAATTGCTATACTGCACCACCACTAGTCACCCTAAGGTTGATCCCGCCTACAAGACTTTAATAATGATAATGGCAGTTTCGTGCACCCCTAGTTGCCTTCATAGGTGCCGCCTGCCCCTATCTCCACTAGGTGTACCCACTACCCCCATGCGATCGGCTCCCTAACTCGTAGATACCCGTGCTGGCCCCACAGTGGGGTGTATCACTTCCCAAAGTGGTAACCCGATACCACCAATAATGCACGGCTTATACCTACACGATGCAACAACGTCTTACCTACCAGCCCGGGTCCACACACGCATATGAACCCGTTGGACTTACGTTGCCACCGCTAACCCATTTTGGCCTCTTACAGTCAAGCCCAGTATGTGTGTCCCGTCCTCGACTTGGGTCGAGCCCACAAAGATACGTATGGGTTACTGGTTGAAATGGGCCCCCATTACTTGACACAAGCTATCCACCTAAGCTTGGTCCGCTCTAGTACATCCCACTTAACTCACTTATTATTCATGTTCACTTACATGTTTCAATTTTGGTTAAGTATTTCTAATCGTATTTCAAATGCCACCCAAGGCACCCACTAGATTCCACATGCCACCCAAGGCACCCACTAAACCCCCTCATGTCCCACTACATGTTTATCTGGTTAAGTGTTTCTTAATTCATTAAGACTGTAACCTCATAAAGACCTCTCACATTAGACTGGCATTTGAGGCAGTTGGATTTGCCGGGCGGGTCCGGGCATTCTTACACCACAAACGAGCCTAACCTCGTGTCTTTACAACTATTATGCATTTAATTTATGCCTAAGACCTCCCACATTAGACTGGCATTTGTGGCAGCTGGATTTGTCGGGCGGGTCCGGGCAGTCTTACACCACAAAAGAGCCTAACCTCGTGTCTTAGACGATTAATTACACCTAATTAATCATTCCCCAATTTGAATTACTTTCCCCATTCAAATTATCAATCAATTCCAAATTTAACTATGGCCATAATTGAGTCAATTATGTCCATCCATTTATGGTATGCAAAATCATACCAATTTTCATCCCAAATTTATTTTATGTCATTTAAGGCATTTATGCCAATTCTCAATATTAAATCTTTTTAATATTATCCTATTACCCCACGTTGTACGTTCGTTCGTTTAACGTAAAATATACGTTAGACTCGAATAGTCTAACTCATAGAATAAAGAGAAAACATCACAACATACATATAGCTAAAAATAGATCTAAACATAAGGGGTGAACTTCCAGGTGTGAATGATGTTCTACATCTAAAACTTGCATAGGCCAAAGTTACAACTTGCATAAAACTACATATGTCATAGATCCAAATCTAAAGGTGTAAACTTGTTTGGGTGATAGTCACAAACTTGCATAAATCATGTATGTCATAGATCTACATCTAAAGGTGTAAACTTGCATAGGCAATAACCACAAACTTGCATAACATGATTCATATTCCAAACTCATATATTTATATAAACTTGCATATGTGATTTATGCAACATAACAATGGTGTAGACTTACATCCAAACATGTAAACTAGCATGTAGAATTTATCATAAAACTCACATATGTCATAGCCTAACTTTAGATCAAATTTTCACATAAACTAGGTGTCATGAAACATCTAAGCTTACATATAATTTTCTCCAACTTGCATATGATTCATCTCTAAATCAAAATCTAAACTTGCATACATACTTATGATTTATCATATGAATCAACATAACCAAACTCGCATATGAACAACATGATGATTTGATTATACATAAGCCAATCATTGAATTACAACATAGATGGTAGCATCATAAATTTACCACATATATGATAACATCACAACATAATATCATAGAATTTACAACATGTATGATAACATCACAATTTTACAACAAAATTATAATATGCGGCCAATAATCCACATCATATCAATATAATCCACATCATAACTTAATCGAATTAAATTGCTAATTATTTTATTATAATTATTGAACTCACAACTCAAAGAAGGTCTTGAGTTCTGAATTCTGAGTTCTGAAGTTGTATTAGCTTTCCTTTGAAGAAGATTCGTTGTTAGAGTTGAAAAGAATTGAATTAGATTAGCTTTCTTCCTCTCTAATTGGTGGCGGCTATGCTGAGTTGCTGGGTGATGGCATGGAGGCCATGAATCTAATTTTGTTTTGATTGTAGGGTTTTAGTCTACAGATGTTTTTATAGAGTTTAGGATTAGTTTAAGCCGTTTGATCAACCCAGAATTAATCCCAGCCAATCAGAGCAGATCAGAAACCCTAATGAGTCAGCATCTAGTCACAAACAGGTCACCAAACAAATCTGCCCAGAGGGTGCAGGTCGACCCTATGGTCGACCTGGTCAGGGTAGGTCGACCCCCAGGTCGACCCTATGGTCGACCTGGTCAGGGTAGGTCGACCCCCAGATCGACCCAATGGTCGACCTGGCCCTGGCGGGAATTTTCCCGCCTAGCCTGTTTGACTCTGAAATCTGTTTTGAATTTTCTGAAACTTCCGATGGCCATAACTTCTTCATACGAAGTCCAATTCACGCAAACTCGGACTCTATCTCAACCAGAATTCCAAGACGAACACAATGGTGCAACCCGTTTCCCTTAATTCTCACATCTGAGATTAGTTATTCTTTAAATTGTGAACATTAATATTAATAGAAATATGGGGTGTTACAATCCCAATTGCTAATTTGATCATACATAATTCAACTCGAACCATTTGGTGAACACGAACAAAGGTCATTAGGTTTTAGAGCATACTCCAATTTGGATCCTTGGACTTGACAAAGCGTGCACATACATGTAGACTACAGAACTGGCAAATTTGAATAGATCACAAAACGATCATCGATCAATCCCATTGCTTGTACGAGTTTCGTGCTTACCAATCTGGACATTAGCAAGACGGTCAACGATGACGGTCTCCCTAACAGGTTTTTTCAACATCTTTAACATTGAATTTTTATGTGTACCATATTATATCACTACCTAGTACGTACACTGCACTATCACACATGCATAGAGGGTTACATGTTTATTACTCTATCTGTTTTCGTTTGTTTACTTTCATAGTCAGTGGATGTATGACATTCTCGTCAATGTTGTCGAGATGGTTGCAAAACCAGAAGCATAACATGTTGATCTTAGTAACCCTTTGATTTCTCATGATTCAACCGCTGACTCAAAATGATCAACTTCTGATTATCAAATTAAACACCATGTTAAGAAACAAGAAGATGAAGAACTGGAAGAAGTAATTGCCACTATTATTCAAGCGCCTGACACTTTGTAGGGAGTTGCAGTATTAGGTGATACAATGATTCTCTACCTTTATCGCTTACCGAATCCAAGCCAAGGAGGCTTTGTGATAAGCAAAGAATCCCATTCGAAGTTATGTTAAGTCATGTTCCAAATAATAGGGCTTGTGTTACTCCAGAAGGTTACACATCACGTGTGCACTATCAGGTGTGTTCTCCGATTTGATTCATCCAATTTTGAGATTCTACACCATATATGGCTCACTTCTATGCAACTCCATCCAAATACCCATGCCTACTTGCTCTGCACATACATCTTATACTTAGAGCGAATCCATCATGTTCCATCCATTAATGACATTCGTTTCCTCTTTAATGTTAAATAAAGAAATTTTGCACCATCCTTCACTTATCTTGAAGCTACTTCTAATGACAGATTTCTGGTAGATTGTTGGAATATGCCTAGTTGTTTCAAGATTGAAAGACTCTTTTTTTTTTGACACCCAGAGGGCTTTCCTAGGCGATGGATGGAAGAAAGTAAGTGCAATCAGTACTCAATTCAATGGAAAAAATCTTCACCATAGTGAATTGAAGTCCTTGTTCTAACTAAAATAAGTTTTTCAGTTTCAACTCAAAAAATTAGGTGACAGGAAAGAGATGACAACGTCCAAAGCGTTGGGCCTGAGGGAGCCGGGGCATCAAATGAAGCTTAAGGTGGAGGCGAAGATGCATGTGACACGGGAGTTAGTCCTGACGTGCCCTCAGGCCTTGAGTGAAATATCAAGAGAGATCCAGAGCACTCCAAAAGTGGATACACAGATGTTTCTTCTAATCAAGAGCTAGAAGCAGGGGATACAAACAATGTTAGGCCCTCTTCTCCTATAATTTCTTCATCATTGGGACCCAATGTAGGTCCATCTCCTCCTTCTCAAATTCCTTTGAATAGATCTAGTCAAGGTGCATTAATGGATCCTGAGAAAATACGTAAGGATTTGGCTAACCCTTCCTTTGTAACCACGCCATTCGAGGATACTGGGATACTCAAACTCAGTGCCATAAATCATTACACTTATCGTGTGTTTTCTTCGATTCTCCTAACAAAAACTCATTTATACTTTACAATATGATGACAAGGAAATACCGTTTTGGTTCCAACTTGGCTTCTGCCGTCTATAGGAACAAGCCTTTAGTTTCCGCGCATCATTATGATAGCAGCTGGTAGCACCATTATACTTCAGATAGGTAGTAATATCTCAAGAAACACTCGCCTACTCGAAGAGATTGTGATAGATCATCTCATGGTGATGACCATGACTAAGAGCACATTTATGCTCCTCTCTCGGTGTCTCCACTAAAGCATAAAGACTAGACCCACTCTAAGAAAGTAGTTGAGACATTTAAGAAGGTCTAGCCCTATGTTGAACCATCAAACGGACATCCTGGTCAAGTTTTTACTATCCTTAATCCAACTCGAGAAAAAAAAATATAAACTTCAGGCGGCTTTTCCTCCCTTACACTTTGATGGAGTAAAATTCATCCCTCAGATCTATTCACTCTCCATCGATGCTGGAAGAGATATCTTTGACATGATGTACAACAAAATGCGCAATGCTCTCAAGCAACATAAAGATCTATGCAAATTGGCAATAAAGCGTTAAGACATTAACAAAGGCCTAGAGTTAGACTTTGAAAATGTTATGCAAAACGTTGTTTGCGATAAGAAGATAGTTGCGAACTTAGATAAAGAAGAGGCCAGTTACAAGGACAAACCGACTAAAACATCCAAGGATATTAAAGCCCATAAGAAGTATATAGAGACGAATAGAAAACGGTTCCACAAAGAGCTTGATAGTCACTCCCTACTGTTTAATTTTGTAAAAAATAATTATAAGGCACTTACTCTTGAGAAATTTTTTAATAAATGAATCTAAGCTTGTTGTGGATGAGGAAGTGAAAGTTTCGACCAATGAAATTACTCAGCAGGCTCCTGAGGAGGCGGTGAATGAAAGAGACAAGCATCAGGAAGATATACGATGGTTAAGGGCAGATTAGTGGACTTGGAACATGAGAAAGGCGAGCTCAAACCCACAATCCTGGGGTTATAAGAAAAAGTTCTCCATCACACTGATCTTTCCTTGGTTCTTGAGTATCTTACAGTGCTCGTAATGTCTTGTGATGTGTTTATATAGGAAAAAAATCTATCACAAGAGTAAGTATGTGGATGGGGATTATCTTGTTAAGAAATATCTATAGGGTAGCGAATCAAATGTCTTGATTGATGATCCATGAAGTCATAAGGAAGAAGAGGAAGCCAAACAAGCTGCTCAATTGATCTATGAAAATGGTAAAAGCATTCTTGCTAAGGGCTCTATGAGTGCAGAACCACTAGGACAACAATTCAATTGTTGAGAAAAGACATATTCAACACTTGAACCCCCCAGCCTTCTAGAATACCGAATATGAACCAGAGCGCCTAGGGCTAACTAAACCACCACTTATAACTCTCATTCTGGAAGGGATAAACCCACACGAAGGCATTGGACAAGATGAAGGTTTAGAAGGTATATCTATTGTATCTCGGCTTTTGAGATGGTTATCATCAAGTGCAAAAGAGCTATTCGTTCGAGTCTTCTAACAAAAACAAATGTCAAACTATAACAGCTATTCTATTGTAGGTGCTCTTACTGTTAAATCTTTGATCGTATCCCTAGCTATGATAGTTTTAACTGTCTAAATGCATTCTACCTTTATGCCAAGTGAAGGGGCCCACCTATCAAAAGAAACCATAAACGCTCTCA
Source organism: Allium sativum (assembly GCA_030737875.1). Lineage (NCBI taxonomy): Eukaryota > Viridiplantae > Streptophyta > Magnoliopsida > Asparagales > Amaryllidaceae > Allium > Allium sativum. Next base: position 649,680,007 of record CM060909.1, read on the forward strand.
AAAACATGGACATCGATGGCTCTAAGCTCGAAAAAGATCACAAAAATGTCATGATCACTAGGGAAAACAAGGAACGTGAGGATTTAAATTTAAAGGAGATATTAGCCAGGTAGAAAATGAAGATGGATAGGAAGAGCCTGGCACTTCTATCTAGCCACTTCGGGCCATATTTCCTAGTAATACCAACTATGAAAAAATTAAACCTCCTTCTATTAGCTCTTTCAAGATTATGATACCTTCTAAACGAATATCGAGTAAAAGCGACAAGTCTGATGAAGATGATAAAACAGTGAAAGAAAATAGCCTGGAAAGGAAGGCAAACCTGATAAAAACGCTAAGCCTGGAAATGATGACAAATCTGGTAATAGCAAGACTTCCAAGAACAAGTTTGTCAAGGAGTCAAATATAGAGCCTCCGAAGAGTCACAAGATAGGCGACAAAAGCGGAATGAGATCATTCTTAGCTAGAACTTTTTTGCTTTCTGTTAGCATAAAAAATAATCAGGGTGAATCAAGATTGAGAATTGGGGTGAAGAAGTTCTCAAGCCAAGCATAGTCGAAAAAGACTAGATCCAAAGGGGTATTCTCTGGGAATAAAAATAAAAAGAATAACTAAAACTAAGAAAACCTCCGAAACACCAACAAGAAAAGCTCCAGGATCATTTGAGTAATAAGAAACGATCTCCGAAAGCTACTGAAGATGAGAGTAGGAGGAATACCCCAACACGTGTACCCAAGGAGCCTGCTGGAGGAAACAAACCAAGCCTTTCGATTCCTACCTCTGAATCCTAGGAAGGACAAGATGCACTGGCATAGCACAAAAGTGAAAGTAATTTAAATTCCGAACCTCAAAACCTTAGAAACAAAGCATGAGCCAAAAGTTAGAAGAAAACATGAAGGATCCTGCAAAAACATCCTACTTGCATCCAACTAAAATCTCCCTCTACTAAGACCCTCGGAAACAGCTATTTGGATTTTCTTTCGAAGGAAAGCCACCAGTGTACATGCAAAGCCTTCGTGGTTAAACCCTATCGGATGACCAAAGCAAAGCATTCGAGTCAAAGGAAGGATCAATCCACACTTATAAATAGGGCCCTAGAAACTTAAAGTACGGAGTCCTTTTTCCAGATGTTCATTTTATTTTCGACATTTTGTAATCTCATATGGCGGGATCAAACTCTAACTTAAAAGTCAGCTTAGAGAAAGATTTCTGACATTAGATATAATCAGTTAAACGGGAATATGAATCTATTGAAATAATCGTGAAAAATCTTGTTTTAATCACATATTATAATTACTTCTTCACTAACATCGCAAGTACAAACTGCGATCTATGCATAATTAGGTTTATTTTATACCATCACCCGTAATCATCTTTATGACCTTTAGATCATGAAATAAAGACTATGCATGGTTTAATGGCTATAATTATGACCTAAGATCTGTGTTAGGATTCCCAGCTAAATGACTTGTATGATTTAAATGCTTGATGGGAATTAAGAATGTATTTATACCTTTTCATCAAACCTTTGAGGAATTAAGGAAGACATATCAAATCCCATCATGTGATGTCTATTTTTGAAGGAGTTGCCACCTTGAACTTAGTTTACGATCAGAGAGACCTATCTAAGAATCTTAGTATACTCCTAATGAGTAGGATTCATAAGGAAAAAGGTCTCCTCATTAGGAAATTGAATTAACTTTCACAACTAAATTTATTCTCTAGAGGAAATATACATCTTGTACTCTACAGTAGTATTTCAATAAGGATTATAGAATATAGGTAGTTTCCAAGTCTAAGCACCATTACATCTTAAAACAAGAGTTCTGCATGAAGATCTCATTTTCAGGATGTTAACCTAAATTTGGCTAACACTTTCCTTCATTCTTTGGTCGAGATTTATGCTAGGTTAGCTCTCCCCCTTTGGATTTGGTGGAATGATGTTGTATCTATGTTTCATGTGTGAATAGTATAGACTTTTTTGGGTCCAAGTGCTAAAATATTTTCGCTTTCCATTCAATGTACTCGCGAATCGTTGACTAAACTTCAATCATATGTAATTGTTTGATATGTAGGCGACATTCCAACGTACTGCCCTTAATTAACGTTGAGTCATCGCGTTGCGCATGAAGGGCGCACTCAAAGTTAATTTCTGTACCAAATTCACTATGTTTATGCTCGTTCCCCCAATCTCGGTTAGACTGAGTTGACAGGAGTCGGGGTATCGCTCTTTATACTCTCCCATCCAAGTTTGGAATAGAGTTAGTGGGCATTGAATTATTATCCTTTATACTCTCCTGACGTTGTTCAGATTATAGTTAATGTACTTGGTGGATGTAAATCATGGAGTTTCTATCGCACCCATCTATGGTTTTCACTCCAATTCAAGCCTCGAGAATAGGAGGCATCGAGGCATGTGAATGGATCACTCGTGCCTCCAATCTGCTATAGTCCATGCTCCGAGGAGTAGATTTAGAGCGATCGACAATTATGTCTACCTTAGTTCATTTCGTACTCCAAGCTTTGAGGAGTAAAGGAATTATGACTAATGGTCACCTCTTATCTATCACATAATGTTTCTCTAACCAAGCTCTGAGGATTGTAGTTAGTTGTTAGGTAGGGTAATCGTGCCTGCCTGAAAGTGCGTAGATATCGACCAATTGTGTATCGACTTGTCAGTCTACAATTTGGTTAATTCAAATTCATAGGACCAAGAGTTTCATTAATAGAAGGTGGAGTAAGTTCAATGTATCTTATCCATTCACAATACTTACAATTTACATAGCTTGCCAATAAAATAAACGAACTTAGGTAAAATAACCCTGAGGTGCTCGTTGTTCCATGATCTTGGTAGCTCTTCGCTATCAACGATCATTAGCTTAAAGGTTCCATTTACAAGCCTCTATTAAAAGATGTAGATCCTTCCTACTTCTGGATTAAGTGCATGCGACTAGGGAAGACACACTTCAAGATGAGGTTGCTAATGTCGAAGGTTCTAGGCCTAACCTAAGTGTTATGGTATTTGGTGGCTCGATGCCTGTATGCTACTGCTTGAAGGTTTTCTTCCTCATGCTTCTCATCAATTGTGCACATGGACTCCAAAGAGGAGTTTCTTGTTGGATAGCCTCTGACGACCGCCCGCAACCCATGCACTAAACAAGAGGAATGATGCGCAGAAAGACGTGCCAAGCAGCTATGGACAATCATCAAGGTATGATAACAAAATCGGAACCTGTCGTAAATCTCACAGCGCAAGGATAAAATATAATAGAACATATACAAAAGGTCATATATAGTGAAGTATATATGAGCAGAAAACATCTAACTTCCAAACAACCAGAAAGTATATCCATACACTAGGATTCAACACAAGTCCATACAATTTTGCCTCACTACAACACTCAAAGTAGAACAAACAAATAGTGGCTAAATAGTAATGAAACTGGTAAGTAAGCCTCGAGCTCGCCATCGATCAGCATCGTCGTCTCACCAAACAATCATATGTCACCTAACTTAGTCTGCCCATCCACAACCGGATGAACAACCCAAGGTAATAAGAGGAAATATAAAACCTTGAGTCAGACAACAGTTTTAGTGAGCGATAAAACAACTATCTAACATCATCAATAAAGTACATGAGAATGGGTAATTAAACAAAATAATCTACCCACAATACCAGAGAAGAACTCAATGTCATCTTTCCCACATAAGACAGCGACAACCTTTACAATCCATTCAACAAAAGGAATAACAATCCATTCATGGCAATATAATAGTCAATGATAACACTTATAACATCCAAATTATATATCCCCCGTAAACCATCCTAATCAAATTCAACATTTCCCAAGCACAAGCCACAGAGGCCTAAACCAATATCACACAAACACCCAAGAAAAATCTCCTTCGATGTTGGACAATCTACGTGAGACAGTACAAACAAGGCAACCAATTATCCATGATAGACTCTGGCCATCACCGCCAATCCTGCTTTGAAACCATCATTAATCGTATGATGGCCAACCTTGCCATATGTCAAGGGCTAATGGTAACCCCAGTTCTAGCATAAACCCCATACGCCTTTCAACGATACGTATGTTTGTCCGGCCTTGACAACTAGGTCTTTCAACGATACCTAGGGTACTCGACCGGCAACCTTCCAGTCTTTTGGGTGCCCCCATTGTACCCCTGCTTTGATCCTGCTAGAACCTAAGACAACGATAATCTCTCGGCCTTTGTATTTCTAGTCATCCAACCTGACAACTTTTCATGTCTCAAGCAAACTTCTCAAGCAACAATTATCCACTAACTCACGACCTTTGAGTTGTCACTTCATTCATTGTTCTACAACGATCAACGAACACATTCAACACTTTTGTTCGACAAACGGCGTTTCTATGGAATTAGAAAACCATTGACAAAATATCATAATAATAATCGCAAGCGCACGGCGTACAATCGTAGTACGTGGCGAATACGAGTCGATCCGCAGGGAAATAATTTATTCTAATCTTACTCAAACAAATTAAACCGAAAGCGAGTGAACTTGTTAGCTATCAACTAAAAGAAAACTAACAATGTTAAAATGAATACAAATATGAGACTATGAGACAATTTAGGAGAAGATTCACTATCAACATCAATCTGATTAACATAAAAAATGGTTTTAACTCTCTTTGATAACTAGCACATTAAGTGTGATATTCATACAAGCATGATTTATATGCTAGAAAATTCAAGCTACATAAATCATCAATTTTCATTACAAACTTAAAGCCCTAATTATCACATAGAAAATAATAGTTCTAATAAAAATGAAATATTATAAGTATGTTATATATGTTAATATTCACTAACTACATAGAACATCAAGGATGGTTTCACTTTTAATGTCACTACTTTTTCTAAAATGAATTAGATTGTGATAAAGTATGATTCTATTAATGATATGAGTATAACACATTTGGGAATAATCAACCAACATGTGCTATCAGTTTTCACCATATAAAATCTTTACTTTATCTATATCCAATTTTAGATTAAGCTCAAATAAGAGAGTTAGAAATGTGAAATTCTTATGTTAATTATTCATGAATCATGAGAGCTTCACTACCCCTAAATTGAAGGGGTTTAGCTACTCATAATGGATTCAATGATAACATAAAGATATTTCATTATAAAAGAGAACAAAATTAAGAGCAAATAAAGATAAAAATCTATTGTATTTGTAGCAGAGAAAATAATATGTAAGTGAAAAACAACAAATTAATATTGCATTAAAGAGACAGATTACAAAAAAGAAATGGCTAAGAAGCCATGGCAGAAAAATAGAGGTTTTGTTTTCAACCTCTCTCTAAACTAAAAATCCAAGATGATCTTTACATTATCATACATGGGTTATGTTAGATCAAAACTTGGACCTAACACCCAAATCATTCTGATTCTTATAGAGTTTAAACTGGAGAATGAAGAAAAAGAAGAAAACACACAGAATTTATAGTGGTTCGGCGTTAACGAGCCTACGTCCACTTTATATGTTATCGACTATACTTTGAATGCTAATACAATCAATGATTTCTCTCTAGCTCACTTTTACAACTGTGATTTCTCTCAGTAATCTAGTAATAAAACTGATAAGAAATGGTGATATGACAATAATGGCGGAATCAGTACTCAATATTGTTCAAAAGATCCTGAAAAATGCCAAGCTCTGGGCTATTTATAGCTGATTTTGTCAGGCGGATCGCGGTCACACGTGGCACGAATCCCGAGAATATCGGATCGTATCGCAGCCGATGAAGAATTAGTCAAATTAGCCGTTGTGGACAGGTGTCGCGATCCCCTTGAATATCGGATCGAGCAAAGGGGGAGAATCAGTCAAAATGACAGTTGGGGGCACGTGTCGCTGGATCTGTGCATCTCGGATCGCCAAGACTAGCTCGTGCTTGAACGGGTTAGAGGCTTCGCCGTGCATCAGGGGATCGGATCGGTCTGTACTGGGCAGTAGTGTATGTATGGATCGAGTCGCATAGAGGTGGTCGTATCACTGATGCAATGGGGGCGATCCGATGAGGTGCGATCCGATGAGGGGCGATCCTCGGGTGCGATCCGTTCCTTCATGTACTTAGGGAACGTAGTTTCATACTTTCTTCTTGTGAGTGAACCTGGGTGGCTTGGTCAAAAAGCTAGTCAACATTTTGCCCCCTCGAAGTATGTTTTATCGATGATGGAACATGCTTCGAAACTATAAAAACATCTTTTCATAAAGAGATGCAAATCAGTGGACAATTCTTTTTCTGGGATCTTTCAGAGTCTTCATCATCAAATCTGTCAGGTGCATCTTTGAATTTTCATTTCTGTCGGTCATTTATCGATTCGGATCGCATGCGCGAGTCGCGGTCCGTTAGCCTCGTCCTTTGGTGAGCACTTGGCCCTCTTCATGGAACGGAATGAGGTGGGCTTCTCTTCGAGACGTGGTGGGCTTTTGGTTCGCGGCCCGTCTATTTTCGCAGATCGAATAAGACAGAAAAGGGGAGACAAACGGTCGCCCTTTTGTCTATATAAATCGACCCTCACCTTCATTCTCCTCTTCTTCTTTCTTTGTTCACAGCCGCCGCCATTTTTTCTGAGAAAAAAAACCCTTACTTTGATTTTCGAATTCCCAACCAATCTCAAACTTTAAGAAGGTAATTAAACTGCTTTTCTTTAATTACTAGCTTGTTCGCACTGATTTAGAGAGGGGAGACAGCGGAAATTCGTAGGATTCGACGATAGTGAACGCGAGCGTGCCTGGTTCAAAGAGGAGAGTTGAGGAAGAAGAAGGAAGGGATGACCAGGTCGGTTCGTGGGCGAGGTCCGAGTTCGGAGTGGTGGTGAGGCGAGGGGAGAGGGTACGGAACTGGAAAGTTGATTTGTCTAGCGGATCGGATCGCGGAAATGACAAAGCTACGATTCGTGGGGAGCTAGACGTGAGTGTCAGATCGCGGAGACACCAGAGCTTCGGGTCGTGGAGGATGGGGGGCGATGCGGATCGCCAAAAAAAACATCGCGATCCGTTCTGGATGAACTGATGCGTCTCACGATTCAAGGCCTTTCCATGATCTAATACCCTTCCGCGTATCGAGTCCTTCACCACGATCCGTCCTCATGCCGCGATCCGAACCTGTCCTGCGATCCGACTAACGAACGATCGGACGCGCACGCTAACTAAATAATACGATGCAACTCTAACGAATCGATGAACAGTTAGGTTAGAGCCCTTGAGATGAACACTCCGGATCGAACAAATGCATAATCTATCGATCGAACAATGACCAATGTCTGGATGATTTTATTGACCCTTGTACTTTTATTTAATGCATGCACATGCACACACACCGGCACTTGCACACACAGGGGGGACGGGTAGTTTTAATCTCATTTCTTATATTTTCTCGCCTAAACAATAATGTCGGATAATCATTCCTCTTCAAGATTCGTCACAGAAACGGAGTCCGAGGCTCCTGAGCAACACAACCCCGAGGTCCCTCCAATTAGCCCAGGGGGTGAAGATTCCGGATCCGAATACGAGGCAATGGAATCGGATCCGTCAGAAAGTACTTCACTTAGTGAAGAGTCTGAAGCAGACAGGCGAGCTCCCGATGAGATTCCTGGCGCGCTCGGGATAGAGAAATTTTCTGACTCTTTAGCATCTAAACTCGATGATATAAATCTTAAAAGAATCTGCCTAAGACATGGGATCCCTTGGGATGATGTGAGGACACCCGTTAGCGAAGATAGACCCCACTTAGCTCCGGAAGGGCATATGGCAGGCAGTCGAACCATGTGCTTGGTAGGAGCTATTCCTCCGTTTCCTCCAATCGTCATCGAGACCTTAAAACGACTGGGTATCGCTCCGATGCAGCTTCATCCTAACGCCTACGCGTCTCTATACACCCTATATATTGCATACGCGGAGATCCTGCATACCGAACTCACATTTAGAGATTTGACATTCTTTTATCTTTTCAAGCATCGCTCCTCGGCAACCCCAAATTTCTCTTTCTTTGAATTGGTGGCGAATAGGAAGGTTCTGTATGTCGGATACAGCAATATAGGGGATCCCAAGTCTGATTGGTTCTATATAAAGAAACAGGCCGGGTGCTCAAGAAGATGGCTTAAATCAAGTAAACTTTAATCTTTTGACTGAATATCTTGCTCAAGAAGCCGAAGCATTAACATCCTCCCCCCTTTTTTTGTTTTAAACTGATCACGTCTTCCCCAAGACGGAAGGCCCGTTATACAATAATCGATTGTCTATTCTTCTACAAAGCAGATCCGATTTTCTAAGGATCAAGAAGTGCATCACTGACGAGAATCTTCACAAGCATCGCCTTCTGGATATAAGATTTGGACTTGGCGCTGGCGGCAAACCCTACAGATACGTGCCCCCAACGGAGGGAGAGGGAACATCTCGGGCAGCAGAAACAACTAAATTACGTAAGAGTCCTTCCCCAATAATCATCCATGACGATGAGGACCTGAACATATATAGAGGAGATGAGGCCCGTGGTGACAAGTCCAAGTAAATCCCAGTCTCTCCGCGGGGTTTCCCCTCCAGGGCTTCTCTTCCGATCGAACCTGCTGCTCCCGATGATTTGATAGAAGAACAGCTATTCAAAGAGCTGAGCAAAATTCCTCTGCCCGACGATGTATACACAGAGGGGGACTTTGAAGGGGAGTCATTTTCCCCTGCTTCTGAGGAGACCACCGCTCCAATTAGAGAATAAGAAACTACTCAGATGAGCCTGACTTTAGGCCCGGGTCTGTTAGGGGGAATTATATGGGATGCACAAATCACACACACTGCCTGATCCCGCACTTTTATATCCACAGTATTCAAAGTTTTAATATGCTCTTTTCTCCTTTGCATCAAAGATGTCTCGCAGGCGATCTTATTCTTATCGCTCTCTTCGTGAAGGCACACCCAGTCTTCATCCGAGCACCGAGCGCTCTCGCGGTCCTTCTCACAAGCCTTCTTCTTCGCAACCCCGGTCCCCATCAAATCGACTTCTGGCAAGCTTCCCAGTTATCCGGTAGCTCCTGCAGGGGGAAAACAACTTCCTAAAGAGTTAACTCCTCCGAAAAGTGCACCCTCTCACAGCAGGTTGTCAAAAAGACACTACGAGCCTAAGGATAAAAGCAAGGATCCAATCAAAGATTCTGAGAAGGAGAGAAGTGACATTGTCCCTTCCAGCCAGGCAGAGTTGGCTGCCCCCGGGTCACGAGATTACATCCATGGTCCCGAGATTCAAGGTAGGCTGGAAAAGTTGCGGGAAAAATTCCCCAACATCTTCTTCGAAAGGATGACGTTTGTTCCAGCCTTGGAACCAGTCCCTAGGAACTGGGATAATGAAGTCGTCGGGCACATTCGCCATGTAGCCAGGCAGTATGAAATGATGAAGAGACATGCGGTTAATCTTTCAGAAGTCATTCGAACGCTTAAAATGGAAGCACATAGATCGAAAGTGAAAATTGATAACAACGAACGGGCCGGGACAAAGATGGAGAAGGACTTAGAAGATGCTCAATCCCAACTTGCCTTAGCGCGGAGAGATGCTGAAAATTATAAGATCGAATTGGAGAATGCTAAGAAGCGCTTTCATTCGGAACTTGACTCAAATAGCCAAGATAAGATGGCCTTAAAGAAGGAGGTAGAAGATCTTAAAATGGCCAACATTGAGTTGAAGACAACACAAGGCCATTTTGAAGCTGAGAGAGCTGCCTGGGAGGCAGAAAAAGCAAGTTTGAGAGAAAGTTTAGCTTTGGCTGAAGCGGAAAAGGTGATTTTGAATGATCAAGTCGTGGATGCGGAGAGACGGGCGGCTCTCGCCGAAAAGAATGTTGAAAGTGCCATTGAAATGGCTACTGCTTCTAACAACAAGCTCATCGAGAGAGAAAAGGATATCGAAGGGTTTGAAGAGATGATTTTTGACTTCCTGGGCCAAGTCCTCAAAACCCGCAACATCTCGTGGATCCCGGACTACCACGTTACTTTAGCCAATTTATGGGATGCCATCGTTGAGGGTGAGAAACAGAGATTGGGATTCGAAGAAATTGACGAAGATGAGCTGATGAACACCATCCTCAGGGATAACGAGCCCGAAGATCTGGCAGAAGGTCGTCGTCTAATTCAGGCGGAAATGGAAAAGGAGAGGGCCCTGGCTAAGGGCAAAAGTAAGGCTGACGAAGGTTCGAGCTCAGCTGTGGAGCCCAAGACCTCCGGAGTTGAGGAATACCATCCTGATGATCCATTAATCCCTTTGGGCCTAACTCCTGTGGTTGTTGGAGCTCCTGCAGCTAGCCTAGATGGAGGATCTGCGGAAGGTATCTCCCTTTTTTCCCCACAATTTGCCAAAGCAATTGTGAATTGTCGTCGTCTGGTAGAGCAACCAATTGAATTAGTAACATGTGTCCCTCATAATACAGGTGGTGAGCCCGTTGACAAGGATGTTGAGCAAAGGAAAGAGGCAGAGAAGGTTGTCGTCTCGCCAGGTGCCGGTTTTGATATACCGAAGCAGGCTGAGGGTGCAACAGCAGAGAAAGGCGTCCTGGCACCCAGTGCTGATATTCCCAAGAATGATGAAACCATCGAGGCCTTGAAAGATATGGATGGGAACCAAGTAGAGGACGAGGAGGATATTATTAGCGCCAAAGAAACCGAAGATGATGACGACGAAACTTTGGCCAACATAAAAGCTAGGCAGGAAAAGGAGATGGCTTTGAAGAAGGTGGGACAAGAGCCTTTGAACATAGTCCCTATCGCGGAATTCGATCCCAAAACTGGGATGATTTTGAAAATCCATCCCAAATCCATCAGCAGACAGCTACATTTTGCGAATCCTGATGATTTCCCAGCTTCCCTTACTGATAAAAGGAAGAGAAAGGAGGCGAAAGAGGAATCTTCTGAAGAGTCGGATGTTCCTCTCATAGACAAAAGGAAGAGAAAGAAAGGAGATCAGTCCGACGCTGACAAGGCGAAGCTGGAGAAACAGAAGCAGGAGAAGAGGTCAAAGCGTAAATAGGATATTGTCGCTTGTTTATATTTTGTCTTTAGGTTTCCCACTAGCCAGGAAATGTAATTATGAGACCGGCCCACATTTTGCTTTCTAGGTTGTTTTTCACTTTGTAGACTTGCAGTATATAAATGAAAGTTTATCTCTTTTTGCCTCATTGTGTACCTGTATTCAATAAACTTTTCATGCTTAGTAATAGATCATCTAATTATAACTACAAATCAGTCAAGCAACAGAAAGAAAAATTTAAAAATTTCAGTGCTGCATCGAAGTTCATGTGTTTATGTATATATGTATAGGTGCCCCCAATCAATCGTTAACCTAGCGCCTGACTAGGGCTTATTAAGGATCGATTAGCATTGTCGGCACGTTGCCCCCTATTTCTGAATATGGGGGACGTAGAAAATTTCATAAGATAACTGTTCTTGTGGTACTGAATTTCCGACATCTTTCGGTGCTTAATCATAGGCCCTTTTATACTCTCCTGGCAGCTGCCGAGGTTAGAATTCGAATTCAGTAGTTCAGTCGCTCCCCGTCCCTTCAGCGGGGAAGGAGCTCTTTCTCAGCGCTCAACCGAAGACGCTTTCATACTCTCTCTCTTTGCTCTGGAGAGTTAGAGTTCGATCTCAGCAGTTCAATCGTTCCCCGATCCTTCAGCGGGGCAAGAGCTCTTTCTCAGCGCTCAGTCGGAGACGGTTTTATACTCTCTCTGCTCTGGAGAGTTAGAGTTCGAGCTCAGCAGTTCAATCGCTCCCCGATCCTTCAGCGGGGCAAGAGCTCTTTCTCAGCGCTCAGTCGGAGACGCTTTTATACTCTCTCTGCTCTGGAGAGTTAGAGTTCGAGCTCAGCAATTCAATCGCTCCCCGATCCTTCAGCGGGGCAAGAGCTCTTTCTCAGCGCTCAGTCGGAGACGCTTTTATACTCTCCTGGCGGTCGCCGAGGTTAGAGTTCCGTCATGGTGGTTCCGATCATGGTACACTGCCATGACCTACGGACATCGCTTTCATGTCCGTTATGCTCTCTCTCGGCTCTGGAGAGTTAGAGCGCTAACAATGATACGATTTACTTTATCGCATCCTCAGAATTTTGACTGGTGATTACATACCATTCTGATGGAATGTACCTATAATTATATGCTTCTGGGATCGTTGCATGATTCACAGCAATTTCCATAAAAATAGAAAGACGGGTAAATAATAGCGCAATAAAGGTAAATGACACACAATATTTTTATAGTGGTTCGGTCGAATCATGACCTACGTCCACTTTATAATTTTTTGCTTTAAGAAATCAGACTATTCTTGGCAAGTCGTGCCTTATACATGGTTCTCAACAAAGCAAAAGAACAGATTTGAAATGTTTACGTTAGGTACGGCCGTAAATGTTGGGCATTCCACACTCTGGGGATTTCCTTTCCATCTACGGTTGCCAGCTTGAAGGTTCCATTATCAAGCTTGCTCAGAATGGAGTACGGTCCTTCCCACTTCGCACCCATATGAGTTGGGGGTGGAAAGACACGCTTCAGAACCAAGTCACCGGGTTCCAAGGTTCGGGCTCGAACCTTTTTCTTGTAGTATCGAGCGACCTGTTGTTTGCACCTCAAGGCACGCAGGTCTGCTTATCCCTCTTTTCTTCGATCATATCCAGGGATTCAAGGAGCAATTCGTTATTAGTCATCGGATCGTAATAAGTCACTCGGTGAGAAGGTACTTTTATCTCAACCGGGATGACTGCTTCTGCTCCAAAAGCAAGGGAGAAGGGGGTATGCCCTGTTGCCGATTTATACGTTGTCATGTAGGCCCATAGTGCTAAGGGTAATTCATCAGCCCACATGGCTCTGGCTCGTTTCAGCCTTCTTTTCAGAATGGACTTAATCACCTTATTCGCCGCTTCAACTTGTCCGTTCGATTGCGGGTGCGCCACAGAGGTGTATCGTTTCTCAATGTGGTATTTCTGGCAGAAGTTTCTGAATTCAGTGCTATCGAACTGAGTTCATTATCAGTTATAACAATCTTTGGAATCCCAAATCGGCAGATGATGTTTCTAACGACAAAATTGATCACTCGTTTAGTTGTGATTGTAGTCAGTGGTTCAGCCTTGACCCACTTAGTGAAATAATCTACGGCTACAATAGCAAACTTCGCTCCGCCCCTAGCTATGGGGAGACTTCCGATGATATCAATTCCCCACATAGCAAAAGGCCATGGGCTCGCCATTGTTTTTAACTGATTAGGAGGCGCTCTAGGTATCTTTGAAAATCTCTGGCACGCATCACACCGTCGTGCGTATTTCGCCGCATCCCTGTTTATGGTAGGCCAGAAATAACCATGCCGCAACACCTTTTTCGCCAATGTTTGCCCTCCAGTGTGATCGCCGCATTCACCTTCGTGTACCTCCTGCAGCACACGTTTGATGTCGTCATGAGCTATACACCGAAGAAGGGGCATCGAAAATCCTTGTCTGTAAAGAACTCCGCCTTGTAGAACATATTGGGCAGCTTTACGAATTACTTTATGCCTCTCGCTTTTCTTGGTCGGAAGCGTTCCATTCATCAAGAAATTCTTTAGAGGGGTCATCCACGACTCCCTTTCCGGTTCCGCCTCTAGTACTGGATCAATTTCCATCAGATCTATACTAGGAGACCGAAGTACTTCAACGGGGGTTAGCCCGGCCTCTTCAGGATCGTCGGAACTAGCCATCTTTGCCAACTTATCCGCCTGCTGATTCTCTGATCGCGGAATGTGAGATATACTGTAGTGATCAAAGCCGTTCAGCAACTCCTTCACTTTCTTCAAGTATAAAATCAATCTTGCACTTTTGGCTTGGAATTTTCTAGTAACCTGGTTCACAACTAACTTGGAGTCACAAAAGATGTCCAGCTTTGTGACTTCTAACTCCTTTGCGATCCTTATTCCAGCTATCAGGGCTTCATATTCGGAGTTGTTATTAGTGGCGTGAAACTCCATCCGGATAGCATAGGGTATCGATCGTCTCCCGGGAGTTTCAAGCACTATTCCAGCGCCGGATCTCTTGTCATTCCTAGCGCCATCAGTATACAATCTCCAGGCACTGTGGTCGAGAAGTAATTTTGAGGGTCAACTTCTTTGTTTGCTATATCCTCCTCCGGGACGGTAAACTCTGCTATGAAGTCGGCTATCACTTTCCCCCGAATTGACCGTCGGGGCTGAAATTTCAGATCGAATTGACTTAACTCAATGTTCCATTTGAGTAATCTTCCAGACGCCTCTGGTCTCTGTAGAACTTGCTTGAGTGGATGATCAGTGTATACGGTAATGGGATGCACCTGAAAATAATGTCGAAGCTTTCTAGAGGCAATCAGTAAACTATACACCAACTTTTCTATCCTTGGATAATTACGTTCTGCTGCCGTCAATTTTTTGCTCACGTAATACACAGGTCTTTGGACCTTATCTTCTTCTCTTACCAACGCTGAGTTGATCGCGTGGGATGTCACTGCCAAGTACACGAATAAGTCCTCGTGATCCATCAGCTTAGATAATATCGGAGGTTTTTCCAGGTGTCTCAGCAAGTTCTGAAATGCTTCTACGCAGTCGGGCGTCCATTTGAAGTGGCGTTTTCCTCGCTTTATCAATTCGAAGAATGGGATGCATTTGTCCGTAGCCCTAGAGATAAATCTGCTTAGTGCGGCTACTTTTCCTGCAAGGCTTTGCACATCTTTAATTTGCCTAGGTTCCTAAATGTCCCTGATTGCTGCGATCTGGTCTGGATTAATCTCAATCCCACGAGAATTGACAATGAATCCTAAGAATTTTCCGGAGGCGACCCCGAATGAACATTTTGTTGGGTTGAGTTTCATCCCGTATTTTCGAAGAATGCCAAATATCTCTGCCAAGTCCGTAGTGTGATTGGAGGATTGTTTGAACTTAACCAACATGTCGTCAATGTATACTTCCATTGTTTTCCCAATTTGGTTATAGAACATTCTGTTCACTAACCGTTGATATGTAGCGCCTGCGTTCTTCAAGCCAAAGGGCATCACTACATAGCAATATAATCCCAGATCCGTAATAAAACTAGTGTGTTCTTGGTCTGGAACGTGCATTGGAATCTGGTTATATCCTGAATAAGCATCCATAAATGAGAGAAGTTCATGGCCCGCCGTCGAGTCCACCAACTGGTCGATCCGGGGTAACGGAAAACTGTCTTTTGGGCAGGCTTTGTTCAAATCCGAGAAATCGATACACGTTCGCCACTTCCCGTTGGCCTTCTTTACCAGGACTGGATTTGAAATCCAGTCTGGGTAGATCGAGTCTCGGATAAATCCATTACTTTTTAGCTTTCCAACTTCTTCTTTCAAGGCAGCGGACCTCTCTGGGCCCAGCGTTCACCTTTTTTATTTTACCGGAGGAAGTTTAGGGTTAATGCTTAATGAATGGCTCATGATTGATGGAGATATCCCGCACATGTCTGCGTGGGTCCAAGCAAATACATCCAAGTTATTTTTTAAGAAATTCACCAGTTCTTTAGCTAGTTTCGGATTTAACTGGGATCCAATCTTAAGGACCTTCTCTGGGTCACTATCATCGATCGGTACATCCACAGTTGTCTCGTTGGGAGTCGCCATTCTGCCCCCAGGTTCTTTGTCCTCTCTGGGATCTATATCCTCGGGCAACTCTCTGGGCGACTCTCCTACGGTTATCCTCTTTAGTTGCTATAAGGTCTCCGCCCTTGTGGGGGGAGAAGCGCCTTTGGTTTCTATGTCCCTTCCATTGCGGAGTAACTTTAGCTCTGCAACATAACATGCTCGTGCGGCAACCTGATCTCCTCTGACAATACCAACACCAGCTTCTGTAGGAAACTTCAATAATAAGCACCAGGGGGCTATACAGGCTCTAAACTTTGCGAGGGCCGGTCGGCCCAGGAAGGCATTGTAGGGTGATTCAACATCCAGAACCACGAAGGGAAGGATTCTCACTCTCTGCCGTTCTCCTTCCCCAAGCGTAACTGGTAATTCTACATAACCCACTGGAGCGGTGGATGCTCCGTTAAATCCACGGATCCATCCCTGACATGGCTTCAAGTCTTTTATCTCGAGGTTCATCTGGTCAAATGTCCTTTTGAAAAGAATATTGACGGAACTCCCGTTATCCACCAAAACCTTATGAACAGTGGCTGGTCCAATAGGTACTGTGATCACAAATGGATCTTCAGTCGGAGCATGGACTCCAATGCTTTCTCGTTCGCGGAAAACGACATCGTCGGACATCATCTTTTGTTGCTTTATCGGGATATTGTCCTCGGGGTTGCTACACTCCCCTACCTCGAGGTGTTGCTTGGCTGCATTGACATACTGATCCAATGCCTTGGAACTGTGTCCGGCGAGATAAAGCCCTCTGATTACGGTATTGATAACGAGGTCTTTTCCCTTTTGCTGGGCAGTTGGCCTAACAGCAGGTTGATTCTGGTTCTGATTTGGGGCCTGTATGGCTTGCCCCCTGTCTCTGGGCGTTACTCTGTATTCATCTAATTTTCCTTCTCGAAGAAGCCTCTCGACTACATCTATTAGGTGACGGCATTCATTTGTCGAATGGCCATGAATTTGATGAAAGAGACAAAACTTCCTCGTTTTGCGTTCTTTCTCCGTCGACTCTCTGGGAGGTGGCCTCTTATTCTGGAGGACATTGTACTAGTCCATGAAGATATTTTCCAAAGTATCATTTATTGGCGTATAACTCTCAAAAGCCCTGGGACGAGTCCTTCTCTGGGAGTCGTTCCCTCGATTCCTCTTCCGGTTGTTGCCATTACTGTTATTATCATTGTTCCCTGACTGACGACCACCCTGATTCCGATTTCCGACATTAACTTCGACCTTCCCCGAGCTGTCTCCTGTCTGCTTAATGGAGACATTGCTCTGGATTTCCTCTTTATCGGCCGTTTTTGCCTTTCGGTTAGCATATACTTCTTCCCGGCGTAAATGTACGTTATCCTTTTCGTAGAATAATTCTCTAGTATGTGGTGGCTTGCCGTCCAGGTATCTCCCAAATTCAGTGTCTTTATCTACTCCATCAATTAGAGCTGCGACAACGGTTGGCTCATGAGGATCTTTAACTTCAGTAGCGGCCAGGTTGAAACGGTCTAGGTACACCCTCAAACTCTCGCCTGGTCGTTGCTTGACAAGGAACAAGTCAATCACACTCTTCGTCTTTTGTGCGTAGATGTGGAACTGTTCCACGAACCTTTCACTCAACTCCCTGAAGCGGGAAATTGATCTTGCTGGTAAGCGAGTAAACCATAACAATGCTACATCCTCCAAGAATATGGGAAATGCTTTGCACTTGACAGCGTCAGAAGCTGCGGCAGCGGTCATTGACCAAGAATATCTCATCAGATGCTGGACGGGATCAGATCTACCCGTGTAACGGTTCATCTGTGGCATGTTGAAACGCCTCGGGAAAGTCGCATCTAAAATATCATCAGTGAAAGGGGTATGACTGCGGTCAATTCCCCAATCTTCATTCCGTTGTCCACGGCTATCTGCCAGAATTTGATGGATCATAGCTGCAACATTTGCACTGGTCAGCGGAGTTTCGGGGTCAGTGCTTCTTGCTCGGTGGGTTCTCTAATCTCTCTTCCGGGAGCGGTCACGAAATCCGGGGCTCGGATCGGGCCTCGTTGCCCCCTGTTACCATGAGCATTTGCACGACGACGGGGTTGAGGCAGTCTGTCCTATACAGGGCTGTCCACACCTCGAGCTCTGGGAGTTGCGGCGTGATCGTTCACATTACGGTTTGAGGGCCCTGCACCCAGCGCCTCTTCTTCCCGTGATGGCAGGGTTCCAAATCGAAGCTGCTCTATGTTTTTGGGTCTCTCATATGGTCGCCGTGGAGGTCTCGGCGATTCCTCTGACGAAGAAGAGTATCCTGGGGTGAGCGGACGGACTGGTGGCGTCCTTTGCCTTGCGAGATCATTAAGCCTTCTATCCATAGCGGTCAAATTCTGTCGCAGAACGGAGCTTTCCTGCCTCTAAGCAGCCAGCTCATCAAACAGCCTTTCCCACATTTCAGAAAAGCGAGAGAGGTCCCCCTCAGTAACGGGAGCAGAAGGGTCATATTGATCATCATCATTTTCTCTTATGCGCAAAGAGCTTGAGCCAGGTCGAGCGGAGGGGCCAAGACGATTGGAGCGAGCCATAGGCTCCTTTCCAGGTCTAGTTGTAGTCTGATCATCAATTCGGATCGCTGTGGATCGAGGATGGTGGCTCGCAGCGCCCCCCTGGGATCGGTTCGTGGTCACGGTTCGCGGAGGATTCGAGGCGTTATCACGGGATCGAGTAACAACCCCTTCAGCAGTTTGGATCGTCTCGTCTTCATCGACTCGGTGCATGGCACCTTCATCGGATCGGTTCGCCCCCGGCGCTCCGCGATCCAAAGTTCCCTCATTGCCTAGCTCGTGCACACTTTCTTCAACTGCTTCGTTCGCGATTTCATTTGTTCATGAAGCTCGTACTTCCTTAGATCTCTTTCCAGCCATGATATCAGATGTCGCTGGAATCTTCAAAGAACTGAATAGTGAAGTTTCGGGACTGTTTTCTCAGTGAAAGCACCAAAATGTTAGATCAAAACTTGGACCTAACACCCAAATCATTCTGATTCTTATAGAGTTTAAACTGGAGAATGAAGAAAAAGCAGAAAACACACAGAATTTATAGTGGTTCGGCGTTAACGAGCCTACGTCCACTTTATATGTTATCGACTATACTTTGAATGCTAATACAATCAATGATTTCTCTCTAGCTCACTTTTACAACTGTGATTTCTCTCAGTAATCTAGTAATAAAACTGATAAGAAATGGTGATATGACAATAATGGCGGAATCAGTACTCAATATTGTTCAAAAGATCCTGAAAAACGCCAAGCTCTGGGCTATTTATAGCTGATTTTGTCAGGCGGATCGCGGTCACACGTGGCACGAATCCCGAGAATATCGGATCGTATCGCAGCCGATGAAGAATTAGTCAAATTAGCCGTTGTGGACAGGTGTCGCGATCCCCTTGAATATCGGATCGAGCAAAGGGGAGAATCAGTCAAAATGACAGTTGGGGGCACGTGTCGCTGGATCCGTGCATCTCGGATCACCGAAGACTAGCTCGTGCTTGAAAGGGTCAGAGGCTTCGTTGTGCATCAGGGGATCGGATCGGTCTGTACTGGGCAGTAGTGTATGTACGGATCGAGTAGCATAGAGGTGGTCGTATCGCTGATGCAATGGGGGCGATCCGATGAGGTGCGATCCGATGAGGGGCGATCCTCTGGTGCGATCCGTTCCTTCATGTACTTAGGGAACGTAGTTTCATACTTTCTTCTTGTGAGTGAACCTGGGTGGCTTGGTCAAAAAGCTAGCCAACAGGTTATTTATACATGAGGGAAAACCCTTAACTAACTTTTTGCATGCTACCCAGAATGCCCCCGCTTTAAGCTGCAATTTGTCTTTTAGCAATAGTGATTCATAAAGCCATAATTTTGTGTCTCCACTAAAGAAGGAAGGAGAGTGAATAAGGTCCTCATTCTCTATTTGAATTGATTTCCTCTCCAATGATTGATTTCCCTTTCATCATTTTTTTTCGGCAAGGCATTGAGTTCCTTGTTTTGAATTGATTCCCTCCCCATTGATTTCTTTCCCTTTTTTTTCTTTGTATGCATATATATATCTTTATGAAGTCCTTTTCTGCATGCATCCAATTTCTGTAAAAATATGAAAAATGTCCAAGTAAACATTCTCAAAATAATTTAAGCACAAAAATGATCATTTTCCCCTTATATGATGATAAATGCATGATGTTTTGAAATCAATTCAATTGTTATTTAAACATGATAAAATACCCATATATGACATTTATTAGTACTAAATGAGAATAAATATGTGAATATAAATGTGCATTTTTACGTGCACATCAACTTTGAATGTCCCCACTTCGAATATGTCCTTATGCGATCGACCAGACTTTGATCGACCGACCAGATCAGAAAAGGCACGACCGACCCGACCAGAAAAACTCGGCCGACCCAACCAGAAAAAGGCACAATCGACTTGAACCTTCTCTAGAGGCACAACTGACCGACCCAACATGACCGACCATATTTGACCGACCCGATCCAACTTGGCCTTAACCAGCTTCCGCTCGACCGACCCAAGCTCCATCTGATCGACCCGAGCCTGACCGACCAACCCATATCTATCGACCCAACTCTGACTTGTTCCCAAAGACAAGGTCTCTGACCAACCTACTTTCGATCGACTCACTTCCGACCGACCCAAAGAAGACCGACCCAAAAACCTGCAGGTCCAATTTCAAAAACTTTGCCAATCGACTACATTGACGAAATTTATCCATCCAATTCATCACATACAATCATGAACACATTATGAAATCACTAACATCATGAATACGACGACTTTCACCAAAATTATGCAATTTCTCCAAAATCATGATAAATGAACATAATTATGGATTTAACTTGCATAAACACATGAAAGCATAGAAATTACTAGTTTTAAGTTACTAAATTAGATCCTATGGCGATTCATATGAAAATGGACTTACCGTGATGTAGATCTAAGGAAAACGACTTGAATTTGATGAAAAACAAGATCAAACACTCATATACTTGGTTGAATCCGTGTGAGAGATAAATATCACTTATCAAATCTCCAATCTAGCTTAGAAACGATAAAATATGAACCCGACAGTGAAGAATTTGATCCAGACTCTTCAATTCGATGATCTCTCTCTTCGATCTGTGTAGATCTAGACTCAAATGATGTAGATCTTCGATTTTCTAAGCTTTAATGGTGGAAAGGTGAAGAAGATGGAGGAATAGAGGAACTCTAGCTCTTCCAAATGAGAGAATGGAGAAAGTAAACTCTTTCCCATGCCTCTTGCCCCCCTATTTATAGCCTTCCATCAGCCCACTACTGGGCCTCTCCAAATCAGCCCATTATGGCTCTCAAAACCTGGACAGCTAACTGCAAAACCTTAAAACATCGATTCCTCCCAAACCGATGAACCAAATCTTTAGTGTGACCACTCTACGGAAAGGGAAACATCATTTCCTTTCCAATGGCATAGGTTTCAACACCAGATTCGACCTAAGTCAAAGTTATACCCTATACAAGATTTGACAGTGGCAAAATGGTCACAAACAAAATTGGTAAAAATTATGGACATGTCTCACATCCCCATAAATACATATTAAAATATAAGAATATCTAACCCTCAGGAAATAAAATAAAAATATTTTGTGATCTTCTGATACGTAAAATGCGGGTTATTACATAGCCGGTCGTAGTATGTTGCTCGATGAGAAAGGACTCCCAGTTCAACTTAAACAACTACCTTTAATCTGTACGCTAATGCAAATCGATATGGACAGTTATCGATTTGTGAGTAGTACTATAGGCCTATAGTGCCAATGGTAGATTATCCACCCATTTTCCCATGGCTTTTTCGGAGCTTTCCTTCAAAACGGATTTAATGATCATATTAACAGCTTCGAATTATTCACTGAGCGACTGCAAAGTAATGTTTATCAATGCTACAGCATGCACAGAAATCTATAACTCGACGCTACTGAGTTGGGTGTCATTATCTGTTATAATTGTCCGGTGAAGGTCAAAGCAGTCGATGATGTTCCATATAATAAATTTGTTTACTTTCTTAGTTGATATGGTCGTCAATGGCTTAGCTTCTACGCACTTAGTGAAGTAATTAATATCTAAAATGCATCTTTGGCACCTCCTTTAGAAATTTGCAAGGAACCAATAATGTTAATACCCCAAATTGCGAACGACCAAGGACTAGCTATCTATGTTAGCTCTATTGAAGGGGGTTTTGGGACCTTGTCGAATATTTGGCATTTGTTGGATTGTCATGAATAATCGACCACATCCCAATTAACAGTAGGCTAAAATATCCATATTGTAGTATCTTTTTGGCCAATCCGGCACCAGTATGGTCGCCATGTTCTCCTTCGTTTATTTTACGCACCATATGCTTAGTGTCATCGTGGGCTACACATCAAAGTAATGGAACAAAGAATCCCTTCCTATACATTATGCCGGCCTTTTGAATGATGTAAAGCGTCATTTGTCGAGGAATGGATCACTTCTCACTCTTTCTCTTGGGAAGGGTTTCGTTCAGTAAGAAGTTTCTAATCAGGTTCATCCAGGACTCCTTCTTTTGCTTTATTTCCTACACCTGATCTGATCATATTCGAAGCATCGAGAATTCTACTACAACTAGACCTATTAGCTATGCGTCTAAATATATGATCAAATTCACCAAAGAATTATCCTTTTTATTTTACTCGTAGGGAATATAAAAAATAATGAAATATTCGAAATCGACCAACAATTTTCAAACTCGGTTGAGATAGGGTGCCAGTCTTGCTCTCTTCGTTGGGAATTATTATCTCACCTGGCATACCACTATCCGGGAGTTGTAAAAGATATGGATTGAATTGAATCCCAATTCTCTAGCTAGCCTGCGTCTGACAATCAAGGCCTCATACCTTGCCTCATTATTAGTTATTGGGAAGTTGAGTCATAAGGCACAAAAAAATGATCTCTATTCAATAATCACAATCATAACCTTAGCACCAAAAAGTTTATCATTGTGTGCCCCATCGATAAACATTTTACAATGGATGGGCGATGAACCTTCTTGTTGTTCAGGCTCCTCTAGTGTTATGAATCTGTAACGAAACTTGCCAAAGCTTGTCCATGGATGACCCTCTGAGGGATATAAGTTATATCATACTGACTCATTTGATGTTCCACTTCAATAACCTCCTAAAACCTTCGGGTCACTGTAAGACTTGTTGTAGTTTTTAGTCAGATTAAAATTTAATTGGATGAACTTAAAATAACAGAAGAATTTCCTAGAAGTGATAACAAAGCAGTAGGTCACTTTTTCGATTTGTGAATAATTTTTCTTTGCTTTCATTAATCTTTTGTTTATATAATAAATATGCCTTTGGACATGCTGATAGTCACGCATGAACGAAGAACTAATGGCGTGTAATGAAACATCCAAGTAAACAAATAAGTCCTCATAATTAATTGGATTCGATAGAATTTGGGCCCTTTCCTAGTGGTCCACCAGATTCTAGAATGCGTTTATGAAATCTAGTGTCCAAAAAAAATACGTTTCCTTTTTTAATCAAATCAAAGAAAGGAATGCTTGTATCAATGGCTTTGGATATGAAATAACTCAAAGTATATACTTTTCCGTTTGAGCTTTGAATATTTTTTATTTCCATGGGTACCCGAATGTTCTTGATAGTGACGATCTTTTTGAGGTTGACCATAATCCTATGAAAATGAACTATGAAGCCCAAGAATTTTCTGGATACAACACAAAGGTTACACTTTAAAGGGTTAAGCTTTTTCCCATATTTGTGAAGAATCCCAAAAATTTCCTCCAAGTTGGTAATGTAATCATCTGATAATCGTGATTTCATGATCATATCGCCTATGCAATCTTCCATTGATTTTATATCTGATCCTTAAACAAAAGATTGATCAGCCTTTGGTATGTAGCTCTGACAATATCTAAAAGGAATCACTATATAACAATACATCCCTAAATAAGTTATAAAACTTATATGCTTCCGATTAAGAACATGCATTTTAATTTGATTATAGCTAGAGTAGGCGTCCATGAAGGAGGAAAGTTCGTGGCTAGTGGTTGAACCCATAAGATGGTCAATTCTAGAAAGTAAAAAACTATCTTACAAGAAAGCCATAGTTAAGTTTGAATAATCTATACAGGTACGCCATTTCCCATTGGATTTCTCTACCAATATGGGTTAAAAACAAAATTTTGGTATCAAAACTATCGTATGAAACCATTGCTTCACAGGTTTTCCATTTTTTCCTTTGGTGCAGTTGATTTCTACGGACCTAGCATGCACCTTTTCTGCTTCGCTGGTTTGAACTTCAGGTTGGTATTTATTGTATGGATCACCATCTCTGGTGAGATTCCACACTACTTGAGTGTGTCTAAGCGAACATATCAAGATTTGCCTTGAGAAAATTTGCCAGCTCCTACCTGCATCTAGGACCAAGATGGGATCCAATTTTCAGGACCTTCGAAGGGCCATAATCAATTGGGATCTCAATTGTGGCTTTCGCTACAATGGCCCTGTCATATACTGGGACTTTATCATTTTTAGGATCCACTTCTGCAAAAAATTATTGTGCTTCTGGCCAGACCAGGATTTCTTCTTTGGTTGCTATGCATTTTTATCCTTGATGGAGAGAGAAGTCTTCACATCTTTACTTTTTTCTATGTTATTCATGATTCTTCAATCTGCCATATAACAAGCTCCAGCAACCACTTAGTCACCTCTCACCATCCTGACACCACCATTTATATGGAAATCCATCAGTAGGCACCATAGGGCGATACAGGCCCGAAATTCAACTAGGACCGATCGACATAAGAAAGCATTGTGAAGCAAGCAAATATCCAATACAATAAATGAGTAAACTCACACTCATGTGATCCCCTTCTCCCAAATCCACTGGCAATTATACCATGCCTATTGCCTCATTAGTTGATCCATTGAAATTATGAATGTGAGTTGTGCATGATTTCAATTCCATCGCTTTCAATATCATTTAATTATAAGCTTTCTTGAAAAAAATATTTATGGAGTTCCATAATCAACAAAGACTCTCCGCAACCATGTCAGGCCAACCATAGTCGAAATATCTAGAAGAACAATCGATTGAGACTCCACTCCGTAAGCTTCATGATTTCAAAAGACGACATCATCAATCATCGTCTTTCTTTATTTAGCTAGTGTTAGTTCCTCTATGGTATTACATACCTCATATTCCACGCGTTTCACTGCATTTACATATTGTTCCAAAGTTCTCTAACTTTTCTAGCTAGACGTAATTAACTAACTATTGTATTACTGACAATTCCTTTATTCTTTTCTTTATTCTTTTGCTAAGGGGCAAATTTGGGTGCTACCTGACCCTTATTACTTCTACTAACGTCCTTCCCTTATCTCTACGAGCTACCTTATATAATTTCCCTTCACGAATCAATTTTTCAATAATATTTGAAGGTGATGACACCTGCTTGTCATTAATCATGAATTTCATGAAATAAACATAACTTCCCAAATCACTTTTCACTATTAGTTGATTCTTTAGCTGGGAACTTCTTGTATTGAACAATATTGTACATTTTTAGATATACGCTTTCCGGTGAGTCATTGAATAGGGTGAAATTATAGAAATTATAAGGCTTATTGCGCCTTTTTCGTTCCTTTTTTATTTTGAATTCTATCACTATTGTTGCCTCTACCTTGATTATCAGCTCATTAATTTTGATTTTGGACGTTCACGTCTAACTTTCTCGAATTATCTTCGAGTCGTTGCACTGCCACATTACTCTGGATCCCACCAAAGCTAGGTCTTCCTCTTTATTTCTTACGAACTCTTCTTGCTTCTTCTTTCAACAAAATTTAGTTAGCTTTTGCATAAAACTGATCCACGGTTGAAGGGGTTTTTCCAATCGACCGGATTTTAAAACAACACCTTTTATTAGCTCCATTAGGACGTTTTATCATATGGGGAACTGACTTCTATTACTACCAGATTTTATCTCTATAAATTGTCCTTTAGAAGGTTACCCGAAGCATGTTGCACACTAGATAGGGTCATTATGTGCTTTGGCTTCGTAGCATGGATGCAGAATTGGTTCACTTGACGCTTGTTGCATACTGGACATGGTCGTTATGTTTCATAACCGAACCAGTTCCAAGGCTTTAGGCTGATCCAAAATGTCAAGTGGGAAAGCCGATTTGGGTTCCAATACCGATTCAAGGCCATTTGACTTGGTCGATCTGGAGATTTCACTAGTGTACCGATGCGAATTGGTGCTACTCATGTACTTGAGTTTTTTGAACCTTGTTTCCTTACTCGAGTGGTTTTTGGATTGGTGAGTTCATGCTCGAGTCCTGGGTGATCCAGTTATAATGAATTTGAAGTATGATGGCCATGCAAAGAGGCCAATCAACATCTTGTCCCCGAAACATATTGTTAGGGATGCAGATTAAGGATCATAAGGCAAACTAAACACTATAGGGGATGAATAGTGTTTTATGGATTTTAATAGTTTCTTGAAATCTTTTTACATTTATCAGAATGTTATGCAAACCACAAATATCAACAATCACATAACCAATCATAGATGAAGATAATAAAAACAAAAATTAGTAAAAGGAAAGTGCACACCGAGACTTTATACTGGTCTGGAGTTACCCAACATTGAGTCACACACAATGCTGGGTTGATGTGGATTTCCTTTCAACTAATATCCAATTTTATAATCCTTGATTTCAGAGCAACAAGGGCACACCTAACTAGTTTCTAGAGTACTATGAGACTCAGTTGATTTCCGGTCCACAACCTACACCCAATTGATTTTCGGGACACAATCATCCGCAGGAGATTCATACAGGACACGACCACACCTTTATTAATATTAGTTTTGGAGGACAGATTCAATATAACTTGATATTGTGATCTTTGATTACAAAAGTCCTATAAATCTTGAGCAGCACTTGAATTTCAGGAGGAGTTCGATAGAGAATTGAAATAGAAAGAGATTGATATAATTCTCTTTGAAAATCGACATAGTATCAGTGTGGAATTTAAGAAATTAAGAAGAATAATGGAGATAAGAGAAAGGAAGAAGAAGATAATGAAATGTTAGTTAAAAAAATCAAATTTACAATCCTTTCAGAATAGTTTTGATTGCAAAAGACACACTTTTCAAAATTTAAATCAAAAAACAAACGATACATGTGTCGACCTACCATTTTTTATATATCTACATCCCTTAAAGATTTTCCAAGAATAAAAAACTTGAATTAAAGAAAATAATGGTTAAATAAATTATGGTAATTCTTGAGTTAAAACAAACTATATTCCTTTATATTAAAATAAGGTTTCTCATGTAAAAATATACATTAAAACATATATTTAAGATGATTTAAAAATGATTAAAAACTAAATCTAAAATGATATAAAAGTATATGTATAAAACTGTGAATATAATAAATATTTTAAAATTTAATAAATATAAGTAAGGAAATTGAAAATATAAGTCATTATGATAAAATTAGTATTAAATCCACAAATAAGAAACATTTAAACTAGGAGTTAAAATATATTAGGAAATAAAGTATAATTTCAAAACAGGAGTTAAAATAAATTTTCAGAAATTAAAATGGGTTTAAGAAAAAAGAGATACAGATTATTTTAGTAATTTTGAAATCATTTGAAAACATATTTAAAAACGAGAAAGTAATTTTTAAATCATTTTGAGAATTGTGAGGAAATGTTTGAAATAAGAATTCAGTGCTAACTAGAGTTTTAAGAAAAATATCTAGACTCAATTACTTTTTATTTCATGAATTCTTGTTACTCATAAGTCTTGTATCTTGAAATCTTCTCCATTGAAATCTTGATTCTCTAAACTGTATAGTCTTCAATAATCAATAATTTCGTGTGTGTATATATATATATTCTGGAGAACAACATTAGTATAAAAAGAGTTTGAGTAGGTTCGGATCGAAAAATCATAACTCTTGTTCAAAGTTAGCATAGTGCTACAAGTTGGTTAAGGTCTGTAACTGATTACTAGATGAGTAGCACTAAGTTAGAAGAATTGAGACTTAGGTCCAAGAACTGCAACTGCTTGGTTTAAAGTCCAAATGTGGTAATCTCAGCTTTGTTTCATATCGTTTTCACAAGCCAAATTATATCCTCTATATTTTTATCTATTTTGAGGACTGAATTACATATAATTTCTAGATGAACAAATCTAGTATGACGAACAGGGTTGTATCTATGCAAGGATCAGGGATAATGTGTTTTGAAGTGCAGAAGGCACTTGTAGTGGGAATTCTCTATGTTTTTTCTTTTAGCTTTTGTGTTGTATTTAGAATATGTACGTTTCATTTGTAATCCAGGTTAAAATAATAAACTTACTATGTAAATTTCTTTAAATTTCTTTGATGTCACCTTGTCCCTTTCTAGTTCTTCTCTTATGACTGGGGCCACGATATGGTGAACATCTTCAACACTTTCTCCTTCCTCTTCTCCTCCCATCTTAGTTTCAACTTCCTCTTCTTGCCGCCTTCACAAAAGATCATGTGATTATCGTCTAATAAGCCATAGGCACAGAGGAGGTAATCGAAAATCAAGAGCTTTACATCTTAATATAGCACATCAATGGCCTTTAGGTTAATCATCACACTCACGTACTCCTAACACATAGGCATTGGAGGATTGCAAAAATGGTACAATCATCATGTTAATTTTGAGTTTATAACTTTATTAGCATGATGTAATAAAAGAAAGTGAGGACGACACTTACATCCTTAAGTCTAATGCCTTATGATACCAAGTTGGAAGCATACATAGAACTTATCATGTTTGAAATTACTTAGCTTGTTCCTAACTCTAATAACAATGTGAACGTTGGAAGAAGATTCCAAAAAGTCAAAGAAGGCACTCCTTTGTCGTTTTAAGTTGCAGATACATCGGTCGTCCTCTCCTATTGGCTTATATAACATGTTTGGATGCAGTCACCTGGAAGCCAATCTCATGTAGTTTGTGGATCCCTGATATATCAACTGAACGCCGGAATGCATCCCACTGAATACATATATCTGTTACTAGCACTGACCTTTAGGGGAATATGAGGCATATCTTCTTGGCTCAGGACATGCACATCTTCAAATAGAATATTGTATTTGGCACGAATTCCCTTTTGCATCAACCCATCGATCCTTGATGCCGTTGAGTCGATCGGGTTTCCCAATATTGTTACTCTCTCTAATGTATATGGAGCTGGAGGAACAATTCTTACTTTTCTTCTT
The DNA here is from genome assembly GCA_030737875.1 of Allium sativum. Taxonomy (NCBI): domain Eukaryota; kingdom Viridiplantae; phylum Streptophyta; class Magnoliopsida; order Asparagales; family Amaryllidaceae; genus Allium; species Allium sativum. Next base: position 649,709,007 of record CM060909.1, read on the forward strand.
CAGCCACTTGAAGGCCCTCATGAATTTGTTGCGTCCCTTCGGGTTGGTTCACTTGATGAGTGGGAGAAGGCCGTTCAGTTATCGTTGTCGAACTTGGCTCGGCATCTAATTATTAAAAGATTGAATTGACAAAGAAGTTTCTACATATATATCGGTTCTAGTAATCTTAATGTGTTAGAGTGTCGTGGCCCCATTAACTACTTAAATTGTTAAATAACTGTAGTTAGCATATACCCCATGTGCCTAGTGTAAACTAATGCAGTTTGTGTCATGTCGTCTGTGTACATGCAATTCAGAAATCCAAATATAAGTGATGATGAGACCAGTTATGCAATGGAATGATCGTCATTGCTGACCGTCTTACCAACTTTTGGATTAATGATCGTGGAGTTGTATTGAGGTTGAGGATCAGATATCAGCATTCAAAGTTCTGTGTTGTCAATCATATGCCAAAATTATATGTTATAATCCTATGTGCATGTCCATATTCATGCGACATTTCAACAGTAAGAAGTTGTATGCATGTTCTGTTAGAATTTTAGAGGACGAAGAGGAATATATTATGAGGAAAAGGAATATTTGTAAAAGAGGAAAACTTTAATTGCTTTTTTCTCTTTTCTCTTTTCTTTTTTCTTGATTCATACAAATATGGAGAGATCTCTTATTTATAACGTACAATTATTCTAGATTTGCAATATTCTAGAAATAAATGAAAAATTATCTTTTCCTAATTAATAGCACCAGTAAAATCTCTCATTAAAACCTCTCTCAATAAAATGCAAGAATACAAACCAAGTTTATTATTTTCCTTTTTTCAACACCCCCCTTTAAACTTGATTTGTGACTCCAAGCAAAGCTCTCATTCTTCGAAAATATTCAATGGCTTGGTAAAAATATCAGCAAGTTGATCTTGAGTTTTCACATATTTCAGCTCCACTTCGTTGTTGGCAATGCATTCCCGAATAAAATGATATCTCGTATCGATATGTTTGCTTTGATCGTGAAATATCGAGTACTTTGCAAGTGCTTGTGCTGATTTATGATCAATGCATATTTCAATAGCCCCTTTTTGTGGCAAATGAATTTCTTTCAACGGCTTTGTTAACCATAAAGCATGACATGTACTTGAACTTGCAGTAAAATATTCAGATTCACAGGTTGACAACGTGAAAATAGATTGCTTCCTTGATAACCAAGAAATATCACAATTACCCAGGAAGAATACATACCCCGTTGTACTCTTTCTATCATCTATGTCTCTAGCAAACTCACTATCGAAAAATCCATGCAACAGAAGATCATTGGATGAGGAATAAAATATTCCAAAATCAAGCGTTCTTTTAATGCAACGAAGAATTCGCTTAGCAGCAGTCATATGGACAGAAGTAGGAGTCTCCATGAAACGACTTATCACTCCGATGGCATAAAGTAAGTCGAGCCTTGTACTTGTCAAATATCTCAAACTTCCCACAAGACTTTTGTAAAGAGTAGGATCTACCTTTTCTCCATCTTCAAACATGGACAATTTCATTCCAGCTTCCATGGGTGTGTTCATAGGATTGCAATCGACCATCTTAAACCTTTTCAATACTTCCTTTGCATAACCTGTTTGAGAAAGAAATATACCTTCCTCCATTTGTTTCACTTCCAATCCCAAATAATATGTCATTTGCCCCCAATCTGTCTTCTCAAATTCTGTCGACATGCAACTTTTAAATTCATCATATAAATCGGTATTATTGCCCATGAAAATGAGATCATCAACGTTAATGAAAATAAACGTAACATATCCATTATTGCCAAACTTAGAATATAAAGCATGCTCACTTAAGCAATGAACAAACCTGTGATCTTGAAAGTATTGGTTGATGCGGCTATTCCATGCTCGTAGGGTTTGTTTCAATCCATACAACGATTTCTTGAGTTTTAGTACCTTCTTTTCATTCCCTTCAGCTACATAGCCCAACAGTTGATCAACATAAACCTCTTCTTTAAGATATCCATTCAAAAAAGCCGTCTTGACATCCATTTGGTAAATTTTACATTTCTTTTGAGCAGCAAGAGAAATCAACAAGCGAATAGTCTCCATGCGTGCAACTGGAGAAAACACTTCATCATAATCAACTCCATGCTTTTGTTTATAGCCTTTCGCCACAAATCTTGCTTTATATTTCTCCACCTCTCCTTTTGCATTTCTTTTCACCATGTATATCCATTTAACGCCAATGGATTCATGAACTTTGGGAAGAGAAGTTAATTCCCATGTGTCATTCTTTTCAATGGATTTAATTTCTTCATCCATAGCGTCTCTCCACCTCTTGTCTTGCGCGGCTTCTTGAAAATTTATTGGCTCACTATCTGTAAAAAGACAATAAAGTTCATCATTATTAAGAGTAATTTCTTCAGTTCTTTCATATATATTAGCAAGGGATTTCATCCTCGGTGGTCTTTCATTTGAGCCATCAAGACCTGAAGCTGGAGAAGAAGGTTCTTGTATAGTTTCAACATTCACTGATTCTTGATCATCATCAAAATATGGGAGAAAATTATATATTCTCTCTTGTTATCAATTCCAATCCCAAGTTGCACCTTCATCGAATTTAACATTACCACCACTTTGCCATTGTTAGGATTATACTACCTGTATCCTTTGGAATGATAATCATATCCAACAAAAATATACTTAGCACTTCGATCATCTATCTTTGAACGCTCTTGCTGTGGAACTTGAGCATAAGCGATGCTTGCAAATACTCGCAAATGATGGACACTTGGCCTTTTTCCATTCCATGCTTCTTGAGGGGTTTGGTTCTTGACATTCACAGTTGGAGAGTGATTTGACAAATACACCGCACAAGAAACGGCTTCAGCCCAAAACTCCTTTGGCATATTTTTTGTTTTAAGCATACACCTTGTCATATTAAGAATTGATCTATTTTTTCTCTCTGCCACGCCGTTTTGCTGAGGTGATCTAGGAACAGTGAGAGGACGACGAACTCCTTGCACTGCACAGAAATCATTGAATTGCTTTGAAGTGAACTCGCCTCCTCGATCAGACCTTAATGCCTTAATATTTTAGCCACTTTCTATCTCAACATGCGTCTTGAAATTTTTGAATGTGGTGAAAGCTTCTGATTTCTGTTTGAGAAAATAAACCCACGTTTTTCTGCTATAATCATCAATAAAGAGTATAAAATATTTACTTTTCCCAAAAGACGGTGGATTGATTGGTCCGCAAATATCCGTATGCACCAATTCAGTGGTTTGGAGGCTATAGATGTTGCTTTCTTTGGAAAACGTTTCCTTGCATGTTTGCCAAGAAGACATGCTTCACACAAATGATTTGGATTTTCAATTGTTGGCATCCCCTTTACCATAATCTTTTCTCCTAGCTTTCAATGATCCAAAGTTCAAATGTCCAAATCTCATGTGCCAACACCATGCCACATCCTGCACATTAACCTTCAAGCATCTTTCTTCAACAGTTTGGACATTCAATTTGAACATCCGGTTCCGTGACATTCCCACCTTTGCAATCAAGTTATTTTTTTCTATCTTTAAGCCAAAGATAATTATCTTTCATCAAAACTTCATAACCATTCTCAACAAATTGTCTGAGACTAAGAATATTGCTTCTTAGTTTAGGAACATAATAAACATCAGAGATCAATTTATGGTCACCATTCTTTGAAGAGATGAGAATTGTACGTTTGCCTTCAATGTGAATTTTCGATGAATCTCCAAAGGAAACATTACCTTTCACCTTGTCGTTGATCTCCACAAATTTTTCTTTGTATCCACACATATGAATGCTAGCACTATTATCCAAATACCATGAGCTTTCAACTTCATTTTCTTTCTTTTTCTCAGTTAACAACAAGGTGGATTCTTCAACTTCTTGGTTATCATTAACAAGATTGGCTCTTTCTTCAGTATTAGCAGTTTGATATTCCCATGAATAATGACCAAATCTATGACATTTATAACATTCAATTTTGGACTTGTCATACCTTCTTTTATTTGATCTTTGGTAATTTCCACGACCTCGTCCTCGACTTCTTCCACGGACTCTAAAATATGAAGGATTTCTCTCGTCGTTATTTGAACTTTCACCATTGCTTCTTTCTTGTTCATGTCCTTGGCTTCCGCGTCCTCTTCTCGTCCATATCCGCGTCCTCTTCCTCTGAAGTACTGCTTTTCTCCTTCTTCATTTTTTAAAGTTGCTTTAGTTTTAAGAATTTGCTCATGTGGTTTTCTTGTCTTCTCTTAATTTTCTCTCGTCATTTACTCATCTTCATTGCTTCGAAATCACTCATTAGTGATTGAAGCTTAACTTTCTTTACTTTATCAACTCCTTGGAATGATTTTTTCAAAATTTCCCAGGCTTCATTTGAAGTGGTTGCATCAGATATTTTATCTATCATTGAATCATCCAAACATTGATGGATGAGGCTAAGTGCAAGTTGATATTTTTCCTTCGTCTTTGCTAAGGCTTCCTTCTCCGCTCGAGATAATGCATTTTCATTTTCTAGCTTGTCGTAGCCTTTGTCTACGATCTCCCATACTTTTTTCCTCCAAGTAAAGCTTTCATTCGAATACACCATTTTTCATAATTTTCTTTTGTGATACGAGGATATTGGAAGGAAAACATTACATTGTTTGACATTTTATCACACCTTCACTAACCTTGCTCCGATACCACTTTGTTAGAACTTTAGAGGAGGAAGAGGAATAGATTATGAGGAAAAAAGAATATTTGTAAAAGAGGAAAACTTTAATTGTTTTTTTCTTTTCTCTTTATTCATACAAATGAGGAGAGATCTCTTATTCATAACATACAATATATTATTCTAGATTTGCAATATTCTAGGAATAAATGGAAAATTATCTTTTCCTAATTAATAGCAACATTAAAACCTCTCATTAAAACCTCTCTCAATAAAATGCACGAATACAAATCAAGTTTATTATTTTCTTTTTTCAACATGTTAAACATATCACGGTCACATCAAAAAAAGGGAGGGAAAATTCTCAAGAGCAGGGATTGTACCCAATCCCTGCCTTGTACCCAATCCCTGCCTTAGAACTTTTTCCACCTTGCATGCTACTCCAACCAATCTGATCTAATTCCTTTTCCCACACTGATTTAATCCTTTTCTCTCTAGTCTTCCTTATTTTATTTTATAACGAACCATCTTGCTAACCTGAATCAACTCCTCCTTCTTGCTCCTGCAGACCAACCCAATATGATCCCACCTCATCTTGTCCTTCCTTTCTACTTCTCACAATTGCTTCCCCTCTTTCATTAAAATTGTCATGAGCTATGGATAATTTACCTCCATCACCACCAATGCTATGAGAACCTCTTAGTCTCCCACATTTTCTCGACTTAAACACTAAATCTTGTCATATAGATAAAATGTGATTAACCCATTTTTTATGTCTTTGGAAGGAGAAATTCAATTCAAAGAGAGGAGGCATGTCAGCACTGATATAGGCCAAGTATTGATTAGCGTTGTGGATGGAGGGTTGGGTATGGAGTCAGTTCGTCTTTAGGAGTGGAAGCTGCAGGGGAAGGAAGAAATATAGGATCATCTCATATAAAATGAAAGTGGGGAAGGAGGGGAAGATGGGATTTCATATACGAAGTGTTTCTTCACATCCTCCCAATTTTTAGAAAAAACTCAAAGTGGCATATCGGTATAGATCCCTTTCTAAGGGATCGACATCAATCACTAAAAAAGGTTTCTTATGCACATGTACAATCATGTTCATATATATATATATATATATATATATATATATATATATATATATATATATATATATGAATAAATTTCATATAAGTAAAATTTCAAGTGCATCACACAACATCGTGTAAGTGTATGTGATTGTGTTTGCGAGTCCATCCAACAACAACGTAATTTCAAGTGCATCACACAACATCATGTAAGTGCATCACACAACATCGTGTAAGTGTATGTCTTGACTCGAAAGACATTGGATGTTTACTTGTGAATTCACAAAAGAAATTCTGGTCTACATTACTAAATTCTGTTAACTCAAATAACACTATCAACAAAATCGAGCAAAGCCAATAGGCTACATCTCATGGTGTCTCGTCCATTTAAAAGCGGCACATCCCTTAGCACATATGATTGACTGGAAGGAAAATGACTGTTCACAAAATGTTATATGAAATCCTTTCCAGCAGTCAGAACTTAGCTCGATTCAAAGAAAATCATGCTTGCCATAAAATGTACTTTAGGGGAAAAATGTATCCGTCCTTTGTACCAGACCAGTTCCATCTAAACAGAGTGGCTCGACTTGACAATTATTGAGGCGAATATCCTAGAGTGATAGTGCGAAGGTCCACTCATCAAATACATATATCACCACGAGACAACGATCGAGCAAACTTAGTAGTGAAACATCCTAGAAATCACCAAGTGAGTGATCAATCCAAATTTGTACTCTGGTTTTATATAACTACATGTCTTGCTAACTAAAATTTCAAGTGCATCCAATATAACTCTGTTTCTCTCAAACAACAAGGAAACTACTAAAACTGTCACCAAAAACAAGAAGGTAACAATGCAGAGGAGCCGCAAGAGGGATCGCTTCCCAAGTTCAGCAAATAGAGGATATTCATCCCTGTCTTGACAGAATATTAGGGTGAGCTTACCGACCTGACTTCTTCTATGACCTCCAACTTTTCTGAAGATAGATTTAGTTTACCCACGTTTATAAACAACAATTGTTTTGGAAAAAAGTTGATATTTTTTATCATTATTTACTTAAGTATTATGTATGCTCTGAACTCTACCGATCTAAAACATACATTCTTATAAATTGAGTATTAAAATGACTAAATATCCTAAGTGAAAAGTAATTCAATATTTTGAACCATTGTAAATCATTATGTTCTTGTTTCTACTATGTTTTGCTGTTTAATTCCTCTTTTTACATTTTATCTTCTTTGTTTTAGTTCTTGTTGAAATGCTTCGGTGTTTATGCCAAATTTTAACATAAACGCTTCCCAATTTGATTGCTTTTCTTTAGATCGTCTTGATTCTCCTATATTTGTTTGTTCTCGTCTCTTAGATTGAATAGAATCAAATTTTAAGCATTTTTTAATATAGGGTTTAGGGAAAATTAAATAGAGTGTTGCTGTTGTAAGTTACAACAAAAGAATTAGATTTTCGTTAATTCATAGAGTTAGGATAAGAATTAGAGTCAGTAGATTAGCTTAGGTAAAACTGGCCAAGTCATCATAATACTTCATCCTGAACAAATTATCTCATCGATTTAATGATGTGATCAATACAAACCACATAACAAATTGACGTTCTGGTCAACAACTCCCCACGATCATGCTTGGGCCTATTGGTTAACCTAGGCCCTTCTTGGGTCGATTTATAGGCCTGTAAACTTTTACATTTTTAGTTCATTCTAACACCTATAACTCTCGCATGCTAACTCGGATCATGATAATTTATTATTAAAAATCATTTCGAAAATTGCTATGAATGAAATGGTGCAAGTTTCGTACATAAGTTGCTATGAATGATAATTTTATGTCCTTATTTTATTCTAATTTAATTTACTTATTAAATTCTGCTTAATTTTTTGGGTTTTACATCTCAAGTCGCGTTCATTCATTTTTGGTTGAGTCAATCTTGTTTAAAGTTTCTCTTACTATATATGGCCCCAATATTAGTCTATCTCCTATGTACCATCAACATGATGAAGCATTGCATAGTCTCATATATGACGCTTCAAAGGGTGCCATGCCAATGAATAACCTATAGATTTTTAATATATGCCATTAGATACAAATAAGCAACGCTCGGTCCATTAAAGACTAATATGTAACTCGTAAATCATGTAGCACTTGATAGCTTCTCTGTACGACCAGCCTTTTATGGATGGTAACTTGTACTCAAACTCAACTATATATCAAGCATCCTTTATTAACACCACCATAATTTACATATAAAGAATCGATCTCTACTAACCACAATGTCGTTTAACAACCTATGAAAATTTTCCATCTTCTTTATATAGCTTTGCTAGTCTTGCTATTATTATTATGGACTTCAAGGGTATAAAACAAGCACTCTTCATCAAACAATTATACCCAAATATTATCATATCCATGTGCCATCTTAGGCATTCTGTTGATATAGTCTATCAAAATGTGTTGCCGCTTCCACTCGAAACTTAAAGATGATGTTGTAATCCAATAGTTTTAGTTTGCTCTGCCTTTTTTAGTTAGCAATTCAAAAAATTAAAGATAAATTTACGATGTGTGATATCCCCATATAAATTATTTCATCTAAGATGATAGTCAACCTAGAGTGGTGACCTCACATAGCACTTTTTCCCTAAATCCACCCTCATATAGCATACCATCCTCATAATCCTGCCATCCTAATCAATCGTGTGTAGTTTCAACACCTATTCGCGATTCCAAATAGTTCAAGACCTTTTCTAGTTTCATGTCATCGCGGTTAGCTCCAGTCCACCCATAAACATTAAGTATGAAACTTACCAACATATATACTACCTCTCTAATAATAATGATTAATATTTTTAATAAACTTTGAAGATGAATGTGCGATATAATATTAAAAAATGAAACCCATCATATTATAGTTTTAAAACATCGATTAACATCATTTTAATTATACTTAATGAAGGTGGCACCATTTTTCACTTTGTCATGTTACTCTTTACTAGATTTTTTACAAGTATTCGAATAATTCAAATAGAGGAACCTTGAGGATTGTGGACCTCCTCCGCAAGGCTCACACGAGAACTTAAGCTATGCCAATAATTTTCCATGATAAAAGCATTTTTAACACATACAATTTTAAACGTGGTTTCAAATACTAAACTGAACATGTTTCTATAGTTGGAATCAACGTTAGTAGATGCTCAAGCTCCCTAAAACTAAAATCATTATTAAAACACATAATAAACATAAATTTTAATGCAAAAAATACTAACCTTTAGATTTCTTAATATGGAAACCATCAAAAGATCTTATGATTGAGTTTTCTTATGACAGATTTCTTTTTTCTATGAAAAGAGTGTTTAGGTAAAACGTTTATTTCAACTAGAACCTCTTTCTAGAGTGTTACGCAATTTTCCTTGAAGGGTAGTGGTCTATGGCAAACTTATATCAAATTTTGTTTGTTTACCCTGTTTATGTTTAAATAAAAAAATCCATTAAAACAGACTAATATATTTTGAAATAAATCAAGTACCGAGTGTTAACAAAGGTTTGCCCATCTAAACTTATTCGAAATGTGATTTGGTGACTTCCCACATATACTCGCCTTCGTTTTTATATTATAAATAGGGAAAGAGGAATGTATAAGTAAAACTGAGTGTTTTGTGCTCTTGTATGAAAATGACGATGGAATTCGAAGGATAGCTGGGAATAGATATGTTTTTTATGTGTGCAGAGTTAACATAGGAAATTTGGCATGCAGACTCATTTGGGCTTTAGGGACATGAATGCCATAGGTGATTTGTTTAGCAGACTCCTTTAGCAGTCAAAGCATCTCCAACGACAAGTTCATTGTCACATTTTTCAATATAAGCACCCAACATGATGTCCAAAAAGGTGCACATTTCTGAATCGGTTACATTTTGGTTTTTTTGTAATCGTCTTAGGCGGTTGATGAATAGACACTCAATCCCGAGGCATCTTTTCAACAGACAACTGTAACGACCGGGAATTTCGCTCGATCTGAATCAGTCGCTAAACCGATCAAGACCGTTCGAAATGCCTGATTGTTTTGAGAACACGACAAAATAGAACGCAGACAGAAAAACATTTCATTGTATATTACAACAATTCCATCAGAATACAAGAATATACAGAGTATGAATAAATATTACACAGAAAATATCAGAGATTTAAATTACATTTAAATTCATCGCAGTGAAAAAATAATACAATACACAACTGAAAGAGATACACGGATACAGAGATTTCCGAGTATCATTCCAGCTGAAAACCAGGATCCTGTGAATATAAATCTGCAAAACCAAAAATACTACCTGCCCACGTCAAAATAAGGGCACCCAGAGTTTAGGTTTAAACAATAAACTCCAGGTCAGTCATGTGACTGGTGTGAGAACTAAAACAGTTATCAATATTTATTTTAAAGTTAGATAAATCAAGGGACCACGCCGTATAACACGGAACGGATTTCCTCCCAAGAATACCAGTGCGTAAAACAACATCTCCATGCTAAATAAAGAAAAATGGAGCTATTATAAGACCCAGGTCCCATCACACAATGCAACACAAGCCGGAGGATAGGGTTTTTACCTTATAATAGCCAAGAATGATTGATACGTTTAAAACAAATCATTTGATACTATTATAAGTGCATAGTGTATAAAACAACTTCAAATCATAAATATTAATCATAGACGACATAAGCGTCCCATGCCACTATGTCGCCATATATAGGTTTACAATCAAAACTGCAAAGTCACGTATTGGAAGTTGGATTTCCATCTGTGAACCGAGGCAAAAGATAGTCCTCTACCGATTCGAGACGCTCTAGCCCGTGTCTCAGGAACAGCCGCAACTGCCCCTTGGATCGTCAGGGTCGGTCCACCGATGTGGATTATAATGCCCCACTACGTTTCCCCGCCCTTTGGGGCGTAAATGAGCCAACAAATGACTCCATCGGCTTCACATAGTCACCGATATATCCGAGGCGCCTCGAAACAGCAACAACCACATAAGTCAAACTCGTCAGGGCGTGTAAAACCACTGACGCCACTTCTAACTAGAAAGAAACGCATGTCCCCCCTGAGGTCCTCTCCCGTTTTTGGTTCACCACCGGGGTGTGAGGCTCGCGAATCAACGTTACACAAATCTATGCCACACAGGCCGTGCTTTGATCATCAACCACAGGACTCTGCTTTTCAACAGAAGCCTTGATCATTTGCATCTTAGCATGCCACACAGGCAAACCACTCTATGCAACCGATATCAGTCACACAGAATGATATACAATGTTAGACACACAGTCCATTTACAAGTCCGTTCTGGGTCTAAACGAAACCGAAGGCACCTAGTACCCCGCATATCCATCGACCTCCAACTACGTCTGGGCGATCACCAACTTATTCTCTCCTCTTGGGTGTACGACCCAATCAAGATCATCAGTAATTATCCAAACGACGTGAAGACCTCCGGTCTTCAACCACCGTCTTCATCTTCGACACCACGTCGAATCAGTTATTCAGAATGGGGCAAACCCGGTCTTTCTGAATAACTCGCGTATATAATAAACACGTGTTACACAAACACAACATACGCCTCATTCCAATTCATCAGCCACTAACCGTAAATTAACAAGAGAATAATTCCCCAAATATTAACCCCGAAGGCCGAAACCAACTTCAGATCAATACCCAGGAGACCATTCTTCTTAGCTAACCTACAGTTAGTTTCTAAATTTCACATTCTTAGGGAAAGGTTCCCATTAATTTTATCAAAGATAAATTCCTTTAAATTTATTCTTTAATCTTCCTTTGAATATCACTTCAAACTAGTCGGGATTAGCGAACCACACCGAAGTAATTGTTTATTTTATTTCCCAATCCCAACCTATTCATCCCATGAATTAAAACTAGTAATACTTCATATCTAACACCACGGTGTTATCGGTAGTTCAATTACCATTTCACGTTAAAATTTAATTAAAGATTTAACTATCGCCTGGAGCAAAACTGGTGATACTCCATTTTCGATCTTTTCAATTTAGTTAAAGATTCATTAAAACTCCACTTAGTTTTAATCTTTAACTGGGTTAAAGAATCCATGTCATTTAAAACACGGTTCACGATAAACCCAAAATCACATCACATTTCAATCAGTCCTTAACCGTAAATTAGCAAGTGAGCAATTCCCTAAGTATTAACCCCGAAGGCCGAAACCAACATCAGATCAATACCCCAGAAACCATTCAACTTAACTAATCTCCAGTTAGTTTCTGATTTTCTGAACTCCTTTGGGTCTAAGAACAATATTATCGAAGATACTGTTCACGACAACCCAAAATCACATTCCATTAATTATCGGGTTAAAGAACAAGTGTTATTTAAAACACTGTTCACGATAAACCCAAAAATCAATACCAATTCAATTCCAATTAAATATTATTTAATTGGTACACTTCGTTAAATCTAAATAAAAAGATTTAATCTTTTCTCAACTGGGCTTAAGAACAGTGTTAATGAAGACACCATTCACGACAAAACCCAAATCACATTTGATATTAAATACAAGGCTCTGAATAGAAAATGTATCGGCTTATATTCAATATCAAATTCTACGACCAACAAATATCGTATTGGAAATAACGATACATACATACATACATACATACATACATATACATATATATATATATATATATATCTTTCAAATTTCCCTAACAATATCTGTATAATCACAAAATCCAACATCGAAATATTCTAAAGACGATTTCGATTCAAATCCATTCCAATTCAATTATTGAAATTTCTGGTTATTTCCAAAACCATTTCAAATCCACTTTATTTATTTTTAAAAATAAATAAATTATTATTCTAATTCAAAATTAGTTCATTTCGATAAAAATCTATTTTTATCCTATCAAATATGGAGTTTTTCACCCCAATTCTTCACAAATCATTTCTTATGATTTTACACAAATTATTACCATTTTTTATTTTATTTTATCAAGGCCCGTACAGTCGATTTCCATCAGCGGCCATCGAACTGCACTTACAACGACCTTTTCCAAATTTGATTTGGACATAATTCCAAATCCAACCGTTAGATTTCAAATCTCTAATATTCGTTAGAAAGCTCGTTTCGATACGAACCCAACGGTTCCGGTTTTAGGAGAATCTGACGGTCGGATCTCCCGTGATATCCATTCAAAGTCAATGGTCGAAATTCGCGAACTGCTGCGGCGTGGCGTGTTCTATTCAGGCCATTATATTATATATATAATATATATTTCATCGATTTCCTTTTAAAACGTATTTTTTTAAATCGTTTTAAATTCGTTTTCAACTTCATTTCAAATTCAAATCAAAATTGAATTTTTCCTTATAAATTCATTTCAAATTGATTTCAATTCAATTTCAGTTCGTTTTCAATTCAATTCAATTTCAATTCGAACTCATTTCTATTCAATTTCAATTCGAATTCAATTCTATTCAATTTCAATTCGAATTCATTTTCTATTCAAATTCAATTCTATTCAATTTCAATTCGAATTCATTTCAAATTGATTTCCATTCAATTTCAATTCGATTCGAATTCATTTTATTTTTAATTCAATTCGAATTCTAATTTGTTTCAGTTCAATTTGAATTTCATTTCAACATATTCGATTTTGAAATCACTTTTCAATATTCATTATAAAAATGAATATAATCGATATAAATATCGTTTGTGTCAAAATGGCGTCAATCTAATCAACACGGCTTCATATATTTTTATTTTCAAATATTCTATTTCAAATATTTCTTTTTCAAATATTCTATTTCAAAACTGGAATGAGGCCCAATCAATTACCATAGATTTTATTTCTATGGATTTCCATACAACGCATGTCTATATCAACAATGACAAATAATCAACCATCATCCAAAGTGCATTATACACTGTATAAGCATCAAATATAAATATTCAATGCTTATAACAGTCTGTCAATCAATCGATCGACATACAACAAATTATTGGGATTAGTGTATGTTATTTATCACCCAATACCCGTGTGGGGTTTCAAACAATCAACCGCAGATTTTATTTGTGCAGTTGGGCGATGTGTAAAATTTATCGTCCCAATCAATATCAGTCAAATCAGTGTATATAAACAAATCGTCCGATTCGTTTATAAATATTTATTTTATATACATGTTAAAAATTATATTTTTAACTATAGAATATTTTGCACTATAAAATATTTTATTTCGTTTCACATCACATCACACAATCAACTACACATCAAAATCAAACAAACAAGCATACAAGTCATCCATGGTCTGTGGACGACGGGTGTCGGGTGCTACTAAACACCGTCTGCATCCTAGTTTATATTTTTAACTAGAAATTGAAATTAAAAGTGAGGAGTTCTCATCGTTGGGTTCCACTCCGCCGTTTCATTTCTGAATTTCTGAATGGCTTGGATTTGTTCGGCATTCCCACTCAACCCTTTCACGCTGTTTACAATAAAAATCACACTTTTATTCTTGAACTGTTCATATAAAAATCACATTTTTATTCTTCTCCTTATATAAAAATCAAATTTTTACTCTATACATTATATAAAAATCATATTTTTATTATCTTTACTATATAAAAATCGTATCTTTATTACTTCTACCCCCTATATAGAAATCTAACTTTTCCAAATAAAAATATAAACTTTTTGTACATAACAATATAAGCTTCACATTAATAAAAATATAAGCTTTTCATATTTAAAAATATAATCTTTACCTATATAAAAATCTAATCTTCTCGCATTAAATACAAATCAAATCTTTTAACTTCACTACATATATAAAATTTTAGTTTTTATTTCAATGTACATATATAAAAATTCATTTTAGCCAATGCCATTTCTTATATAAAATAAACTGATTTAAAATTAATTTAAATAAAAGAAAAACAAAGGAAGAAGCTCACTGTTAAATGCTTCAGTTCAATACCGATAATCGCTCCAAACCTAGGGCACCAAATCGCCATTTCTACACTTGAACGCACTTTGATTGGCAGGTGTCAGTGGATGCAGCGCTGCGCTCGGATTTAGGGTTTTAAAGGGGCGCGGGTCTTGGTTTAGAAGATGGGAGGGAGAACGGAGATGAGGAGGGAGGCGCGGGTCTGCGTCGCAAGGAGGAGGGGAGCGGGGCGATGGTGACTGCAGTGGCTGAGGGGGTGGTCTCGGTGGTGGGCGCGCTCACGGGTTTGGAAGGGAAGAAGGGGGGCTCGCGATATCAGGGGAGGAGAGAGGCGACTGGAGGGGGGCTCGTCGGAGGGCGCGGCAACCTGGTGCCTTCACCTGGCACGGCGGTGGTGGAGGCGGAGCTTCAATCGGTCGTCGCCACTTTTTTTTCTAATTAGTTTCGATCTGTGCTGAGAGGTATAAGGGGGTTTTATAAAATTATATATATTTTTAATTTATTTTCAAAAAGGGTTGACTTTTTGTTCGGACTCCAATCGAGGCCCAACGACTGTCATTCCTAGCGTATTACCCCCATTTCGAACACAATGGGACATGCATCGTAAGCTGATTCGATCGATTTTTGTCAAAATCAACATATAACTCTATATATTGAATTTGAGCGCGCATTTCAATTTACCGGGCCCACATACAGACTCTAAAAATTCCCGAAAAATATTTTCTAGCTTCGTATTGACGATACGGTCCTAACAAAACTAATTTCGCCAAATTCTGAGACCGTTTGAAAAATGGCCATTTTCCAGTTGATTAAAATCAACTAAAACAGGTTAAACGCGTTTTCCTTTCCATGCTCATATATTGATTCGAAAAATTATGAAATTTGAAACCTAGCAATAACTTGACATCACGGATCTAACAAAAGTGGTTTCATCGAAAACCGAGGTCGTTTGCAAAATTCCCATTTTTAAGGGCCAGAATTCCATAGCGACTATTCTGAATTTTCAACTGGACATATCTTTTGATTCCCGCTATGAAATTTCAATTTTTCGGATTCGTTGGAAAGATATTCACAAATAGATTCAAATATTTTTGGTTTCACTAAAATCCGATTTATTTTGAATCCTGTGCATTCATTAGAACTTTGAAATCGAATTTTCGAACTACCGCGCCATTTTCAATCCCCTTTATAATTTAAAATAAATATTTATATTATTACGACGACGTATATAAATATATACGTTCGAATTCTATTCAAAATAAATTTCTCGTCGATATTATTTAAAATAATTCATTTTAAATATTCAAAATTCATCAAAATTGCCAAAATAAAAATTTTAAACTGCCTCAGATTTTCCGGGTTATTACAATCTCCCCCACTGAAAACTTTTCGTCCCCGAAAAGGAACGAAGCCGAAAGTTGTTTCACAAACCAACTCAACTTCCATTATTTTCATTACGGCTTAAGTTCTTCAACTTTTCAGTTTCTAAGAACTTTTCAAATTTTTCAAAAATTTGGCTAACACCCTAAATTTTCGAAAAATTTCGCCATAACCTTCCCTGCACCGGGGACTTCGGGATATTTCATATAGCCTCCCATGGCCTTCTTCAATCCTAAAGAAAAAGAAAAAGCCAAGCGGCTAGCCAATCGGCTCATAAAATCATCATCACCCAAAAAAAACAGTAAATTATGGTAAACATGTACCTATTTGTCGGGCAAACAATTTTATTCCTCTGCTCTAGCCTCCTTGCTATGACCTGTTCACTGTAAGTACATGTATATGCAAGCAAATGCGACTAATTTTCAATACAATTCACTATTTGATCAATTTGGCAAAACGTTCAACATTTAATTAATCAAACTATAATCAAACAACACAACCAGCAATCAATTAGTGAATTATCATTTCAAATTCATAACTTTGACATATAGTCAAAAATCACATTTTTGATGCCAATTCACAACAATAAGCCCTATCTAATTTTGGTTCTCACACCAATCAATAGGAAATATATAGAAATCCCACTTTCGAAACTCGAACATGAATACTGATGATGCGATCACTTTAGCGATCATCAGAACCATCTTCGGGCGACTAGAGTGTGATTCTATATCTATCCAATATATTAAAATTTCAAATATACGCGGATCAGACGTGTACGTAAAATCTTTATATACTGGATTGTCCAAATTCAATACAAAATAAATAATCAAATACGAATAATTGATTTAAATTTTCAAAACAAAATTTGTTTTCTTTTTCAGAAATATACTCTTCACACTCGTTCTAGGATACTATTGATCCCATCTCTAACGAGTCATTCCCATTGGATGTTACTAATCCAATATCTGATGAATTCTTTCCTATGGTTCTAATGTGTCTTTTTCTCTGAGCTTTGTAGGCCAAAGCTCTGATACCACGATGTAACGACCGGGAATTTCGCTCGATCTGAATCAGTCGCTAAACCGATCAAGACCGTTCGAAATGCCTGATTGTTTTGAGAACACGACAAAATAGAACGCAGACAGAAAAACATTTCATTGTATATTACAACAATTCCATCAGAATACAAGAATATACAGAGTATGAATAAATATTACACAGAAAATATTAGAGATTTAAATTACATTTAAATACATCGCAGCGGAAAAATAATACAATACACAACTGAAAGAAATACGCGGATACAGAGCTTTCTGAGTATCGTTCCAGCTGTAAACCAGGATCCTGTGAATATAAATCTGCAAAACCAAAACTACTAGCTGCCGTGTCAAAATAAGGGCACCCAGAGTTTAGGTTAAAACAATAAACTCTAGGTCAGTCATGCGACTGGTGTGAGAACTAAAATTGTTATCAATCTTTATTTTAAAGTTAGATAAATCAAGGGACCACGCCGTATAACACAGAACGGGTTTCCTCCCAAGAATACCAGTGCATAAAACAACAGCGCCATGCTAAATAAAGAAAAATGGAGCTATTATAAGACCCAGGTCCCATCACATAATGCAACGCAAGCCGGAGGATAGGGTTTTTACCTTATAATAGCCAAGAATGCTTGATACGTTTAAAACAAATCATTTGATATTATTATAAGTGCATAGTGTATAAAACAACTTCAAATCATAAGTATCAATCATAGACGACATGGGCGTCCTATGCCACTATGTCGCCATATACAGGTTTACAATCAAAACCGCAAAGTCACATATTGCAAGTTGGATTTCCATCTGTGAACCGAGGCAAAAGAGTCCTCTACCGATTTGAGACGCTCTAGCCCGTGTCTCAGGAACAGCCGCAACTGCCCCTTGGATCGTCAAGGTCGGTCCACCGATGTGGATTATAATGCCTGAACACTATGTTTCCCCGCCCTTTGGGGAGTAAATGAGCCAACAAATGACTCCATCGACTTCACATAGTCACCGATATATCCGAGGCGCCTCGCAACAGCAACAACCACATAAGTCAAACTCGTCAGGGCATGTAAAACCACTGACGCCACTTCTAACTAGAAAGAAACGCATGCCCCCCCTGAGGTCCTCTCCCGTTTTTGATTAACCACCGGGGTGTGAGGCTCGCGAATCAACGTTACACAAAGCTTTGCCACACAGGCTGTGCTTTGATCATCAACCACAAGACTCTGCTTTTCAACAGAAGCCTTGATCATTTGCATCTTAGCATGCCACACAGGCAAACTACTCTATGCAACCGATATCAGTCACACAGAATGATATCCAATGTCAGACACACAATCCATTTACAAGTCCGTTCTGGGTCTGAACGAAGCCGAAGGCACCTAGTACCCCGCATATCCATCGATCTCCAAGTACGTCTGGACAATCACCAACTGATTCTCTCCTCTTGGGTGTACGACCCAATCAAGAACATCAGTTATTATCCAAACGACGTGAAGACCTCCGGTCTTCAACCACCGTCTTCGTCTTCGACACCACGTCGAATCAGTTATTCAGAATCGGATAAACCCGGACTTTCAAAATAACTCGCGTATATAATAAACACGTGTTACACAAACACAACACATGCCTCATTCCAATTCATCAACCACTAACCATAAATTAACAAGAGAATAACTCCCCAAATATTAACCCTGAAGGCCGAAACCAACATCAGATCAATACCCAGGGGACCGTTCTGCTTAGCTAACCTACAGTTAGTTTCTAAATTTCACATTCTTAGGGAAAGGTTCCCATTAATTTTATCAAAGACAAATTCCTTTAAATTTATTCTTTAATCTTCCTTTGAACATCACTTCAAACTAGTCGGGATTAGCGAACCACACTGAAGTAATTGTTTATTTTATTTCCCAATCCCAACCTATTCATCCCATGAAGTAAAACTGGTAATACTTCATATCTAACACCACGGTGTTATCGGTAATTCAATTACCGTTTCATGTTCAAATCTAATTAAAGATTTAACTATCTCCTGGAGCAAAACTGGTGATACTCCATTTTCGATCTTTTCAATCTAATTAAAGATTCATTAAAACTCCACTTAGTTTTAATCTTTAACTGGGTTAAAGAATCCATTTCATTTAAAACACGGTTAACGATAAACCCAAAATCACATCACATTTCAATCAGTCCCTAATCGTAAATTAGCAAGTGAGCAATTCCCTAAGTATTAACCCCGAAGGCCGAAACCAACATCAGATCAATACCCCAGAAACCATTCAACTTAACTAATCTCCAGTTAGTTTCTGATTTTCTTAACTCCTTTGGGTCTAAGAATAGTATTATCGAAGATACTGTTCACGACAACCCAAAATCACATTCCATTAATTATCGGGTTAAAGAACAAGTGTCATTTAAAACACTGTTCACGATAAACCCAAAAATCAATACCAATTCAATTCCAATTAAATATTATTTAATTGGTACACTTCGTTAAATCTAAATAAAAAGATTTAATCTTTTTCTCAACTGGGCTTAAGAACAGTGTTAATGGAGACACCATTCACGACAAAACCCAAATCACATTTGATATTAAATACAAGGCTTTGAATAGAAAGTATATCGGCTTATATTCAATATCAAATTCTACGACCAACAAATATCGTATTGGAAATAATGATATATATATATATATATATATATCTTTCAAATTTCCCTAACAATATCAATATAATCACGAAATCCAACATCGAAATTTTGCAAAGACGATTTCGATTCAAATCCATTCCAATTCAATTATTGAAATTTCTGGTTATTTTCAAAACCATTTCAAATCCACTTTATTTATTTTTAAAAATAAGTAAATTATTATTCTAATTCAAAATTAGTTCATTTCGATAAAAATCTATTTTTATCCTTTCAAATATGGAGTTTTTCACCCCAATTCTTCACAAATCATTTCTTATGATTTTACACAAATTATTACCATTTTTTAATAATTTTATCAAGGTCCGTACAGTCGATTTCCATCAACGGTCATCGAACTGCACTTACATCGACCTTTTCCAAATTTGATTTGGACATAATTCCAAATCCCACCATTAGATTTCAATTCTCTAATATTCGTTAGAAAGCTCTTTTCGATACGAACCTAATGGTTCCGGTTTTAGGAGAATCCAAGGTTGGATCTCCCGTAATATCCATTCAAAGTCAATGGTCGAAATTCGCGAACGGCCGCGGCGCAGCGCGTTCTATTCAGGCCATTATATTATATATATATATATATATATATATATAATATATATTTCATCGATTTCCTTTTAAAATGTATTTTTTTAAATCGTTTTAAATTCGTTTTCAAAATGATTTCAATTTCATTTCAAATTCAAATCAAAATTGAATTTTTCCTTATAAATTCGTTTTAATTTCATTCCAAATTGATTTCAATTCAAATCGATTTTTAATTCAATTTCAGTTCGTTTTCAATTCTATTCAATTTCAATTCGAATTCATTTCTATTCAATTTCAATTCGAATTCATTTTCAATTCGAATTCAATTCTATTCAATTTCAATTCGAATTCATTTCAAATTGATTTCCATTCAATTTCAATTCGATTCGAATTCATTTTATTTTCAATTCGAATTCTAATTCGTTTCAATTCAATTCGAATTTCATTTCAACATATTCGATTTTGAAATCACTTTTCAATATTCATTATAAAAACGAATATAATCGATATAAATATCGTTTGTGTCAAAATGGCATCAATCTAATCAACACGGCTTCATATATTTCTATTTTCAAATATTCTATTTCAAATATTTCTTCTTCAAATATTCTATTTCAAAATTGGAATGAGGCCCAATCAATTACCATAGATTTTATTTCTATGGATTTCCATACAACGCATGTATATATCAACAATGACAAATAATCAACCATCATCCAAAGTGCATTCTGCACTGTATAAGCATCAAATATAAATATTCAACGCTTATAACAGTCTGTCAATCAATCGATCGACATGCAACTAATTATTGAGATTAGTGTATGTCATATATCACCCCAATACCCGTGTGGGGTTTCCAACAATCAAACGCATATTTTATTTGTGCAGTTGGGCGATGTGTGAAATTTATCGTCCCAATCAATATCAGTCAAATCAGTGTATATAAACAAATCGTCCGATTCGTTTATAAATATTTATTTTATATACACGTTAAAAATTATATTTTTAACTATAGAATATTTTCCACTATAAAATATTTTACTTCGTTTCACATCACATCACACAATCAACTATACATCAAAATCAAACAAACAAGCATACAAGCCGTCCATGGCCTGTGGACGACGGATGTCGGGTGCTACTAAACACCGTCTGCATCCTAGTATATGTTTTTAACTAGAAATTGAAATTAAAAGTGAGGAGTTCTCACCGTTGGGTTCCACTCTGCCGTTTCATTTCTGAATGGCTTGGATTTGTTCGACATTCCCACTCAACCCTTTCACGCTGTTTACAATAAAAATCACACTTTTATTCTTGAACTGTTCATATAAAAATCACATTTTTATTCTTCTCCTTATATAAAAATCATATTTTTACTCTATACATTATATAAAAAACATATTTTTATTATCTCTACTATATAAAAATCGTTTCTTTATTACCTCTACCCCCTAT
This sequence comes from Allium sativum, assembly GCA_030737875.1. NCBI lineage: Eukaryota > Viridiplantae > Streptophyta > Magnoliopsida > Asparagales > Amaryllidaceae > Allium > Allium sativum. The sequence goes on from CM060909.1 coordinate 649,730,819, forward strand.
ATAGAAATCTAACTTTTCCAAATAAAAATATAAACTTTTTATACATAAAAATATAAGCTTCACATTAATAAAAATATAAGCTTTTCATATTTAAAAATATAATCTTTACCTATATAAAAATCTAATATTCTCGCATTAAATACAAATCAAATCTATTAACTTCACTACATATATAAGATTTTAGTTTTTATTTCAATGTACATATATAAAAATTCTTTTTAGCCAATGCCATTTCTTATATAAAAAAAACTGATTTAAAATTAATGTAAATAAAAGAAAAACAAAGGATGATGCTCACTGGTAAATGCTTCAGTTCAATACCGATAATCGCTCCAAACCTAGGGCACCAAATCGCCATTTCTACACTTGAGCGCACTTTGATCGGCAGGTGTCAGTGGAAGCAGCGCTGCGCTTGGATTTAGGGTTTTAAAAGGGTGCGGGTCTCGGTTTAGAGGAAGGGAGGGAGAACGGAGATGAGGAGGGAGGCGCGGGTCTGCGTCGCAAGGAGGAGGGGACCGGGGCGATGGTGACTGCGGTGGCTGAGGGGGTGGTCTCGGTGGTGGGCGCTCTCACGGGTTTGGAAGGGAAGAAGGGGGGCTCGCGAGATCAGGGGAGGAGAGAGGCGACTGGAGGGGGCTCGTCGGAGGGCGCGGCAGCCTGGCGCCTTCGCCGGGCGTGGCGGTGGGTGGAGGCGGAGCTTCAATCGGTCGTCGCCTCTTTTTTTTTCTAATTTGTTTCGATCTGTGCTGAAAGGTATAGGGGGTTTTATAAAATTATATATTTTTTTAATTTATTTTCAAAAAGGGTTGACTTTTTGTTCGGACTCCAATCGAGGCCCAACGACTGTCGTCCCTAGCGTATTACCCCCATTCCGAACACAATGGGATATGTATCGTAAGCTGATTCGATCGTTTCGATCAGTTTACGTCAAAATCAACATATAACTCTATGTATTGAATTTGAACGCGCATTTTAATTTACCGGGCCCACATACAGACTCTAAAAATTCATGAAAAATATTTTCTAGCTTCGTATTGACGATAAGTTCCTAACAAAACTAATTTCGCCAAATTCTGAGACCGTTTGAAAAATGGCCATTTTCCAGTCGATTGAAATCAACTAAAACTGGTTAAACGCGTTTTCCTTTGCCACGCTCACATATTGATTCGAAAAATTATGAAATTTGAAACCTAGCAATTACTTGACATCACGGATCCAACAAAAGTGGTTTCGTCGAAAACCCAGGTCATTTGCAAAATTCCCATTTTTAAGGGCCAGAATTCCATAGCGACTATTCTGAATTTTCAACTGGACATATCATTTGATTCCCGCTATGAAATTTCAATTTTTCGGATTCGTTGGAAAGATATTCACAAATAGATTCAAATATTTTTTGTTTCACTAAAATCCGGTTTATTTTGAATCCTGTACATTCATTTGAACTTTGAAATCGAATTTTCGAACTACCGCGCCATTTTCAATCCCTTTTATAATTTAAAATAAATATTTATATTCTAACGACAACGTGTATAAATATATACGTTCGAATTCTATTCAAAATAAATTTCTCGTCGATATTATTTAAAATAATTCATTTTAAATATTCAAAATTGCCAAAATAAAAATTTTAAACTAGCTCAGATTTTCAGGGTTATTACAACACCTGAGGATTGAAAGTCTGCTCAACCAACGCCTGAAATCATATACGAAGTTTAAAATTATAATTTTTGAAGCTCAAACGTAATTCAACCAATGCTTGCATCTGAACACCAAACTTGGTCGAACTAGCGCCTAAATACCAGATGCTTGTTGAACGAATGCCTCATTTATTTTTTGATGTAGTAAATGTGAGATTGCCTTTAATAACACCATAGATGTAACACCTAACCAATTTTTGGTTGAGAATGTTCTTGTGAGCATGGCGCTATATCTTATATTAGCATATTCTCTTTCAATAACATATACACAAATTAGTGTCTCCTTATATATAAGTATTAATCAATATACTTGTCTATTTTCAAAATTTTCATATGCTAATAGTGTCATTACGCATATGCATATGAAATAGTCTTTGGCTATCGGATATCTGCACCGTGAATACTACCAATATTGGATAATTATCTTATTTGACAAATTGATAACATAAATTTTAATTTCTTTTTTCCAATCCTATTGAATTGAAATTATCGAAAACTAACGAATATGATGATGATTAGTAGTTTTAAGTTGTCAATATGCATTAAGTACATATAATATAAAATGTTTGCTTAACAAGATAATAAATCATATCTTTTGTGTAATGACCCGAAAATTCCCGTCTTTCGAATCGACTATAAACCCCACAAGTTCGATCCAAATGACTAAAATCCTCGAGACATTAACCTTGGACATACAGCACATCAGACAGAAACGAAAGACTTTTCATTAACACCACTAAAATGTTACATTAGAGTATAAGAATATCTGAGCATACAAAACTACAATACACAATGGAAACATAATTACATTTAGCAAAAGGCTATCAAATGCTCTAGACACGGCTCAAGCTTCAATACATAATCCTAATCTATGAAATATCAGAAAAACCAAAACAACTAGCTGCCCGTATGGAAAATTATGGGAACTCAGAGTTTAGGTGGGAAACAATAAACTCTGAGTCAGTCAGGGGACCATTGTGAAAACTAAAATAGTTATTATACTTCACTTTAAAGTTTGGTAAATCACGGGACCGTGCCGTATAATACGGAATGGGTTTCCTCCACATGAATACCGGTTAATACTCAAAACCAAAATAGTTTCATCTTTGTAGTTGGATTTATAAATCAAATCAACTTCCTTATTTTCAAAATTCATGATCTGACCAAGTGTCAATCACTCGGGTATGGCTTGGATTAACCTGTTTAAGAACTAGATAACAAACCATAAACCATATCATACAATCATCCACCAAAATACAAAACTTTGGAATTCATGTTTTTGATAAAACGAAGCTATTATAAGACTCATGTCCCATCACACAATGCGGCGCATACTGAAGAATAAAGACTTTCCTTATAATAGCCAAACATGCTTGATATTCTTAAAAACATATATTTTGACATTATTATTAGTGTCTAAGTATGGTAATCAATTTCGAAAGTAAATGTATAAATGTTAGCTCGCATAATTCCCAATCCCATTATGTTGGCTATATAGTTTACAACTAAAAACACAAAGGCCCTTATTGGAAGTTGGATTCCAACTATGAACCAAGGCAAAGGATCTTCCTTAACCGCATTCGAGACACCTAGTGTAACAGCCCGCACCTCCGTTCGCGCAAGATATTGTCCCCAACCTAGCCGCCATATAAGTGTGGGGTTTTGTTCCTCAAAAGGCCTCGGCTAAGTTTCGAGATCCGCCAACACATGGCGTTGCCACATAGGCTGAGCCAACCTCCCTACCAACACCGATATTGTCCCTACTTTGCCACCTCTCAGGTGTAGGGTTTTCCATCACTAGGCCTCGGGGTTAGTAAGAGATGGGCTCTATTATATAAGTACCCACTTCACACAGGCTTCCACGATGTGGGACTTAGGGGTGTTACATTCTCCCCTCCTACAGAGCCCAGCGTCCTCGTTGGATCACAAACACCTCACCCAGGCGTTGTGGTCCACACAAGAGCCACAGTTCCGGCTGGGTATTGGCTCTGATACCACTGTAACAACCCGCACCTCCGTTCGCGCAAGATATTGTCCCCAACTTAGCCACCGTAGCCAGACCTTTCAGCCTAGAAACACCAGCCACTCAGTGACTTGGATCGGGCGGGCCAGGAAGTTGTATAGTGTACCCGAATCCAATAACATAACCCAACATCTCATCATTTTACTGCCCCACTTGGTTACATCCCATTAAAAATTAATTAATTAAATATTGACCGTACATTTAAATATGCCGGGGCCACATATGACCTCAAAAAATTCTAAAAAAAAAATATTTTTAGCTTTCTTATGACGATACGAATCCAACAAAATTATTTTCGTCGAATTCTGAGACTGTTTGAAAATAAAGGATAGAATTTAAAAGTTCATTTTAATAACTAAACATTCACATTTTTTATCATTAAAGTAAAATAGACAAAAACACTCATTTTGTCTAAATTAAAAGAATGAAACAAAATATAGCATTGGCATATTTTATTAGAATTGAAACACAAATTATTCATTTCTGTAAATTTATATTAGTTAAAAACAATTATTCATTTTTGTTAATTTACATTAGTTAAAATAATTATTCATTTAAGTCAATTTATACTAGTTAAACAAAATTTTACATTTTGTCAGAAATATTCATTTTTGTCAAAATGAATTAGTTGAACCAATGTATATATATATATATGTTTGGTAAGATATATACTTGTCAAGATAGGTTAGTTAAATCAAAATATTTATCATTTTGCCTCATTAGAATTGCCAAAACAAAATAACCATTTTGTTTAAAGTTTTAAATTAGCAAAATAGAATTTGTAAATAGAGACGAAGTTATTATGCTTATTCATTGATTGCAATAGAGATATTTTCTTGTCATCATTATATGTATTGTGTATTACACTTCCATTCACAAGTTACCCGACTTGTGTATGTGATTGGGACGATAATTTTTCACACATTGCCCAAGAGCACAAATTAGTTTATTATTTGTTCATTGGTTGAAAACCCCACACGGGTATTGGGATGAAAATTTATATACACTAATCCCAATATTTAGTTGTATGTTGATCGTTAGATTGACAGGCTGCGATGAGCGTTATTATTGAATTTTAACGCTTACACAGTGGAAATTACACTTTGAATGTAGATGGATGATTTGATGGTTTTACTGTTATTATCATATATATAATGTGTGTGAAATCCATATAATCCAAATTATATAGCAAATGTTTGAGTCGCATTTCGATTCAGGTGTTCTTTTAAATAATGATTTTTTTTTTTTTACATTGGAAATCCTTTTTATATAAGGTGCATATGTTTTCATAATATATTTTTAATCAACTATATGTTAAAACAAAGAATATTTGTAAAAGAAAGAATTTGTAATATAAAGCATACCTTTCATTTAGTGTCTTTATATAAAGAATATTTTTACAATTATTTTAAAATATGTTTTTAAAAGATTACTAGCATTTGCAATTATATTTTTTGTGATTATAAATAAATTGAGATGTGAAGTGGATTTATCGTGGACGATGTTTTAAACGACATTTGTCCTTTAATCAAATTTACATTGAAATTATTATTTGGAATTTATAAATCTATTTTGTAGATTTAAAAAGGGCATTTTCTAAAAATCAAGTTTTTCAATTTAATATATTAAATTGGAATTAAGTGGAAATTCGATTGGTAACAATCGAAATGGGCTTCTGTAAAAGAAGACCGATATTATATATGGAATTTAAGAGGCTTTGCCGTTATTCCATTTATATTATTAGTCTGATACAGAAATCTATATCGATTATGTATTGATTTGATTTCTGTGGAATTCCATATTTCGGAAACGGATTTATAGATTTTATTTTCAGAATTTTATCTTTGATAAAATTAATGAGAATCTTTTAAAAACGAATATCTTATTAAAAGAATATTCTGAGTTGGAATGTGGCGTAATGTGGGATTTTCCAATATTTGCTTTTTAATCCCAAAATACGCGAGTTATTCAGAAAGACCGGGTTTAACCCATTCTGAATAATCATCACGACAATCAAGAGTCGAAGATGAAGACGGTGATTGAAGACCGAAGGTTTTCACATCGTTGGGATGATGATGACTGGTATCTTGAATTGTGATTGGCCTTCCAAGGCAAGGTATTTGATGATGGTCGTCCAAACGCATTTGGAGATCGACGGGACGTTGTTTCGCTCAGACCCAGAGCGGACTTGTAAATGGATTGTGCGTCTGACATTGTATTCATTTCTGCTGTATTTGTTGAACGCTACTGATTATATATTTCTGTTTGGTGGTGAAGAATTTATTCTTTACTTATCACCCTTCTCTAAGACGTATGAGCTAAGAGGTTATATATATATTGGTAGATGATCAATAATATGGTAGGGTCTGACAATGTGACATGCTAAGATGCAAATGATCAAGGCTTTGTTGAAAAGCATGCCTTGTGGTTGATGATCAAAGCACAGTCTCCTTAGGCATAGCTTTGTGTATATCGTGACTTCGCGAGCCTCACACCCCGGTATGAGTCAAAAACGGGATATGGACCGTAGGGAGTGCACACGTTTCTTTCTAGCTAGAAGTGGTGTTTGGGCTTTAACACGGCCCGACATTTTACTTATGTGGATTATGGATTGAGGTACCTCGGGTTTTTATAGGCCGGAAGTGGTCATATTATAGGTCCAAAGGGACCAGGAAACGTGTGTTCAGGCATAACTAATCCATTACCGTTAGGTAGGGACCGGCCCTACCGCATCCAAGAGTTCACTGCGGGGGATCCTGAGGCATTTGCTAGGGTGTCTCGAATTGGAAGAGGACGATCCCTAGCCTCGATTTCATGATAGAAAACCAATTTCCAATACGACATTACGGTCTTGGTTGTAAACTTATATACGGCGACATAGTATATGGTACCTATGCCGTCTAAGATTAATACATTTATATTGAAATGTTTTAAATATATATATACACACACTAATAATAATATCGTATTTTACGTATTTAGCATCTTTTGACCATTATAAGGTACAACCCTATCCTCTGGTGTGCGTTGCATTATGTGATGGGACCTGGGTCTTATAATGGTTTCATTTTTCCAAAAAGCATTACGTTATTTGACGATTTACTTTATTTATGCACTGACAATTCAATGGAGTAAACCCGTTCCGCATTAGCGGCGTGGTCCTGAGATTAGCCTACTTATTAGATAAGTTAAGTATAGAATTCTCACAGCAGTCCCACGACTGACCTGTAGTTTGTTTCACTTGGCAAACTCGGGTGCCCTCTTTCCACACGGGCAGTCGAGTAGCTTTTTGCAGATATAGTTAAACAGGATCCTGGATATGAAGTCTGAAGCTGGGTCCAGAATATTGACGGCCTTCCTCTGAGATTAATTCCGCTGCAATGTATTTAATTTATTGTAAATGTATCTTCCGCTGTATTATTTATTGATGTACTCTGATATATTCTGTACTCTGATGTAACATTTATTATTGATGTTATAAAAGTCTGTGTTGTTGTTCTGATGTGTTGTATGCCCAAAGTTAATGTACGCGGGTTTTGAACGGTCTAGATCGATCTTGCGATCGATTGGGGTTGGGCGAAATCCGAGTCGTTACACCTAGCTTATGTCCAGGAGTCAACAAATGAGTCCTTCGGATCGGTAGAGACGCCCAGCGCCGTACACGGCTGAATAGAATCTTTCCTGAATTTAACGTTCCCCCGGTCGTATTTGACCTTCTTCCTGGTCATATTTGACCGCCATCCAAGGCCTCGGCCTATCATCCCCTAGTAAAACTGCCTGGCTTCATACCACGGCATCACTTTTCATCTAGACCGAAACACGCTAGTCCATATCTCTACTGTCTATTATCCTATTTTCAGCTCATTACAAGGTGTGAGGCCCTCGAGTCAATGTCCCACAAAGCTCTACTTTTCAACAGAAGCTTTGATCTATCTGCCAGCAATACTAGACACGCTACAATGTCAATTCACAACATATAATTGATGTCTATTAATATATAACCCTCTGAGTACAGAAGTCTCAAATAAGGTGTTATGCTAAGAGAATAAATCCTCCGCCACCAACTGATATAACATCAATAGATACTAGTTAGTTATGCTGCAAAATACAATGTCAGATACACATCCATTTACAAGTCTGTTATGGGTTTGAACAAAATTGAAGGCAACTTATTCCTCGTCCAACTAAGGAGAGAGGCCCTTACACATCCATACAATCAACAAGTACGTCTGGGCTACTGCCACTGTAACCCCTTAACGGGAGCTACCCATATCCAGGGCATCAACAAGCAGTCCATTCGATATGAAGATTTCCGGCCTTCCATCATATCTAATTTCTTCGACTTTTAATTCATCATATAATAATTCAAAATGGGTTGAACCTGACCTTTTTGAAATAATTAACATCATAACAAAATCCTTATTGGATTATCAACCCTCCAATTAAGTCTTCTTTAATTGGAAATCATTTCATAAGATTTAGATCTTATTCTCACATTTGGTTAAGCTATTTAGTCTTCTAAAATCATCCTTTCAATTCTATTAACCTTATAAAAAGGTATACCCAAGGTTTGTATTCAATTTGTGAATTAAAACCATATCTCTAACTATTTCTTAAAAATCGTTATAAAAGGCGTTGCAAAATAGCCTATTTCTTGTTAATAGGTTTTTATCATTCAAAACCATATACATTTGAACCAAACCTCTTTCAAATCATTTATTATAATTTGTAATAAATTTTTCCCCATTTCTATTTATTTAAAAATAGGCAATTTCAGTCTAATCCCATTTCGGTTTATTAAGCTACACTAGCTCTATTTTTATTCAATCTTGATTTGAACATATCTCAAAATCTAACTGTTGGATTTTAATACTCTACATATCATGAAAGTTCTTCTCATTTTTAACCCAATGTTTTTCTTTTCGGGGAAATCCGATAGTTTGATCTCCCAGTATGTCGGTTTGAAGTTACAAGTCAAAGTCCGTGAACTACCGCTGCACGAGGAGTTCTTTTCTGACCATACTTCAATTTATATTATAAATTTAATAGAGCTTCTAAAATATTTTTTAAATTTTATAATAATTATTGGAGATTATATTTTTCATTTTCCACTTTAAAATCAACATCTCTATTAAATGGCTATTTTAATATTATTTTATTATTAAAATAATACTATTTTTCAAACTTCATTATTTTAGACCCAAATTTTCTTGACATCCATTATAAAATAGATAAGATAGTTTTGTAAAGAAAATTCTTTTAAAACCTTTTCTAGATACCCTAACTGAACTTCACATTTTCTAGTTATTATTCGTTCTAAAATAAAAACTTTGATAGGTCGTAACTTACTTATAATTTCACCAAATCCATTTCTTTCTTTTGCAAATGTTCATTGTAATGATTTAAACTTTACATCCATCAAAAATCGAACGTCAAATTTGGAATTTTATTTTTCACCCATTATTATATTAATAAAATAATCATTAAAATTACTTTTTTTTGCAAGGCCGACCGGTTTTTATAGTGGCCCGTAACACTTATTATCAAAAATAATAGTATATTGTGTTCAGGTGATATGCACAGCACATGTCAACTACAGAAATACACACTACCACGCAGGGAAGCAAGCCATTAAAAACAAACATCGTATAACATGAATTACATTTTCATATGACATGCAACTGAAGACATGCAACTGAATTTCTTACAAACTCTCATTAAACACTACTAAAGACATTTTATTCAAATTACCTACTGCATGGGATAAACCAGTAGTATTTTCCCAAACAAGTTCCTCAATCGTTGTCAAAAAGCTTCCTAGCCTCTTGAACATACCTCTTGCTTCTAGTCAGGTACCCTCGTAGGGAGGCATATATCGGGGAAGCATCGACTGCGGCAACAACTAGAGTTGGCGGAGGTGTTTTATAAGCTATTGGTGGTAAGATGTGCGCATACGGTTTTGCTTGTCTCTATTTTTTTTTTTTGACTGAGGTGGATAAGGCTTTGTCTTCATTACTCTTATCTAGGCTTGCGTCACTCCCATAAGATTTAGGAGCAACATTAAAAAGCCTATATTTGATCATTGGAGTGGGCGTTTTCTTTTCTGGGATGATTGATTTAGTTGCCATGTCAACTCTCTCTGATACTTCTTGATTATTGGAGCGGGCATTTTCTTTTCTGGGGTGATTGATTTAGTTGCCTTGTCAACTGTTTCTGAAACTTCTTTTTCACCTTCATCTGCAAGTTCCTTTACTTTTGTTTGAATACCTTTCTGTGTATCATTCCTAGTTGTTAGAGCATTCTCATAAGACTATATGTCGCTAACAATTTGCTTCAAGGGATCAACAACACCATCGATATTATGTAAATGCCTGCACCCCGTTGCATCTTTGCCTTCATTCTAGAGCACCCCGACAGGTGCTTGTGAGATTTCATTCACACGTTCTACCATTTTTCCATTTAAATTGTCATTATTCATTGTTTCATCTATGATTCCAATGTCACCTTTGTGATTCATTTCATTTGTTTCTATTTCCCCTTCTTCCATTTCATAGTTGATAACATAACTTGAGTTATCCACGTTACAAGCAGATAAATGCAAGAATCTGCTTGAGGTTCCAACAACATCATCTTTCACAGGTGTTGGAACATCCTCAAAGACCTGCTTCCCCTTCTCTTTTCCACTAACCATGAATTTAGCTGCTCATTTCTTCCTTACTACTTTGGTCCAATAATTCTCCTTGGGTGGTGCAGCAATACGAGAACGTTGAACCAGTTTGCAAAGCCGGTTAGCCTTAGATATATTTTCCTTGCTAGCAACTATATTTTCTTTCGATGAATTAACTCTAACCACCTTGACTGCTTTTCCCTGTGTCTTCTTCTTTTGGCTTTGACAGTTTTCAGGCAAATGACCAAAGGCTTTGCATTGAAGGCAAAGATCCGGTTTTCAAAGGTAGAAGACTTTAACAATCTGAATCAAACCGTCTAGGTTATGAAAAGGAAAGGAATCTGGCAACGCAGAATCAAAGGAAACTTCTATCATGCAATTGGCGTATTTAAGCCGATCTAAGCTTTCAGTGTTGGTATCCATAACAAAATTTACCCACTTTGGTTGCCAACCATCTTATCCCACGCTTCGACCAGGCAACAAGTGGGATATTAAACAGTTTGATCCATACCGGCACTACCCTAACACTGTTCGCAATGTTGCTCAAGCTTGGGTCCCAAGATTTAATAATAAAAAGTTTATTGTGTATTATAACTGGGTTTACTTCAAGAATCCTAATTTTGTCGGCCGTGGATGAAAACCGGTAAAGGAAAACACTTCCATTCGATTTGAAATCGATCGTACCTTGAGGCTTCTAATGCTTCCTTAAATAGTTAACGACGAGGGTATAGGACAACGGCAAGTATATGAAAAATCCAACAAGATAACCATGCCATGGCTCAACACTCGCTTGAACTATGTCTTCAGTTGGAATCAAATTCTCACCTTCAAAAATTTCAGCTCGAGATTTGGGAAGAAAATGTCCTTGTGTTCATTGGCTTGGAAGCAAAAAAGCTCTAACCACTTTTTCTTCGGTAAGTGATCTGAGGTATTGTTAGCGGAGGGTGGAAGAGGAAGTGGGTCAAGCGAGGGAGGGATTGGTTTAGGCGGCGAATTAGGTGGCTGATTGGATGGAAGTGAGGTTGCAGAAAAGGTAGATGTATTTTGAGGAAGAGAGCAAGTTGTCGCCATTTTTTAGGGATGGTTTAATTTTAATATTTTACTATGATTAAAATCACTTTTATGAATGAATACTTAACCAATGAGCCGATAATCATGATTTTTAGCTATTTTTAACTATGGTAATCACATACTATATTTTCAGCAACCATAATTACATTCAATCATGACTAACGTGACATATTTTATTCCATATAAGGCTTAAATCATTAATGCTTACACGGTTTTGTCAATCAATAGATTAACTGTAATACACAATCATCAATCAACATATGCATTCTATATCAATGGGTTCGTACCCACATCCACTAACCAAATCAAGTCGATTTATATTTCAATGAAAATTTAAAGTTAAAACCAATTCCTATGTCCACATAAATAGTTTTAAGTGTCATACACCCACGGAACTAAATGTATTTCACTTAAAAATCATATTTTTTCCATACTAATCATCGTTAAACCATAATATAAACTCATATCACACCATTTAACATCAGATAATCCATCACATAACAATTTACCACACATACACACTATTAACTATTTCCAAACAAACTAGTTAACAAAATATGAGTTAAGAATTCTCACCATTGTTATCCACTCCTCCTAACTTCAATCGAAGTACGTCTTAACTATACTAGATGATTTCGGCAGCCTTCTGGCATTACCTAGTTTTTTTGAAGACCAAACAGGTAAGGGTTCGACGCTATGAGGTTTCGCAAAATTCAGGCGAATAAATGGACGTTGTTTTTCGGTTTTTGGAGAAAATGGAAAGGGTTTCGGGGAAACGGGGTTCGGGCTTGGAGGGGTGGGACCCAGGGGGCTAGTTTGTGCACTAGTGGGGCCAGGGGGTGTGGACATGGTGGGTATGGGCTGTTTGGGGTGGAGGAGTTCGGGTTTTTAGGTTTAAAGGGGGAGAGAGGTGTTGCAGTGGAGTTTTAAAGGGTGTAGGGTGGTTCTAAGGAGAAGGGGACCCACCAGAACTGAGGTGGCGGCTGGAGGAGGGCACGACGGCCTGAGGTGGTGCTGGCCATGGGAGAGGTTGGCGGTGGTAGGGATTAGCATGGTGCGGTTTGGTGCGGTTTTGACTTAAAACCGCACCCGAAACCGCTAGCGTGCAGTTTTCAAAAGTAGGAACTGGAACCGGACCAAAAACCATTGGTGCAGTTTGGTTTTAAAAGTGTGGTTTCAGTTTTTAAAAGTGCGGTTTTGTTTTCGAAACCAATTAACAAAAAAACATCGTTCCCTTAGATGGTGATGCACACGAAATGTTTAGAGTGAGGCAGAGGCTTTTTTATTTGTCCAGGTGTGATATTGATCTTCACATGCAAATGAAAACTCTTTTATTGTAATGATCAATCGGTCCAATCCTAATACCATCTTACTATAAATGACATCAAGGCAAAGGATATAATCCAAATCATAATTCTGATGGATCGAAAGCAGTATGCAGAACTTGTTCTGGATAATTCTCAGCAGTAGCATACCGCCTCTTTTTAACCTCTATAGTTAATACAGTAAGAGCTTTGTCTGGTGGCAGGTCTTGATAGCTTCTCAAGGTGTTCAATATTAGTTTTGTTTTCTTTTGTAGATCCTTTCTATGATTAGACATTTCCATCAACACGTCATGATTAATCTTGGCAACTTGAGTCAATATAGTCGTGCAGTTAGAGTGCTGCGGCATGTATTGCTGCTCTTTTGCTTCCATTATTGCCAAGTAGTGAACGTGCATATTTTCCTAAAGCTAAATTTGAGAAGGTAGCGTTGAAATTTATGCATAAGTAACATTCGGTGCGATTTCGGTTTTGCAGTTTGAAAAAGGATGAAAAATGAACTCGGACTATACTAATGGTGCAGTTTCATCGGTTTTGCTTCGGTGCGGTTTTTTAAGATGTGGTTTTTATCGGTTTTATGTGGTTTCACTTCGGTTTTGGTTCGCAATCGGTTTTCCTGCTCGTCCCTAGGCGGTGGAGGGGAGAAAAGGAGAGAAGAGGAGAAAGTAAAGAGAGAAAGGGAAGTAAAGTGATTTTAGGAAGGAGGAAGGCTTGTTTATATGGACAAATTTTGTTGGTTGGATCACTGTGGTGTCAACCATCCAGGGAAGGGGAGAAAACACACAATGTAGCCTCCATTGCATGATAACTCAAAGAAAGCACATTTTCAAGATAACCGGTTTAGGTATGAATGCATAGCTTAAGGTATGTGTAGTCTATTACGCATTTACTGCTCGTATGACCACATACTGATTCCATTTTCGACGAAATTTGAAACCCTGCTATGTTTTTCAGATACGGTTCCAGCAAAATAGGATTCATCGAATTCCGAGTCCATTTGCTCAAAATTTGCTCACTCGGTTTCATATTATTGATCGGTTTGTAATTAAATTTCGCACGGCCATATACTAACTCTGTTTTGATGCGAAATTTAAAACTATACCATAATTTGACGTTCCAGATCTGATAAAATTGGGTTTTTCGAATTCCGAGATCGTTTGTGAAAATTCTATTTTCTAGGCTATTAAATATCAAATTTTAATATAGTTAACTTATAAATAATTTTAAAAGTTCACTAACCTTATCTTAACAATTTTATAAGTTTTTTTAAAATACCCAGAAAATTACAAATAAATTATCTCTGTGAATAGTGTCCAATTCTTTGTTTTGACGAAAATTGTTTGAACTGATAAGTGGATAAAACTGATTTAAATAACTTATCTGATCGTTATACGTTTTGAAATCGTATTTAAAAATGAGTGTATGTATCTAGAACCATGCGCAGTTATTCCAAAATCTTGTAAACTCGAATTTCCAAAATATCAGAAATTCTGGGTCATTACATTCTCCCCTACTCAAAATAATTTCATCCTCGAAATTGAAATGAAGTAAAGAAAAGAATACTGAAACAATACAAATAGATTTAGAGCAAAAATATCACATTATATCATGTAGAGATTACCTATTAATTTTGCTACAACAACAAGATACTCATATACCCTAAATAGTTCCGAAAAGAAAACATCATACCACTTCTACTTACCCATTAACTTAAGCATTAAAGTTATCCTTCCAAGATTACCTTTCCATTTTCTACGACGGTCGGGGTATAAGACTTGCAAAAGCTCCAGGCTGCTACCCAATTTCATTCAACGGGAAATCCTTTACAAGGTATACACTCCCTGGAAAACATAGCAACTCTCCATCCTAGCTTGTCTTTTGGAAACAAAGAATTCATACTTATAATATTTGTTTTTCTGACCTTCATAACAATACTGTTGCGCCTTTCGCTTATTCTTAGTTGGACACTTCTTGGCAAAATGGCTCTTTTGATTGCACTCAAAACCGGTTGTACCCTATTGAATCTCCTTCTTGTAACAACTCGGAAAATCAGAACCAATTTAAAAATTTTATTTTGGCAATTTTAATGAATTTTGAATATTTAAAATAATTTATTTTAAATAATAACGACAAGAAATTTATTTTAAATAGAATTAGAACGTATATATTTATTTGAATCGACGTTAGAATATAAATATTTATTTTAATTATAAAAGGAATTGGAAGTGGCGCGGTAGTTTGAAAATTCAATTTCAAATTTCAAATGAATGTACAGGATTCAAAATAAACTGGATTTTAGTGAAACCAAAAAATTAGAATCTATTTGAAAATATCTTTCCAATGAATCCGAAAAATCCAAATTTTATAGCGGGAATAAAAAGTTATGCTCAGTTGAAAATTCAGAATAGTCGCTATGGAAATATAAAGGCCTTAAAGATAGCCATTTTGCAAACGACCTCTGTTTTCGACAAAACCACTTTTGTTGGATCCAGGATGTCAAGTTATTACTAGATTCCAATTTTCATAATTTTTGAAATCAAAATGTGAGTGTGGCGCAAGAAAATATTTTTGACAGTTTTAGTCAATTTGGATCGACCAGAAAATGGCCATTTTTCAAACGGTCTTCAAATCTAACGAAATTAGTTTTGTTAGAACCGTATGGTCAATACGAAGCTAGATAATTTTTCTGGAATTTTTAGAGTTAGTATGTGGCCCCGGTAAATTGAAATGTGCGTTCAAATTCAATATATAAGTTTATATTTTGATTTTAGCGAAAATTGATCAAAACAGCTGAATTGGCTTGCGATGCATATCCCATTGTGTTCGGAATGGGGGTAATTAGCTAGGGGTGATAGTCATTGGGTTCGATTCAAGGTTCGAATGAAAAACAAACTTTTTGGAGGAAATAAAATAAAATAAAATATAACTATATATATAACCCTCCCCTATAAGTCAAACCCTATTATTTCAACCCTCCAGTCAAACGAGAAACCTGCTCACCCAGATCCAAAACCCGTCGCCTTCATAACCTACCCCGCCGCGCCCCTTACCCGCTCCCCTCTACCGCCAGAGACGCCTCTTCCCCCCATCTCCCCGGGACCGGCGTCGCTCCCCCCTCCAACGATTCCCCCTTCCTTCGCTCGAAAACCAAAGTCCCTAACCGCTCAACCCCAAAAACCTCCGTCCTAGGCTACAGATCAGCCGGCGCCGCACCCTGCCACCATAGGAAATCTCCCCCGACCCTCCTCCGCCACCCATTACAGCCGTGGACCCCTCCATTAAATAAAAACCGAATTTTTATCGTCTTCCTCGCGTCCGTGACCGTCCCGAGTCACAAATGTCGAGTGCCACTGCTCCAAAACAATCGCTACTACCTACGGTGAGTCTTTACCTCATATTTTATTTATTTATGCAAGTAAATATATGATTTTTACAGGTGGTTTTAAATTAAAGATATGTTTTTTAATAACGAAAATAGGTGATTTTTATTACGTAAAGGATTTAAAAATATAATTTTTATAATAAAGTAGCATATTAATAATGAGATTTTTACTATGAACAGCGGGAAAAGATCGCATTAGAATTTTGGGCCAATCCGAACCGTTCAGAAATAGAGAATGGAGGAGTGGATCCCTAAGGTGAGAACTCCTCACTATAATTTTCTTATATAGTTATTTATTTTATAACTACATATATGAACTGTTCCCCGTCGTCCATAGACCATGAACGACTTGTTTGATTGTTTGATTTGGTTGATTATATTATTTGGTTGAATTTGGTTGTTTGGGTGAAATGAATTGATTAGCATTGTTATGTGTGTATGGCGCAAGACAATACTAGGAGAGGGGTAATGCTAGACATTACTCGATTTTGATATCGCGCATGCCGTCAAAATTTTCTAAAATATATTAGAAACATAAAAATATCATTTTTATGGTATAAATGTACTGAATAGAAAATTCATGTGTTGAAATAAAATAAATATTCATTTACAAATCAGACGATTTATTTATGTACACTTATTTGACCGATATGGATTGGGATGATAAATTTTACACATCGCCCAAACTACACAAATAAAATCTATGTTTGTTGATTGAAACCCCACACGGGTATTGGGATGATATTGGACATACACTAATCCCAATATTTAGTTGTATGTCAATCGATTGGTTGACAGACTGTTATAAGCGTTAAATATTTATATTTAATGCTTAAACAGTGTAGAACGCACACTGGTTGATGGATGATTATTTATCACTGTTTTTGTATACATGTGTTGTATAAAATCCATATAAATAACATTATATGATAATTGACTGTGTCTGATTCCAGTTCAGAAAGAATGAATATTTAAAATAACGAATATTTTAAAATAATGAATATTTTAAAATAATATTCAGTAAAAGATCGAAATCTAATTTTGATGTCCGATTTGAGATGGACACGAATATATTTAAATATATAAAGCCGTGTTGATTAGATTAATGCCATTTTGACGTGAACGATATTTAAATCGATTTTATTCATTTTTATAATGAATATCGAAAAGGAAGTGATTTTAAATCTGATGTTTGAAAATATTATCATTTATATGTTAATGGTATGGAATATTCAATTTTGATTTAAAATTGAATATAAAGTTGAAATCGTTTTGAAAGCGAATTCAAAACGATTTATAAAATACATTTTAAATGAAAATCGATGAAATATATATAATATATATTATATACATAATGGCCTGAATAGAACGCGCCGCGCAGTGGTAGTTCGTGAATTTCGACCATTGACTTCGAGTGGACATTATGAGAGATCCGACCGTCGGATTCTCCTAAAAACAGAACCGTTGGGTTCGTATCGATAAGAGATTTCTAACAAATATTAGAGATTTGAAATCTAATTGTTAGATTTGGAATTATGTCCAAATCAAATTTGGAAAAGGTCGCTGTAAGTGTAGTTCGATGATCGTTTATGGAAATCGACTGTACGGGCCTTGATAAATTATTAAAAATATCAATAATTTGTGTAAAATCAAAATTAATGATTTGGAAAGAATTGGGATGAAAAATTCCAAATTTGAAAAGATAAAAATATATTTTTATCAAAATGAACTTGTTATTAACTAGAATATTAATTTATTTATTTTTAAAATAAATAATTTGGATTTGAAATGGTTTTAAAAATAACCAGAATTTCCAATATATGAATTGGAATGGATTTGAATTGAAATTATCTTCAAAATATTTCGGTATTGGATTCCATGATTATACCGGCATTGTGGAGGAATTTGGAAGATATATATATCGTTATTCCATTATTATGTTTGTTGAGTTCATAATTTGATATTGAATATAAGCCGATATTTTTTCTATTTAGAGTCTTGTATTTAATATCAAATGGGATTTTGGGTTTGTCGTGAACTGTGTCTTCAGTAACACTGTTCTTGAACCCCATGTGAAGAGAATAAATCTTTTAATTAAAATTGTTAGAGTTTCCAATTATATTTAATAATTGGAATAAAATGGGAAGTGAATTGGGTTTATCGTGAATTGTGTTTTTAACGACATTCGTTCTTTAACCTTGTCGTTCTTTAACCTGATTTACAGTGAAATGTGATTTGGAATTTATAAATCTTTTGTTAAGATTTAAAGGAGATTTTCCAAAGTAAAATTTTCCAATTTAACATATTAAATTGGAATTGAATGGAATCCGATTTGGTAATAATCGAAGGGAGCTTCTATAGAGAAAGACTATTAATATATATGGAATTTAAAAAGGCTTTGCCATTATTCCATTTATATTATTGGTTGGATATGGAAGTTTATATCGATAATATATATTGATCTGTTTTCCATGAAGATTCCATTTTCAATGGAATGAAAATTCGGGTTTATCGTGAGCTATGTTTTAAATGACATTAGTTCTTTAACCCAGTTAAAGACAAGATTAATTTCTTAACTTTGAATAATCATGAAGTAATGATCTTTGGAAATTAAAACTGAATTAGAGTTTTAATGAATCTTCAAATAGATTGAAAGGTGAATTTGATAACTAAAATTATCAAATTTAAGAAATGATAGAGAATAGAGCAGCACCAGTTTTACTCCAAGCGATAGTTAAATCTTTAATTACATTTGAACGTGAAATGGTAGTTAATATTTACTGATAACAGTGTGGTGTTAGATATGAAGTATTACCAGTTTTGCTTCATGGGATGAATAGGTTGGGATTGGGAAATTTAATAAATTATTACTTCGGTAAGGTTAGCTATCCGACTAGTTTGGATAAACCATAATTTGGTTTGAACTGAAATCCAAAGGAAGATTAAAGAATAAATTTACAGAATTTATCTTTGATAAAATTAGTGGGAACCTTTCCCAAAGTATAAGAATATTTAAATAAAGGAATATTCTGGATTGGAATGAGGCGTATGTTGTGTTTTTATAGAACTTGTTTATTATATACGCGAGTTATTTAGAAAGACTGGGTTTAACCCATTCTGAATAACCGATTCGACGATAAGTCGAAGATGAAGACGGTGGTTGAAGATCGGAGGTCTTCACATCGTTTGGATGATTTACTGACGTCTTGATTGGGCTGTACACCCAAGACAAGGTAATAAGTGGTGATCGTCCAGACGTACTTGAAGATCGACCGGATATGCGAGGAGCTCTCTCCTGTATTGGACATATGGGACGAGGAATAAGGTGCCTCCAGTTTCGTTCAGACCCAGAACGAACTTGTAAATGGATGTGTGTCTAACATTGGATTTCATTCTGTGTGATTGATAGACATCGGTTGCATAGCGTGAATTGCCTGTGTGGCATGCTGAGATGCGAACGATCAAGGCTTCTATTGAAAAGCAGAGTCTTGTGGTTGATGATCAAAGCACAACTTTAATATAGCATAGCTTTGTGTAGCGTTAATTCGCGAGCCTCAAACCCCGGTGTGAACCAGAAACGGGAGAGGACATCAGGGAGGGCATGCGTTTCCTTCTAGCTAGGAGTGGTGTCAGCGTTTTGCAAGCCCTGGCGTTTTACTTATGTGGATGATGGATAGCGAGTCGCCTCGGTTATTTCGGTCTCTACGGAGCCGATGGATGGTCATTATACAGACTAGATTTACGCCCTATAGGACGGGAAAATGCAGTGTTGAGGCATTTTAATCCACTCTGTGTGGACCGGCCATGACGATCCAAGGGTCACTCGAGCTCTGATGCTGAGGCTCGGGCTAGACAGTCTCGAAGCGGTAAGGACGATCTCTTGCCTTGGTTCACAGATGGAAATCCAACTTCCAATGTGTGACATTTCGGTTTTGATTGTAGAGCCTAGTATTGGCGACATGATATATGGTACTCATGCCGTCTAGGATTGATGCATTTATATTTGAAGTTGTTTTATACACTATGCACTTATAATAGTATCAAATGATTTGTTTTAACGTACCAAGCATGTTTGGTTATTATAAGGGAAAACCCTATCCTCCGGCTTGCGTTGCATTGTGTGATGGGACCTGGGTCTTATAATAGCTTCATTTTTCCAAAAAGCATTGCGCTGTTTTATTATATGCACTGGTATTCTTGGGAGGAAACCTGTTTCGTATTCTACGGCGTGGTCCCTTGATATATTTGATTTTAAAGTAAAGTTTTAAATAGCTGTTTTAGATCTCACACCAGTCACATGACTAACCTGGAGTTTATTGTTTTAACCTAAACTCTGGGTGCCCTATTTTCCACACGGGCAGCTAGTAGTTTTGGTTTTGCAGATTTATATTCACAGAATCCTAGTTTATACCTGGAATGATATTCAGAAAGCTCTGTATCCGTATATTCCTTTCATTGGTGTTTTGTATTATTTTTCCGCTTCTATGTATTTAAATGTAATTTAAATCTCTGATATTTTTGTTTTGTATATTATTCATGTACACTCTGAAATATTCTTGTAGTCTGATGAAATTGTTGTAATAAGCAATGAAATGTTCTTCTGTTTGTGTTCTAATTTGTCATGTTCTCAAAACAATCCGGGCTTTCCTTTACGGGGAAGTTCGGGTCGTCTCACTTCTTCTCTGGATATAAGGCTACATGATGACCCTCTTGGTCCCATCCAAAGAAATGTTGCTTGTATTGCACAGTAGGAGTAAGAAGACCATATCCTTAGTAATTTAGCACATAGCTGGTCATGCTCTGAAATGCTTGGTCTATCCCGGCTAACATTACATCTTTCAAGATTCCACACTTTTCCATCCACTCCTAGACTTCACCTATGCTGTCTGATTCTTTGAATCTTTTCTGACTCAAAGTGTTGAACTCTTGACTAAGGAATGCAAAATTTGGAATTCCCTTTTGTTCCTGAATGCCTAGCCAAGTATTTAAATATCTTTATACTTATCCATTCTTGGATTCTTCTTACTCTCTAATATCTAAATAATTGATTAAATTTTTATTTCAATCCTCCGGTTTTACTTTAACCTAGGTTTTTTACCATACAAATATATATATTTTATTCATTCAATTCTATATTAATACTTTCCTTAATTAGTTAAACTAATTATCACACATCACATCTAGCAATTAATCGGTTGATTAAATTTTATATGTTATCAAAACATGTATCTTTTCTACATTTGAAATATATTTTCAAATAAAAAAATCATTTATATATGAAAATCACTAACATGTCTCTCATATATGACACTCTCAAACTCATTCTAGGGGATTGCCAATCCTATCTCTAATGAGCCACTCATCCTAGGATACTACTGATCTCATCTCTAATGAGTCTTATTTTATAGGATGTTACTAATCCTACTTCTGATGAGTCTTTTCTTTCTGTTCTAAAGAGTCATACCACAAAGCTTTGAATTAACCAAAGCTCTGATACCAGCTGTAACGGCACGAAAATTCCGGCCTTTCGAATCGACTATGACCCACACAAATCTGACCCAAACGGAAAAAATCCTCGAGGCGTTAACTTTAGGTATACAACACATCAGATAGAAACAAAAGACTTTTCATCAACATCATTAATATGCTATATAAGAGTACATATAACAACCCGGAAAATCTGAACCAATTTAAAATTTATATTTTGGCTATTTCAGTAAATTTTGAATAGTTAAAATTATTTATTTTAAATAATAACGATTAAACATTTATTTTACCCGAGGTTAGAGCAAATATATTTATTTTGATTTCTAAAGGAATTAGAATTAGTACGGTAGTTTGAAAAGTCAAACTTGAACTTTGACCAAATGTACCGGATTCAAAATCTACAGGATTTTAGTGAAACCAAAAATATCTAAATCTGCCTAAAAATATCTTTCCAACGAATTCGAAAAATAAAAATTTCATAGCGGGAATCAAAAGTTATAGTCAGTTGAATATTCAGAATGGTCGCTATAGTATAATTTATAGCCCGTATAAAAGGCCATTTTTCAAACGACCTCCGTTTTCAACGAAACCACATTTGTTGGATCCAGAATGTCAAATTATTCGTAAGTTTAATTTTCTGGAATTTTTGGAATTAAAATGTGAGCGTAGCAAACGAAAATGTGTTTTATCAATTTCAATCAAATTTGATCGACTTGAAAATGGCCATTTTTTAAATAGTCTCAGAATTCGATGAAATTAATTTTGTTAGGACCGTACCATCAAAACAAAGCCAGAAATAATTTTTCTGAGTTCGTATGTGGCCCCGACGGATTTAAATATACAATCGAATTAATTTAATAAAGGATTTAAATATTAAATTAAAGATTTCAGGCCACAGACAGTCGTTTGGGCTGACAAGACCAAGCCTATTAGATCCGGAACGGGGGATATTGGGTAGGGTCAACTCTGGTTGGACTGAAATCGGATTGGTTTAAGATGTGTGGATTTAATTGTAAAAATTACATTAAAATAATATAAAAATACACCTCATCTTCATGACCCTAATCCATTTTATTGTAGCCGCCGCCTCCTCCTGAACCCATGGCCAGAAACCTCCAAATTTCCCTCCTCAAATTCTTTCAATCCACATCAAATTAAACCTCACTCCTTTAGACGTATCTATGGAGATTTTCTTGCTCATCATTTCTATATGGTTGGATCAACCCCTGGTGGCCCGAAATTCGAGATTCAGCGCCCCAAACGCGACCCTTTCTCTTCGCCGCGCACCCCGTAGGCTCGATCGAGCTCCACCCCCTCGCAGGTGCACGTGCGCCTCCTCTAGCCCGTCGACGTCCCACTGTCTGATCGATCTCAGGCGCTGCAGATTTTGAACTAATTCGAACCCTAGGATTGAAGCTATTGGGTTTTTCTTACGGCTTTTACTGTGTAAAGGAAGAAAGGTTAATTCCTATTAATATTTTATTAATTTAATTTTAAACAATTATCAATCTTGATTAAATCCTAACTAATTCTTACGACATCGAAAATTAGCGATTTAAGATCCTGTGCAATCGTAGAGACGAGATCTACGACTCTAGACTGAAAAGGAGCAGTTCTGAGTTGTTTGAATTTTGGACAAATTTGTGAATCAGAACAAAGAAGAATAACCCGACTGTGAGATTTTTGATTTTTAAATAATTAATCAATCTAATTATTCTACTCGCTATGCAATGATTGTATGTATATGATTCAGATCTGCTGTGTTCTGAAATTTTGGATGATGATTGATCTATTGATTGGTGATGAATAATTATAGATCTATATGCGTTGTTAAATTAAAATAAATTATTATCTCTTTGTCAACCTTTGGTGAATCATGTTTATTAAACAAATATAAAATATCATGTTATCATTTTTATTTTTATTGAATTAGTTTGTCAATTTAATTAAAAGTATCATTTTGATCATTTTTGTTAAATTGAATTAGTTTGTCAATTCAACTAAAAATATCATTTTGATCATTTTTTTTGAATTGAATTAGTTTTTCAATTCAATTAAAAATATCATTTATGTCATGTTTGTTGAATGGAATTAGTTTGTCAATTCAATTAAAAATATCATTTTGGTAATATTTGTTGAATGGAATTAGTTTGTCAATCCAATTAAAAATATCATTTTGATCATTTTTGTTTAATTGAATTAGTTTGTCAATTCAATTAAAAATATCATTTTGATCACTTTTGTTGGATTGAATTTTTTTTGTTAATTCAATTAAAAATATCGTTTTGGTCATATTTGTTGAATGGAATTAATTTGTCAATCCAATTAAAAATATTATTTTGATCTTTTTTGTTGAATTGAATTAGATTGTCAGTTCAATTAAAAATATCATTTTGGTCATATTTGTTGAATGGAATTAGTTTGTCAATTCAATTAAAAATATCATTTTGGTCATATTTGTTGAATTGAATTAGTTTGTCAATTCAATTAAAAATAACATTTTGGTCATATTTGTTGAATTGAATTAGTTTGTCAATTCAATAAAAATATCATTTTGGTCATATTTGTTGAATGGAATTAGTTTGTCAATTCAATTAAAAATATCATTTTGTCATATTTGTGGAATGGAATTAGTTTGTCAATCCGATTAAAAATATCACTTTGTCATGCTTATTCAATTGAAACAGAATTGTCAATTCTGTTAAAAATATCACTTTGTTATATTATTGTATTGAATTAGAGTTGTCAATGCAATTAAAAATATATCATTTTGTTTACATTGTCGAATTGAAACAAAATTGTCAATTCAATAAAATTATCATCTTGTTTATATTATGAAATGAAATAGAATTGTCAATCCTATAAAAAAGATTACATTTTTTTATTTGCAAATTTAGATGCAAATAAACACCGTAGAAAAAGATTACATTTTTTATTTGCAAACTTAGATGCAAATAAACACCGTAGAAAAAGATAACATTTTTATTTGCAAATTTTGATGCAAATAAACATGAAATTAAAAGTTAAATTTTTATTTGCATTTCTTTGATGCAAATAAACATGGAATTAAAAGTTGAATTTTTATTTGCATTCTTTGATGCAAATAAAACATGAATTAAAATGTTAAATTTTTATTTGTATTTTTGTGCAAATAAAAGCATAGAATAAAGGTTACATTTTTCATTTGTATTTTTGATGCAAATAAAAGAATAAAGGTTACATTTCTCATTTGCATTTTTGATGCAAATAAAAGCATAGAATAAAGGTTACATTTTTCATTTCCATTTTTGATGCAAATAAAAGAATAGAATAAAGGTTACATTTTTCATTTGCATTTTTGATGCAAATAAAAGAACAGAATAAGGGTAACATTTTTCATTTGCATTTTTGATGCAAATAGAAGAATAGAATAAAAGTTACATTTTTACATTTGCATTTTTGATGCAAATGAAAGAACAGAATAAAAACTACAATTTTTCATTATCACTTTTGATACAAATAAAAACATAGAAAAAGTTATACTTCCATTTACATATTAGTTGGAAATAAAAAGAATCAAATTTAAAAGTTACATATTTGTCAAGATTTTAGGTGTAATAAAAAGTATAGTTTTAAATGTTACATTTTTATTGTCAAATTAGAGACAATAAAAAGAATAAATCAAAACGACATTTTTGTTGACATGTTAGTTGTAAATAAAGGCATAGAAGTATATGTTATATTTTTATTGTCAAACTAGAGCCAATAAAAAGCATACAATTAAAAGTTATATTTTTATTTATATTTTAGAGTCAATAAAAAGAACAGTCATTTTAGAGACAATAAAAAGAATGGATTTAAATGTCACATTTTTATTATAAATTTAGATACAATAAAAATAGTAGAATTAAAAATCGTGTTTTTATTGCAGTTTGTCTTCAACAAAAAGGGTGAACATTATGAGTGTACTTTCAATGTAATTTAGCTACCATTGGAAATAATTAGTCATTAAAACACGATTTATTTCAAACCATCATTTTATATCATGTTAGAAGAATTATGAAAATTATATGTAAAATTTCTAACATGAATATAGAGTGTATTTGTCTTGTATGTGATTGTTTGAAAGTAGTTGAAATAGCCAAACGATTTATATTTATTTATATATAAATATAAATTAAAAATAAAACAAATCGCGTGGGGTAGTTCACGTTTCGGCAATCGTAACTTCAAACGATTATACCGTAAGATCCGACTGTTGGATTTTCCCAAAACCAAAACCAGTAGGACTGCTTTGGGAAGATCTTTCCATCGATATGAATTTTGTTAAAATTCAACGGTTAGATTTCAATATATGTGTAAATCAAATTTTGGTTAAAAACAGCGCCAGGGCCGCCCATCGACCCGAAGCGTCGTTAAATAAATTTGGTTATATATATATATAAATAGCGATTAATCGTTATTAAATACCATTAACGATATGAAATGATTTTAAACTATATATATATATATGAGGATCATTTGAAAAGACCGAGTTAAAACTCATTTCAAATGATCATACAATGATCTAAATTGAAGGTCTTAAAGACGACGATTGAAGACCAGCGATCTTCACATCGAAAGGATAACTACTAATGCCTGGCATTGGCTAGCTACCAATAAAGGGTTAAAGTGGTAGTTGTCCGGAAGTACGTGTTGATCGTCCGGATACCCGAGCACCTCACTTCCGTATTGGACATACGGGACGAGAAATAAGGTGACTCCAGTTTCGTTCAGACACAGAACAGACTTGTAAATGGATGTGTGATCGACATTGAATTTCACGTTGTGTAATTAAACAGATTTTTATTAATATATATATATGTGGTGGCGGAGAATTCATTCTCTTGCTTAACACCCTTCTTTGAGATGCACGATCTCGAATGTTATATATTGGTAGTTATCGATCACATGGTATGGACTGTCAATGTGACATGCCAAGATGCAATTGATCGAGGCTTTTGTTGAAAAGCAGAGCCTTGTGGATGATGATCAAAGCATAGCCTATTTAGGTATAACTTTGTGTATTACGTTACCTCGCGAGCCTCACACCCCGGTAGAGTCAAAAACGGAACAAGGGAACGCAGGGAGTGCACACATTTCTTTCTCGATAGAAGTGGTGTTTGGGTTTTTACAAGACCCAACATTTTTACTTATGTGGTTGGTGGAATGAGGTTCCTCAGATATTTTTATTTGTCTCCAATGGCCAATTTATAGGTCCAAGAGGATCGGGGAGCGTGTGTTCAGGAATTTGCCAATCCACTAGCGTTATTTGTGGGCCGACCCTGTTGTATCCAAGGGTTCACTATGGGGAATCCTCAGACATTGATAGAGTGTCTCGAATCGGTTAGGAGATCGTCCCTAGCCTTAACTCATGGTGGAAACCAACCTCCAATACGACATTACGGTCTTGATTGTAAACCTATATATGACGACATTGTATATGGTAGCTATGCCATCTAGGATTGATACATTTACTTTGAAGTATTTTTGAAACATATTAGACACTAATAATAATAATATTAAAAATATTATTCTCTACATATCAAGCATTTTTGATCATTATAAGGTAAAGCTCTATCCTCCGTTTGCGTTGCAATGTGTGATGGGACATGAGTCTTATAATGATTTTATTTTCTAAAAAGCATTTCATTGTTTTTGACTTAAAATTTATAAAACTTATGCACTAGCAATCCAATGGAGTTAAACCTATTCCGCATTAGCGGCGTAGTCCAGTGATTTCCATATTATTAGTTTAATAAGACTTCTCATACCAGTCCCATGACTGACTCGTAGTTTGTTTCACTTTGCAAACTCGGGTGCCGTCTTTCCACATGGGCGGCCAATTGACAGGGTTCAGGTAGGGATGTTTTCTGGACTAGAGCTTGCTGATGAAGATGATGAAGGATCTTTTCTTTTTATCTTTTTATTTACTGCTTGAGACATTGAGACAGTATTGATTATTGATGTATTTTGGGAGATTGAGACTTTATTTCTTTCCTTGTTTTAGACATCTATTTTGCTAAATGTATCTTGTACTGCGTACTCTGATGTTCTGTGATGATGTTTGTGATGAAATTTCCATTTCCGCTGCAATGGTTTATATGTTCTGCTATTATCTGAGATCTGTTATTGTTTTAATTATGTTATGTTACTACGATTACCCTAACTTTCGTTCCACGGAAGTTTGGGTTGCCGCATTTGGTACCAGAGCTAAAGGTTAACCTTAGCTACGGAGTATAACATTTTAGAACAATTCGTCTAAATAGAATCAGTAGTATTCTAAGACGAGTAGCTCATTAGAGATCGGATTAGCATTGTCCTAGAATGAGCACATCAGAATAGCACATATTAATCAGTCATTACATCATTATCATCGTATCATATGTCTCTATTTTTAAAATCTTTCCTTTAAAATTATCATTTCTCTTAGTCTGACTCTTTCCCTGATGGGAGACTGAGGATAGCATCAAACAGGCCTATCCCAGGTGCAGAGTGGATATCTCCGATTGACTCTTGTGTTGAGGTACATTTACAATACTTTACTATGGTTTCCTTTTCGAGGACAAAAAGCTTTCAAGTGGGGGAGATTGTAACAACCTTTAAAATCCGAACCAATTTATAATTTTAATTTTGGCTATTTCAGTAAATTTTGAATAGTTAAAATAATTTATTTTAAATTATAACGATTAAAAATTTATTTTAACCGAGGTTAGAGCAAATATATTTATTTTGATTTCTAAAGGAATTAGAATTAGTACGGTAGTTTGAAAAGTCAAACTTGAACTTTGACCGAATGTACCAGATTCAAAATCTAACGGATTTTAGTGAAACCAAAAATATCTAAATCTGTCTGAAACTATCTTTCAATGAATTCGAAAAATCAAAATTTCATAGCGGGAATCAAAAGTTATGGTCAGTTGAATATTCAGAATGGTCGCTATAGTATAATTATAGCCCGTATAAAAGGCCATTTTTCAAATGACCTCCGTTATTGATGAAACTACTTGTGTTGGATCCGGAATGTCAAATTATTGCTAAGTTTAATTTTATGGAATTTTTGGAATTAATATGTCAGCGTGGCAAACAAAAATGTGTTTTGTCAATTTCAGTCAAATCTGATCGACTTGAAAATGGCCATTTTTCAAACAGTCTCAGAATTCGACGAAAGTAATTTGTTAGGACCGTATCGTCAAAACAAAGACAGAAATGATTTTTTTGGATTTTTCTGAGTTCGTATGTGGCCCCGGTGGATTTAAATATACGATCGAATTAATTTAATAAAGGATTTAAATATTAAATTAAAGATTTCAGGCCATAGACAGTCATTTGGGCTGACGAGACCAAGCCTATTGGATCTTGAACGGGGGCTATTGGGTAGGGTCAACTCCGGTTGGACTGAAATCGGATTGGTTTAAGATGTATGGATTTAATTGTAAAATTTACATTAAAATAATATAAAAATACACCTCGTCTTCACAAAACTCTAATCCATTTTACTGTAGCCGCCGCCTTCTTTTGAACGCAGAAACCTCCCGACTTCCCTCCTCAAATTCTTTCAACCCACAACAAATTAAACCTCACTCCTTTAGTCTTTTCTGTAGAGATTTTCTTGCTCTTCATTTCTTTACGGTTGGATCAACCCCTGGTGGCCCGAACTTCGAGATTTAGTGCCCCAAACCCGACCCGTTCTCTTCGCCGCGCACCCCCTAGGCTCGATCGAGCTCCACCCCCTCGCAGGCGCACGTGCGCCTCCTCTAGCCCGATGACGTCCCACTGTCTGATCGATCTCAAGTGCTGCGGATTTTGAACTAATTCGAACCCTAGGATTAAAGCTATTAGGTTTTTCTTACGGCTGTTACTGTGTGGAGGTAGAAAGGTTAATTCCTATTAATGTTTTATTAATTTAATTTAAAACTATTATCAATCTTGATTAAATCCTAAATAATTCATATGACATCAAAAATTAACGATTTCAGATCCTGTGCGATCGTAGAGACGAGATCTACGACTCTAGACTGAAAAGGAGCAGTTTTGAGCTGTTTGAATTTTGGACAAATTTGTGAATCCAAACAAAGCAGAATAACCCGACTGTGAGATTTATGATTTTTAAATAATTAATCAGTTTAATTATTTTACTCGCTTTGCAATGATTGTATGTATATAATTTAGATCTGCTGTGTTCTGAAATTTTGGATGATGATTGATCTATTGATTGGTGATGAATAATTATAGATCTGTATGTGTTGGTTAAATTAAAATAAATTATTTTCTCTTTGTCAATATTTGGTGAATCGTGTTTATTAAAAAATATAAAATATTATGTTATCATCTTTATTTTAATTGAATTACTTTGTCAATTCAATTAAAAATAGGACAAATTTTCAAAATAGCCTTGTTTTTAAAACTAATAAAGGACTTAGGCTAGTTTTAAAACTATTTGCAAAAACAGGCTTGTTTTGTCCACCTCAGCGCTGAGGTGGCCAGTTGTTTAAAAAAAATACACGTGAGCAGACTTGTGAAGTGCGCCTCTCATAAAAATATAAGGGACAAATTTTCAAAACAGGCTTTTTTTAAAAAACTAATAGCAGATTTAGGCAAGTTTTGAAACTATTTTCAGAAATAGGCTTATTTTTGAACAACTATTGCAAAAAACAAGCCTATTTCTGCAAATAGTTTCAAAACTAGCCTAAATCTGCTATTAGTTTTAAAAACAAGCTTATGTTGAAAATTTGTCCTTAAAAATATCATTTTGATCATTTTTGTTTAATTGAATTAGTTTGTCAATTCAAATAAAAATATCATTTTGATCATTTTTGTTGAATTGAATTAGTTTGTCAATTCAATTAAAAATATCATTTCGGTCATATTTGGTGAATGGATTTAGTTTGTCAATCTAATTAAAAATATCATTTTGATCATTTTTGTTTAATTGAATTATTTTGTCAATTCAATTAAAAATATCATTTTGATCATTTTTGTTGAATTGAATTAGTTTGTCAATGCAATTAAAAATATAATTTTGGTCATATTTGTTGAATGGAATTAGTTTGTCAATCCAATTAAAAATATCATTTTGATCATTTTTGTTTAACTGAATTAGTTTGTCAATTCAATTAAAAATATCATTTTGATCATTTTTGTTGAATTGAATTAGTTTGTCAATTCAATTAAAAATATCATTTTGGTCATATTTGTCGAATGGAATTAGTTTGTCAATCCAATTAAAAATATCATTTTGGTCATATTTGTTGAATTGAATTAGTTTGTCAATTCAATTAAAAATATCATTTTGGTCATATTTGTTGAATTGAATTAGTTTGTCAATTCAATTAAAAATATCATTTTGGTCGTATTTGTTGAATGGAATTAGTTTGTCAATTCAATTAAAAATATCATTTTGGTAATATTTGTTGAATTGAATTAGTTTGTCAATTCAATTAAAAATATCATTTTGTTCATATTTGTTGAATTGAATTAGTTTGTCAGTTCAATTAAAAATATCATTTTGGTCATATTTGTTGAATGGAATTAGTTTTTCAATTCAATTAAAAATATAATTTTGGTCATATTTGTGGAATGGGATTAGTTTGTCAATCCGATTAAAAATATCATTTTGTCGTGTTTACTGAATTGAAACAGAATTGTCAATTAAATTAAAAATATCACTTTGTTATATTATTGTATTGAATTAGAGTTGTCAATACAATTTAAAATATATCATTTTGTTTACATTGTTGAATTGAAACAAAATTGTCAATTCTATAAAATCATCATCTTGTTTATATTATGAAATGAAATAGAATTATCAATTCTATAAAAAAAGATTACATTTTTTATATGTAAATTTAGATCCAAATAAACACCGTAGAAAAATATTACATTTTTTATTTGTAAATTTTGATGCAAATAAACATGAAATTAAAAGTTGATTTTTTATTTGCATTTTTTTGATGCAAATAAACATGAAATTAAAAGTTTATTTTTTATTTGCATTTCTTTGATGCAAATAAACATGGAATTAAAAGTTGAATTTTTATTTGCATTCTTTTATGCAAATGAAACATGAATTAAAAAGTTACATTTTTATTTGTATTTTTGATGCAAATAAAATCATAAAATAAAGGTTACATTTTTCATTTTCATTTTTGATGCAAATAAAAGAATAGAATAAAGGTTACATTTTTCATTTCCATTTTTGATTCAAATAAAAGCATAGAATAAAGGTTACATTTTTCATTTGCATTTTTGATGCAAATAAAAGCATAGAATAAAGTTTACATTTTTGATGCAAATAAAAGAATAGATTAAAGATAACATTTTTCATTTTCATTTTTGATGCATATAGAAGAAGAATAAAAGTTACATTTTTTCATTTGCATTTTTTATGCAAATGAAAGAATAGAATAAAAAATAAAAAATTTCATTAGCACTTTTGATACAAATAAAAACATAGAAAAAGTTACATTTCCATTTACATGTTAGTTGGAAATACAAAGAATCGAATTTAAAAATTACATCTTTGTCCACATTTTAGGTGTAATAAAAAATATAGTTTTAAATGTTATATTTTTATTGTCAAATTAGAGACAATAAAAAGAATAAATCAAAACGACATTTTTGTTGACATGTTAGTTGTAAATAAAGGTACAGAAATATATGTTATATTTTTATTGTCAAACTAGAGGCAATAAAAAGCATACAATTAAAAAGTTATATTTTTATTTATATTTTAGAGCCTATAAAAAGAACAGATTTTAATGTTACATTTTTATTGTCGTTTTAGAGACAATAAAAAGAATGGATTTAAATGTCACATTTTTATTATAAATTTAGAAACAATAAAAATAATAGAATTAAAAATCGTGTTTTTATTGTAGTTTGTCTTCCACAAAAAGGGTGAACATTATGAGTATACTTTCAATGTAATTTAGATACCATTGGAAATAATTAGTCATTAAGACACGATTTATTTCAAACCATCATTTTTTATCATATTAGAAGAATTATGAAAATTATATGTAAAATTAATAACTTGAACATAGACTGTATTTGGCTTGTACGTGATTGTTTGAAAGTAGTTGAAACCGCCAAATGATCTTTATTTATTCATATATAAATATAAATTAAAAATAAAACGAATCGCGTGCGATAGTTCGCGTTTCAGCAATCATAACTTCAAACGATTATACCGTAAGATCCAACCGTCAGATTTTCCCAAAACCGGAACTGTTAGGACCGCTTTGGGAAGATCTTTCCATCGATATGAATTTTATTAAAATCCAACAATTAGATTTCAAGATATATGTAAATCAAATTTTGGTAAAAACAACACTAGGGACGCCCATCGACCCGAAGCATCGTTAAATAAATTTGGCTATTTTTATATATATAAAAATAGCGATTAATCGTTATTAAATACCATTAACGATATGAAATGATTTTAAACAATATATATACGAAGATCATATGAAAAGACCGAGTTAAAACTCATTTCAAATGATCATGCGACGATCTAAATTGAAGATCTTAAAAACGACGATTAAAGACCGACGATCTTCACATCGAAAGGATAACTACTGATGTCTGGCATTGACTAGCTACCAATAAAGGGTTAAAGTGGTAGTTGTCCGGACGTACTTGTTGATCGTCTAGATACGCGAGCACCTGACTTCAGTATTGGACATACAGGACGAGGAATAAGGTGACTTCTGTTTCGTTCAGACCTAGAACGGACTTGTAAATGGATGTGTGCCCGACATTGAACTTCATGCTGTGTAATTAAATTGATTTCTATTAATATATATCTATGGTGACGGAAAATTCATTCTCTTGCTTAATACCCTTTTTGAGACGCATGAGCTTGAAGGTTTTATATTGGTAGTCATCGATCACATGGTATGGACTATCAATGTGACACGCCAAGATGCAATTGATCGAGGCTTTTGTTGAAAAGCAGAGCCTTGTGGATGATGATCAAAGCATAGCCTATTTAGGCATAGCTTTGTGTATTACGTTACTTCGCGAGCCTCACACCCCGGCAGAGTCAAAAACGGGACAAGGGAACCCAGGGAGTGCATACGTTTCTTTCTTGCTAGAAGTGGTGTTTGGGTTTTTACAAGACCCGGCATTTTTACTTATGTGTTGATGGAATGAGGTGCCTAGGATATTTTTATTGGTTACCAATAGCCAATTTATAGGTCCAATAGGATCGGGGAGTGTGTGTTCAGGATTGCCAATCCACTAGCGTTATTTGTGAACCAGCCCTGCTGTATCCAAGGGTTCACTGCAGGGAATCCTGAGACATTGCTAGAGTGTCTCGAATCGGTTAGGAGATCGTCCCTAGCCTTGACTCATGATGGAAACCAACCTCCAATACGACATTACGGTCTTTATTGTAAACCTATATATGGCGACATAGTATATGGTAGCTATGCCATCTTGGATTAATACATTTACTTTGAAGTATTTTTGAAACATATTAGACACTAATAATAATATTAAAAATATTATTTTCTACGTATCAAGCATTTTTTATCATTATAAGGTAAAACTCTATCCTCAGTTTGCATTGCATTGTGTGATGGGATATGAGTCTTATAATGATTCCATTTTCTAAAAAGCATTTCGTTGTTTTTGACTTAAAATTTATAAAACTTATGCACTGGCAATCCAATGGAGTTAAACCCGTTCCACGTTAGTGGCGTGGTCCAGTGATTTTCCAATTATTAGTTTAATAAGATTTCTCATACCAGTCCCATGACGGACTCATAGTTTGTTTGACTTTGCAAACTAGGGTGCCCTCTTTCCACACAGGCAGCCAATTGGCAGGGTTCGGGTAGGGATGTTTTCTGGACTAGAGCTTGCTGATGAAGATGATGAAGGATCTTTTCTTTTTATTTACTGCTTGAGGCATTGTGATAGTATTGAGTATTGATGTATTTTGGGAGATTGAGACTTTATTTCTTTCCCTGTTTTATACATCTATTTTGCTAAGTGTATCTTGTACTGCGTACTCTGATGTTCTGTGATGATGTTTGTGATGACATTTACATTTCCATTGCAATGGTTTATATGTTCTGCTATCATCTGAGATCTGTCATTGTTTTAATTATGTTATGCTCCTACGATTATCCTAACTTTCGTTCCACGGAAGTTTGGGTTGTCACAGTACAAGAATATCATAGCATAATAAATTACAATACAGCGGAAACATAACCACATTCAGCGGTAGACTATCAAATGCTCCGGACATAGCTTATGCTTCAATCCAGAATCTTAATCTATAAGATATCTGCAAAGTAAAAACTACTAGCTGCCAGTGTGGTAAATTATGGGGACCCAGAGTTTAGATGGGAAACAATAAACTCTGAGTCAGTCATGGGACTAGTGTGAGAACTTAAATAGTTATTATACTTCTTTTTAAAATTTGGTAAATCACGGGATAACGCCATATAACACGGAATGGGTTTCCACCATATGAATACCAGTTAGAACTCAAAACCAAAATAGTTCCATCTTTATATTTGGATTTGTAAATCAAACCAGCTTCCTTATTTTCAAAATTCATGATCTGAACTAGGGCTGTTAATGGATATCCGAAACAGGAAAATGGGCTGAAGGAAGTTTTATTCAAATTATTTGGGCCTACGGACGCGGCTCTTTTTTTTTCATCTGAAGGAAGCGGTCGTTAAACTTTCGTTCCAAGGAAAAAGACTTAGCAACATTTAAATTTTTTCTTCTGTTTAATTTGGTTGCGATCTTCTTCATCACCGACTTCTCGATTCAAGACGACACTCACTCTAATTTTGTATTCGATTTCTCCATTGTCAATCGATTATCGTCTTCTTTCATTGCTACAGATCTCCATTGGCGATTTCTATTTTCATTAAACAATTAGGTAAATTCAGGTATGCTTCTTTGATTTCTTTCGAGTATTTCTGTTTTTTATTGCGTATAATTGTTGTCGATTAATAATCGATTTTTTGGTCATCTAGGTTATACAGCTTGTTCTTCTTCCAGTAATTGATATCGAATTTGGATTTATTTCAATGGAGAAGTAAGATTTTAATGTTTATTTTTGCATTTCTTCAACAATGTTTATTGTTTTATAGTTTGATGATGTTCCGTCGTTCTAGTGAATATTATATGTGGTTTGTTATTTTATGCTATGTTTATATAGCATTACTGCAGTATTCACATTTAGACTATAATCTTGCCAGTGATATGTTTATTTATCATACGGTTTTTTAGTTAATGTATTCTTGTTTAATCCAGCCGCAATATTGGTTCTATTTTGTTATGATATGTAAATTTAACATTTGCTGTTACTGTTTTATTCGTTTAAGTATTTTAATTGGATTTTTTTTGGCAGTTCTGATACTATCAATAATGAAGCAAATAGTTTGCTTGTTATCTTTGAATACAATGAGAATTGTTATTCTACTCGTCTGACCACGGCCTCTTCTTTATTTGGTGTTAAAAGTGAAATATGTGATGTTTGGCCACATCTTAATCGGTTTTCTATTGAGATTTCTTATGTTCTTGAGAACAAGACTATAGTTATTGACACTGATTCAGACTTGCTTAGCATTTTATGTCTTCTAACTTTTAAGAAGAGTCAATATTTCAAGTTTACGGTTAAGGAGAATGTTGGTGTTATGGAATCTGATAGTAATGGCTGTGGTTTGGGTTCTGAAAGCATACAAAGCACTTCGATTGGTAGTAATTCTGGAACAAATTGCGAGTCACATGCCGATTCATCTCATTATTTGAAAGATATGTTAAAGAAAGGTTCTCAGAAAAATATTGCGGATTTTCTTGGTTTTTGTTTTAATGGAGCTGAGGATTTTAGAGAGTTTTTAATGGCGTATCAAATAAAATATGGTTATGCTTTGATTTTTGTTAGAAATGCTCCGGATAGAATTTCAGTAAATTGTTCTTGGATTAATGATGGTTGCAAGTTTTATGTTAATGCTTCTTCGGATCCGGGCTTGCTCTCTCGATTTTTTATTAGAACTTATAATTTTAATCATTCGTGTGGAGCGGGTCTTAGAGATGTTAATAAAGTAACTATTTCAAGTAGATTTGTTAAATCTTTGATTTTGGATCAAATTCGGGATGCTCCTATGAAGAAGTCAAAGGATATCATTGCGGAATTTAGAAGAGAGTATAATTTCAATTTATCATACTATTACGCTTATAGCGGAAAACAGTTAGCATTGAAAGAGATATATGGGGATGATGCGATGTCATATAATGATTTACGTTGGTATTCGGAGGCATTGCAACAGTATAATCCTGGTAGTTATGTATCTATGGATGTTGATTCTTCAACCAATCAGTTTGAGAGAATTTGTCTTGCTTTTGGTGCTTGCTTGCTTGGTTTTAAACACTGCAGACCATTAATATTTTTAGATGCTGCTCATTTGAAGGGAAGACCTGGAGTTTTGTTAGCTGCTACTTCTAAAAATGCTAATCAAGGTACGAGTTTAATTTTACTTTTGTTTTCTTTTTCTTGGTTCTTTTTATACCTATGATACATGAAACTATCATTTTTATGCACATTAACTAATTTTAATGCAACAATGCTTACACTAGATTTGTTTGCTTCATTTATCAATGGTTCCACTGGAAGTGTTTGTAGTATTAATGTTTAGACAGTAAGGTACTAAAAGACTAATATATAATATATGATATATTCATATATCATTTTGATTCTAATTCAATTGTGTTTGCCAGACATTACTATCATATTTCTGATGCTTAATGAGGCACATGTATTTTTGTTGTGGAAGGTCATTAATTAATTATTTTGCAGGTTTCTTTCCTCTTGCTATGGGTATTGTTTCACATGAAAACGAATCTAACTGGTCTTGGTTTTTGTCCCATTTGAAAGAAATGCTAAATGAAGACCGATCTCTAGTTTTTATGTCTGATCGTCATTGGGGTCTCTTATTAGGTGTTCCTAAAGTATTTCCTTCTTCATATCATAGCTACTGTTTGCTTCACATGGAACAAAATATTGGTAGTGTTGTGAAGGCAGCTAAAGGTGATTCTTCTATTGTAGAGTTATTCAAACTTTGTGCTAGAGCTTCTAATATGTATGATTTTGAGCGATATCTTTCTAAATTTAAGAACATTGGGGGTATGGCTGCTGAAAATTTTCTACAAGATAAACCTTTTGATCACTGGGCAGATTTGTTTTTTCAAGGAAAGCGGTATGGTGAATATACTTCAAATGTTGCAGAAAGCTTCAACTCTTGGATTTTGGAAGATAGAGTAATGCCGATAACTTCTTGTTTGGATGGTATTCGAGTGAAAGTTATGGAGCAAATGGCTAGGCGAAGGGAGGAATGTCGTTTGTGGACAACGACTCTTTGTCCTGTTATGGAGGAACGCTTGTCTAAGTTAGTCGATGTTGGTTTTGGCTGGGATGTTTACAAGTCTTCAGACTTTGTGTTCGAAGTAAAATCCCCTAAATCTCATTTTGTTGATCTCGAAAATCATTTATGTAGCTGTAATCAATGGAGAATTACCGGATTTCCATGTGCTCATGCAATCAAATGTATTAATAAGTCAAGGTTATCAGTTTACGACTATGTGGAGCACTACTTTACTGTTGACGCTTTTCGATCTTCATATGCTGAAGCCATTAATCCAATTCCTAATTTTGATAAGCCAGTTATTGCTGAAAATGATGTTATTATTAGGCCTCCTAAAGAAGTTCGCGGAGCTGGTAGACCTTCTACAAAGAGACGTGGTGGCTATGGCTATTCTCAGAATAAAAGAAATAAATGTAGCCAATGTAATTCTACAGGCCACAACAAAAGAAACTGTGAGGCTTCTTCTATACGTTGATGTTTAATACTGTTTTTTTCCACAATGACCAATTTTTATACTGTAATGATACATATAGTTATCATTTTTTTTATTATGCAATTCATATATGTAAACTGTTTGACTATATGACTATTATGATAATGTTGTTTGAGTGATTGATTTATGTTAGATTTGCTTTTGGCTTCTGTGTATGTTTAGTGGATGTATTATTGTTTGTCATTTAATAATGCTATCTGTAATTTTTTTTAATTTTAATGTTGCTTAGTTTCTGTATGCTGTTTATAATATTGTATGTTTGACAGTGATATGGCGATTTTGATTTTTGTTATACGTTTGTATTGCTATAATATTGTAGGATGGTTATAATTATGTATAATGGTTATATTACATAATGTTTATGATGCCATTTGTATTATCTTTGGTTATAACATTGTTCGTCAATTTCTGCTAATTATAATAGTGGTTGATGGTTATTTATGTTTAGCATGCATTTTGTCATTTTGTTAGTTGACAGTATTATTTAAACAGACAATTTACGCTATCTGCATATAGCACTGTGCTTTTGAGAATAAGATAATTTATATTTTTTAATGTTTAAAGCTATTACAACTGTTATTGTACTAATTAATGTTTAGATTTCATCGACAGCAAAAAATAGAAAATATTTTTAAATAATGATAGTTTCATATATCATTTTGATATTCTGTAATGTTGGAAAACTTTTGAGACAACATCATATCATTTTGATATCATTACACGCAATTTAACAGCATCTTACTGCATGCAAAACAACAATATTGCAATTTGATGATGAAATGAAACATATCAAACTTTCAACGTTACCGTACTACAAATGATGTTATCAGCCCATATTATTACAGACTAAACAGTTAGCATAAGTCTATTGTGCTTTCTAGAAATATAGCAAGGAAACTTATAAGAAAATTACAAGTAAACTTCAATATATCAAATCTAATTGCAATTAAAAATCAATCTTTTTTGCTCTGCTACTGGTTTCATTTGTTCCTTTTCCACCGTTGTAGATGATTTGAAATACTGTATTCGCTTTGAGTCGGTCGATCTCTTCCTTTTCATACATCTGCGGAAGATTTCCACTGTCAAGCAATTTAATGTTTGTCATTACAAACCAAGCACAGTCATTCCTACAAATGGCAAGAAAAGCATTTAGTAACAATCAATTATTGAGCTTTTTTTAAGACAGTTTACATAATAGTTGAGTGTTGCCGCGTGGATGGTTATGATATCACTGTTACAAAGGTATTACTTAATACTTTTCGTGTGCTTTATGTGAATGAAAACTGGAAACCAATAAATCTATATTTTAGGAATGACTAAATACTTACGAGGATGGTTCTTGCCGCGGGGATGGTTCTTGTATTAGTGTTTTTTTCCCGAAACTTTTATTCAAGATTCCCTTTTCCTGCCATTTTTTCTCAAATAGCCCTTCAATCTTCTTTCTCTGTATAAGTAGAAAATAATTAAATTATGATAGTTGAATGTAGCATTATTTAGTTTTTGTCCATCAAGATACTAATTATTTTACCTGATCAATAGCGTGCCTGTAGCTTGGATTTGACATCCTTGTAGATCTAGTTAGAGGCTTATTTGAATCATAATGGGTCCATTGCATTGTGACATAGTTCAATTTCAAAAGCGTCCAATGGTTGATATGATGCAACGGAAAGAATATGTTGTCGGTATACTCATTCAGAACAATACTTTCTATCATAGGAAGAACTAGTTTGTGTATCACATTATCCAAATCATTGCTTATTGCATTCTGCATATTAATTTTTTTTAGCATAATTTTTAAAGAACTTAACATTACTTTTAAAAAAGGTTTGCCTTACCGTCATTATAGTGGAGAAGGTATAGCTGTGCTCATACAACTCTTGGTTTTGAACATACCAGTCAATTATCTGATAGAATAAAGAAAATAATAAGCTGTGTTAGTAGC
This sequence comes from Allium sativum, assembly GCA_030737875.1. NCBI lineage: Eukaryota > Viridiplantae > Streptophyta > Magnoliopsida > Asparagales > Amaryllidaceae > Allium > Allium sativum. The sequence goes on from CM060909.1 coordinate 649,771,306, forward strand.
TTTATACAAAAATGATAAGTTTTATATCATTTACAAAATATTTGTCTATCTTTGTTTTCGTCTGTTCATTCAATATGAATATAAGCATAATACGTATGTTGCTAATTTTCCAGGTGTGGTAGTGGCATTATATCAAAATGATACATTTATGTATCATTTCAAATACACCTGTTTATTTTCAATTTTTCCTGTTAATCATATCCCAGCTATTATCATAGCATGCAAGGCTTTTTTTTTGCATGTACAGTTTATATATACTATGTATTGTTGAGGCTTTATATCAAAATGATAAGTTTATATATATCATTTTGAACATATGTGTACATTGTCTATTTTTCCATCCTATTAAATGTGAATATAAGTTATACACAAATAAAAAGAAAAATACCTGGCCATCTGTGTACAATTCCAGCAAAATAGATTCAAGCATAGATTTTACAATTGTAATCCCACCCCTTTTACCATCATCTGATATGAAAACCACCGAGCTGCATTTTACGTAAACACAAAATAAGTTAGTAGGTATTATTTCGATGAAATTGTAATGAAAAACTATTAATGATAATATAATTACTTACTTCTCATTCTGATTTGTTTCAAAATACGAAAGAACTATGCTTTTCTTGCTTTCTTCAAGAAGATTTAGAAGCTTGCTTTTTTTGACTTTTAAACTAGTTTGATAGTTTTCTCTTTTTGGCAAGTATGCATCAATATCTACTAGTTTGACTGTATTGTCCGTACCGGTGTCATTTTCTTCATTGCTTTCTTCTTCAATGTTTTCTTCATCGCTTTCTTCTTCAATGTTTGATACATCTTTCAACTCGCTGTCAATTTCTTCTTCGATACTAATTTTATTTTCATCTTCCTTTTCCAGATCGGTTTTTTCTACATTTTCTTCATGTTCATTTTTCCTTTCATCAACTTTTCCCTCAGCTTCTGATTTCTTTCGAGCAGCCCTTGTTGTCACCCTATTAACCAATGAGCTTGGGGCTATTTCTATTTTTGACTTTAATTTTTCCTTCTCTCTCCTTTCTGCTTCTTTCCTTTTTTCCTGTAGAATTAGCATTTGTTGTGTGATTTTCAGATCAAATGTGGGACCTTCGAAATCAATTTCATTTTGCTTATTTACATTTTGGCTTTCATCTTCTTCTTCTGTGCTGCTGGTTGTTTTTGATTTCAATTTCTCAATTTCTTTTTTCAATCCTACAATCAACTCTTTCTCTTTTATTCTTTCAGCTCTTTCATTTTTCAGCTCTTCTTCAGTTTTTCTTAGTTTACTTTCCAGTTGTTGTATATACTGCTGAAGAGAGGCAATTTGATTATTATCATCATCATTTTCCATTTCAGATCTGTGTGGAGCATGTTGAACTTGCAATTTTTCTTGTTGCAGTAAAGTCATCTCATTTTCAGTAATTTGTCTCAAGTTCTCAAAAATCTGTTCAAAAACATTAATAAAGTATCTAAATGATTACATATAAATTTACAGGACAAAAATGTAAATTGAATATTACCTTTTCATCATCCATTCTGGTTAATGTATCATTTGTGACATTGTTCTTCAGACAGCTTATATCCCATTTCACAAACCTTGGGAAATTATTGTTGCATTTTGCCTTTTCTTCAATTAAATTAACATGTTCACAAAGAAAGTACTGCAAAAGTAAAAATAAAAGCATTTGAGAAAATTATATGTTTGGGTATGCAGGAAAATAAAATATGCAGTGTAACTGTGAAAGTTAATTAAATGCTATTTTCAACTATCATTTTAATTTACAAACAAAAAGGTATGTGTTATATAATAAGGTAGAAGATAGAAATTTTATATCTATGTTAATAAACCAATTGTAGCTAAAAACAGAAGGTTATATAAAATGATATGTGAAATTATCATTACATATTTCAATGTAACATCTGAACAAAAACATTGACAGAAAAAGCAAATTCTGATGTTTAATTAACAAAATTTAAAACCTTTGAAAAAAAGAAGGTTTCAATGATCAAAGTTGAGTTAAAAAGTAACATAAAATAATGATATGTAGATCTATCATTTCAATGTAACTGGTTTAAGTGTACTTAGAGAAGCAATTAAGTTAATAACATAGGGTGTTGCCTGAATAATGCATTAATAAAAAAGGGTATCTCTTACCAAAATTAGCATGGAACATCCGGACATTTGACGTGGCTTGGACTTGAACACTTTTAGTGAACGTAACAGTGAACATTGTATTGTTAATGGCCATGATACATCAAACATTTTTTCTTCATCAATTAAGTACTGTAGATAACCCCAAGGTAAATACATTTGGTTATCTGGAAAAAAGAAAGTTATCATTGCTAGAATTATTATTAGTTTTGGTAAATCAGTTTGATATTGATAATTTTCATTTTCAAAAACAAAGTTAATTCTAGCAATGGTATGTATTTTAGTAATATGATCAACTATTCCAAAATTCCTTACAACAAATTCTTTACAGTAGTCAGATAGGTGTTGAAAAGAAGATTTTGGTAGAGGAAATAAGTTTTTTCCATGTATTGGCAAACCAAACAGCAATGCAATATCTTCAGTCATAATTTTTAAACTTTTTTTCCCAATTTTGAAATCTTCATTCTCATCAGCAAATGTACTAATAAGAATATCCACAGTCAAAGTTGATTTTCTACATTCTTTCAAAGTTACGTAACCTTCATATATAGAAAAAATGAACTGATGAAATGGTGTTTGTTTAATGAAATCTAATTGATCTGCTGTAAAACCTTTGCCTTTTTTAATTTTTTCCATTGTTTTGATCATGGCCATTAAACTACAACGATACTGATTTGTATCAACTTCTTTCTTTTTCTTTGTCCTTTCTCTTTTTTTTGTATTTTTAGCTGCAGTATTCTGTGCATACACAAATGTTTAAATGTTAATATAACATCACAAATTCAGCATAATAGACAAATTCACCAAAACATTATAAATGATATATAAAACTATCACTTTAATACTATTAAAAGTAACAGTAAATAACATATTGTTATTGATACCAGTAAGTAACAATAAAACAAGAGTAAGTAACAGTATGATAACTGTAAATTGTTAGTGAACATGGATAAAAATGATATATTAAGCTATCATAATTAACATTATCAATATTCTAAGCAATTTAAGAATAAAATGTCATATGAAATTATCATTACTTATAGGACAATCATGTTACTAGAAATGGTACCATTACAAAAATGCTATATGGAACTGTCATTTTATTTATATCTTAATTCATCCGAAATCACAATTACTAAAAATGCTATATGGAACTGTCATTACTTATAGGACATCAAGCCTTTATTTCACGTTTAAACCAATTCAATGACTAAAAATACATGGCACACACAACAACAGCAATAAAAAGGCAAAACTAAGTAAAAAAAAGGTCAAATCCAAAGGATAAAAATGATATATTAAGCTATTTTAATTAACATTATCAATATTCTAAGCAATTTAAGAATAAAATGTCAAATGAAATTATCATCACTTATAGGACAATCATGTTACTAGAAATGGTACCATTACAAAAATGCTATATGGAACTGTCATTTTATTTATATCTTAATTCATCCGAAATCACAATTACTAAAAATGCTATATGGAACTGTCATTACTTATAGGACATCAAGCCTTTATTTCACGTTTAAACCAATTCAATGACTAAAAATACATGGCACACACAACAACAGCAATAAAAAGGCAAAACTAAGTAAAAAAAAAGGTCAAATCCAAAGGATAAAAATGATATATTAAGCTATTTTAATTAACATTATCAATATTCTAAGCAATTTAAGAATAAAATGTCAAATGAAATTATCATCACTTATAGGACAATCATGTTACTAGAAATGGTACCATTACAAAAATGCTATATGGAACTGTCATTTTATTTATATCTTAATTCATCCGAAATCACAATTACTAAAAATGCTATATGGAACTGTCATTACTTATAGGACATCAAGCCTTTATTTCACGTTTAAACCAATTCAATGACTAAAAATACATGGCACACACAACAACAGCAATAAAAAGGCAAAACTAAGTAAAAAAAAAGGTCAAATCCAAAGGATAAAAATGATATATTAAGCTATTTTAATTAACATTATCAATATTCTAAGCAATTTAAGAATAAAATGTCAAATGAAATTATCATCACTTATAGGACAATCATGTTACTAGAAATGGTACCATTACAAAAATGCTATATGGAACTGTCATTTTATTTATATCTTAATTCATCCGAAATCACAATTACTAAAAATGCTATATGGAACTGTCATTACTTATAGGACATCAAGCCTTTATTTCACGTTTAAACCAATTCAATGACTAAAAATACATGGCACACACAACAACAGCAATAAAAAGGCAAAACTAAGTAAAAAAAAAGGTCAAATCCAAAGGATAAAAATGATATATTAAGCTATTTTAATTAACATTATCAATATTCTAATCATGCATTAGATAACAAATTAAAATGCAAAGTGATATCTATAACTATCATTATATTTTGTTTGAATGCAAAATGATATGCTAAAAGGCAAAGTGATATCTATAACTATCATTATATTTTGCTGGAATGCAAAATGATATGCTAAAAGACAAAGTGATATCTGTAACTATCATTATATTTTGCTGGAATGTAAAATGATATGCTAAAAGGCAAAGTGATATCTATCTATAACTATCATTATATTTCACTGGAATGCAAAATGATATGCTAAAAGGCAAAGTGATATCTATAACTATCATTATGTTTTGCTGGAATGTAAAATGATATACTAAAAGGCAAAGTGATATCTATAACTATCATTATGTTTTGCTGGAATGTAAAATGATATGCTAAGAGGTAAAGTGATATCTATAAATATCATTATATTTCGCTGGAATGCAAAATGATATGCTAAGGGGCAAAGTGATATCTATAACCATCATTATATTTTGCTGGAATGCCAAATGATATGCTAAGAGGCAAAGTGATATCTATAACCATCATTATATTTCGCTGGAATGCAAAATGATATGCTAAGAGGTAAAGTGATATCTATAAATATCATTATATTTCGCTGGAATGCAAAATGATATGCTAAGGGGCAAAGTGATATCTATAACCATCATTATATTTTGCTGGAATGCCAAATGATATGCTAAGAGGCAAAGTGATATCTATAACCATCATTATATTTCGCTGGAATGCAAAATGATATGCTAAGAGGTAAAGTGATATCTATAAATATCATTATATTTCGCTGGAATGCAAAATGATATGCTAAGAGGCAAAGTGATATCTATAAATATCATTATGTTTTGCTGGAATGTAAAATGATATGCTAAGAGGTAAAGTTATATCTATAACTATCATTATATTTCGCTGGAATGCAAAATGATATGCTAAGAGGCAAAGTGATATCTATAAATATCATTATATTTCGCTGGAATGCAAAATGATATGCTAAGGGGCAAAGTGATATCTATAACCATCATTATATTTCGCTGGAATGCAAAATGACATTATATTTCACTGGAATGCAAGATGACATGCTAAGAGGCAAAGTGATATCTATAACCATCATTATATTTTGCTGAAATGCAAAATGACATGCTAAAAGGTAAAGTGATATCTATAACCATCATTATATTTTTCTGGAATGCAAAATGATATGCTAAAAGGTAAAGTGATATCTATAACTATCATTATATTTTATTGGAATGCAAAATGACATGCTAAGAGGCAAACTGATATCTATAACCATCATTATATTTCGCTGGAATGCAAAATGATATGCTAAAAGGCAAAGTGATATCTATAACTATCATTATATTTTGTAATTCATGTATCAGGATTTTCTCGTTCTCATTTAGACGAAACATACAAAATTACAACAAAATCTAATACCTTCAAAACCCTAGGACGCTTCCTTGAACGCACAGTACCTTCTTCATCGGCGATTTGCAGTGCGAGTTGCTTAACTGCTCTTGATTTTGCAACTCTACCCTTTGATTTCCCACTTTTTGGAGATTTTTCCTTCGACTGAGGAGTTGATGATGCTCGATTCGGGGATCTTGCCTTGAATACCCAATCGCCTATCGGCAAATTAGAAGTCGAAGTTGAAGAATCTGTTTCAGTTGTCGACATTACTGATTTTAGGGATTGATTTTTTTTTTGGATCGAATATACTGATGATTTTTTGATCGAGACAAAACCCTAGAACGAATGAAAAGGGGAACGGTTTGTTAGTGGGGTTAGTGGGGTGAAGCGCGCGTCCTTGAAACCAAAAATAAAAAGTTCCGTCCGTAATTTAAAATGCGGGTCTAAGTTTTTCCTTTAAACTAAAACGCTGTATCCGAAATATTCAAAACTCGTCCGTATCCGCATCCGAAAATGCGGAAAATATCCGATATCCGAAAAGCGGATATCCGATATCCGACATGCTTAGCGGATACGGATATGGATATGGCAATATCTGTATCCGATAAATATCCATCCACTATGAAAATATATAATTTTGTATTTTTATATTTAGGTTATAGTAAGTTATTACTCTATAAACAAATGGATAAAAAGTAAGTAACAAAACACATTTCAATTTGTGATATTCTCCTAGGCTCCTAGCGTTTATAACTTTACCCTAGCCCTGACCATTGGATGAAATCCAACGCTAATCTCCTAGCATTTATAACCAAATATGAAACCCTAAATTCATTTTCTAACAAAAAAAAGCACTGCATCGCATTTCAGTCTCCACTCTCCAGGCTTCGAGCTTGTCCAATCGTCCGTGCCTCCAGGCTTCGAGCTCGTCCAGTCGTCCGTGCCAGTCTTGCCGCAACTCGCAAGCAACCGCAAGGCACAAGCAACCGCCAGTGCACTTCTTACAGTTGCCAGTCCACTGAAATTCTAGAGTTTGGTCCTTCGGCCTCAGGTGGCAACTCTGTTATAGCGCTTGGAGAGTTGAAGTAAAGCGAAAAAGGTCTTGTTACATACATGTTTTTTTGGTAGAAATTAATTTATGTTTTCGTTACAATAGTGATTTTGATGCAGATATTTTTAATTTCAATATTAGCAAGACTACAAATATTTGCTGTAAAAGTTGCACATATTTGTGCGTTTGAAATAATAATTTTCCTCATAATAATCTGCAATTAAGTGTAGATTTGATTAATGAAAGAAAAGAAAAAAGAAAAATTATTGAAAATAATTTTAGGGGTGTAATTTAAAACCTGATTGAACAGATCCTAGTTTCAACTTCAACATTTTCATAATCAATTACCAACAGCATTTGTTAATTTTCATTATTCCCGATCTAAAAAAGGCCTTAACCAACAATGTTCCAACTTTAGAAATAATGCCTGAACTCTTAACCAAAATAAAAATGTAAAGCTACTCAGTTATTTTTGAATCCATATGGAAGCCTATTGTATTGCTTTAAACTCAAATTACACCTTCTCAGGACTTTTTTTTTTCCATTACAAGGTATTAGTGTAGAACCCGCTAGTTTTTTTATATGGCAACTTATTTGATATTCTTATATAGATCTACACTGTGGATTGACATAAAACTATGGGGAGATAGATGGAAACTAAGAAACAAAAGGCTATTTTCTTGATCCAGCTTCAAGCTAGTGTGCTTTAAATTTTTTTAATTTGTATTGTATGTACTTTAATTTGTATGTGTGTTTGAATCAACGTATGGATTATATCATACTGTTTTATATGCATTTGTTTTAATTTGTATGTGCGTTTAGATCATCGTATGGATTATATGATGTAATATTATGGATTTAATTTTATGTGTGTGAATGAGCTATTGTTTAGTCGGTATGTTTTATCATTTATGTATTATTTCAACATTTTCAGCTATTGCCTATTGTTTAGTACCAAATGAAATATGCACTGTATTGTAACTTATATATTTTTAAGTTCGGATTCGGATATTTTCGGATATCTGGAAATATCTGTATTTGCTAAGCCAGATATGGATATTTTCGGATATTTGGAAATATTCGTGGATACAAATACGGATATTATTTAGAAGGTATCCGCCGGATATAGATACGGATTTTTATTTTCGGATAGGGATACGATACATCACTATCCGCATCCGTTTGCAGGCCTGATCTGAACCGAGTGTCAAACACTCGGTTAAGGCTTAGATTAACCAGTTTAAGAACTATATAATAAACCATAACCCATATCATACAACCATCAACCAAGATTCAAAACTTTGAAATCCATGCTTTTGATAAAATGAAGATATTATAATACTCGTGTCCCATCACACAATAAAACACATACCAGAGGATAGAGGTTTACCTTATAATAACCAAACATGCTCGATATTATTAAAAACAAATATTTTAATATTATCATTTGTTTTTAAGTATGGAAATCACTTTTGAAAGTAAATGTATAAATCTTAGCTTGCATAATGCCTCATCCCATTATGTTGACTATATAGTTTACAACTAAAAAACGCAAAGGCACTTATTGGAAGTTGGATTCGAACTACGAATCAAGGCAAAGGATCTTCATTAACCGCATTCGGGACACTTAACATATGTCCAGGAGTCAACAAATGAGTCCTTCGGATCGGTAGTGCTGACCAACACCGTACATGGCTAATTAGAATGCTTCCTAAACATAGCATTCCCCCGGTCGTATTTGACCATCATCCTTGTCATATTTGACCATCATACGAGACCTCGATCTATCATCCACATAAGTAAAACTGCCCGGGCTCCATACCATGATATCACTTTTCAGCTCGAAGGAAATGTTAGTCCATATCTCCACTGTCCATTATCCTATTTTCGTCTCATCCCAGGGTGTGAGGCCATTGAGCGACAATCCCACAAAGCTCTGCTTTTCAACAGAAGCTTTGATCTATCTACCAGCAACACTCAGCATGCCACATTGTCAATTCACAATATATAATCGGTGTCTATTAATATATAACCCTCAGAGTACATAAGTCTCAGATGAGGTGTTAAGCTAACAGAATAAATCTTCCGCCACCATCTGATATAATATCAGTAGAAACAAATCAATTATTTTGCAAAATACGACGTTAGACACACTTCCATTTACTTCCCCGTTCTGGGTTTTAGCGAAACATAAGGCACCTTATTCCTCGTCCAACTAAGGAGATAGGCCCTTGCACATTTGGGCTACCCATATTCAAGGCATCAACAATCAGTCCATTAGATGTAAAGATTTCCGATCTTCCATCATCTCTAATTTCTTCGACGTTTAATTCATCATATAATTATTCGAAATGGGTGGAACCCAATATTTTCAAAATAATCATTGTCAAAACAAAATCCTTACTAGATTATCAACCCTCTAATTAAGTCTCCTTTAATTGGAAATCATTTCATATTTAGAACGTATTCTCATATTTGGTTACGCTATTTAGGCTTCCAAAATCATCCTTTCAATTCTATTAATCTTATAAAAAGGTTTACCTAATGTTTATATTCAATTTGTGAATTAAAAATCCTTATCTCTAAATGTTTCATAAAAAACGTTATAAAATGCATTGCAAAATAGTCTATTTCTGGTTAACAGGTTTTTATCTTTCAAAACCATATACATTTGAACCAACCCTCTTTCAAATCATTTATTATAATTATAATAATTTTTCCCAATTTTTATTTATTTAAAAATAGATCATTTCAGTCTAATCCCATTTCGGGTCATTAAGCTTCAGTGCTATTTTTATTCAATCTTGATTTGAACATATCTCAAAATCTAATCATTTGATTTTAAGACTCTACATATCATTTCAAAGCTCTTTTCATTTCTAACCCAATGTTTTTGTTTCGGGGAAATCCGATGGTCGGATCTCCCGGTATATCAGTTTGAAGTCACAAGTCGAAGTTCGCGAACTATCGCTGTGCGACGAGCTCTATTCTAACCATACTTCGGTTTATATAATAAATTGAATCGAATTGCTTATTAAATTGTTTATAAATTATATAATAATTATATATTAATTTTTGGAGACTATATTTTCCATTTTTCACTTTAAACTCAATATCTCTATTAAATAGCTATTATAATATTATTTTATTCGTAAATTATTTTTCAAACTTCATTATTTTAGACCCAAATTTTCCCGACTTCCATTATAAAAATAAATAAGATCATTCTGTAAAGAAACTTTTTTTAAAATCTTTCTTAGATACCCTAACTGAACTTCACTTTTTCTAGTTACTATTCATTTTAAAATAAAAACTTCGATAGGCCATAACCTACTTTTAATTTCACCAAATCCATTTCTTTCTTTTGCAAATGTTCATTGTAATGATTTAAACTTTACGTCCACCCAAAATCAGATGTCAAATTTTGACTTTCAATTGTCATCCATTATTATATAATAAAATATTCATTAAAGTCTCTTTTATGAATGGAGACTTAACCAATGAGCCGATAATCATAATTTTTGGCCATTTTTAACTATGGTAATCACATATTATATTTTCAAAACCACGATAACATTCAATCACGACTATCGTGACATAATATATACCATATAAACCTTAATTCATTAATGCTTACATGGTTTTTTCAATCAACAGATTAACCGCATTACACAATCATCAATCAAGATACGCATTCTACATCAATGGGGTTCATACCCATATCCACTAACCAAATCTAGTTAATTTCTATTTCGTTGACCATTTATGGTTCAAATCAATTCCAATGTCCACATCAATAGTTTAAGTGTCATATACCCAAGTAACTACATGTACTTCACTTAAAAATCATATCTTTTCCATACTAATCATCGTTAAACCATAATATAACACACCATATAACATCAAATTATCCATCACATAACAATTTATCACCACATACACACCATTAACTATTTATAACCAAAATAGTTAACAAAATGTGAGTTAAGAATTCTAACCGTGGTTATCCACTCCTCCTGACTTGAATCGAAGGATGCCTTAACTATGCCGAACGATTTTGGCAGCCTTCGGACATCACCGGGTTTTTTTAAAAAACCGAACTGATAAGGGTTCGATGCTATGGGGTTCCGGAAATTACGAGCGAATAAATGAATGTTTTTTTTTGGTTTTTGGAGCAAACAGAAAGGGTTTTGGGATAAACGGGGTTCGGGCTGGAGGGTGGGACCCGGGGGCTGGTGTGTGAGTTGGTGGAGCCAAGGGGTGCAGACGTGGCGAGTGTGGGCTGTTTGGAGGTGGAGGAGCTCGGGTTTTGGGGTTTAAAGGGGGGATAGAGGTGTCGTAGTGGAGTTTTAAAGGGTGTATGGCGGTTTTGAGCAGGAGGAGGGGGACCCATTGGAGCTGACGTGGCGGTTGGAGGAGGGCAAGGTGACCTAGGGTGGTGCTAGCCGTGGGGGAGGTTGGCGGTGGAGGGGAGAAAAGGAAAGTAGAGGAGAAAGTAAAAAGAGAAAGGGAAGTAAAGTGATTTTAGGAAGGAGGGAGGGTTGTTTATATAGGCAAATTTTGTTTGCTTGGATCACTGAGGTATCAGCCATCTAGGGAAGGGGAGAAAGCACACAATGTAGCCTCCATTACATGACAACTCAAAGAAAACACAGTTTCAGGCTAACCGGTTTAGGTGAACACATAGCTTAAGGTGCATGTAATTTGTTACACATTTACTACTCGTATGACCACTTATTGACTCTGTTTTTGACGAAATTTGAAACCCTGCTACACTTTGCAGGTAAGTTCCAAGGAAACTAGTTTCATCGAATTCCGAGTCTAGTTGCTCAAAATTTGCTCGTTCAAGCTCAGTTCGAGTTCTAATTATTAATCGGTTTATATTTAAATTTCACATGGCCATATACGAACTCCGTTTGATGCAAAATTTGAAACCCTACCATAATTTAACATTCCAGATCCGATAAAATTGGTTTTGTCAAATTCCGAGATCATTTGCAAAATTTCTATTTTCTAGGCTATTAAAATAATATTGAAATGTCAAATTTTAATATAGTTAACTTTTAAATCAATTTTAAAAGATCATTAACCTTATTTTTACTATTTTATATGTCGTTTTTCAAATAATATTAGAAAATCTAAAAAAAAAATCCGTGAATATTGTCAAATTCTTAGTTCTGACGAAAATTGTTTGAACTAATAAGCGGATACAACAGATTTAAAAAACTTATGTGAGTTGAAATCTTATTTAAAAATGAGTGTATGTATCCAAACCATGCGCGGTTATTCCAAAATCTTGAAAACTCGAATTTTCATAATATCAGAAATTTTTCATCGTTACATTTCCTTTTACTAAAATACACTTTAAATAAATTATAACATGGAAAAAATGAATGCGTAATTTTCAAATACAGGCCTTTATTTGTGCTTTTTAGATATCAGATATCTATCTGCTTTTCGTATACGAATGTTAATGATTTTCGAATCATTTGAGTATCCATCAACAGTCTTATTAATCAATGCATCACACCTTTTGAACATGCCTTCGAATCAAAATAGCTAATTTTTTAAATACGTCTATTGTTTCTCTTGCCGAAGCTAGCATGATTGTTTATGTCCAAATCTATTAATCTGTTATTATTACTATAAAGCAGAAGCATATCCAACTCCTTGACTAATTCCAAAAGTTTTCTTCACTCCTCTTAATTTTCTTCTATTTATTGTGGAAGTTTTCTCCATTTTACTTAGTTCTCTTAAGATGATTTATTTGCAAATTTTTATGTTTTATCACTTTAGATGTTTATACCACTAAGTTTCTTACATCATTTTTCATTCAAATACCTTTTCTTTAGTACAATCGCTCACAAATCTCTTTTTATATTTAACATTCAAGCTTATAAATTTAACTAAATACATAACTCAAATTTGAAATTATTTGATAAAATCGATTAACTAAAATTTAATCCATAAAATAAATCCTTAAAGAAGAGAATTTTGGGGTGTGTGTGTATATATAATAACCAGCAAAATTGTAAATAAGTTCTTCGTTTGGTTACAAAGATTAGCAATAACAACAAACGCATATTAAGATTCATTTGTCTCAATGAAATAGTCATCCATCGCATCAGAAAAAAATCTACTTTTGACCTCAAATAACAACATTTAAAATTTTATGCAATTGCTTACAAACTCATCTCAACTCTCCCCTAATTTTTTGTATCCGACTACATATATTTAACTATTTAAATTTTGAATTTAAATTATTTAAATCGCAATGATCTAATATTCATCCAATAAATCCTAAAAATAAGACAAATTAAACAAGTATGCAATACTTATATATATGAGAAAAAATGTTTAATTTAACCAATTATGCAACTATACATACATACATACATACAAACAAATATATATGTATGTATATGCATATGTGTGTGTGTATAAGGGTTATATGACACTGCATTTAAATCGCTTAGCGGTTTGTGGTGGTGGAGATGCAAAAAACTATAGCGTACAAACGACAGGTGTATAGTAGAGATGTAAAAAGGTTTATTAGATGTAAAAGTAAATATTTAAAATTAATTAATTATCATTCACAAATCAATTTGTATAGAAGGAACTAATATTAATAACTCTTATATAAGAAAATCAAAGAATATCATGGCCGTGTGCATAGGATTTGATGACAACAATATTTTTTTTATCTTATATTATGCATCCATGCCTTAAAATTAGTTCTTTACTCTGTTTTAAAACATGACTGGTAAAATCAACCTCCATATATAAAAATTAGTAAAGTGGATGCTAAAAAACTTTGATTTAGTAGGTGCAAAGGAAAATAACGGAGTTTAATACGATGTTCTGTTCATGAGCGCTACATTGAAATAACGCAGCGGTCAAATAATGTTATGGACCAAGGGAGTTTTCTATGGGGATTTAACTACACAAATATGACAGCATTGTTTCGAATCACGCCTTTTACACCCAAACCACAGCCGCTTGTTTATATCTAAATAATAAATAAGTGAAATGGAGAGTTGATGATGAGAGAGAAAATAGGATTCTGCTATGTAAATCAGAAGACATGTAGGGATGCTGCACTGTTTGAGATGCAATGAAACACACACACACACACACATATATATATATATATAAATATATATAGGAGCGTTTCAGGGATCCCCTGTTTTGCAGCACCCCTACCCTACCGTGAGCTACACTAATCCAAACCCAACAAGATTTTGTAGATGTTCAATCCACATATATGTTATCATCTATTCCAAATTTGAGCTTATTCCGACATTCATAGAATAATATTATTTGATGTTTAAATTTGACAGTTCGAATAAATATCTAAAAGGTGAATAATTGAGCTAAAATTTTGAAAATGTTACGAACATTTACACGAGCTCAAATTTCGAATAGATGATAATATATATTGTTAATTCATGAAGTTTCTGATTCATTACAACGGATACGAAGATTAGATAAAAAGTTAGTGTTTGTGTGTGTGTGTGTATATGTGTGTGTGTGTTTAGTGTGTTAGATGATTGCAAAAATCTATCCTCATTCTATATAACACATATCACGAAATTCGAATATATATAAATGGCTGAAAAAACAATTACTGGGGTTTATACCTTGGACAATTGACTGGTCCATATCTAACCCGTTGATTGGTAAGGGAATAAATTCCCAGTAATGGATATTTTCTGCCATTTTAAATATATATATATATATATACGAATTATATTTTCTTCCAGTTGATTGGTGATTTTTATACCAGTCGACTGACCCGACAATAACAACCATATTTCAGAAGGTTCACTTTCTTTCTTAAAGAGTTCTCTTTCGATTTCTAAAAGAAATGGTTGCTTCTTTTCAATAAACCTCTTCATGAAACCTGACTACTTCTCAACCACTATAATTACATCAAAAAATTGTTTCTCAAATCACCAATTCTTACAGATTCTATTCTAATTCTTGATCTACATTTCTATGCACAGTTGCATTCTAAAAGGCTTTTAAATATTCAAATTTCTTTTTGAATCATCGAATTTATTTCAAATCTCTTGATTCAATAAGCAATATACATCCTTCAATCTTTACATACATATTATATACTTGAGGATAAGATTATAGGAAGGGTGCACTCAATTGTTGGCTATTCATTATTGTTCAAGGAACACAATCAGAAGTCAAACTCTTATTGTTTGTTAAAGTCCTGCGTCGGTGCTCAGGCGAGAAATCCGTGTTGGAGTTTGGGTGTGTTGTGAACCTGTTCCTCCGGGTGAATAAAGGGCGTTGATAGTAGAATTCCAGAAGGAGTCTGGGACTGGACGTAGGACGGGAAGTCCGAACCAGTATAAAATTCCTGGTATCACTCTTCTTACTGCATTTACTTATTTGTGATATCTTATATTGCTAAACATTTACTTGCATAACTATTGTATTAGACAAGTTATTATGTCATATTCAGTTCTGCATATTCCATATAGAAAGATCCTACTCTAAGTGAATACTCTAAGTCAATATATACATATATTATATACTAACATTTTATGACAGGAGACAAGGAAATGTTGACCAATATTATTTACTCTAAAGAAGGACATGTCTCATTTGGAGATAATTCCAAAGGATATATTGTCGTCAAAGGCGATATGAGCAATTACGGTATGTCTAATTTACCTCTTATTTCTGATGTCTTATTGATTAAAAATTTAAAATATAATTAATTAAGCATTAGTCAAGTTTACGATAAAAGGTTTTAAAATATCATTTTCCGAAAATAAATGTAGCATATTAGATTCTAATTAAAATCTTATTTTCAATGGAAACAGAGATAAAAATATTTATATCTCGAATATGCAGTTAATAATAATCCAAATATGTGTCAACTAGCCAAATAAAATGATCCTTGGTTATGGCACAAAAGGTTTTGTCATGTGAATTTTGAAACCATAAACAAGATTTCTAAAAGTGATCTAGTAAGAGGTTTACCCAATATAAAAGTTAAACCAGAAAATTTATGTGATGCATGTCAGTTTGGGAAATTAACAAAATATTCTTTTAAATCTAAAAATATGATTTCAACATTACAACCACTTGAATGACTACATATTGATTTATTTGGACCAACTCAAATACAATCTATAAATCACAATTGATATATGTTTGTAATAGTTGATGATTTTTCAAGATACACTTGGACAATATTTTTAAGAAACGAAAGTGATACATTTGAAAACTTTAAAATATTTGAAAAACAGATTTAAAACTTAACAAGTTTGAAAATTTAAAACATAAGTGATCATGGAGGAGAATTTGAAGATGAAAAGTTTGATTTATATTGTAAAAAGAAAGGAATTTTTCATAATTTCTTGTTTCCTAGAACTCCACAACAAAATGGAGTCATAGAAAAGAAAAATCGAGCATTACAAGAATGTGCTAGAACGTTGTTGACTAGGAGTTCGCTACCAAAATATTTCTAGGCAAAAGCAGTTGCAATGTCTTGCTATGTTTTGAATCGTGTCTCCGTTCAATCACTTACATTTTTTACTGGAAGAAAACCAAATATTTTATATTTTAAGGTTTTTGTTCAAAATGCTTCATTTTAAATACGAAAGTTCAGCTTGGAAAATTTGATTCGATGTCCAATAGAGGAATATTTCTAGGATATTCTGAACGAAGCAAAGCTTATCGTATTTATAATTAAAGAATCAATAAAATAGAAGAATCGCTTCATGTTTCCTTTGACAAAATTTTTATTCAAAACACCTTTGATTCAGATATCCTGAAAAATAGATCTTCTCAAGATGATGATATTATAATTTATAGAAAAGATAAAAACTTATTAATAATAAAATAAATAACAATATTATAGAAACTCAAGATAATACCGATAATAACAACCAAAATGTTCATACTAATGAAGTTAGATCTCCTCCAAGAATATTACGAGATCATCCAACTCAAATTATTATTGGTGAAATAACTTCAAATATAAGAGCAAGAATTCAGCTAAATGTCGTAAGTAATGTTGCCTTTTTATCAAATATTGAACCCAAAAATCCAAAAGAACTTCTACAGATGAATACTGGATAATTGCTATACAAGAAGAATTAAAACAGTTTGAACGCAATAAGGTCTGGGAATTGGTTCCAAGACCAAGTGATCAAACTATCATAGGTACAAATTGTGTAACAGGATTAGGTGTTACCCTAATGACTAAACTGAAACAGAAACAGAATAATCTTTACAGAAACAGAATGCTAGTAATGTGCCTTTACCACCCGAACAGAGGTAGACGGTACAGAAACAGAATGCTAATAATGGGCTTTTACCACCCCAACAGACAGAAAGTACGGAAATAGAATACTAATAATGGGCCTTTACCACCCAACTAATGGGCCTTTACCACCCCAACAGACGGTACCACGCAGAAACAGACAAGTGTTACCACCCAACAGAAATAGGCGGTACCAACAGAAACAAACAGAACTAAGTGTACCCTAAGTCCTACACACAAGCTATCAGCTCCCTAATACATAAATACCCTATGTCGGCCCCACAGTAGGGTGTATCACTCCCTAAAGTGGCAACCTATTGGCACATACCTATTTACAGATGTCACGGTGTCTTACATCCTCAGAGCAGACCAGATCCATGCACACACATGACCCGGTTGGAACGCGCCATCAACACCCCTCAGCATTATCAGAATGAACCGCTTATAATTAGTTCAGTAAGCGTGCCCAGACCCCTACATAGTGTGGGGTCAAATTTTTGATACCAGAAAGGGTTACTGACTAATATGGGTCCCGAACAACAGATGACACAAGTATTTCCCCTCCTAACCTTGTGTCCCCAGACTAGCAGATTTCAAATTAACTTGTTTACAAGTTTCAGACAAAGTGCAGATTACTAGTTCATAGATCAGACAATCAAGTTAACAAGTTTTCAGATTAACTGATCAGATGTACGGATTTATCTGACTTACAAATTGTCTAACTTTGTGTTGGGCCTACAGATTCACGCAACGGGTTTATTAGATTCATCAGTCCAGTTGGTTTAACCCTATCCACCCAACACGTTTTTAGACACCACATTTCTCTTAAATTTGCATTAATTAAATATTAATGCATAGACCTCTCACATTAGGTCGGTAGCTTGGGGCCGCTGGATGTGCCGGGCGGTTCCGGGCAAACTTCTGCCACAAGCCAGACCTAACCTCGTGTCTAAGCATATTCTAGTTATGCCTACGACCTCTCACATTAGACTGACAGTTTGCGGTTGCTGGTTAAGCCGGTTGGTTACGGGCAGGCTTCTACCGCAAACGGAATCTAATCTCGTGTCATAGACAATTTATTCCAATACAGATTATACAGATATCAGACTAATTATGTCCATTTAACAGATTAAACTTCTTTACAGGTTACAGCAGAATAATCAAATTTCCATGTTTTACTCAATCTTAGATCAAGCATATGGATTTTCATAACCAAATTACAATTATTTAGCTTTCAATAGATTAGGCAATTCAACAGATAACAGATCTAGCAGATTAGGCGATTCAACAGATTAACAGATTAGGAAATTCAGCAGATAACAGATCTAGCAGATTAGGCGATTGAATAGATTAGCAGATTAGGTAATTCAACAGATTTAGCAGATAACAGATTTAGCAGATTAGGCAATTCAACAGATTTAGCAGATTATAAATTTCCAAAATTCTATTTACATATCTTGCCTAATCATAAATTAAGCCTAAACTTACATGCCTAAATCATGGTCATAATTCATAATACAACATATGCCCAAATTTTTAATTAAACTTTGCACAGTACAGAATATTCTCTAAAAGCCCGAATCATGATAAACCATATGAATTATGCCAAATTATAGCCTTTAATGCCAAATATCCAAAAATCCACTTTTAGGCGTATTCACATTGATAGTTATCCTATTATAATATAGGTCTCGATGCCTAAGTCACATATTCCTTTTTTAAGTCATGAATCCAAAAATCTAGTCCTTTAAATTATATCCTCTCAAAATCAGATCTTAACTTTTATATGCATTATGTCCCCAAGTTTCAAGTCATACGTTATCATACAATTATTCCTCTTCTTCCAAATTACAGAGTATACACAGATCTAGATCTAATTTACAACATATGTCCATTTCTCAAATCAGTCAAAGATCAGTCATGTCCAATTATGCATTATCCACTATTTATCCCAAAATTTAGCGTTCGTGCATTAATCTCTTATGAGATTTGGTGCAGGCTCGTGGTAGCCTGACTGTAAACAAAAAGGAAGAAAAGAGGGAATAGATACAGAACAGTCACAATCAAGATAGATCCACAGAAAAGTATGCATAACCTCGGATCCAGATTCACAAAGATGTCAAGATAATTATTAAACTTTATATCTGAAAATAACTGCTCTCACGATTGAAAAGGTAATTCTTGATTTCTGGGATCTGTATTCTGACACTGAATAGCGCTTCTTTGGCATAGACTATCGATTAGATTAGAAAATAGTTGTTCTCTTTTAACTCTATTCAGATTAAAAGAAGACGCACTAGTTCTAGTCTTGATTCTAGCAGAGTAGCGATGCCATTTCTATTTTTAAATTAGAATAGAGGCAGATCATAGGCAGAATGAAATTGTGTGGAGAGAAAACTAGGTTTGGGGGTGTTTAAATAGCATAGGGGTCACGAATCTTGTCAGAACGGGTGTCTAAATACAGAAAAATGCATTTGTCCACGGATCTGGAAATAGGGGGGAGGTCGATCCTAAGGTCGACCCTAGTGTCGACCTGTTTACCCAGGTCGACCCCCAGGTCGACCCTAGTGTCGACCTGGTTCCTGGGCGGGAATTTTACCGCCTAGCCGGGGTGTCTGTTTTGAATTTCGAAATCGGAATTTTGAATTTCGGGCTGGTTTTTACTAAAACTTCTGAAGGCCATGTTTTCTTCATACGGAGTCCGATTTACGCAAACTTGGACTCTATTTCAAGCAGAATTTCGAGACGAACGAAATAGCGTAACTCATTTCCCATAATTATTCTGTTACAATTTAATTATTCTCTGATTTGTCATTCTTATGTTCACAGAAAATACGGGGTGTTACATTCTCCACTCCTTAAAGGATTTCGTCCCCGAAATCTTCAAGTTAAGAAGAATGTGTCCTACCATCCAATCCCCCATCTACTCAATCATCATGCACAAGCATCCATTGTCCTTAGATAACTTCTAACGTTGTATGAACATATGCAAAAGTGTGTGTATATGTTCCTCATCTAATGCAAAGATCAAGCGGTCCACTGATTCAGTTGACCTCCTTAATGCGAATTATGTCAATGCCATGAGTCCAACATGTATGCAATTTTCCTATTTGATACATATCATTTCTATATGAGTGCACAACAGTTCATTCATATGCAACATCTGTAATGACCCGCATTCTACGCATCGGAGGATCGTAGAATATTTATTTCTTTCTCATATGAAGTCGTATGGTCATGTAACCTTGGGAAACATCTATTAGAGTCATTTCCCATGCTTATGATTTTTGTCGATTTTTAAATGACCATTTTGCCTTTAGTTGATCTTGTTTTGGCCATAACTTTTGATTGGAAAGGAATTTTGACCTGAAACCACTTCCATTGGATTCGTTTGATGGTTTAACTTTCCGTAGAGTGTTTACAATAGCCAAACGGACTTACCGTTTGGGAGATATGGCTGAAATAAGGTTTGGAAGGTGAAAAACTGCTTAACCGGGCCAAATCGGGTGATTGGTGAGTAGGCCCATAACCCATTTCGGGATTAGGGTTATGGGAATGCTGAAATGAGATAGAGCATCATTCCATTTCAGTTTTCTAGCCTACACTTATCACCAAGGAACCCTAAAAATGGCCTCCAACCTCTAAATCACCTCCAAATCATCTTTTGGTCAAGGATTAAGCTTAGCAACCACTAATCAAGGAAGATCTACACCAAAGCAACATTGGAGCTGCTGTTTAGCATTGGAATTCACATCAAATCAGAGATTTATTTCAGATCTTAGTTTATTTGTGGCTAAGGTGAGTGATTTGCATAGTTTTACACTAATTATGGCTAGTTAAGGGTAATTAGTGTTAATTAGCGAATTTAAGCATGGTAAAATTCTGGAAAAATGTTCATAAATTCATAAATGATGTTTTAGACCTCTGATATGAATTTGGGTTAATTTGGTTAAGTTTTGCTAATCCTATCATTAGTTTCACCTAAACATGCTTAAGGGGAAATATGGGGTTTTGGGTATGTTTGATCCATTTTAACCTATCATATTGATGTTTTGATGTTTGTGGTTGATTATGCATGTTGCTATGACTGTATGATATGCTTTGTGATTGGTTTCAATAGTTAGAATGGTCGAAAACGTCGTCGAATGGCGTAAACACTTGCTGGAACAGTTTCAGAAAACAGTGCAGGTTTCGGATCGGATCGGATATGGGGCTCGCATCGGATATGTTGAACTGGGCAAGGGATTCGATCGGATCGGAACCTGACACTTGAGAAAATTGGCAAAAAGGAAGGCCACACTAACTGAACTGGGATCGCATCGGATTAAGGAGGACGGATCGGAGCGGAAGCACAAAGATGGATCGAATTGGAGCATGTGAAGGATGAGGAGGCGGATCGGAGCGGAAGCACAAACTGGAGGGGGATAGCACCTGACCCGACACGAGGAGAAACACCCGACCCGACCCGTACCAGAAGAACACCCGACCCGGCCCGTACCAGAAGAAGACCTGACCCGACCCAATGGAGGACACCCGACCCGAACCGATAACTTGAAGAGAATCCGACCCGACCCAGTATTGACCAATAACCCGAGATGCAAAGGCAGTCCAATATGGGAAGTTAGAGCTCAGGATCCAGTTGGGAACCGATGAGTTCACTTCATGGTTGGACTTTGCTGCGGGACGTGTGCTAAGGAGTTGTCCACGTTCATAACTTCGATTCACCACTAAAAATGAATGATGGCTACTTATCAGTGAAGTAGGGTCATTATGACCTGAGGGGCAAGGTGATGGTAGCAAGACTACGTTATCAGTGCAGTAGGGTCATTATGACCCGAGGGGCAAGGTGATGCGTAGTAAGACTATGAACCAGCGCAGATGGGGTGATCAACTCCATGGGGCAAGTGGACATAGTAAGGATTGGTAAGGCTATGAGCCAGCGTAGATGGAGTGAATAACTCTATGGGGCAAGTGGACATAGCGAAGAATTAGTGGCTACGTTATCAGTGCAGTGAAGCCATTTATGACTTCATGGGGCAAAGTGATCGTAGCAAGGTATGTTGGGTGATCGAAGTGGTGAATATCGTATGCTTTACGCACTGAGTGAGAGATGTGAGGATGGATGCTATGTTTGATTGTTTGCCATCACTATGACATGCACACCTCCCCCACCTCCGTATCTATACATTGTTTTATATGGCACCTTGGAGTCTTGTACAGTATGTAGTGCTAACTCTTTGGTTACAGGTCCAGGTTCAGGTATGTTTTAGTCTACCTGTTATTGTTCACTTTAGATGCTTATCGCTCATACCAGGCTTTATGTCTGACCCAGAGTTTTATGTCTCCTCTTATTACTCTGGGTGCTCACACGAGCAGACTAGAGACAGGTTAGCTGGTGATGCGCGAGTAGCTGGTTCGGAGGCGGGCATGAGGCTTCCACGTATGATACATTCATACATACATACATACATATATATATATATACATTCTCCCTGTGTCGTTGGTGGTCGCTACTTAGGCATTAGTAGTGTACCTCCTTTATCTTACCTTTGCTTTGAGACAGATTGAAAAGTTGTAATAAGCTGTATTTTGAATTTCCGCTGCTATGATGTTTAGTTCTGATTTTCAGCTTATGCACTGTCTCACCTGTTTTATGTAAAGTATGTTATTATTATATTTTATTCTATGCGCTGTGAGACATTCTACAGGTTCTTTGTTAGCTCATTTCCTTCTTCCCTTTCCTTCTGACGACCTGCTCCGTGCCAACTGGACATGTGTACAGCGCACTTTTGGAGTAAATGTCGGTTGGTGCGGGGCGGGCCATCACACTTAGTATCAGAGCTCTAGGTTGCGTAGTTAACCTAGGGAAAGACACCAGGGAGAGATAGTACGTATATGAGAGCGCGTATTTGTGATTACTTTGGTTTTCAAAAGCTATGTATATATATACTATTAGTAGTATAAAGAATGAAGTCGCACTGCACTAGCACCACTATGAGGTCGTTAATCGTTTCCCTTTTTCAGATTGACGATTAGCCGAGACATGAGGGGTGCTGGTAGAGGGACCAACCAGGGGAATGCCGCTGACATGAGGGCGATGTTTACTAACCTCATGAGAGACATGCTTAGAGAAGTGCAAGGGACAGTTCCCAATCCCGGAGTTGGTGTTGGCCCAATAGTGCAGGCGCCTAGGGTCGATTTCGCCAAGTTGTGCAAAGATTACACTAATCTTGGTGGAAAGCCGTTCCACGGAACGGAGTCGGCCACGGATGTTCAGGATTGGATGGATAGCTGTGACCATATCTCCGATGACTTGGGTCTTGAGGATGCGATGAAGAGAAGGTTGGCGTCTCGTCAACTGCAAGGGCGAGCGATGAATTGGTGGAATGCCATTAGAACAGCTACTCCAGAAGATCAGGTTACTTGGGATCAGTTCAAGGCTCGCTTTAGCGAGAAGTTTATTCCAGCTGCCCAGAAGTCAGTGTTGTTTAAGAGGTATTTGGAACTCAAGCAGAATGGAAGGGCAGTTTCTGATTATATTGCTGAGTTCGACACTTTGTCGAAGTATGGACTGTCTCTTATTGATACTCCTGAGAAGAAGAATGAGAAGTTCATTACTGGTTTGGATGGATACTTGGGGGAAAGGCTTATCAATCACATCGATGAGACTTTTGAATCGATTGTGGGGAAAGCTTTGAGATCAGAGAGTCTTTACCCTAAGTCAAAGACTGAGGCTGCATCTGCAGAAGGGCCAAAGTCGCAAGCAGGCGGTGGAGGCAAGAATAACTTTAAGAATAAGAGGAAGCAGGACCAATCTAAGGGTGGCCAGAAAAAGAGCAAGAAGGATGTTGAGTGCTTCAGCTGTGGTAAGAAGGGCCATTATGCTAAAGATTGTCGGGCCAAGCCAGCGGATAAGAAGTGCTTCAACTGTGGTCAAGTGGGACATTTCAAGGATAAGTGTCCGCAACCTCTTAAGGAGAAGCAGATTGTGAAAGCAAACTGCGGCGGAGAAAGGAAAGAATGTGGTTATTCAAGGTATGCTTTCTATTTATGATGTACCAGTTCGAGTTTTGTTTGATACTGGGGCTTCCCGTTCCTTCATATCTAGTGACCTGGTAGATAGGTTGGGACTGGAACCCGAGATAGTCGATAGACCATTGGTTGTGACGAACCCGATTGGTGGTTCGACTAGCCTTAGTATGATTTGCAGGAATTTGGTCTTATTGAGTCATGGATGTATGTTTGTTTGTGATTGCTTTGTTTTGGGCTTTACTGGGTATGGCATTATATTGGGAGTCGATTGGCTCCAAAGATACGGGGTGGTGGTAGACTGTGAGGGCTTTTTGGTGACAGTGAGGGCAGATGACGGGCGAAGGGTAGTGTTTGGTAGTCTACCTAGTGATGGGGTTATGCCTAGTTTTGTAAATTCCCTCGACATCCCGCAGGATGAGTTGTCAGATGTGCCCATGGTTGGCCAGTATCCGGACGTCTTCGAGGAGGTGACCGGGCTTCCACCACACCGAGAGATTGAGTTCCGTATTGATTTAGTGAAAGATGCCAGACCTATAGTGATGCCACTTCGTCGTATGGCACCAAGGGAGCAGCGAGAGCTCGGGGTGCAAGTCAGCAATCTTTTGAAGAAGTGATTTATTAGAAGGAGTGTCTCCGAGTGGGGAGCACCAGTTGTGTTTGCCACTAAGGCAGATGGTTCCCTTCGTTTGTGTGTGGACTATCGCGAGTTGAATAAGGTGACGAGGAAGAATAAGTAACCTCTACCGCAGATAGATGATTTGTTTGATCAACTGGAAGGAGCGAGAGTGTTCTCCCAGTTGGACCTCGCGACAGGATTTCATCAGCTACGAGTAGCGGATGAGAGTGTTCCGAAAACGGCATTTAGGACGCCGTCTGGATTTTATGAGTGGTTGGTCATGCCATTTGGGTTGACCAATGCACCAGCCTATTTTGTGGACCTTATGAATCGAGTATTCAGAGATCAGTTGAATAAGTTTGTTCTTGTGTTCGTGGATGATATCCTTGTTTACTCAAGGACAGAGGAGGAATACAAGGGACACTTGAGGATAGTGATGGAGGTGTTGAGGAAACACCAATTGAAAGCGAAATTCTCTAAGTGTCATTTTTGGAGAAGGGAAGTAAGATTCTTGGGTCATGTTGTTTCCGAGAGTGGTATTGCCGTGGACCCTACGAAGGTGGCTACGGCACAGGATTGGCCTACGCCCAAGAATGTGACGGATGTAAGAAGTTTCTTGGATTAGCTGGATATTATCGTAAGTTTATCCAGGACTTCTCCAAGATAGCAGCACCGTTGACTCAATTGACTAAGAAGAATCAGTCCTTCGTCTGGGACGGAGTGTGTGAAGATGCCTTCCAGAGTCTAAAGGAGAAGTTGACACGTGCGCCAGTGTTAGTCATTCCTAAAGGGAATGAAGAGATGACGGTGTACACGAATTCTTGTGGTACCGGACTAGGTGCTTTGTTGATGCAAGGAGGTAGGGTTGTAGCTTATGCTAGTCGACAGCTAAAGCTGCATGAGAAGAAGTATCCTACCCATGATTTGGAATTGGCAGCGATTTTATTTGTGCTGAAGATGTGGAGACACTATCTCTTGGGAGAAAGATTTGAGTTGTTTACCGATCATAAATCGTTAAAATATCTCTTCTCTCAGAAAGATCTGAATCTCCATCAGCAAAGATGGTTAGAGTTCTTGGCTTCGTATGATTTTGATATCGCATATACACCTGGGAAACGTAACGCGGTAGCCGATGCCTTGAGTAGGAGACATGCCAGCTTAGGGGCAATGTTTCTTGAATGGAAGCAACTGGAGTATATCGCAGGGTTTGATTTCAGACCGAAGTGCGAATTGGATCCAGTCGTGCTAGCTAGTTTGACGATCAGACCCACTTTGATAGAGCGGATTGGTTCCAGCCAGAGGGACGATCCTAATCTACTGGAAATCATCTCCAAGTTAGAGATGGGTATCGATGAGGAGATGAATGCGTATGGGCTTGATCGAGATGGATGGCTTCGAAAGAATGGAAGACTAGTTGTACCCAACGTGAATGGTTTGAGAGATGAAGTGCTTAGAGAATGTCATCACTCAAAACTAACCATACATCCCGGAGGTAATAAAATGTATCGAGACATAAAGCAGACTTACTACTGGGAAGGGATGAAAAGATACGTTGGGAAGTTTATATCCAAATGCATGAATTGCCAGCTAGTTAAAGCCGAGCAAAAGAAGCCTAGTGGGTTGTTGCAACCATTAGAAATTCTCGAATGGAAATGGGAGCAAGTCTCGATGGATTTCATCGATGGTTTACCAAGGACTAGATTGGGATATGATAGCATTTGGGTAATTGTGGATCGATTGACTAAGAGTGCAAGATTTATACCAGTCAAATCGACCAGAACGGCAGCCAAGTTGGCAGAATTGTATATGAAATGGGTAGTGAGATTTCATGGAGTACCCAAAAGCATTGTGAGTGACCGAGACCCGTTGTTCACTAGTGGGTTTTGGAAGAGCTTACAAGAGGCTCTAGGGTCAGGATTACACCTCAGTACCGCATATCATCCTCAGACCGACGGTCAAACGGAGAGGGTGAATCGTATTTTGGAAGATCTCTTGAGAGCTTGTATATTGGATTTTGGTGGATCATGGGATGACCATTTGCATCTAGTAGAGTTTGCATATAATAATAACTACCAATCCAGTATCGGTATGGCTCCATATGAAGCTTTGTATGGAAGACAGTGCAACTCACCATCATGTTGGATAGAGACTGGCGAGAAGTTTGTGCTTGGACCAGATGTGGTGAGGGAAACTTCAGATAAGATTAAGGTCATTCAACAACGAATGAAAGCTGCTCAAGATAGGCAGAAGAGCTATGCTGATAAGAGGAGAAGAGACTTGAAATTCTCCGTTGGTGACTTGGTGTTTGTCAATATCTCTCCGTTAAAGAGCGTGATTCGATTTGGCAGGAGAGGCAAGTTGGCACCAAGATTTGTT
Organism: Allium sativum; assembly: GCA_030737875.1. Lineage (NCBI taxonomy): Eukaryota > Viridiplantae > Streptophyta > Magnoliopsida > Asparagales > Amaryllidaceae > Allium > Allium sativum. Next base: position 649,798,572 of record CM060909.1, read on the forward strand.
GGCCCATTCCCTGTTCTTGAATTAGTCGGGAATTTGGCATATAGAGCTGACTTACCAGAGAAAATGGCGGGAGTTCACAATGTATTTCATGTTTCCCAACTAAGGAAGTCCGTTCACGACTCAGATATGACTATTTCATCTGATCAGTTAGAGGACTTCGAAGTAGAACCCGAGGCGGTTGGGAACCGCAAGCCGATTCGTATTGTGGGGCACGATACGAAGCAACTTCGAAGGAAGGCAGTGAAGTTAGTCAAGGTTCAGTGGGGCGAGGACGAGAATGGTTGTACTTGGAGACAGAGGAAAGCATTAGGAAGGCATATCCAAAACTCTTTGCCTGGTAAGATTTACTTTGCAATTTAGTTTTCCGCATGCTAGGGTAGATTTGTTTTGCTTGGTTGCATGTTTGATTGTTGTTTTATGATTGATAGGCATGCGGGACCTTTGTGTGTGTTTTGATTAGGGAATTTCGGGGGTGAAATTTCTTAAGGGAGGGAGAGTGTAATGACCCGCATTCTACGCATCGGAGGATCGTAGAATATTTATTTCTTTCTCATATGAAGTCGTATGGTCATGTAACCTTGGGAAACATCTATTAGAGCCATTTCCCATGCTTATGATTTTTGTCGATTTTTAAATGACCATTTTGCCTTTAGTTGATCTTGTTTTGGCCATAACTTTTGATTGGAAAGGAATTTTGACCTGAAACCACTTCCATTGGATTCGTTTGATGGTTTAACTTTCCGTAGAGTGTTCACAATAGCCAAACGAACTTACCGTTTGGGAGATATGGCTGAAATAAGGTTTGGAAGGTGAAAAACTGCTTAACCGGGCCAAATCGGGTGATTGGTGAGTAGGCCCATAACCCATTTCGGGATTAGGGTTATGGGAAGGCTGAAATGAGATAGAGCATCATTCCATTTCAGTTTTCTAGCCTCCACTTATCACCAAGGAACCCTAAAAATGGCCTCCAACCTCTAAATCACCTCCAAATCATCTTTTGGTCAAGGATTAAGCTTAGCAACCTCTAATCAAGGAAGATCTACACCAAAGCAACATTGGAGCTGCTGTTTAGCATTGGGATTCACATCAAATCAGAGATTTATTTCAGATCTTAGTTTATTTGTGGCTAAGGTGAGTGATTTGCATAGTTTTACACTAATTATGGCTAGTTAAGGGTAATTAGTGTTAATTAGCGAATTTAAGCATGGTAAAATTCTGGAAAAATGTTCATAAATTCCTAAATGATGTTTTAGACCTCTGATATGAATTTGGGTTAATTTGGTTAAGTTTTGCTAATCCTATCATTAGTTTCACCTAAACATGCTTAAGGGGAAATATGGGGTTTTGGGTATGTTTGATCCATTTTAACCTATCATATTGATGTTTTGATGTTTGTGGTTGATTATGCATGTTGCTATGACTGTATGATATGCTTTGTGATTGGTTTCAATAGTTAGAATGGTCGAAAACGTCGTCGAATGGAGTAAACACTTGCTGGAACAGTTTCAGAAAACAGTGCAGGTTTCGGATCGGATCGGATATGGGGCTCGGATCGGATATGTTGAACTGGGCAAGGGATTCGATCGGATCGGAACCTTACACTTGAGAAAATTGGCAAAAAGGAAGGCTACGCTAATTGAACTGGGATCGGATCGGATTATGGAGGACGGATCGGAGCGGAAGCACGAAGATGGATCGGATTGGAGCATGTGAAGGATGAGGAGGCGGATCGGAGCGGAAGCACAAACTGGAGGGGGATAGCACCCGACCCAACCCGAGGAGAAACACCCGACCCGACCCGTACCAGAAGAACACCCGACCCGACCCGTACCAGAAGAAGACCCGACCCGACCCAATGTAGGACACCCGACCCGAACCGATAACTTGAAGAGAATCCGACCCGACCCAGTATTGACCAATAACCCGAGATGCAAAGGTAGTCCAATTTGGGAAGTTAGAGCTCAGGATCCAGTTGGGATCCAATGAGTTCACTTCATGGCTGGACTTTGCTGCGGGACGTGTGCTAAGGAGTTGTCGACGTTCATAACTTCGATTCACCAATAAAAATGAATGATGGCTACTTATCAGTGCAGTAGGGTCATTATGACCTGAGGGGCAAGGTGACGGTAGCAAGACTACGTTATCAGTGCAGTAGGGTCATTATGACCTGATGGGAAAGGTGATGCGTAGTAAGACTATGAGCCAGCGCAGATGGGGTGAACAACTCCATGGGGCAAGTGGACATAGTAAGGATTGGTAAGGCTATGAGCCAGCGCAGATGGAGTGAATAACTCCATGGGGCAAGTGGACATAGCGAAGAATTAGTGGCTACGTTATCAGTGCAGTGAAGCCATTTATGACTTCATGGGGCAGAGTGATCGTAGCAAGGTATGTTGGGTGATCGAAGTGGTGAATATCGTATGATTTACGCACTGAGTGAGAGATGTGAGGATGGATGCTATGTTTGATTGTTTGCCATCACTATGACATGCACACCTCCCCCACCTCCGTATCTAGACATTGTTTTATATGGCACCTTAGAGTGTTGTACAGTATGTAGTGCTAACTCTTTGGTTGCAGGTCCAGGTTCAGGTATGTTTTAGTCTACCTGTTATTGTTCACTTTAGATGCTTATCGCTCATACCAGGCTTTATTTCTGACCCAGAGTTTTCTGTCTCCTCTTATTACTCTGGGTGCTCACACGAGCAGACTAGAGACAGGTTAGCTGGTGATGCGTGAGTAGCTGGTTCGGAGGCGGGCAGGAGGCTTCCACGTATGATACATATATATATATATATATATACATTCTCCCTGTGTTGTTGGTGGTCGCTACTTGGGCATTAGTAGTGTACCTCCTTTATCTTACCTTTGCTTTGAGACAGTTTGAAAAGTTGTAATAAGCTGTATTTTGAATTTCCGCTGCTATGATGTTTAGTTCTGATTTTCAGCTTATGCACTGTCTCACCTGTTTTATATCAAGTATGTTATTATTATATTTTATTCTATGCGCTGTGAGACATTCTACAGGTTCTTTGTTAGCTCATTTCCTTCTTCCCTTTCCTTCTGACGACCCGCTCCGTGCCAACTGTACATGTGTACAGCGCACTTTTGGAGTAAATGTCGGTTAGTGCGGGGCGGGCCGTCACAACGTCCATGTGCTGAGTCAACCATTTCGCATCCATAATTCTTTTTTTTTAAATGCACACACATCCATATGCAGTATGAGAGTGTTTTTGAGCCGATCTAGTGCCTAGTGTGTGTATATGCATCCACGAACAACCACTAGCAACCACTTGCAACCATCAAACATAACATATCTCAAACACATGTTTACACCCATTAGTTTCTACCTAAAGGTCGAAGATTCGATCGATATGATACAACTAAGTGACAGAAGCAAGTACGAATAAAACAAGAGCTCTGTTCCAATTAGACATTGGTTTAGAAAATAATTCCCTAAGTATCAACCCCGAAGACCGATATCAACATCAGATTGACACCCAGTGTAACACCTCACGTACATTAATGTCACTCACAAAGGGAATGCATTAATTTCCATGGACGTTATAAGTGAATATAGAACAGAAAAATTACAACAAGAGAGATAATAAGTAGTACTTGGAAATCTAAAACTTCATTTTATTGCAGTGGAAATTAAACATGTTTGTTACATCATAAAACCATAAATCAGAGTCAAGTACAATATCCATCTTCATAAAACAAAATACATAATCCCATTACATAAATAGCCATTAAAGAAGATAACAAGCTGGACTTTACTTCAACGGTCCAAGCTTTCCAAAGAGTGATGAAGCAATCCAATCAAACCCCACTAGAGCTGGGCCCAACCTAAGGACCTGGAGGGGAAAAAAGGATAGAAATGGAGGGGGTCAGACATAAAGTCTGGCGAGTATGATAATTCTAACAATACTATTATCAAAATAACTAGACTAAGGCATAAGCTGGAAGAAAAGTAAATGTCTATGAACTATTAGGTATGGAAGAGAAGATAAAGATAACGTTAAAGGCACACCTAACTACTAACGAATAATTACTACACTGCACCGCACATTACTACACTGCACCGCACCAGTCACCCTAAAGGTTGATCCCGCTTGCCTCACACAAAAACTATATAAATAGCCTTGCGTACCCCTAGCTAACTACATAGGTGTCGTCTGCCCCTATCTCCACTAGGTGTACCCCACTACCCACTTTCGATCGGCTCCCTACTCGTAGATACCCGTGCTGGCCCCACAGTGGGGTGTATCACTCCACTAAAGTGGCAACCCGATACAACTTGAGAATGCACAGCTTATACCTACACGATGCAACAACGTCTTACCTACCAGCCCGGGTCCACACACGCATATGAAACCCGTTGGACTTGCGTTGCCACCGCCCCCCGTTTTGGCCTCTTATAGTCAAACCCAGCATGCGTGTCCCGTCCTCGACTTGGGTCGAGCCCACAAAGATACGTTTGGGGTACTGGTTGAAATGGGCCCCCACTAGCTACCCACCTAAGCTTGTCCACTAGTACATCCCACTTAACCCTCTTAGTCATGTTCATTTACATGTGTGTTTGGTTAAGTCTTACTAAGCGTATTTCACATGCCACTAAGGGCACCCACTAGATTCCTCATGCCACCCAAGGCACCTACTTAACCCCCATGTCCCACCTTACATGTTTATCTGGTTAAGTATTTCTTAATTCATTCAGGCCATAACCTCATAAAGACCTCTCACATTAGACTGGCATTTATGGCAGCTGGATTTGCCGGGCGGGTCCAGGCAGTCTTACACCATAAAAGAGTCTAACCTCATGTATTTACAACTGTTATGCTTTAGCTTAGGCCTAGGACCTCTCACATTGGGCTGACATTTGTGACCACTGGATTTGCCGGGCGGGTCCGGGCAGGTTTACGTCACAAACGAGTCCAACCTCGTGTCCTAAGCATTGATTACACTTATAATCTTTTACCCCAGTTTTAATAATTCCCTATTCAAATTATTAATTAAGTCCACTTTTAATGATGTCCATAATTGACTCAATTATGGCCATCCATTCATGGCATGCAAAATCATATCAATTGCACCCCAACTTCTTATTATTAAATCCTTAATATTACCCCTACCCCACGTTTATACGTTCGCTTATTCAACGCAGAATATATGTTAGACTCGAATAGTCTAACTTATAGCACAAAAATAAATTATCACAACATATAGACAATTAAAATGAATCTAATTATAATAGGGGTGAAACTTGCATAACTACACATGTTAAGGATCTAAAGGTGTCAACTTGTTAAATGTCACAATTTACATGATATGATCATGACCCAAATTTGTGTATAAACTTGCATATGGGGTTTTAGGCAACATAATGATGGTGTGAACTAGCATAGAATTTCACATATGTCATAGCATAATTCTAGATGTCATAATAGATGTCATGGCATATGTTCATAACTTTTACTAATCAACCTAAACTTGCATATGTGACTTGTCATATAGATCAACATAGCCCAAATAGTATCAATATTATGATTTGATTAACATGAACTAATTAGCATAGATAGTAACATCATGGCTTTTTAACATGTATGATTCATCACAACTTAGCATAGGAACTCTCAACATACATAACATCATCATAGCATGATTTACAACATATAGGATACATAGCATAGGATTTATAACATACATGATAGTATATGGTTTACAATAACATATATGACAATTCACATCATCTACTCATAATCCATTCAAAACTTAATCTAATTAGTTTAACAATAATCTTGTTAAGATCATCATACTCACAATTAGAGAAGAAAAGAGAGTCTTGATTTGCTTCAGAGTTGAGTAGAATTAGAATTTGATTAGCTTTTCTTCCTTCTTAGTTGGCGGCGGCTCCACTGAGTTCCATGGCGGCGGTATGACGGTAGTTATTCTATTTTTCATTTGAATTAGGGTGAGAGACTACCTAGGTATTTATAGAGTTTAGGATTTATTTAGACCATCAGATCAACTCAGAACTAAACTGAACCGTTTAATTTGCCAACTTAGCCCTAAAGACACATCAGCAGCTCAAGATTGGGCTCAGTCAAAACCGTAGCCGACTGACTAGGTCGACACCCAGGTTGACACTATAGTCGACCTGGGGGGGGGGGGAGGTCGACACTAGTGTCGACTCCCTAGTCGACCTGCCTGGGCGGGAATTTTCCCGCCCAGCCCGCTTCTGCACTTTCAGTTTGAATTTTATTTTTAAATTTTCCTACGAGCTGTTTTGAATTTTCTGAAACTTCCGATGGCCATAACTTCTTCATACGAAGTCCAATTCACGCAAACTCGGACTCTATTTCGACAATAATTCCGAGACGAGCACAATGGCGCAACCCGTTTCCCACAATTCTCACGTCTGAGATTAGTTATTCTTTAATTTGTGAATATTAATATTAACAGAATTACGTGGTGTTACATTCTCCCCTCCTTAAAGGATTTCGTCCCCGAAATCTTCAAGTCAAGAAGAATGTATATCCTAACATCCAATCATCCATCTACTCAACCATCAAACACAGGCATCCATTGTCCTTATAAACTTCTAATGCTTTCATGTTTAAATGCACAGTGTGTGTATATGTCCCTTATCTAATGCAAAATCTGGCGGTCCACTGATTCAGTTGACCTCCTTAATGCAAAGCATGATAGTGCCATGCGTCCATTATGCATGCAAAAGTTCCCTAATGCTACATATTATCTCTATATGCATGCACAATCATCATCCGAATGTAGTATCCCTATGATAGTACAATCATCATACATCCATTTTACTAAATATATCCATTTATATGCAATATGCAGTATGAAGTGACTGAGCCGAACTAGTGCCTAATAGTGTGTGTATATGCGTTCACGAGCAACCACTAGCAAACACTTGCATCCACTTTGCATCCATCATACATAACATGACTGTAATGACCCGTATTCTACACATCATAGATTTGTAGAATATTTATTTCTTTCCCATGTGAAGTTGTATGGTCATGTAACTTTGGGAAACATCTATTAGAGTCATTTCCCATGTTCATGTTTTTTGTCGATTGCTAAATGACCATTTTGCCCCTAGTTGGTACTGTTTTGGCCATAACTTTTGATTGGAAAGGAATTTTGACCTGAAACCACTTCCATTTGATTCGTTTGATGGTTTACCTTTCTGTAGAGTGGTTACATTAGCCAAACGGACTTACCGTTTGGGAGATATGGCTGAAACAAGGTTTGGAGGGTGAAAAACTGCTTAACCGGACCAAATCGGGTGATTAGCGAGTAGGCCCATAACTCATTTCGGGAATAGGGTTATGGGAGGGCTGAAATGAGATGGAGAATCATTCCATTTCAGTTTTCTAGCCTCCACTTATCACCAAGGATCCCTAAAAATGGCCTCTAACCTCTAAATCACCTCCAAATCATCTTTTGGTCAAGGATTTGGCTTAGCAACCCCTAATCAAGGAGGACCTTCACCAAATCTACAAAGGAGCTGCTGTTTGGCATTGAGATTCACATCAAATCAGAGAATCATTTCAGATCTTAGTTTATTTTGTGGTTAAGGTGAGTGATTTGCATAGTTTTACACTAATTATGGCTAGTTAAGGGTAATTAGTGCTAATTAGCGAATCTAGGCATGGTAAAATTCGGGAAAAATGTTCATAAATTCCTAAATGATGTTTTAGACCTCTGATATGAATTTGGGTTAATTTGGTTAAGTTTTGCTAATCCTATCATTAGTTTCACCTAAACATGCTTAAGGGGAAATATGGGATTTTGGGTATGTTTGATCCATTTTAACCTATGATATTGATGTGAATGATGTTTGTGGTTGATTATGCATGTTGCTATGAATGTATGAAATGCTTTGTGATTGATTTCAATAGTTAGAATGGTCGAAAACGTCGTCGAATGGCGTAAACACTTGCTGGAACAGTTTCAGAAAACAGTGCAGGGTTCGGATCGGATCGGATAAGGGGGCTCGGATCGGATATGTAGAACTGAGCAAAGAATCTGATCGGATCGGAACCCAACACTTGGGAAAAGTGGCAAAAAGGAAGGTCACGCTAGCTGAACTGGGATCGGATCGGATAGAGGAAAACGGATCGGATCAAGAAGGACGGATCGGATCGAGGAGGACGGATCGGATCGGAAGCACGAAGACGAATCAGGGCAGGAGCACGGGAGCGGATCGGATAGGAGCATATGAAGGGAGCATAAAGACGGATCGAAAACGCAAACCAAGAAGGGACACCCGACCCGACCCAAAGGGAAGCACCCGACCCGACCCGAAGAGAAGCATCTGACTCGAACACAGAGGAGTACCCGACCCGAACTGCACCAGAAGGAGACCCGACCCGAACGAATGAAGGACACCGACCCGAACCGACAACTTAAGGAGGAACCCGACCCGACCCAGTATTGACCAATAACCCGAGATGCAAAGGTAGTCCAATAGGGGAAGTTAGAGCTCAGGATCCCGGAACCAGTTGGGAACCAAGGAGTTCACTTCATGGTTGGACTTTGCTGCGGGACGTGTGCTCAGGAGTTGTCGACGTTCATAACTTCGATCCACCACTAGAAATGAAGGATGGCTACTTATCAGTGCAGTAGGGTCATTATGACCTGAGGGGCAAGGTGATGGTAGCAAGACTACGTTATCAGTGCAGTAGGGTCATTATGACCCGAGGGGCAAGGTGATGCGTAGTAAGACTGTGAGCCAGTGCAGTGGGGTTCTTGTGACTCCATGGGGCAAAGTGGACATAGCAAAAGATTTGTGGCTACGTTATCAGTGCAGTGAAGCCATTTATGACTTCATGGGGGCAAAGTGATCGTAGCAAGGAATGTTGGGTGATCGAAGTGGTGAATATCGTATGCTTTACGCACTGATTGAGAGATGTGAGGATGGATGCTATGTTTGATTGTTTGCCATCCCTATGACATGCACACCTCCCCCACCTCCGTATCTTTACATTGTTTGATATGATACCTTAGGGTGTTGTACAGTATGTAGTGCTAACTCTTTGGTTGCAGGTCCAGGTTCAGGTATGTTTTAGTCTACCTGTTATTGTTCACTTTAGATGCTTATCGCTCATACCAGGCTTTATGTCTGACCCAAAGTTTTATGTCTCCTCTTATTACTCTGGGTGCTCACACGAGCAAACTAGAGACAGGTTAGCTGGTGATGCGCGAGTAGCTGATTCGGAGGCGGGCAGGAGGCTTCCACGTATTATATATATACACATTCTCCCTGTGTCGTTGGTGGTTGCTACTTGGGCATTAGTAGTGTACCTCATTTACCTTACTTTTGCTTTGAGACAGTTTGAAAAGTTGTAATAAGCTGTATTTTGGACTTCCGCTGCTATGATGTTTAGTTCTGATTTTCAGCTTATGCACTGTCTCTCCTGTTTTATGTCAAGTAAGTTGTTATTATATTTTATACTATGCGCTGTGAGACATTCTACAGGTTCTTTGTATGTTCATTTCCTTCTTCCTTTCCTTCTGACGACCCGTTCCGCGCTAACTGGACATGTGTACAGCGCATTTTTGGAGTAAATGTCGGTTGGTGCGGAGCGGGCCGTCACACTTGGTATCAGAGCTCTAGGTTGCGTAGTTAACCTAAGGAAAGACATCTGGGAGAGATAGTACGTATACGAGAGAGCGTATTTGTGATTATTTTGGTTTTCAAAAGCTATGTATGTATATACTATTAGTAGTATAAAGATGAAGTCACACTGCACTAGCACCATTATGGGGTCGTTAATCGTTTTCCCTTTTTCAGATTGACGATGAGCCGAGATACGAGAGGTGCTGGTAGAGGGACCAACCAAGGGAATGCCGCTGACATGAGGGCGATGTTTACTAACCTCTTGAGAGATATGCTTAGAGAAGTGCAAGGGGCAGTTCCCTATCCCGGAGTTGGTGTTGGCCCAGTAGTGCAGGCGCCTAGGGTCGATTTCGCCAAGTTGTGCAAAGATTACACTAATCTTGGTGGGAAGCCGTTCCACGGAACGGAGTCGGCCACGGATGTTCAGGACTGGATGGATAGCTGTGACCGTATCTTCGATGACTTGGGTCTTGAGGATGCGATGAAGAGAAGGCTAGCGTCTCGTCAGCTGCAAGGGCGAGCGATGAATTGGTGGAATGCCATTAGAACAGCTACTCCAGAGGATTAGGTTACTTGGGATCAGTTCAAGGTTCGCTTTAGTGAGAAGTTCATTCCAGCTGCCCAGAAGTCAGTATTGTTCAAGAGGTTCTTGGAACTTAAGCAGAACGGAAGGGCAGTTTCTGATTATATTGCTGAGTTCGACACTTTGTCGAAGTATGGACTGTCTCTCATTGATACTCCTGAAAAGAAGAATGAGAAGTTCATTACTGGTTTAGATGGATACTTGGGGGAAAGACTTATTAATCACATCGATGAGACTTTTGAATCGATCGTGGGGAAAGCTTTGAGATCAGAGAGTCTTTACCCTAAGTCAAAGACTGAGGCTGCATCTGCAGAAGGGCCAAAGCCGCAAGCAGGCGGTGGAGGCAAGACTAACTCTCAGAATAAGAGGAAGCAGGACCAATCTAAGGGTGGCCAGAAAAAGAGTAAGAAGGACGTTGAGTGCTTCAGCTGTGGAAAGAAGGGCCATTATGCTAAAGAATGTCGGGCCAAGCCAGCGGAAAGGAAGTGCTACAACTGTGGTCAAGTGGGACATCATAAAGATAAGTGTCCTCAACCTCTTAAGGAGAAGCAGATTGTGAAAGCATATGCTATTGTTCCTTCTTCGTCGAATGCCCCAACTGCGGCGGAGAAAGGAAAGAATGTTGTTATTCAAGGTATGCTTTCTATTTATGATGTACCAGTTCGAGTTTTGTTTGATACTGGGGCTTCCCGTTCCTTCATATCTAGTGACCTGGTAGATAGGTTGGGATTGAAACCCGAGATAGTCGATAGACCATTGGTTGTGACGAACCCGATTGGAGGTTCGACTAGCCTTAGTATGATTTGCAGGAATTTGGTCTTATCGAGTCATGGATGTATGTTTGTATGTGATTGCTTTGTTTTGGGCTTTACCGGGTATGGCATTATATTGGGAGTCGATTGGCTCCAAAGATACGGGGTGGTGGTAAACTGTGAGGGCTTTTTGGTGACAGTGAGGGCGGATGATGGGCGGAGGGTAGTGTTTGGTAGTCTACCCAGTGATGGGGTTATGGCTAGTTTTGTAAATTCCCTCGACATCCCGCAGGATGAGTTGTCAGATGTGCCCGTGGTTGGCCAGTATCCGGACGTCTTCGAGGAGGTGACCGGGCTTCCACCACACCGAGAGATTGAGTTCCGTATTGATTTAGTGAAAGATGCCAGACCTATAGTGATGCCACTTCGTCGTATGGCACCAAGGGAGCAACGAGAGCTCGGGGTGCAAGTCAGCAATCTTTTGAAGAGGTGATTTATTAGAAGGAGTGTCTCCGAGTGGGGAGCACCAGTTGTGTTTGCCATTAAGGCAGATGGTTCCCTTCATTTGTGTGTGGACTATCGCGAGTTGAATAAGGTGACGAGGAAGAATAAGTATCCTCTACCACAGATAGATGATTTGTTTGATCAACTGGAAGGAGCGAGAGTGTTCTCCCAGTTGGACCTCGCGACAGGATTTCATCAGCTACGAGTAGCGGATGAGAGTGTTCCGAAAACGGCATTTAGGACGCCGTCTGGATTTTATGAGTGGTTGGTCATGCCATTTGGGTTGACCAATGCACCAGCCTATTTTGTGGACCTTATGAATCGAGTATTCAGAGATCAGTTGAATAAGTTTGTTCTTGTGTTCGTGGATGATATCCTTGTTTACTCAAGGACAGAGGAGGAATACAAGGGACACTTGAGGATAGTGATGGAGGTGTTGAGGAAACACCAATTGAAAGCGAAATTCTCTAAGTGTCATTTTTGGTGAAGGGAAGTAAGATTCTTGGGTCATGTTGTTTCCGAGAGTGGTATTGCCGTGGACCCTACGAAGGTGGCTACGGTACAGGATTGGCCTACGCCCAAGAATGTGACGGATGTAAGAAGTTTCTTGGATTAGCTGGATATTATCGTAAGTTTATCCAGGACTTCTCCAAGATAGCAGCACCGTTGACTCAATTGACTAAGAAGAATCAGTCCTTCGTCTGGGACGGAGTGTGTGAAGATGCCTTCCAGAGTCTAAAGGAGAAGTTGACGCGTGCGCCAGTGTTAGTCATTCCTAAAGGGAATGAAGAGATGACGGTGTACACGAATTCTTGTGGTACCGGACTAGGTGCTTTGTTGATGCAAGGAGGTAGGGTTGTAGCTTATGCTAGTCGACAGCTAAAGCTGCATGAGAAGAAGTATCCTACCCATGATTTGGAATTGGCAGCGATTGTATTTGTGCTGAAGATGTGGAGACACTATCTCTTGGGAGAAAGATTTGAGCTGTTTACCGATCACAAATCGTTAAAGTATCTATTCTCTTAGAAAGATCTGAATCTCTGTCAGCAGAGATGGTTAGAGTTCTTGGCTTCGTATGATTTTGATATCGCGTATACACCTGGGAAGGGTAATGCGGTAGCCGATGCCTTGAGTAGGAGACATGCCAGCTTAGGGGCAATGTTTCTTGAATGGAAGCAACTGGAATTTATCGCGGGGTTTGATTTCAGACCAAGGTGCGAATTGGATCCAGTCATGCTAGCTAGTTTGACGATCAGACCCACTTTGATAGAGCGGATTGGTTCTAGCCAGAGGGACGAACCTAATCTATTAGAAATCATCTCCAAGTTAGAGATGGGTATCGATGAGGAGATGAATGTGTATGGGCTTGATCGAGATGGATGGCTTCGGAAGAATGGAAGATTAGTTGTGCCCAACGTGAATGGTTTGAGAGATGAAGTGCTTAGAGAATTTCATCACTCAAAACTGACTATACATCCTGGTGGTAATAAGATGTATCGAGACATGAGACAGACTTACTACTGGGAAGGGATGAAAAGAGACGTTGGGAAGTTTATATCCAAATGCATGAATTGCCAGCTAGTTAAAGCCGAGCAAAAGAAGCCTAGTGGGTTGTTGCCACCATTAGAAATTCCCGAATGGAAATGGGAGCAAGTCTCGATGGATTTCATCGATGGCCTACCAAGGACTAGATCGGGATATGATAGCATTTGGGTAATTGTGGATCGATTGACTAAGAGTACAAGATTTATACCAGTCAAATCGATCAGAACGGCAGCCAAGTTGGCAGAATTGTATATGAAGTGGGTAGTGAGATTTCATGGAGTACCCAAACGCATTGTGAGTGACCGAGACCCGTTGTTCACTAGTGGGTTTTGGAAAAGCTTACAAGAGGCTCTAGTGTCAAGATTACATCTCAGTACGGCATATCATCCTCAGACCGATGGTCAGACGGAGAGGGTGAATCGTATATTGGAAGATCTCTTGAGAGCGTGTATATTGGATTTTGGTGGATCATGGGATGACCATTTGCATCTAGTGGAGTTTGCATATAATAATAGCTACCAATCCAGTATCGGTATGGCTCCATATGAAGCTTTGTACGGAAGATCGTGCAACTCACCATCATGTTGGATAGAGACTGGCGAGAAGTTTATGCTTGGACCAGATGTGGTGAGGGAAACTTCAGATAAGATTAAGATCATTCAACAACGAATGAAAGCTGCTCAAGATAGGCAGAAAAGCTATGCCGATAAGAGGAGAAGAGACTTGAAATTCTCCGTTGGTGATTTGGTGTTTGTCAAGATTTCTCCGTTGAAAAGCATGATACGATTTGGCAGGAGAGGCAAGTTGGCACCAAGATTTGTTGGCCCATTCCCTGTTCTTGAACTAGTCGGGAATTTGGCATATAGAGTTGGCTTACCAGAGAAAATGGCAGGAGTTCACAGTGTGTTTCATGTTTCCCAACTAAGGAAGTTCGTTCACGACTCAGATATGACTATTTCACCTGATCAGTTAGAGGACTTCGAAGTAGAACCTGAGGCGGTTGGGAACCGCAAGCCGATTCGTATTGTAGGGCACGATACAAAGCAACTTCGAAGGAAGGCGGTGAAGCTAGTCAAGGTTCAGTGGGGCGAGAACGAGAATGATTGTACTTGGGAGACAGAGGAGAGCATTAGGAAGGCATATCCAGAACTCTTTGTCTGGTAAGATTTACTTTGCGATTTAGTTATTCCGCATGCTAGGATAGACTTATTTTACTTGTTTTGCATGGTTGATGGTTGTTTTAGGGTTAATAGGCATGCGGGACCCTTTTGTGTGTTTGATTAGGGAATTTCGGGGGCGAAATTTCTTAAGGGGGGAGAGTGTAATGACCCGTATTCTACACATCATAGATTTGTAGAATATTTATTTCTTTCCCATGTGAAGTTGTATGGTCATGTAACTTTGGGAAACATCTATTAGAGTCATTTCCCATGTTCAAGATTTTTGTCGATTGCTAAATGACCATTTTGCCCCTAGTTGGTAATGTTTTGGCCATAACTTTTGATTGGAAAGGAATTTTGACCTGAAACCACTTCCATTTGATTCGTTTGATGGTTTACCTTTCCGTAGAGTTGTTACATTAGCCAAACGGACTTACCGTTTGGGAGATATGGCTGAAACAAGGTTTGGAGGGTGAAAAACTGCTTAACCGGGCCAAATCGGGTGATTAGCGAGTAGGCCCATAACCCATTTCGGGATTAGGGTTATGGGAGGGCTGAAATGAGATGGAGAATCATTCCATTTCAGTTTTCTAGCCTCCACTTATCACCAAGGATCCCTAAAAATGGCCTCTAACCTCTAAATCACCTCCAAATCATCTTTTGGTCAAGGATTTGGCTTAGCAACCCCTAATCAAGGAGGACCTTCACCAAATCAACAAAGGAGCTGCTGTTTGGCATTGAGATTCACATCAAATCAGAGAATCAATTCAGATCTTAGTTTATTTTGTGGCTAAGGTGAGTGATTTGCATAGTTTTACACTAATTATGGCTAGTTAAGGGTAATTAGTGCTAATTAGTGAATCTAGGCATGGTAAAATTCGGGAAAAATGTTCATAAATTCCTAAATGATGTTTTAGACCTCTGATATGAATTTGGGTTAATTTGGTTAAGTTTTGCTAATCCTATCATTAGTTTCACCTAAACATGCTTAAGGGGAAATATGGGATTTTGGGTATGTTTGATCCATTTTAACCTATGATATTGATCTGAATGATGTTTGTGGTTGATTATGCATGTTGCTATGACTGTATGAAATGCTTTGTGATTGAGTTCAATAGTTAGAATGGTCGAAAACGTCGTCGAATGGCGTAAACACTTGTTGGAACAGTTTCAGAAAACAGTGCAGGGTTCAGATCGGATCGGATAAGGGGGCTCGGATCAGATATGTAGAACTGAGCAAAGAATATGATCGGATCGGAACCCAACACTTGGGAAAAGTGGCAAAAAAGAAGGCCACGCTAGCTGAACTGGGAACGGATCGGATAGAGGAAAACGGATCGGATCGAGAAGGATGGATCGGATCGAGGAGGACGGATTGGATCGGAAGCACGAAGACGAATCAGGGCAGGAGCACGGGAGCGGATCGGATAGGAGCATATGAAGGGAGCATAAAGACGGATCGAAAACGCGAACCAAGAAGGGACACCCGACCCGACCCGAAGGGAAGCACCCGACCCGACCCGAAGAGAAGCATCTGACTCGAACACAGAGGAGTACCCGACCCGAACCGCACCAGAAGGAGACCCGACCCGAACGAATGAAGGACACCGACCCGAACCGACAACTTGAGGAGGAACCCGACCCGACCCAGTATTGACCAATAACCCGAGAAGCAAAGGTAGTCCAATAGGGGAAGTTAGAGCTCAGGATCCCGGAACCAGTTGGGAACCAAGGAGTTCACTTCATGGTTGGACTTTGCTGCGGGACGTGTGCTCAGGAGTTGTCGACGTTCATAACTTCGATCCACCACTAGAAATGAAGGATGGCTACTTATCAGTGCAGTAGGGTCATTATGACCTGAGGGGCAAGGTGATGGTAGCAAGACTACGTTATCAGTGCAGTAGGGTCATTATGACCCGAGGGGCAAGGTGATGCGTAGTAAGACTGTGAGCCAGTGCAGTGGGGTTCTTGTGACTCCATGGGGCAAAGTGGACATAGCAAAAGATTTGTGGCTACGTTATCAGTGCAGTGAAGCCATTTATGACTTCATGGGGCAAAGTGATCGTAGCAAGGAATGTTGGGTGATCGAAGTGGTGAATATCGTATGCTTTACGCACTGAGTGAGAGATGTGAGGATGGATGCTATGTTTGATTGTTTGCCATCCCTATGACATGCACACCTCCCCCACCTCCGTATCTTTACACTGTTTGATATGATACCTTAGGGTGTTGTACAGTATGTAGTGCTAACTCTTTGGTTGCAGGTCCAGGTTCAGGTATGTTTTAGTCTACATGTTATTGTTCACTTTAGATGCTTATCGCTCATACCAGGCTTTATGTCTGACCCAGAGTTTTATGTCTCCTCTTATTACTCTGGGTGCTCACACGAGCAGACTAGAGACAGGTTAGCTGGTGATGCGCGAGTAGCTGATTCGGAGGCGGGCAGGAGGCTTCCACGTATTATATATATATACACATTCTCCCTGTGTCGTTGGTGGTCGCTACTTGGGCATTAGTAGTGTACCTCATTTACCTTACTTTTGCTTTGAGATAGTTTGAAAAGTTGTAATAAGCTGTATTTTGGACTTCCGCTGCTATGATGTTTAGTACTGATTTTCAGCTTATGCACTGTCTCTCCTGTTTTATGTCAAGTATGTTGTTATTATATTTTATACTATGCGCTGTGAGACATTCTACAGGTTCTTTGTATGTTCATTTCCTTCTTCCCTTTCCTTCTGACGACCCGTTCCGCGCTAATTGGACATGTGTACAGCGCACTTTTGGAGTAAATGTCGGTTGGTGCGGGGCGGGCCGTCACAATGTCTCAAACACATGTTTCAACCATAGGATTATCCTAACTAAAGGTCAAGGATACTAGTGAGAGGATACTCTAAAAGTAAGATAAGTACAAGCTAAGCGATAAAGGAGAAATTAAAGGACATAGCCTCAAAAAGAAAAGGGTACAACGAATGCATCTTCGCTTCTGTCACCCAAGTAGCGTTGCTCTCATCATCTCCCCATTGTACTTTGACTAGTCTGATCTCTCGATTCCTCAGCTTCTTGATCTCTGACCCAAGAATGCGCGTAGGAGCTCGTCGAATCGTCGCATCACGCTCGATCTCCACCTCTCTAAGCAAGCTCGGCTCTACCACTTCCGCTGTCTCGTGCAAGCACTTCCTCAAATGTGACACATGGAATACGTCATGTACACCACTAAGTCTCTCAGGAAACTCCACTCTATACGCCATCTGTCCAATCTTCTCCTTAATAGGAAACGGCCCTACGAACCTTGGTGCTAACTTCCCAACGGACCCAAAGCGTACGAAGTTTCGTAATGGAGACACTTTGACAAAGACCATGTCCCCAACCTCAAACTCAAGATCTATCCTCCTCTTACCCGCATAAGATTTCTGCCTATCTTGCGCTACTTTCATCCTCCTTCGAATCAAGTCGATCTTCTCCGAAGTCTCCCTAATCATATCGGACCCAAGTAAGATCTTATCCGTAGATTCCCACCAACATGTAAGTGAACGACAAGGTCGTCCATAAAGAGCTTCGAAAGGTGCCATGCCAATGCTGGACTGAAAGCTATTATTATATACAAACTCCACCAATGGAAGATGCTCTTCCCATGTACCACCAAAGTCTAGGATACATAGCCTCAAAAGATCCTCTAGAATGCGATTCACCCTCTCGGTCTGGTCGTCCGTTTGAGGATGATATGCGGTGCTCAAACATAACTGAGTCCCTACCGCCTCTTGTAAGCTTCTCCAAAATTCGCTAGTGAAAATAGGATCGCGGTCGCTCACTATGCTAGAAGGAACACCGTGCAAACGAACTATTTCTCGGACGTATACAGAAGCTAACCATGGAGCAGTCCTCTTACTCTTCGCGGGAATAAAATGGGCGCTCTTAGTAAGTCTGTCTACTATAACCCAAATTCCCGTATTACCCTTCCTTGATCTTGGTAATCCATCCACAAAATCCATCGAGATGCTTTCCCATTTCCATAGTGGAACCTCCAATGGGTGAAGCAACCCACCGGGTTTCTTTTGCTCCGCTTTTACTTGTTGGCACACCAAGCATCTAGCGACTTACTCGGCTACGTCCCTCTTCATACCGGCCCAAAAGAAAACTCGCTTCATGTCTTTGTACATCTTGTCCCCGCCGGGATGAATGGTCATCTTCGAACGATGTGCATCATCAAGAATGGTTTTCCTTAGGTCATCGTCTTTTGGTACACAAAGTCTACCGTCCCTACGTAACCAACCCTTATCATCTAGGGTATACCTACGGAGATGGCTTGATGACTCCCATCCTTTGAGCTTTTCTATTAACTCAACCAACTGTGGGTCGTCTCGCTGTGCCTCGCCAATCCGTCCTAAAAGCGTAGGTCTGACCTCCAAGGATGCTAGCAAACCGGGTACAAAGTCAACGGAAGGTCTAAAGTCAAACATAGAGATGAACTCTAAACTTCGCCGCTCAACAAACAAAGGACTTATGGATAATCTTTTTCTACTTAAGGCATCTGCCACTACGTTACCCTTGCCAGGGGTATATGCTATCTCGAAGTCGTAGGATGCTAAGAACTCCATCCACCTTTGCTGCCTTAAGTTCAAGTCCTTCTGAGAGAATAAGTATTTTAGCGATTTGTGGTCAGTGAATAATTCGAATCTCTCGCCAAGAAGATAATGACGCCAAGACTTAAGCGCAAAAACAATAGCGGCCAACTATAGGTCATGTGTAGGGTAATTTTTCTCATGCGCTCTCAACTGCCTTCCACCATAGGCTGTTACCCTTCCCTCTTGCATTAAGACTGCGCCTAGTCCTGTCCCACAAGCGTCAGTATAAACGGTAAATGGCTTACTCCTGTCTGGCAGCATTAAGACTGGGGCTGAGGTCAAAGCTCTCTTCAAACGTTAGAACGCATCATCACAATCTACGTCCCATGTGAAAACTAGGTTCTTATTCGTCAAGCGTGTCAATGGAGCTGATATCTTTGCGAAGTCTTTGATAAATTTCCTATAGTAGCCAACCAACCCCAAGAAACTTCTCACTTCGGTAGCATTTTTAGGGACCTTCCTATCTTGTATGGTCACCACCTTCGCGGGATCCACAGTTATCTCTTCTTTGGAAACCACGTGCCCTAAGAATCGTACTTCCTTCCTCCAGAAGTGACACTTAGAAAATTTAGCTTTAAGGTTATGCGCTCGTAGGGTCTCCATCACTTCCCTAAGATGTAGGGCATGCTCTTATTCATCCTTAGAAAAGATCAAGATGTCGTCTACAAAGACTACCACGAATTTGTTAAGGTACTCCATAAACACCCTACTCATCAAATCAACAAAGTATGCGGGGGCGTTTGTCAAACCGAAGGGCATCACTAGCCATTCATAGAAACCGTCCGGAGTCCTAAAGGTAGTCTTGTCAATGCTATCCTCAGCCACTCTCAACTGATGGAAACCAGAGGCTAAGTCCAACTGTGAAAACACTGAGGCGCCAACTAACTAATCGAAGAGATTGTCAATCCTCGGCAATGGGTGTCTGTTCTTCTTAGTAAGCTTATTAAGTTCTCTATAGTCCACACAAAGTCTAAGGGACCCATCCGCCTTCATGGCAAATACTACTGGAGCACCCCACTCCGATATACTTCGTCTTATGAACCCCTTCTCAAGCAACTCCTTCACTTGCTTATCGAGTTCCCTCCTTTCACGTGGAGCCATGTGGCGTACTGGCAAAGATACTTGTTTCGCATTATCCACAAGATATATTCGAAAATCTATCTCCCGCTTCGGAGGCAAGCCCTTCACCTCCTCAAACACATCCGAATATTCTCGGACCACTCTAACAGATTGTAGATTTTCCTCAGACGCGTCAAGCGATTCTAAATAACTTAGCATAACGGAATTTATGGGACTACAAAAGATTTCGAGAGTGTTGCCAAGGCGAGTCATGAGCCTAACTACTCTCCTTTCACAATCAAAAACGGCCCCATTTCTGGATAACCAATCCATTCCTAAAATTAGCCCATGGCCCGTGAAGCCCAAAACATAAGCATCACATCTAAACTCAACGCTAAGTATAGAAATTTTCAAATCCAAACACATCATGGACAAATAAGCTGAGCACCCAATTGGATTCGAAACAACTAAGGGATCCTCTACTAAACTGGTGTTTAAGTGCAGTGATTCAACTAATGATGTAGAGATAAACGAATGCGATGCGCCCGAATCAAATAAGGTACGGACAGGATGATCAAACAGAAAAACTAAGCTTTCAACAGAAATGGTTCTACCTCGTTCTTGCAGCGGTGGGACCGTGAGAGCCTGAACTTGTCCCCTTGCCTGCCCTGGTGCCATAAGAGCCTGCACCTGTCCTCCCGAGGTAGCTCCTGCCCTCTGCCCCTTCTTTGGGCAGTCCTTTACTAGATGTCCCGCTTCGCCACAGTGAAAACAGCCAGTCTTCTTTTTCTTTCGGCAATCCTTGCTGAGATGTCTGGGTGTCCCATAGTTAAAACTTTTTTTCTTTCCCTTGCCATTATTGTCTTTACCACCCTTCTTGTTTTGCTGTTGTGGTTTCTTCTGGTCCCCTTTCTTCTCGGGTGCCTTATCAGCTTTAGCGCCTTTCTCCTCGTGCATGAGTGCCATGTCTACTAGCTTCTCAAAGGTGGCCCCCATAGGGATGTGGGTCATAGCCAACCCTTGCAACGGTTCATTCAACCCATTAACGAACCTCAGAGCCTTCTTCTAAGGCGTGTTCACTAAGTCCCAACCAAACCTTGCTAACTGATTAAATTTGTTGACATATTCTTTCACTGATGAGCTTCCTTGCTTCAATGTCAAGAACCTTTCCATATATAGATTCTCTTCTGCCCTTGAGAGAAACTTCGCCTCAAACCTACGTCTGATATCTGCCCAAGAATCAACAGGACGCTCCCCATTAGTGACCTCCCACCAAAACGAGGCCTCTCCCTTCATTAACCAAGCTGCTAATTTGACTTTCCTCCCTTCTTCTACTTCAAAGATTTCTAGCAATTCTTCCACCTCCCTAAGCCAATCTCTAGCTTCCACAAACGTTTCTGACCCTTGAAAGGGTTTTCCACCCATAGCCTTAAATTCCTTGCACGTCTTTGCAAAAGCATCTACGCGAGGAGGAGGAGGAACGGGTGCAACTGGTGGTGGAGGAACATTGGCCGGACCTGCAGCGGCCCTAGCCTCTAATAGCCTCCTATACCATCCTGGTATCGTTACACCATCCGGAAGGTTAAGATCTTCAGCCATGCTGAAACGAAAAAGGAAGGATTCGAAATGGAGAATTCGAAAGATACAGATATATGGCTATTGGGGATTATGTTTTTCTTAAAAACTTTCCTCTTTAAATTACTCATTAAGACATGTTTTTGAAAACACTTCTTCGAAAAATACTTTAGAAAAATAGTTTTTCTAAAAAATTTATCTGTTCTGGTAACCTTAAGCTCTGATACCACGTGTAACACCCCACGTCCATTAATGTCACTCACAAAGGGAATGCATTAATTTCCATGGAGGTTATAAGTGAATATAGAACAAAAAAATTACAACAAGACAGATAATAAGTAGTACTTGGAAATCTAAAACTTCATTTTATTGCAGCGGAAATTAAACATGTTTGTTACATCATAAAACCATAAATCAGAGTCAAGTACAATATCCATCTTCATAAAACAAAATACATAATCCCATTACATAAATAGCCATTAAAGAAGATAACAAGCTGGACTTTACTTCAATGGTCCAAGCTTTCCAAAGAGAGATGAAGCAATCCAATCAAACCCCACTAGAGCTGGGCCCAACCTGAGGACCTGGAGAGGGGAAAAGGATAGAAATGGAGGGGGTCAGACATAAAGTCTGGCGAGTATGATAATTCTAACAATACTATTATCCAAATAACTAGACTAAGGCATAAGCTGGAAGACAAGTAAATGTCTATGAACTATTAGGTATGGAAGAGCAGATAAAGATAACATTTAAGATAACGTTAAAGGCACACCTAACTACTAACGAATAATTACTACACTGCACCGCACATTACTACACGACACCGCACCAGTCACCCTAAAGGTTGATCCCGCTAGCTTCTCACGGAAACTATATAAATGGCCTTGCGTACCCCTAGCTGACTACATAGGTGCCGTCTGCCCCAATCTCCACTAGGTGTACCCCACTACCCACTTTCGATCGGCTCCCTACTCGTAGATACCCGTGATAACCCCACAGTGGGGTGTATCACTCCCCTAAAGTGGCAACCCGATACAACTTGAGAATGCACGGCTTATACTTACACGATGCAACAACGTCTTACCTACCAGCCCGGGTCCACACACGCATATGAAACCCGTTGGACTTGCATTGCCACCGCTCCCCGTTTTGGCCTCTTATAGTTAACCCAGCATGCGTGTCCCGTCCTCGACTTGGGTCGAGCCCACAAAGATACGTTTGGGATACTGGTTGAAATGGGCCCCCACAAGCTACCCACCTAAGCTTGTCCACTAGTACATCCCACTTAACCCTCTTAGTCATGTTCATTTACATGTGTGTTTGGTTAAGCCTTACTAATCGTATTTCACATGCCACTAAGGGCACCCACTAGATTCCTCATGCCACCTAAGGCACCTACTTAACCCCCATGTCCCACCTTACATGTTTATCTGGTTAAGTATTTCTTAATTCATTCAGGCCATAACCTCATAAAGACCTCTCACATTAGACTAGCATTTATGGCAGCTGGATTTGCCAGGCGGGTCCGGGCAGTCTTACACCATAAAAGAGTCTAACCTCGTGTCTTCACAACTGTTATGCTTTAGTTTAGGCCTAGGACCTCTCACATTGGGCTGACATTTGTGACCACTGGATTTGTCGGGCGGGTCCGGGCAGGTTTACGTCACAAACGAGTCCAACCTCGTGTCCTAAGCATTGATTATCACTTATAATCTTTTACCCCAGTTTTAATAATTCCCTATTCAAATTATTAATTAAGTCCACTTTTAATGATGTCCATAATTGACTCAATTATGGCCATCCATTCATGGCATGCAAAATCATATCAATTGCACCCCAACTTCTTATTATTAAATCTTTAATATTACCCCTACCCCACATTTATACCTTCGCTTATTCAACGCAGAATATACGTTAGACTCGAATAGTCTAACTCATAGCACAAAATTAAATTATCACAACATATAGACAATTAAAACGAATCTAATTATAATAGGGGTGAAACTTGCATAACTACACATGTTAAGGATCTAAAGGTGTCAACTTGTTAAATGTCACAATTTACATGATATGATCATGACCCAAATTTGTGTATAAACTTGCATATGGGGTTTTAGGCAACATAATGATGGTGAGAACTAGCATAGAATTTCACATATGTCATAGCATAATTCTAGATGTCATAATAGATGTCATGGCATATGTTCATAACTTTTACTAATCAACCTAAACTTGCAAATGTGACTTGTCATATAGATCAACATAGCCCAAATAGTATCAATATTATGATTTGATTAACATGAACTAATTAGCATAGATAGTAACATCATGGCTTTTTAACATGTATGATTCATCACAACTTAGCATAGAAACTCTCAACATACACAACATCATCATAGCATGATTTACAACATATAGGATACATAGCATAGGATTCATAACATACATGATAGTATAAGGTTTACAACAACATATATGGCAATTCACATCATTTACTCATAATCCATTCATAACTTAATCTAATTAGTTTAACAATAATCTTGTTAAGATCATCATACTCACAATTAGAGAAGAAAAGAGAGTCTTGATTTGCTTCAGAGTTGAGTAGAATTAGAATTTGATTAGCTTTTCTTCCTTCTTAGTTGGCGGCGGCTCCACTGAGTTCCATGGAGGCGGTATGACGGTAGTTATTCTATTTTTCATATGAATTAGGGTGAGAGACTACCTAGGTATTTATAGAGTTTAGGATTTATTTAGACCGTCAGATCAACTTAGAACTAAACTGAACCGTTTAATTTGCCAACTCAGCCCTAAAGACACATCAGCAGCTCAAGATTGGGCTCAGTCAAAACCCTAGCTGACTGACCAGGTCGACACCCAGGTCGACACGATAGTCGACCTGTGCGGGGGGGGGGGGGGGGGGAGGTTGACACTAGTGTCGACTCCCTAGTCGACCTGCCTGGGCAGGAATTTTCCCGCCCAGCCCGCTTCTGCACTTTCAGTTTGAATTTTTTTTTAAATTTTCCTGCGAGCTATTTTGAATTTTCTGAAACTTCCGATGGCCATAACTTCTTCATACGAAGTCCAATTCACGCAAACTCGGACTCTATTTCGACCAGAATTCCGAGATGAACACAATGGCGCAACCCGTTTCCCAAAATTCTCACGTCTGAGATTAGTTATTCTTTAATTTGTGAATATTAATATTAACAGAATTACGGGGTGTTACACCCAGTGAATTACTCCCATTAAACAATGCCAGACTGGAAATCTACTTCACGCTTTGAGTAAAAAACCCTATCCTTTTAAGAAATATTCAGATACTTACAGAATACTGGTACAGATCAGATCACCAAATGGTTCTTAGGAAACTAAGCATGATAAAAACTCAGAATATATGTGTATAGTCAACTTGACGCCCAACACAGATGCCCTCAAACCCCAACTTATCACAAACAGATGAGTCATGACCCTTATGGGTTTGAGTCTACAGCAAGATCAAAAACAAGACTAGTATTAAAGTGAAGAGTTTCAATTACAGAATTAAAATGCTAGAATCAGAAAGAGTTTTAACTCCACAATCAGATAAGGAAATTAAACCTTCTACAGAAAGTTTTCCTATTTCTATCCTATCCACCAGCCTCGAGGGTATTTGCCTGCCCTCCAGAAGTTGGTCCAGCCCTCTGCCCTTGTCCTCGTTTCTTTGGGCAGTTCCTAGTGAAGTGCCCCATTTATCCACAGTTGAAGCAAGTGCCTTCCTCTTTATGCAATCCTTGTTCAGAAGGGTCGAGCTTCCACAAGTAAAGCACTTCTTCTCCTTCATATCTTCAGTCTTCTCATCCATCTTTTGTGTTTCCTTTTTGGGCCCCGCCTTCTTGTTCTGTGGTCTTTCAAGCTTTCCTTCTTTCTTCTCACTTTTGGTTTCTTCTTCATGCATCAATGCCATGTCAACTAATTTCTCGAACGTAGACCCCATAGGAATGTGGGACATTGCCAATCCGTGTAGCGGCTCATTCAAACCTTTAGCAAACCTTAGTGCCTTCTTATGCGGTGTATTTACCAAATCTAAGCTGAATCTTGCCAACTGATTAAACTTGTTGACGTACTCTCTCACTGATAAATTCTCCTATTTCAACGTCAAGAACCTCTCTACGTATAGACTCTCTTCCACTCGTGAGAGAAATTTCATCTCGAACCTATGCCTGAAATCCATCCATCTCTCTACCGGACGCTCTCCATTTGTGACCTCCCACCAAAAAGAAGCTTCGTCCTTAAGCAACCATACCGCCAACTATATCTTCTGCCTATCGTCCTCCTCGAAGATAACGAAAAAATCCTCAGTTTCTTTGAGCCAGTTCCTTGCCTCCACGAAGCATTCAGTTCCATTAAATTTCTGCCCACCCATGGCTCGAAAGTCTCTACATATCTTCGGGAAAGTATTCACGCGCGGAGGAGGAGGGACCGCTACAGCTGGGGGAGGAGGGACGTCTGCTGGGCCCACATCATTAGCCCTAGATTCTAGGTACCTCCTGAACTAGCCATGTATCAGTACGCCCTCCGGAAGGTTAAGATCCTAGACATGCTGAAATGAAAGAAAAGGGATTCAAAACGGAGAAAAGATATATATCTGGCTTTTGGGGATTATGTTTTTCCAAAATAAACTCTACTTTTGAAAATACTTCCTTTTAAAAACCTTTTTGAAAATAGTTTTCGAAAACTTTTTATCAAATCTGGTAACCTTCAGCTCTGATACCAAGTGTAACAGGATTAAGTGTTACTTTAATGTCTAAACTGAAACAGAAACAGACACAGAATAATCCTTACAGAAGCAGAATGCTAGTAATGGGCCTTTACCACCTGAACAGAGGCAGACGGTATAGAAACAGAATGCTAATAATGGGCTTTACCACCCCAACAGACAGAGGGTACGGAAACTAATAACGGGCCTTTACCACCAACTAATGGGCCTTTACCACCCCAACAGACAGAAGTTATGGAAACAGAATATTAGAATTTGGTGTACACTAGTAATGGGCCTTTACCACCCCAACAGCCTGTACCACGCAGAAACAGACAGGTGTTAACACCTAACAAAAACAGATGGTACCAACAGAAACAGACAGAACTAAGTGTACCCTAAGTCCTACCCACAAGCGATCGACTCCCTAATACATAAATACTCTGTGTTGGCCCTACAGTAGGGTGTATCACTCCCTACAGTGGCAACCTATTGGCACAGACCTATTTACAGATGTCACGGTGTCTTACATCCTCAGAGCAGACCGGATCCATGCACGCACATGACCCGGTTGGAACGCGCCATCAACACCCCTCGCCATTATCAGAATGAACCGCTTATAATTAGTTCAGTAAGCGTGCCCGGACCCCAATATAGTGTGGGGTCAAAGTTTTGATACCAGAAAGGGTTACTGACTAACATGGGTTCCAAACAACAGATGACACAAGTATTTCCCCTCCTAACCTTATGTCCCCAGACTAGCAGATTTCAGATTAACTTGTTCACAAGTTTCAGACAGAGTTCAGATTACTAGTTCACAGATCAGACAATCAAGTTAACAAGTTTTTAGATTAACAGATCAGATGTACGGATTTAATAGACTTACAAATTGTCTAACTTTGTATTGGGCCTACAGATTCACGCAATGGGTTTATTAGATTCATCAGTCCAGTTGGTTTAACCCTTTCCAACACGTTTTTAGACACCACATTTCTCTTAAATTTGCATTAATTAAATACTAATGCATAGACCTCTCACATTAGGTCGGTAGCTTGTAGCCGCTGGATGTGCCGGGCGGTTCTAGGCAGACTTCTGCCATAAGCCAGACCTAACCTCGTGGCTAAGCATATTCTAGTTATGCCTACGACCTCTCACATTAGACTGGCAGTTTGCGGTTGCTGGTTAAGCCGGTTGGTTCCGAGCAGGCTTCTACCTCAAGCGGAGTCTAACCTCATGTCATAGCCAATTTATTCCAATACAGATTATACAAATATCAGACTAATTATGTCCATTTAACAGATTAAACTTCTTATAGGTTACAGCAGAATAATCAAATTTCCATGTTTTACTCAATCTTAGATCGAGCCTACGGATTTTCATACCCAAATTACAATTATTTAGCTTTCAACAGATTAGGCAATTCAATAGATAACAGATCTAGCAGATTAGGCGATTCAATAGATTAGCAGATTAGGAAATTCAACAGATAACAGATCTAGCAGATTAGGCGATTCAGCAGATTTGCAGATTAGGCAATTCAACAGATTTAGCAGATTAGGAAATTCAGCAGATTTAGCAAATTATATATTTCCAAAATTTTATTTACATATATTTCCTAATCATAAATTAAGCCTAAAATTACATGCCTAAATCATGGTCATAATTCATAATACAACATATGCCCAAATTTTTAGTTAAACTTTGCACAGTACAGAATATTCTCTAGAAGCCCAAATCATGATATACCATATGAATTATGCCAAATTATAGCCTTTAATGCCAAATATCCAAAAATCCACTTTTAGGCGTATTCACATTGATAGTTATCCTATTATAATATAGGTCTCTATGCCTAAGTCACATATTCCTTTTTCAAGTCATGAATCCAAAAATCTAGATCTTTAAATTATATCCTCTCAAAATCAAATCTTAACTTTTATACGCATTATGTCCCCAAGTTTCAAGTCATATGTTATCATACAATGATTCCTCTTCTTCCAAGTTACAGAGTATACACAGATCTAGATCTAATTTACAACATATGTCTATTTCTCAAATTAGTCAAAGATCAGTCATGTCCAATTATGCATTATCCACTATTTGTCCCAAAATTTAGCATTCGAGCATTAATCTTGTTGACACACCTTTTGGTAAAAGCTGTAACACTGAATATCTGGATAGTATCACACTCGGATAAGGAGAACAACATCAGAAGATAGGCAGTGATTTGGTCAAAGTTGCATCATGAACAAAGAAAGGCCTGAAACTCCTATCAAACGACCTTTTTTGGGCCCGAAAACAGCAATTACGGAGCTAAGCTTTGTAACTCTTGTAGATCTCTGAATTAGCTTCAGTTTGAGATATGGTTTGGCTCAATCGGACTTACGGTTTGAATGTTACGCCCGTTTCCGTGAATGGGTGTAATCTGGCCATTTCCTGGATAAAGCGACGAAGCTTCACACGATCGGAGTACGGCTCATGCATCCTCTCTGGCTCGTGGTGCACCCTCGGTTCGCCCTTCATCAGATCACCCCCCTCGGATCGTGGCGCACCCTCAGACCACAATCCGTTCGTGGTGCACCTCCTAATCACGACCCGCTCGTGATACACCAGCTTCACCATACAGCTCATGATCAGACCTCGGTTCGTGGGGCCCATATCACGATCCGATCCCCTAACCACGAACCGACCCCTGCACCTGCTGATACACGCACTGTCTTGACCTGTTCTCATGCCACATCTTGCTCCTACTTTTCCGGATCGGGTGCCACATACCCCATCACGAACCGGTCTTCCCAGAAGCTCTCCTGCAGCTATAAATACACCTCAACATGGAATTTGAAGGGGATTCTCTAGGACTATTTGGCTGAGACTTTCTCCTACATCTAGACAGCCTCTGCCATTACCGATTGCAAGGACTTTGCACCTTTCTACACGTAAATTCTCCTCTTGTAATCTCAATTAACACACGGATTGTGTGTCTGCATATAACTGATTCTTGTAATCTGTCAGTATAACAATAAGATTATAAAGTGGACTTAGGCCACATCTATAGCCGAACCACTATAAAAACTTCGTATGTCTGCTCATATTTATCATTTTCAGCATTCTGTGATCTGCATTTGGGTGTTAGGCCCAAATTTAGATTTTGGTCTAACAAATCTCTTATGAGATTTGGCATAGGCTCGTGGTAGCCTGGCTATAAACAAAAAGGAAGAAAAGAGGGAACAGATAAAGAACATTCACAATCAAGATAGATCCACAGAAAAGTATGCATAACCTCAGATCCAGATTCACAAAGATGTCCAGATAATTATTAAACTTTATATCTGAAAATAACTGTACTCACGATTGAAAAGGTAAATCTTGAATTTTGGGATATGTATTCTGACACTGAATAGCGCTCCTTTGGCGTAGACTATCGATTAGATTAGAAAATAGTTGTTCTCTTTTAACTCTATTCAAATCAGAAGAAGATGCACTAGTTCTAGTCTTGATTTTAGCAGAGTAGCGACGCCATTTTTATTTTTAAATTAAAATATAGGCAGAGCATAGGCAGAATGAAATTGTGTGGAGAGAAAGCTAGGTTTGGGGGTGTTTAAATAGCATAGGGGTCACAAATCCGGTCAGAACGGCGTTTAATACAGAAAAATGCATCTTTCCACAGATTTGGAAATAGGGGGGAGGTCGACCCTAAGGTCGACCCTAGTGTCGACCTGTTTACCCATGTCGACCCCCAGGTCAAGTGTAGTGTCGTCCTGGGTCCTGGGCGGGAATTTTCCCGCCCAGCCCGGGTGTCTGTTTTGAATTTCAAAATCTGAATTTTGAATTTTGGGCTGGTTTTTACTGAAACTTATGAAGGCCATATCTTCTTCATACGTAGTCCGATTTACGCAAACTTGGACTCTATCGCAAGCAGAATTTCGAGACGAACGCGATAGCTTAACCCGTTTCCCTTAATTATTCTATTATAATTTAATTATTCTCTGATTTGTCATTCTTATGTTCACAGAAAATACGGGGTGTTACAAAATGGGTCTGCAACAATAAAGCAGACGAATTAGGTAATATTACCAAAAACAAAGCTAGGCTTAAAGCACAAGGTTATAAACAAGAAGAAGGTATAGACTATGAAGAAACATTTGTTTCAGTCGCCATACTAGAAGCAATTCGAATTTTATTAGCTTATGCATGTTATCATAATTTTAGATTATATCAAATGAATGTTAAAAGTGCTTTCTTAAATGGTTATATAAAAGAAAGAGCGACGTTGAACAACCACCACTATTCGCACATGAAAAATATCCCGATCATGTTTTCAAATAGAAAAAGGCGTTATATGGATTAAAACAAGCACCTCGTGCTTGGTACAAACGTCTTAAAAAATTATTTAATTAATTCTAGATTTCAAATTGGAAAGGTTGATCAAACACTATTTATAAAAAGAGATAATATAGATATTTTAATAGTTCAAATATATGTCGATGACATTATTTTTGGTTCAATTAATGAGAAATTATGTTAGAAATTCTCTAAAATAATGACTAGCGAATTTGAAATTCCTCATATGGGAGAACTGTCATATTTCCTTGGTTTACAAATTAAGCAACTTCCAAAGGGAATTTTCATAAATCAGGAAAAATATTACAATAATTTAATAAAATGCTTTGGCATGGAAAATAAGTCAAGTAAACCGATACCTATGAGTACATCAACTCATCTCGCAAAGGATGAAAACGGTAAAAGTGTCGATCAAAAATTGTATCATAGTCTGATAGGCTCTCTCTTATATTTAACCGCTAGTAGACTAGATATTATGATCAGTCTCTGTTTATGTGCTCGATTTCAAGTCAATCCAAAAGAATCACATTTACTAGCAGTAAAACGTATATTGCGTTATCTTACCAACACTAAAGATTTTGGACTTTTATATCCGAAAGATGGTTCCTTTGAATTAGTATCATATAGTGATGCTAATTTCGGAGGATCACGGATGGATCGCAAAAGTATAAGTGGTGCTTGTCATTTCATTGGCAAATCACTAATATCTTGGTTTAGCAAGAAACAAAATTATGTTTCACTATCGACATGTGAAGCTAAATATATATCTGCAGCATTAGCTTGTGCTCAAGTAATATACATGCAACAAATGCTTAAAGATTTCAATGTCAATTTGAGCAATTCAACTATCTATTACGATAACACGAGTGCAATAAACTTATCCAATAATCTGATAAATCATTCTAGAACTAAACATATTAATATTAGACATCATTTCTTAGGAGATAATATCAAAAAACAGATTATAAATTTAGAATTAGTAAATTCTGAAAATTAGATTGTAGATATCTTTACGAAACCCTTATTAGAAAATACATTTATTAAACTTAGTAGGGAGCAAGGAGTTATTTCATATTCAGACTTGTAGAAATATCTGCATGTATTCTCATATTTAGACTTGATTATTACTTTAACATGTTACATTTTTTTTAATCGATGACAAAGGGGGAGAAAATTATGGAATATATATGTATTTGACGTTACTTTTTGTTATAGGAATGGAAATGGTAAGTATTTCTATATATGCACTAACAAATGCTGCAGAGAAAATTTTTATTCAAGGGGAGATAAATATATGCAAGCATACATTCAGGGGGAGAAAATAAACAACTCTACACAATTGCAAGAGGTTATCATCAATCAAAAAAAGGGAAGAATGTTGATTCATGAAGTTTTTGATTCACGACAACGGAAATGAAGATTAGTTGAAAAGTTAGTGTGTGTGTCTGTGTGTGTGTGTGTGTGTGTGTATATATATGTGTGTGTGTGTGTGCGTGCGTGCGTGTGTGTTTAGTGTGTTAGATGATTGTTAAAATCTATCGTCATTCTATATAACACATATGCACGAAATTCGATATATATATGTATATATGAATGGCTGAAAAACTGCCATTATTGGGGTTTATATCCTGCACTAGTCGACTGGTCCATATCTAACCAATCGACTGGTAAGGGAATAAATTCCCAGTAACGGCTATTTTCTGCCATTTTTAAATATATATATATCTATATATATATGAG
Source organism: Allium sativum (assembly GCA_030737875.1). Taxonomy (NCBI): domain Eukaryota; kingdom Viridiplantae; phylum Streptophyta; class Magnoliopsida; order Asparagales; family Amaryllidaceae; genus Allium; species Allium sativum. Next base: position 649,830,843 of record CM060909.1, read on the forward strand.
TTATATTTTCTACCAGTTGACTGGTGATTTTTATACTAGTCTACTGATCCCGACAATAACAGTCGTATTTCTAAAGGGTCACTTTTCTTTCATGAAGAGTTCTCTTTTGATTTCTAAAAAAATGGTTGCTTCTTTTCAATAATACTCTTCATGAACCTTGACTACTTTTCAACCACTATAAATACATCACAAACTAGTTTTTCAAATTACCAATTCTTACAGATTCTATTCTAATTATTTATCTACATTTCTAAGCACTCTTGCATTCTAAAAAGCACTCAAGTATTCAAATTTCTTTTTGAATCACTGAATTTATTTCAAATCTCTTGATTCGACTAGCAATATACTTCCTTCAATCTTCACATACACGTTATATACTTGAGGATAAGATCATAGGAAGGGTGTAGTCAATTGTTGGCTATTCAGTGTTGTTCAAAGAACACAACCAGAAGTCAAACTCTTATTGTTTTTTAAAGTTTCGTGTCGGTGCTCAGGCGAGAAATCCGTGTTAGTGCTCCGGTGTGTTATGAACCTGTTTCTCCGGGTGAAGAGAGGGCGTTGATAGTAGAATTCCAGAAGGAGTTTGGGACTGGACGTAGCACGTGAAGTCCGAACCAGTATAAAATTCCTGGTGTCACTTTTCTTACTGCATTTACTTATTTGTGATATCTTATATTACTAAATATTTACTTGCATAACCATTGTATTAGACAAGTTATTATATCATATTCACTTCCGCATATTCCATATAGAAAGATCCTACTCTAAGTCAATACTCAACTTTTCATATATGTGGATTGAAAATCTATAAATCTTGTTGGATTTGGATTATTGTAGCTCACGGTATGTAGAGGTGTCGCAAAACATGACATGAACTAAATAATTTAAGTAGAATATTAAATCTAGTTTTGACATGAACTGATCTAATTTGGCATAAACTGCAAGTTGGGTTAATTGATAGGTAAATCAAGATTTGGGCCTAGAATATAGGTATGTTAGTAGGCATGACAAATAAATATGATATAGGCCAAATTTGTTTAAAAGAGTTGTTAGCAATTTACATATAGACAAAAAGGATAAATATGTAAATCTAGGAAAGACAAATATGCCTAACCCGAGGTTAGATTGAGTTACGGTATAAGACTGCCCGGAACCGCCCGGCAAATCCAGCAACCATAACAATACATATCTAATGTGGGTGGTAAGATCATTGAGCCCAAAAAGGACCCGAGGTTAGGCTGAGTTGCGGTGTAAATCTGCCCAGAACCGACCGGCACATCCAGCGACCGCAACAATATCTGTCTAATGTGAGTGGTTGGTGCTTTAAATGAATATTTTAAAGCTAAGAAACAGTTAAGCTAGAATGGGAGGTTAAGTCCATATGAACACTTAACCAACTTAACATGTTAACAAGACAAGACTTGTAGGGGTTAAATAACCGTTATAACATGTTGACTAGACAAGTGGGTGAGGTTAAGAAAAGGTTTAACCGTTATAACATGTTAACTGGACTAGAAGGTGGGTTTAAATAAAAAACACTTAGCCAATTTAACATGTTAACTAGACTAGAAGGTGGAGTTAAGTAAACTTAGAACACTTAGCCATTATAGTGTGACAAATGAACAAGGTTGAGTTAAAACATGAAAGGACAATACTTAACCATTAGGGCATGTGAATTAAACAGATGTTAGGGTTAAGTTAACTAAGAGTACACTTAACCGTTATAACATGTTAGCTAAACAGATGGGCAGGGTTAAGTTAAAGGGAACACTTAACCAATATAAGATGAAGGGGTGGGGTTAAGTAATAAGAAATACTTAGCCAATATAACTTGATTTGTGGTAGGGTTAAGTCAACATGAACTACTGATAACACTTAACCAGTTTAACATGACAAATGAATGGGTTAAGTTAACTTGAATTGACTAATGACACTTAACCAATCCAACTTGACGAGCAAAAGAACTAAGTAGTAAACCTTAGTTTAGAGGACTAAGTTGTAAACCTTAGTTAAGAAAACGATGATTCAGGAACTAAGTAGTAAACCTTAGTTAAGGGAACTAAGTAGTAAACCTTAGTAGAACACGAGAAGGAGCGAACGTCCATCTGATCTTAAAGAAGGCTCCAACAAACTGGGTTACAAAGCACGCGTCTTCGAGGGGGCATGAGGGTACTCTTGGTATCCCTCTGTGAGGCTGCAGATGATCCACTTGGACTCACAGAGGTTAAGGTCTGCGTTAGAAGAACCAAGGGTATGCCTTGGTTGCAATATAAGGCAACCTAAAGACTAGGATGAACCAGCGTGTTTTGGCAAGACCAGTAGCCCTGTGATAGCAACTCGTCGTCTATCTACCATCTTGAGTCAGTCGAGATACGTACAGCGGAAAGGCGGAGAACTCCAAAAGACCATATACTTGCTATCTAGTTATGGGTGCGGATGGCCATAGGTTAGTGGGGGGCATAGAGGGCATGCGTATAGTTCTCATTTTTCAAGGTGTGCCTTTCATTAGTTGAGGGAGGGTCAGGTGGGACCATAGCCATTGGAAAAACAGACCTTAGCATCTGCATCGGCAGATATCTGAAAGCTCCCGACCGAGTTCCGTGTTTCTTGATTTGCCCTGCCACGAGACTCAGGTCGCACATACGAAGGACATGTGCATTTAGACAGTGATAACGATTCGCGACACATACGTGGGAAAAGTATAGGAACATATACCGTTCTAGGTAGTGTGTCCTAGACTAGGGAGCATCGTTCGGTAGGTAGCATAATCCCTAGTTGGACCTAGGTCGCGTAAACCCTAAAATCCGAGAAACGTTCAATAGGTAGCATAAACCCCAGTAGCCCTGGGTAGCGAAAACCCTGGTTGGACCTAGATTGCGCTCGATAGAAAACCCTAGGTTAGACCTAGGTAATAAATGTACACCTGAAACAACCACAATTGCGGGGATTGGGAACACGTATCTGTTCTTATCAGTTTATACATATTACTAGTTAGGTGGTGCAGGGATATAGAAATTAGAATAACAAGGTAGTGGCGAAGCAGAGAAAGTATAGAAGTGCATCTAGTTTATCTTACCTTATCATATCTTGTGCTAACCTTATAATTCCAGTCATCACGGTGTAGTCTTGTATTCGGTTAATTCATGCTATGTTGCTTTTTACCTGTTCACATGCTGAAATTTACTGAACTTACCAGACTTTATGTCTGACTATGTTTTCTTTCGCTTTCTTGTCTTCCGTCCCCCTTCCCCCCAGGTTCGCAGGGAGGGAATATTACTACTTAGCCAGTTTTCTTTCCAAGCTGAAGAATAGTCAAAGTTTTGCTTGGATTCTCTTTTCCATTACTATGGCTGGCTCACGCTACATTGGGGAATATAAATTTTATTTTATGCTTCTTTATTTTGTAAGACAAATATTCTGGTATTGGAAAATAATTGTTGTACAAACTATTTAATCAATAAAGTAAAGTTCTATTTTCTGATGTTTTAATTTTGTCTGTTTTGTAATTTATCTGTATCTTTTACCTATAACTCTCCACTGAAGTTAAGGCATTCCCTTTGTGAGTAACCTTAACGGATGTGGGGTGTTACACGTGGTATCAGAGCTGAAGGTTACCGGATCAGATAAAAGATTTGGAAAAAATATTATTTTCAAAACGGTTTTTAAAGAAGCATTTTTCAAAAGAAAAGTTTTGTTTTAAAGGCACATTCCCCAAAAGCCATATGCACTATCTTCTGATCCTCTGTTTGAATTCTTGTCCCCTTCTTTCTTAAGTCTTCGGGGCTCCTGGCTTTCTAGGAGGTAACCTCATCGCGGCACTGTTCCGTAGGCTTGATAAGACTACGATACCTATCGAAGGGAAAAGTAGTGCCTGATTCCCATCTATAGCCATAGTAGTTTCACCTACAGCTAGTCTTCTTTCAAGCTTTAAAGGGTTTTCCGTGCTATGGAGGTAGCTTTTGAGAAACTTGTCAATATGATTACACAGGGATGGTAAAGATGAGGATGTGGGAGTTTGGCTAGGGAGCTCAACGCAAGGATGAGAAATTCACGGATATGAACTCGACTCACGAAGAAAGAAGGAATTATAAAACCTAAGACGAGAGGAAGTGTTTTTTCCATGGTATAATGGGCCATATAATTAAGGACAAGGGCAAGGACGAGGGACATGATTTTCAGAAGGGAGAGTGCATGCTTCCACCACCAGAATACCTAAGAGAGAGATAGTAAAAGTCTCCGTTGGAAAAGTTTAGCTTTTCGTTTTGATTAACCAGTTAGTACTCTTTTGATCTTAGTGCTTCGTATTTGTTCATATCTACTTCCATAGTTGAGTCTCTGCACCTTAGTACTTGTATAGTAGAAGATCCCATTAGTGTCTCAAATCCAATTGGTGGTTCGGCCCGTTTACCTTTGGTTTGGAAGGATTTGAGAATAACTATATTAAGTGTTGAGTTTAAGCGTAATGCTTATGTTTTTGGTTCCATGGGCTATGGGTTGATTCTAGGCATGGGTTGGTTGGCTAGTAATTCTGAAAGGAGGGTAGCTAGACTTTTGACTTGCCTTGGAAATACCCTCGAGATTCCGTGTAAAGAATCAGTTTGGCTTAGCTAGCTAGAATCGCTTAATGCATTCATCGACGATTTGCAATCCGTTAGGGTAGTCCATGAGTACGCAGATGTTTTTGATTAGGTTAGGAGTTTACCCCTAAAACGCGAGATAGACTTCCGCATATATCCAGTATAACACCCCGTATTTCTATTAACACTAAAGTTGCTAATACAAAAATAAACGTGTAAAGGGGAGATGTATCTAATGTGCATACAAGAATAATAATAAATGTGTAAAGGGGTGATGTATCTAATGTGCATACAAGAATAATAATAAATGTGTAAAGGGGTGATGTATCTAATGTGCATACAAGAATAAGAATAAATGTGTAAAGGGGAGATGTATCTAATGCGCACGTATTTATATGGGTTGACAAATAATAGTAAATGTACATTAAGAAAGAAATGGTGAACATAATTGGCTTCTCTTTACAACGGATGGCTCTGGTTAACCCTAGCTTCATCGACGGCTCAAATTAACTTGCAACTCTACAAAAAGACCCTAGGTCTGAAACTAAAATTCACAAAATAATAATAATAAGAATTGGAGCCACCATGTTGTCTGTTGAGAACTAGAGGGAGCCTCCACTTGAAAGAGACGAACAACATAGCGAATACAAACTAAAAGATAAAAAAGCAACAACAAATTAGAATCAAAGCAACGTCTTCCCACAGGAAAGCTTTGCAAATTCAGAATTTCAGAACTCAGAAAACAAGACCGTCTACGATTGTAAGTTTAGCTACATTTTTAGAATGCGAATTAATATGAATATCATGTGTTGCGATGAAATGATAATAGTACAATACTCGTTATGTTATTAATATACGTTTGTGATTTGATTCTATTATCATGTTGAATTGAGAATTATTAAGTATGATGTTTATTATGTTTTATAATATTAATCTATGCCGGTGACTTGATTCTATTATCATGTTAAATTTGGGATTATTGGATTAGATTATTTGTATAAGCATGGGCTTGGATTGTAACATCTTATGAGAATTGTGTTGTTTATTATGCTAGTTTATGTAGTGAAGTTATGCGACCAATTGTCAAATCTATATGTTCATGTTTATGCAAAACTTATGCCATGTTCACACTTATCATATGTTGGGATTAATTTGCAAGTATGTTTAAATCTATGTTACTAATTAACACATGTGTATGTTGATTATTCTATGTTGCTAACTCACATATACGTATGTTGATTTGTCTATGTTGCAAATTAACATATGTATATGGATTTGTTCATATTGCTAATTCTCATGTATGTTGTTAATATGGCCTATGTTAAAAACACATATATGTTGAGTTAGCCTATAAGTGCAAGTTCATACCTATGACATTATAATGTTTATGTTAGTCTTTTTGCAAGTTTGTACCTATGACATTATAATGTTAGTTATTTTGCAAGTTCACCCCTAAAATGTTCATATTAGTTATTTTGCAAGTACACCCTATTATGTTCATATTGATTATGCCATCAATACCAAAGTTATACCCTTGTCATGTTTATGCTAATTTATGCCAATTTGTGTATATTAAATTAGGCTAAGTTTTTAGCCTAATACTTTACACCAAAAATCATGCGAACGTAAATTAGGCTGAGATGGTTAGCCTAATATTGGATGGGGTAACGTTGGGTTAAAATGATAATTTTAGGAAAACTTGCCATAAATTGGTCATTAATCACATAAGTGATTTATGGCATAAAAAGGCATTAATTACCTTAATTAATGAGATTAATTGGAAATGAATGTGACAGTAATTTGAATATTTTCTAATTTACATATTGGTCATTAATCACATAAGTGATTTATGGCATAAAAAGGCATTAATTACCTTAATTAATGAGATTAATTGGAAATGAATGTGACAGTAATTTGAATTTGAATAATTTACATAATTAAAATGTAAATTAGAAAATACGAACGCGCTTAACCCGAGGTTGGATTGAGTTGTGACGTAAACCTGCCCGGACCTGCCCGGCTGTCCAGTTGTCACAACAATAGCTATCCAATGTGAGAGGTTAAGGCATGGGGCCCAATAAAGACCCGAGGTTAAACTGAGTTGTGGCGTAAGACTGCCCGGACCCAACTGGCATACAGGCAACCACAACAATATCTGTCTAATCTGAGAGGTTGGTGCTCTAATAAGACAATTAGAGCTGAGTTAGGACTGATAGGGTTAAGTCAATTTAATAAATACTTAACCAAACTCAACATGTTAAATAATTTGGATGGGTGGGGGTTAGGTTCATTCAGACACTTAACCACTTAACATGTTTGACTAGAAAACCTAGTAACGGGGACCCGTTTCAGCAGTAACCCAATTAGGTATCATGGTACCCTGAACTAGGCAGGGTGGGGCACGATTACTGGGCTGATTGTAAGTGGTCAAAAGCGACGGCGGTTGGTGCACAGTGTGGATTCTAACAGAGTGCGGGCGTGCACACACTCTGGAGCAGACAAGTCAGGGCACTGGAGCATCAGTAGTATACCCTATGCATGCTAGAATTGTGTTGGGGCCGCAACCATGGGACTTGATACACCCCATGGTGGGACCAGCATAGGTATCTACCATATAGGGCCGTATGACACATGTGAATATACGAGTTGGAGCCGATCTTTTAAAGAAAGAGAAAGGGATCACTTCACCCCAATCATGGGGTGCCTGTTGGTATAAGAATTAGTAGGTGCAGAGATAGAGATTTAAAATAGGATGCGAAGGGATGTTCGTTTTAGGACATCTTATCTAGTTCTAGGATAGTCTATTATCCTATTCTCACTTTATGCAAGTCATGATCTTTTTATTATTAACTTTCTAGGAATATAGCTAGACTTACCAGACTTATGTCTGACCCATTTTCCTTTCGTCTTCTTTTCTTCCGTTCCACCCCCCCCTAGGTCCACAGGGAGGAAACACTGCAGCTTAGTCAGTTTTTCATCCAGCTTGAAGAGAGAGAATGTATTACTCGGATTTCTTTCATTTGGACCATGGCTTTGGATATCATTTATGGGGATTATGCAGCTTTATTTATGTTTCATGCTTCTTTAACTTTTAAAATCAAGACAGTATTATGGTTGTAATAATTGGAAGTTTGTTTTGAGACAATGTTGGAAATGTTCTATATGAACACGTATTTATGATAATAAAAGTCTGTTGGTTTTTCCGCTACTTATTTATATGTGTTTATATCTGTTTTGTGTTTTATCTGTGTCTTTTACTTATAAACCTCCACCAAAATTAAGGCATTCCCTTTGTGAATGACCTTAACGGAGGTGGGGTGTTTCACTTGGTATCAGAGCATAGGTTTACCGGACCAGAAAAAAGTTTTTGAAACTATATTCAAATTAAAACTTAAAGAAGCATTTTTCAAGAAAAAGAATTGTTTTATAGTTTTAGAAAGGCATAATCCTCCAAATCCATGTGAATTATCTATCCTTCGTTTTGAATCTTTCCTTTTCGTTTCAGCATGTCGGGAGAATTTAACCTTCCAGAAGGTGTGACTGTACCTGGTTGGTTTAGAAGGTACTTGGAAGCTAGGGCCAATGAGGCGGGCCCTGCGAATCTTCCTCCCCCAGCTGCAGCAATTCCTCCTCCTCCCCCAGTTGCTGAAATTCCCCCTCCTCCTCCTCCTCCGAGAGGAAATGCTTTTGCCAAGACTTGTAGAGATTTTAAAGCTATGGGTGGGAAAGACTTTCATGGAACCGAGTCCTTCGTAGCATCCAGGAACTGGCTGAAAGAGACCGAAGATCTTTTCATTATCTTCGAGGTAGAAGACAGGCAGAAGGTAAGACTGGCAGTGTGGTTGCTCAAAGGAGAGGCTTCCTACTGGTGGGAAGTCACCAATGCAGAAAGACCAATAGAAACGTGGGAAGATTTCAGATTTAGATTTGAGCTGAAGTTCCTTTCAGAAGCTGAGAGAAGTCTTCAAATGGAGAGGTTCCTATCCCTTAACCAAGGAAGTATGACCGTCAAAGAGTATGTCAACCAGTTTGATCAGATGGCTAGGTTCGGACTGGACCTAGTCAACACCCAACACAAGAAGGCTCTCCGCTTTGTCAAGGGACTGAATGAGCCGCTTCATAGCCAGGCCATGACCCATATACCTATGGGAGCTACATATGAAAGGCTGGTACAGATGGCGTTACTACATGAGGAGGATAAAGGCAAGAAGGAAACAAAGGCGGAAGGGTCTCAGGGAAAGAAAGAAGCTTTACAGCCTAAGAAAACAGACTTTAAGAAGGGCGGGAAAAACAACAAAGCTCGCGAAACAAGAAAGTGTAATTTCTGTGGTGTGGTTGGACATGTGGTGAAAGACTGCAGGAAGAAGAAGGCAAAGATGAATGGTGGTTGCTTTCATTGTGGAGAAACAGGACACATAGCTAAGGACTGCCTAAGAGGTGAGGGCAGGCGCAGAAAGCTGCATCCACTTTGGGTGGACAAGTTCATGCACTGGAGGCACCTCCTCTGCAACAACAAGGTAGAAATACTTCTGTAGAAAGTGTAGTTTATCTTTATGATCACCCAGTTCGCACTTTACTTGATTCTGGTGCATCACACTCCTTTATTTCATCTGCTTTAGTAGAATCTCTGCACCTAGAAACTAGTATGGTAGAGGATCCCTTGGTTGTCTCCAATCCAATTGGAGGCCCAGCTTATTTGTCAATGATCTTTATGAATTTGAAAATCTCTATTCTAAGTGTAGAATTTAGATGTAGTACCTTTGTTTTGGGCTTCTCGGGGTATGGATTGATTTTGGGCATGGACTGGCTATCAAGTAATGGTGCCATCCTTGATTGTGAGAAAAGAGTGGTTAGGCTCTTAACCCAACTCGGTAACACTCTAGAAATTTCTTGTAATCCCTCGAATGTGGTTATGCTTAGTTATCTTGAATCGCTTGACGCTTCTGTTGAGAATTTGCAGTCAGTTAAGGTGGTCTGAGAATATTCGGATGTCTTTGATGAGGTGAAGGGCTTACCTCCGAAACGGGAAATAGACTTCCGCATCTATCTTGTTGACAATGCGAAGCCCGTTGCTTTGCCTGTTAGGCACATGGCTCCTAGGGAAAGGAAAGGGCTCAGTAAGCAGATTAAAGAGCTTTTAGAAAAGGGGTTCATTAGGCGAAGCATTTCAGAATGGGGTGCTCCAGTGGTGTTCGCTACAAAGGCGGATGGTTCACTTCGTCTATGTGTTGACTATAGGGAGCTAAACAAGCTGACTAAAAAGAATAGGCACCCTCTCCCCAGAATTGACGATTTGTTTGACCAGCTTGTAGGAGCGTCGGTTTTCTCCCAACTTGATTTGGCGACCGGATTTCATCAGCTAAGGGTACCTGATGATAGCATCGATAAGACAACTTTCAGAACCCCAGACGGATTCTTTGAGTGGCTTGTCATGCCTTTTGGCTTGACAAACGCACCCGCTTACTTCGTGGACCTAATGAGTAGGGTGTTCAGAGATTTCCTCAATAAATTCGTGGTGGTCTTCGTAGACGATATTTTGATCTTCTCAAAAAATGAGGAAGAGCATGCTCAGCACCTAAAGGCAATCATGGAGACTCTTAGAACACACCAGTTAAAAGCTAAATTCTCCAAGTGCCACTTTTGGAGAGAAGAAGTGAGATTTCTTGGGCATATAGTGTCCAAAGAGGGGTTAGCTATAGACCCCGCAAAAGTAGTAGCGTTGCAAGATTGGAAGGCACCAAGGAATGCAACCGAGGTCCAAAGCTTCCTCGGGCTTGCAGGCTTTTATCGGAAGTTCATCAGAGATTTTGCAAAAATCTCAGCTCCTCTTACAAGTCTAATAAAGAAGAATCTAGTTTTCTCTTGGGATTTGGATTGCGAGTTTGCTTTCCAACGCTTAAAAAGGGCTCTTACAATAGCCCCAGTTCTGACCTTGCCGGATGGAAGCAAAATGTTTACAGTATACACGGATGCATGCGGGACAGGACTAGTCGCTGTCCTAATGCAAGAAGGAAGGGTAGTAGCTTATGGCGGAAGACAGTTGAAAGTTCATGAAAGGAACTACCCAACCCACGACCTTGAGTTGGCCGCCATCGTCTTTGCGCTTAAGTCTTGGCGCCACTATCTCCTAGGTGAGAAATTTGAACTGTATACTGACCATAAATTTTTGAAGTATCTCTTCTCGCAGAAGGACCTTAACTTAAGGCAACAAAGGTGGATGGAGTTTCTTGCCTCGTATGATTTCGAGATTTCCTACACTCTTGGCAAGGGCAACGTAGTTGCAGATGCCTTGAGTAGAAAGAAGCTAACGTTGAGCCCGCTATTTGTTGAAAGGCGAAGCCTAGAGTTTATAGCCAGTTTTGACTTTAGGTCCTCCTCTGATTTTGTACTCGGTCTGTTAGCATCGCTAGAAGTGCGGCCCACTCTCTTAGACTCAATAGGGACCGCACAACAAGAAGACCCTCAACTTGTAGAAGTGGTTGATAAGCTCGTTAGGGGTGAGACTTATGGTCACCTCGATAGATACACCATCGACGACAAAGGGTGGTTAAGACGGGATGGAAGACTATGCGTCCCATAGGAAAAGGAGTTGGTGAAGAAAGTTCTTGAGGAGGCACATCATTCCAAGATGACAATACATCCAGGCAGGGACAAAATGTACAAGGACTTAAAGAGAGTTTTCTATTGGAGTGGCATGAAGAAGGACGTGGCAGATTTTGTTTATAAGTGCATGATTTGCCAACAAGTCAAGGCGGAGCAGAAGAAGCCTGGCGGTCTGCTCCATCCTCTAGAGGTCCCACAGTGGAAGTGGGATAGCATTTCAATGGACTTCATTGATGGGATGCCTAGGTCTAGAAGAGGCAACACTAGCATTTGGGTAATAGTGGATAGGCTTACTAAAAGCTCCCACTTTTTACCTGTCAAGAGTAGAAGGACTACCTCGTCTCTAGCATCTCTTTATCTTAAGGAGATAGTTCGACTCCATGGAATACCTTCCAGTATTATTAGCGACAGAGGTCCTATCTTCACAAGCGAGTTTTGGCGGAGTCTGCAAGAAGCTGTAGGCACACAGTTATGTTTGAGCATGGCCTATCACCCTCAAACCAATGGTCAGACGGAAAGGGTGAACATGATTTTGGAAGACCTTTTGAGACTTTGCGTCCTTGACTTTGGAGGGACTTGGGAGGACCATCTTCCTTTGGTGGAATTTGCCTACAACAACAGCTACCAAGCCACCATTGGAATGGCGCCCTTCGAAGCTTTATATGGAAGACCGTGCTGATCGCCCACTTGTTGGTGGGAGTCTACTGACAAGCTCATACTTGGACCAGATATGATCCGAGAGACTTCAGAGAAAGTAGAGTTAATACGAAGAAGAATGAAGACAGCCCAAGACAGACAAAAATCCTACGCAGACAAGAGAAGGACCGACCTTGAATTTGAGGTTGGGGATAGGGTTTTCCTTAAGGTATCTCCTTTAAGGAACGTCGTTCACTTTGGATCCACAGGGAAGCTAGCACCAAGATTTCTAGGGCTATTTCCTATCATCGAGAAGATTGGGAAGATGGCCTACAGGTTAGAGTTACCCGAGAGACTGGCCGGAGTTCACAACGTCTTTCATGTTTCTCACATCCGGAAGTATCTACATGAGTTAGCGGAAGTGGTAGAGCCAAACATTCTAGAAGAAGCTGAAGTAGAACGCGAAGCAACTGTGAGGAAAGTTCCAACTCGCATCTTAGGAACTGAAGTGAAAAAGCTACACAACCGCGAAGTCAAACTCGTCAAAGTTCAGTGGAGCGACGCCGAGGAAGACGCGACTTGGGATACTGAGGATAGAATACGCGCAGCCTACCCTTTTCTTTTTTAGGGCACATTTTTTATCTCTCTTTTTCCTTAAAGTCATGTTAGTATCTATCTTTTTAGGTATATCTCCCCGATCTTACCCTTTTATTCTTAGGTGGAAAACCCTTTGGATGTAAACATGTAATTGAAACATGTTATGGATGATGGTTGCAAGTGGTTGCAAATGTTTGCTAGTGGTTGCTCATGGATGCATATACACACACAATCTAGGGTTTTAGATCGGCTCAGTCACTTCATATTGCATATGCATATATGTGTTTATATTTGTATATGGTTGAAGCTTAATATGTTGTCATATGGATGTCGCATTTGTTTGAATGATTGCGCACTCATGTAGAATTATGAATAGGAAAAAGTTTGCATACATAATGGATTCATGACACTTACATAATTTGCATTAAGGAGGTCAACCGAATCAGTAGACCACCTGATTTTTGCATTAGATAAGGACATGTACACACACGATGCATATGATCATGAAGCATTAGAAGTTTTTTAAGGACAATGGACGCTCGTGTTTGATGAACATTTAGATGGTAGGATATATGTTCTCCTAGACTTGGAGATTTCGGGGACGAAATCCTTTAAGGAGGGGAGAATGTAACACCCCGTATTTCTGTTAACACTAAAGTTGCTAATACAAAAATAAATGTGTAAAGGGGAGATGTATCTAACGTGCATACAAGAATAATAATAAATGTGTAAAGAGAGATGTATCTAATGTGCATACAAGAATAACAATAAATGTGTAAAGGGGAGATGTATCTAATGTGCATACAAAAATAAGAATAAATGTGTAAAGGGGAGATGTATCTAATGCGTACGTATTTATATGGATTGACAAATAATAGTAAATGTACATTAAGAAAGAAATGGTGAACATAATTGGCTTCTCTTTACAACGGACGGCTCTGGTTAACCCTAGCTTCATCGACGGCTCAAATTAACTTGCAACTCTATAAAAAGACCCTAGGTCTCAAACTAAAAATTCACAAAAAAAAAGAATAAGAATTGGAGCCACCATGCTGTCTGCTGAGAACTAGAGGGAGCCTCCACTTGAAAGAGACGAACAACATAGCGAATACAAACTAAAAGATTAAAAAGCAACAACAAATTAGAATCAAAGCAACGTCTTCCCAAAGGAAAGCTTTGCAAATTCAGAATTTCAGAACTCAGAAAACATGACCATCTACGATTGTAAGTTTAGCTACATTTTTAGAATACGAATTAATATGAATATCATGTGTTGCGATGAAATGATAATAGTACGATACTCGTTATGTTATTAATATACGTTTGTGATTTGATTCTATTATCATGTTGAATTGAGAATTATTAAGTATGATGTTTATTATGTTTTATAATATTAATCTATGCTGGTGACTTGATTCTATTATCATGTTAAATTTGGGATTATTGGATTAGATTATTTGTATAAGCATGGACTTGGATTGTAACATCTTATGAGAATTGTGTAGTTGATTATGCAAGTTTATGTAGTGAAGTTATGCGACCAATTGTCAAATCTATATGTTCATGTTTATGCAAAACTTATGCCATGTTCACACTTATCATATGTTGGGATTCATTTGCAAGTATGTTTAAATCTATGTTACTAATTAACACATGTGTATGTTGATTAGCCTATGTTGCTAACTCACATATACGTATGTTGATTTGCCTATGTTGCAAATTAACATATGCATATGGATTAGTTCATATTGCTAATTCTCATGTATGTTGTTAATATGGCCTATGTTAAAAACACATATATGTTCAGTTAGCCTATAAGTGCAAGTACATACTTATGACATTATAATGTTTATGTTAGTTTTTTTGCAAGTTTGTACCTATGACATTATAATGTTCATGTTAGTTATTTTGCATGTTCACCCCTAAAATGTTCATGTTAGTTATTTTGCAAGTACACCCTATTATGTTCATATTGATTATGCCATCAATACCAAAGTTATACCCTTGTCATGTTTATGCTAATTTATGCCAACTTGCGTATATTAAATTAGGCTAAGTTTTTGGCCTAATACTTTACACCAAAAATCATGCGAACGTAAATTAGGCTGAGATGGTTAGCCTAATATTGGACGGGGTAACGTTGGGTTAAAATGATAATTTTAGGAAAACTTGCCATAAATTGGTCATTAATTACATAAGTGATTTATGGCATAAAAAGGCATTAATTACCTTAATTAATGAGATTAATTGGAAATGAATGTGACAGTAATTTGAGTATTTTCTAATTTACATATTGGTCATTAATCACATAAGTGATTTATGGCATAAAAAGGCATTAATTACCTTAATTAATGAGATTAATTGGAAATGAATGTGACAGTAATTTGAATTTGAATAATTTACATAATTAAAATGTAAATTAGAAAATACGAATGCGCTTAACCCGAGGTTGGATTGAGTTGTGACGTAAACCTGCCCGGACCCGCCCGGCTGTCCAGTTGTCACAACAATAGCTATCCAATGTGAGAGGTTAAGGCATGGGGTGCAATAAAGACCCGAGGTTAAACTGAGTTGTGGCGTAAGACTGCCCGAACCCAACCGGCATACAGGCAGCCACAACAATATCTGTCTAATCTGAGAGGTTGGTGCTCTAATAAGACAATTAGAGCTCAGTTAGGACTGATAGGGTTAAGTCAATTTGATAAATACTTAACCAAACTCAACATGTTAAATAATTTGGATGGGTGGGGGTTAGGTTCATTCAGACACTTAACCACTTAACATGTTTGACTAGAAAACCTAGTAACGGGGACCCGTTTCAGCAGTAACCCAATTAGGTATCATGGTACCCTGAACTAGGCAGGGTGGGGCACGATTACTGGGCTGATTGTAAGTGGTCAAAAGCGACGGCGGTTGGTGCACAGTGTGGGTTCTAACAGAGTGCGGGCGTGCACACACTCTGGAGCAGACAAGTCAGGGCATTGGAGCATCAGTAGTATACCCTATGCATGCTATAATTGTGTTGGGGCCGCCACCATGGGACTTGATACACCCCATGGTGGGACCAGCATAGGTATCTACCATATAGGGCCGTAGGACACATGTGAATATATGAGTAGGAGCCGATCTTTTAAAGAAAGAGGAAGGGATCTCTTCACCCAAATCAAGGGGTGCCTGTTGGTATAAAAATTAGTAGGTGCAGAGATAGAGATTTAAAATAGGGTGCGAAGGGATGTTTGTTTTAGGACACCTTATCTAGTTCTAGGATAGTCTATTATCCTGATATCTTCCTGTTCTCACTTTATGCAAGTCATGATCTTTTTATTATTAACATTCTAGGAATATTGCTAGACTTACCAGACTTATGTCTGACCCATTTTCCTTTCGTCTTCTTTTCTTCCGTCCCCTCCCCCCCAGGTCCATAGGGAGGAAACACCGCAGCTTAGTCAGTTTTTCATCCAGCTTGAAGAGAGAGAATGTATTGCTTGGATTTCTTTCATTTGGACCATGGCTTTGGATATCATTATGGGTATTATACAGCTTTATTTATGTTTCATGCTTCTTTAACTTTTAAAATCAAGATAGTATTATGGTTGTAATAATTGGAAGTTTGTTTTGAGACAATGTTGGAAATGTTCTATATGAACACGTATTTATGATAATAAAAGTCTGTTGGTTTTTCCGTTGCTTATTTATATGTGTTTATATTTGTCTTGTGTTTTATCTGTGTCTTTTACTTATAAACCTCCACCAAAATTAAGGCATTCCCTTTGTGAGTGACCTTAATGGAGGTGGGGTGTTTCATCCAGTTGACAATGCAAAACCAGTTATCCGATCAACGACAGTTTTGGAAATGGAGGTCAAGAAGCTTAACAATCGTGAAGATTAATTAGAAAATGTACAGAATAGTGAAGCTCAAGAAGATGCGACTTAGAATACTGAAGACTAAATACACGCATCATACCCTTTTTCTTAAGGGTACATCCTTGATCTCTTTTTCTAGGAATTATATGCCTACTTTCTAGCTTT
The DNA here is from genome assembly GCA_030737875.1 of Allium sativum. Classification (NCBI taxonomy): domain Eukaryota; kingdom Viridiplantae; phylum Streptophyta; class Magnoliopsida; order Asparagales; family Amaryllidaceae; genus Allium; species Allium sativum. The sequence continues at coordinate 649,847,285 of CM060909.1, forward strand.
TAAGGTATATCCTCTAGGGCGTATCATCGATCCTTAGGTGGAAGCCAATGGTTGTAAACATGTATTTGAAACATGTTATGATTGATGGTTGCAAATGGTTGCTGGTGGATGCATATACACACCATAGGCGCCTGAACGACTCAGTCACTTTCATATTGCATTCGCATATATGTATTTGCTTAACGGATTTAACTTGATATGTTATCATATGAATGTTGCATATGGATGAATGGCTATGCACACATGTAGTATTTACATAACTAGGGATGCTTGCATACATGATTGGACACATGGCAATAACATAATTCGCATTAAGGAGGTCAACTGAATCAGTAGACTGCCTGATTCTGCATTAGATAAAGACATATACACACACTATGCATATGAACATGAATGCATTAGAAATATTTTTAAGGACAATGAATGCATATGATTGAATGGTTGAGTAGATGGGTGATTGGATGGTAGGATACATTCTTCCTAACTTGAAGATTTCGGGGAAGAAATCCTTTTAAGAGGGGGAGAATGTAACACCCCGTAATTCTGTTACATTAAGTTTCGCAAATTAAAGTATAATGAAATTTTAAAATAATAATCAAGGGAAACGGGTTGCGCCATTGCGTTCGTCTCGAAATTCTACTTGGAAACGAGTCTGAGTTTTTGAGAAACGGAGTCCTATGAGGGAGATATGACCCTCCGAAGTTTCAACGATTTTCAGAACAGAAAAACAGCTCGAATTCGAATTCGAAATTCGAATTCAAACCCCAGCGCAGACCGGGCGGGAATTTTCCCATCTAGGACCAGGTCGACCTGGGGGTCGACACTATGGTCGACCTCCCAGGGTCCAGGTCGACCTAGTGCTGAAACCCAGTTTTGACCCTGGGTTCATTCTGATGTTTCTGGTCTCGTTTTCAGTCTAGATTCGTCCGCCTCATCCTATATAAACTGCCCCCTAGCCCCATTCTCTTTACACCATTTTATTCTCTCCTTATGCTGCCTCTGGAATAATTGAAATAAATAAATTAAAATAAAACATGAAGACTATTCTTGAAGACTACGTCTAGTAATTGCATATTGGAGATTCAAATAAAGTTAAAGCTTCAAGAAGAGAAGCAAAGGCTAATTCAACGGCTTCGAGCAACATCGCGCGAATCATAGCAAATCACCTCAACGTTATCTTATTATCCTTTTCTAAAACCGATCAATGTAAGTCAGTTACTTTTTAGATTTGAACGCCTAGATCTATTTGTGACATGAAATTAAATGGATATGAGAATATGCCTAATCCTTTCATTTGAATCGGTGCTTGTATATGCCTTCGGATCTGATTCTCGATTATGGCCTAGAACTTATTGTGGCAATTTGTCAATGACTATGTTTTTGGGACTTTTTGCCTAAGACTATGACTATGAAACCATGGCCCATGAAACTATTGCCTATGACTACGAACATGAAACTATTGCCTATGACTACGAACATGAAACTATTGCCTATGACTACGAACATAAGACTACGAACATAAGACTATGCCTATGGCTATGAACATAAGACTATTTCCTATGACTAAGATTCATAACTATGAGACCATGACTATGACTATTGTGGTTAATTTCCTAGGACTATTTTGTGGTTAATTGCCTAGGACTATTTTTTGGTTAATTGCCTAGGACTATTACAGTTAATTGCCTATGACTATTATGGCTAGTTGCTTATGCCCATAACATTATAGTTACAAATCATGATACCGAACTGGCATTATGTTGGATCAAATCACCTATGTCTCCCTTAATTTTGTTGGATCTCATACTTAGGGTGTAATTTTCTTAGTTTATTCCGGTTCTCTATTATGTACACCAAACCCACTAAATCCATTATCTTTGTATTTGTGTATTTTGGTTCGCTTTTTCATGACTATTCTCTTATGTCAACTCTCGTGTTTATCCCCTTTTCCTTTTGTTAGTTTCATTTCATGAGCACCTAGAAACTTGTGAAATCATGTTATACGTATGATTACGGCGAGGGAATTTGGGCGTAGCTTAATTAAGATGATTTGGCATGACAAATATGTTAGCATAATTTGAATTGGCTATAATAGTAAATATTACATGCATATTAGACTTGGGCGTAAAATGGTAAATTGTTAATTGACCGCAAAGTATGTAATTGGCATGTAAGCCAAGTTTGGATATAAACTAGAAACTAGAATATTAAATCTAGTTTTGACATGAACTGATCTAATTTGACATAAACTGCAAGTTGGGTTAATTGGTAGGTAAATCAAGATTTGGGCCTAGAATATAGGTATGTTAGTGGGCATGACAAATAAATATGATATAGGCCAAATTTGTTTAAAAGAGTTGTTAGCAATTTACATATAGACAAAAAGAATAAATATGTAAATCTAGGAAAGACGAATATGCCTAACCCGAGGTTAGATTGAGTTACGGTATAAGACTGCCCGGAACCGCCCGGCAAATCCAGCAACCGTAACAATACCTATCTAATGTGGGGGTGGTAAGATCATTGAGCCCAGGTTAGGCTGAGTTGCGGTGTAAATCTGCCCAGAACCGACCGGCACATCCAGTGACCGCAACAATATCTGTCTAATGTGAGTGGTTGGTGCTTTAAATGAATAATTTAAAGCTAAGAAACAATTAAGCTAGAATGAGAGGGTTAAGTCCATAGGAACATTTAAACAACTTAACATGTTAACAAGACAATACTTGTAGGGGTTAAATAACCGTTATAACATGTTGACTAGACAAGTGGGTGAGGTTAAGAAAAGGTTTAACCGTTATAACATGTTAACTAGACTAGAAGGTGGCGTTAAGTAAAATACACTTAGCTAATTTAACATGTTAACTAGACAAGAAGGTGGAGTTAAGTAAACTTAGAACACTTAGTGTAACACCCCGTATTTTCCGTAATCGTATAAGTAACAATCAGAGAATAATTAAAATTTTAAAATAAGAATCAAGGGAAATGGGTTGCGCCATTGTGTTCGTCTCGGAATTCTGCTTGAAAACGAGTCCGAGTTTTCGATAAAAGGAGTCCGTATGAGGGAGATATGGCCCTTCGAAGTTTCAGAGAATTTCAGAATCGAAAACAGCTCGAAAATTCGAATTCAAATTCGAATTCAAAATCCCAGAACAGGCTGGGCGGGAAAATTCCCGCCCATGGACCAGGTCGACCTGGGGTCGACCATAGTGTCGACCTCCCAGGGGCCAGGTCGACCATAGTGTCGACCTGGGGGTCGACCTCCCTCCCGAACCCTCTTTCTGAACCTAATGCATTCTGATGTATTTAGACTCGTTTTCTATCTAGATTCGTCCGCCTAATCCTGTATAAACAGCCCCCTAGCCTCATTTTCTCTACACAATTTCATTCTATCTATATTCTGACTCTGTTCTAATTAAAAATAAAAATGGCGTCGCTACCCTGCTGGAATCAAAACTTGGACTGATGCATCTTCTTCCAACCTGAATAGAATTAGAAGCTAAATCAAATCTAAAATCCAAGTCTAGAGCTACGACAACAATTAAAGAGGAATAATTCAACATTTCTGCATCAACAACAGTTTATTATCCTTCCTTAAGACCACGTAAGGCAAGTACAGTTATTTTCCGCTATAAACTGTAATTATAATTGTGACATGATTATAAATCTGAATCTGAGGCTATGTATATTCTTATCTGTCAGATCTGTTTTTCTGTGACTATTCTGTACCTCTTTCTTCTTTCTGTTCCATAGCCAGGCTACTACGAGCCTGGGTTGAATCTCATAAGAGATTAACGCACGAACGATAAATTTTGGGACAAATAATAATGCATAATTGGACATGAAACTGTTGCCTAGGGGACTATTGCCTATGACTATGATTCATTGACTATGAGACTATTGCCTATGACTATGATTCATGACTATGAGACTATTGCCTATGACATTGAATAGGAAACTATTGTGATTAGTCGCCCATGACTATTGTGGTTAGTTGCCTATAACTATTGTAGTTAGTTTCTTATGCCTATTCCCTTAATGATGTTGGATCTCATATTTAGTACGTAACCTTGCTAGTTTATTCCCATTAACTGTTATGTACATCGAGCCGAGTAAAACCCTTTATCATTGTATTTGGTTCATCATTGCATGCCTATTCTTTCTTGTGCTTATCCCCTATTCCTTTTGCTAGGGTCATTTCATGAGTGCTTAGAGAACTTGTGGAAACATGTTATACGGGAATTGGACGTAGCTTAATTAAGTTAATTTGGCATAATAAATATGTTGGCATAATCTGAATTGGCTATAATAGTGAATGATTAACATGTATATTAGTCTTGGACAAAAATGGTAAACTAGAATATTAAATCTAGTTTTGACATGAACTGTAAATGGGAATATTAAGGCTAAGATTTGGGGCATATATTGTATTATGAATTATGACCTTGATTTAGGCATGTAAGTTTAGGCTAAATTTATGATTATGCAAGATAGGTAAATAGAGTTTTAGATATATATAATCTGCTAAATCTGTTATCTGCTAAATCTGTTAAATTGCCTAATTCGTTATGTGCTAAAACTATTGAATTGCCTAAACTGCTAAATCTATTATCTAATAAATCCGTTGAATCGCTTAAACTGCTAGATCTGCTACATGTTGAATTGTCTGATCTGTTGAAACTAGATAATGGTAATCTGTGTATGGAAATCCGTAGGCTCGACCTAAGAATTGGTAGAACATGGAAATTTGATTAATCGGTTATATCTTATGAAGAAGTTTAATTTGTTAAATAAACAAAATTAGTCTGATATCTGAAAAATCTGTATTGGAATGAATTGGCTATGACACGAGGTTAGAATCTGTTTGCGGTAGAAGCCTGCCCGGAACCAACCAGCTTAACCAGCAACCGCAAACTGTCAGTCTAATGTGAGAGGTCGTAGGCATAACTAAAATATGCTTAGACCCGAGGTTAGGTTTGGCTTGTGGCAGAAGTCTGCCCGGAACCGCCCGGCATATCCAGCGACCACAAGCTACCGACCTAATGTGAGAGGTCTGTGCATTAATATTTAATTAATGCAAATCTGGGATAAATATGATGTCTAAAACGTGTTGGGTGGATAGGGTTAAACCAATTGGACTAATGAATTTAACAAACCCGTTTCGTGAATCTGTAGGCCCAATTACAAAGTTAGACAAATCTGTAAATCTGTTAAATCCGTATATCTAGTCCGTTAGTATGAAACTTGTCTGATCTGTGAACTAGTTGATCTGAACTCTGTATGTCTGAACTTGTAAACAAGTTAATCTGAAATCTGTTAGTCTGGGGACACAAGGTTAGGAGGGAAATTACTTGTGTCATCTGTTGTTTGGGACCCATATTAGTCAGTAACCCTTTCTTGTATCAAAACTTTGACCCAACAGTAGGTAGGGTTCGGGCACGCTTACTGAACTAATTATAAGTGGTTCATTCTGATAATGGCGAGGGGTGCTGATGGTGCGTTCCAACCGGGTCATGTGCGTGCATGGATCCCGGACTGCCTCTGAGGATGTAAGACACCGTGACATCTGTAAATAGGTCTGTGCCAATTGGTTGTCACTTTAGGTGGGATACACTCTACTGTGGAGCCAACACAGGGTATTTATGTATTAGGGAGCCGATCGCTTGGGGTAGGGTTTTAGGGTACACTTAGTTCTGTTTGTTTCTGTTGGTACCGTCTATTTCTGTTGGGTGGCAACACCTGTCTGTTGCCGCGTGGTACCATCTGTTCGGGTGGTAAAGGCCCATTATTAGCATTCTGTTTCTGTCTGTTTCTGTTCGGGGGGTAAAGGCCCACTATTATCATTAAGTTTCTGTTTGTTTCTGTTGGGGTGGTAAATGCCCATTACTAGCATTCTCTTCTGTGGAAATTATTCTGTTCCCGTTTCTGTTTCAGTTTATACATTAGAGTGACACCTAATCCAGTTATACTAGTATTAGTGCAGAGAGATGAAAAGTAATAATTATTTTGTTTCTTCTGTTTAACCTAAGTACATCGGATGCTCCTGTTACTGTTATCTCTCATCCAGTTTTATTTGCATGCCATGATTATTATTGTATGTTCATATGCTGAAAGTCACTGGACTTGCCAGACTTTATGTCTGACCTTGCTTGTTTTTGCCCCTTTTCTTCCATTTTCTCTCCCAGGTTTTCCAAGGAGGGAATATTTTAGCTTGATCCGGATTTCTTCTGCTTGAAGTACTTGAAGTGCGTAAAGTATGGCTTGACACCTTATGGCAGCTTATGTGGGGATTATGATTTTAAAGTTTTGTACTCTGATGATTTTCTGAACAAGGCTGATATTTATGTACTTGAGTTTTTGGGAAAGATGTAACCAAACTAATTTCTGTTTTCCGCTGTAATAAGTTATAATTTCTCAAGTATTGTTTATCTGTCTTGTAAATTTTCTGTTCTGTTTACTAAAATGCTCCACCAAAGTTAAGGCATTCCCTTTGTGAGTGACCTTAACGGAGGTGGGGTGTTACACTTGGTATCAGAGCTGAAGGTTACCAGATTAGATAAAGAGTTTTTGAAAACTATTTTCAAAAAGGTTTTAAAAGGAAGTATTTTCAAAAATAAAGCTTATTTTTGAAAAACATAATCCCCAAAAAAAGAGCCATACATCTATCTTTTTTGTTCTTCGTTTTAAATCTTTTTCTTTCATTCCAGCATGTCTGGGAATCTTAACTTTCTAGAGGGCATGCCAATACCTGGCTGGTTCAGGAGGTACTTAGAGGCTAGGGCCAACGATGAAGGCCCAGCGGATATTCCTCCTCCAGCTACAGCGATTCCTCCTCCTCCGCCCCCTCCTCGTGCAATTGCTTTTTCAAAGATCTGTAAAGATTTTAGGGCCATGTGTGGAAAGGATTTCAAGGGAACTGAATCATTCGTAGAAGCGAGGAACTGGCTCAAAGAAACTGAGGATCTGTTCGTTATTTTCGAGGTGGACGATAGGCAGAAGGTACAATTGGCGGTATGGTTGCTCAAGGACGAAGCTTCCTGTTGGTGGGAAGTCACTAACGCCGAGAGGCCGGTTGAAACATGGATGGATTTTATAACAAGATTTGAGACGAAATTCCTCTCGCAAGCTGAACGAAGTCTACAACTAGAAAAGTTATTATCTCTTAAGCAAGGAAGTATGACGGTCAAGGAATACGTCAGCCAGTTCAACCAACTGGCTAGGTTCGGACTGGATTTAGTCAACACTCAGCATAAAAAGGCTCTTCGCTTTGTTAAAGGATTGAACGAGCCACTGCACAGTCTAGCCATGACCCATGTACCCATGGGAGTGACTTACGAGAGATTGGTGGACATGGCACTACTGCACGAGGAAGACAAGGACAAGGAAGAGGCAAAGAAGGAATAACCACAGAACAAGAAAGCCTTGCCCAAAAAGGAAACACAAAAGAAGGGTGAAAAGTCTGAAGATAAGAAGGAGAAAAAGTACTTTACCTATGGAAGCTTGACTCATCTGAACAAGGATTGCAGAAAAAGGAAGGGCACTTTCTTCAACAGTGGTGAGATGGGACACTTCCCTAGGGACTGCCCGAAAAAAAGAGGGCAAGGGCAGAGGGCAGGACCAACTTCTGGAGGGCAGGCGAACACTCTCGAGGCTAGTAGATAGGATAGAAATATGAAAACTTTCTGTAGGAGGTTTAATTTCTTTATCTAATTTTTGAGTTAAAAACTCTTTCTGATTCTGGCATTTTGATTCTATAACCGATACTCTGCACTTTAATACTAGTATTGTTTCTGATTCCACTGTAGGCTCAAACCCATAAGGGTTACGACTCATCTGCTTGTGATAGATTGGGGTTTGAGAGATATCTGTGTTAGGCATCAAGTAGGACGCATACATTCTGGGTTTTTATCATGCTTAGTTTCCTAAGAATCAGTTAGTAATCTGATCTGTACCGGTAATCTGTAAATATATGAATATTTTTGATAAGGTTGAGATTTCCAGTTTTGACATTGTCTAAGGAGGGTAATCCTCTGGGTGTCAATCTGATGTTGATTTCGGTCTTCGCGGTTGATACTTAGGGGAGTTTGTCTCTCAATCAAGGTCTAATGGAAACCAAGTTTTTGTTTTATCTGTACCCGCTTCCATCATTCGACTGTATCCTATCGATCGAATCTTCTAACTTTAGGTAGAAACCAATGGGTGTAAACAAGTGTTTGAGATATGTTATGTTTGATGGTTGCAAGTGGTTGCAAGTGGTTGCTAGTGGTTGCTCGTGGATGCATATACACACACTAGGCACTAGATCAGCTCCAAAACACTCTCATACTGCATATGGATGTGTGAGCATTTTCAATTTCTGTGGATGCAAAATGATTGACTCATCACATGGATGTTGCATATGAATGAATGGTTATCACTCATATAAGAATAATATCAAATAGGAAAATTGCATACATGTTGGACTCATGGCACTAACATAATTCGTATTAAGGAGGTCAACTGAATCAGTGGACCGCCTGATCTTTGCTTTAGATAAGGAACATATACACACACTTTTGCATATGTTCATACAACATTAGAAGTTTTCTAAGGAAAATGGATGCTTGTGGATGATGGTTGAGTAGATGGATGACAGGATGGTAGGACACATTCTTATCAACTTGAAGATTTCGGGGACGAAATCCTTTAAGGAGGGGAGAATGTAATACCCCGTATTTTTTGTAATCGTATAAGTAACAAATCAGAGAATAATTAAAATTTTAAAATAAGAATCAAGGGAAACGGGTTGCGCCATTGCGTTCGTTTCGGTATTCTGCTTGAAAACGAGTCTAAATTTTCGAGAAACGGAGTCCGTATAAGGGAGATATGGCCCTCCGAAGTTTCAGAGAATTTCAGAATCGAAAACAGCTCGAAAATTCGAATTCGAATTCAAAATCCCAGAACAGGCTGGGCGGGAAAATTCCCGCCCATGGACCAGGTCGACCTGGGGGTCGACTATAGTGTCGACCTCCCATGGGCCAGGTCGACCATAGTGTCGACCTGGGGGGACCAGGTTGACCTGCCTCCCGAACCCTCTTTCTGAACCTGATGCATTCTGATGTATTTAGACTCGTTTTCTGTCTATATTCGTCCGCCTAATCCTATATAAACAGCCCCCTAGCCTCATTTTCTCTACACAATTTCATTATGTCTATATTCTGCCTCTGTTCTAATTAAAAATAAAAATGGCGTCGCTACCCTGTTGGAATCAAAACTTGGACTGATGCATCTTCTTCCAACCTGAATAGAATTAAAAGCTAAATCAAATCTCAAATCCAAGTCTAGAGCTACAACAACAATTAAAAAGGAATAATTCAGCATTTCTGCATCAACAACAGTTAATTATCCTTTCTTAATACCATGAAAGGCAAGTACAGTTATTTTCCGCTATAAACTGTAATTATAATTCTGACATGATTATAAATCTGAATCTGAGGTTATGTATTTTCTTATCTGTCAGATCTGTTTTTCTGTGACTATTCTGTACCTCTTTCTTCTTTCTGTTCTATAGCCAGGCTATTACGAGCCTGCGCTGAATCTCATAAGAGATTAACGCACGAACGATAAATTTTGGGACAAATAATAATGCATAATTGGATATGAAACTGTTGCCTAGGGGACTATTGCCTATGACTATGATTCATTGACTATGAGACTATTGCCTATGACTATGATTCATGACTATGAGACTATTGCCTATGACACTGAATAGGAAACTACTGTGATTAGTCGCCTATGACTATTGTGGTTAGTTGCCTATAACTATTGTAGTTAGTTTCTTATGCCTATTCCCTTAATGATGTTGGATCTCATATTTAGTATGTAACCTTGCTAGTTTATTCCCATTCACTGTTATGTACATCGAGCCTAGTAAGACCCTTTATCATTGTATTTGGTTTATCATTGCATGCCTATTCTTTCTTGTGCTTATCCCCTATTCCTTTTGCTAGGGTCATTTCATGAGTGCTTAGAGAACTTGTGGAAACATGTTATACGGGGATTGGACGTAGCTTAATTAAGTTAATTTGGCATAATAAATATGTTGGCATAATCTGAATTGGCTATAATAGTGAATGATTAACATGTATATTAGTCTTGGACAAAAATGGTAAACTAGAATATTAAATCTAGTTTTGACATGAACTGTAAATGGGAATATTAAGGCTAAGATTTGGGGCATATATTGTATTATGAATTATGACCTTGATTTAGGCATGTAAGTTTAGGCTAAATTTATGATTAGGAAAGATAGATAAATAGAGTTTTAGATATATACAATCTGCTAAATCTGTTATCTGCTAAATCTGTTAAATTGCCTAATCCGTTATCTGCTAAAACTATTGAATTGCCTAAACTGCTAAATCTGTTATCTGCTAAATCCGTTGAATCGCTTAAACTGCTAGATCTGCTACATGTTGAATTGTCTGATCTGTTGAAACTAGATAATGGTAATCCGTGTTTGGAAATCCATAGGCTCGACCTAAGAATTGGTAGAACATGGAAATTTGATTAATCTGTTATATCCTATGAAGAAGTTTAATTTGTTAAATAAACAGAATTAGTCTAATATCTGAAAAATCTGTATTGGAATGAATTGGCTATGACACGAGATTAGACTCTGTTTGCGGTAGAAGCCTGCCCGGAACCAACCGGCTTAACCAGCAACCGCAAACTGTCAGTCTAATGTGAGAGGTTGTAGGCATAACTAAAATATGCTTAGACCCGAGGTTAGTTCTGGCTTGTGGCAGAAGTCTGCCCGGAACCGCCCGGCATATCCAGCGGCCACAAGCTACCGACCTAATGTGAGAGGTCTGTGCATTAATATTTAATTAATGCAAATCTGGGATAAATATGATGTCTAAAACGTGATGGGTGGATAGGGTTAAACCAATTGGACTAATGAATTTAACAAACCCGTTTCGTGAATCTGTAGGCCCATTTACAAAGTTAGAAAAATCTGTAAATCTGTTAAATCCGTATATCTAGTCCGTTAGTCTGAAACTTGTCTGATCTGAACTCTGTATGTCTAAACTTGTAAACAAGTTAATCTAAAATCTGTTAGTCTGGGGACACAAGGTTAGGAGGGAAATTACTTGTGTCATCTGTTGTTTGGGACCCATATTAGTCAGTAACCCTTTCTTGTATCAAAACTTTAACCCAACAGTAGGTAGGGTCCGGGCACGCTTACTGAACTAATTATAAGTGGTTCATTCTGATAATGGCGAGGGGTGTTGATGGTGCGTTCCAACCGGGTCATGTGCGTGCATGGATCTCGGTCTGCCTCTGAGGATGTAAGACGCCGTGACATCTGTAAATAGGTCTGTGCCAATTGGTTGTCACATTAGGGAGGGATACACCATACTGTGGAGCCGACACAGGGTATTTATGTATTAGGGAGCCGATCGCTTGGGGTAGGGTTTTAGGGTACACTTAGTTCTGTCTGTTTCTGTTGGTACCGTCTGTTTCTGTTGGGTGGCAACACCTGTTTGTTTCCGCGTGGTACCGTCTGTTCGGGTGGTAAAGGCCCATTATTAGCATTCTGTTTCTGTCTGTTTCTGCTCGGGTGGTAAAGGCCCACTATTATCATTATGTTTCTGTTTGTTTCTGTTGGGGTGGTAAAGGCCCATTACTAGCATTCTCTTCTGTGGAAATTATTCTGTTCTCGTTTCTGTTTCAGTTTAGACATTAGAGTGACACCTAATCCAGTTATACTAGTATTAGTGCAGAGAGATGAAAAGTAATAATTATTCTGTTTCTTCTGTTTAACCTAAGTACATCGGCTGCTCCTGTTACTGTTATCTCTCATCCAGTTTTATTTTCATTCCATGATTATTATTATATGTTCATATGCTGAAAGTCACTGGACTTGCCAGACTTTTTGTCTGACCTTGCTTGTTTTCGCCCCTTTTCTTCCGTTTTCCCTCCCAGGTTTTCCAAGGAGGGAATATTTTAGCTTGATCCGGATTTCTTCTGCTTGAAGTACTTGAAGTGTGTAAAGTATGGCTTGACTCCTTATGGCAGCTTCTGTGGGGATTATGATTTAAAATTTTGTACTCTAATGATTTTCTGAACAAGGCTGATATTTATGTACTTGAGTTTTTGGGAAAGATGTAACCAAACTGATTTCTGTTTTCTGCTGTAATAAAGTTATAATTTCTCAAGTATTGTTTATCTATCTTGTAAATTTTCTGTTCTGTTTACTAAAATGCTCCACCAAAGTTAAGGCATTCCTGTTGTGAGTGACCTTAACGGAGGTGGGTTGTTACACTTAGCCATCATAGTGTGACAAATGAACAAGGTTAAGTTAAAACATGAAAGGACAATACTTAGCCATTAGGGCATGTGAATTAAACATATGTTAGGGTTAAGTTAACTAAGAGAACACTTAACCGTTATAACGTGTTAGCTAAACAGATGGGCAGGGTTAAGTTAAAGGGAACACTTAACCAATACAAGATGAAGGGGTGGGGTTAAGTTGTAATGACCCGGCATTTTAGCGACTTTGGTTATCGACATAAACTCGATGTCGATAACCAAACATCGAAAAATCCCGGTAATTAATGAAAGAAATTAGAGGGTGAGGATAGATAAGATAGAAACTTAGAATAGAAGAAGAAAAGAAGAACTTACATCATCAGAGTAACACGAATCTCACAGCGGAACGAATAACATATAATAGATAACATGACTATGAAATATAACAGTTATGTATACAACAGCACTTATCAGAGTACAACACTTACAACACAGCTGAAAAACAATAGCTATAAAATCTTGAAGCCTCCTGCTCCAAGCTCTCCAAGTATATCTGTAAATCCCGACTGCTTGACTGCCCGTACAAATTTAGGCAGCCAAGAGTTTAGGAAAAACAACAAAGTAAACTCCGGGTCAGTCATGGGACTGGTATGAGTAAAACAGTTTAAAACAGTTCAAGCAGGTAAATGATATCTCATAAGACCACGCCGTATAACGGAACAGGTTTTTCCCTTATGAGAATCCAAATTATCTTTATATCAAAAACCTTTTGATATTATAATAATGTCTATCAACCACAATATAATAATCATCTAGCAGAAACGCTTTCATCTCACGTTCTACATATATAGTATACAATCAAAACCGCAAGCACGTATTGGGTAATGGATTTCCAATAATGACAAGGTATGGAACCACCTTCCGATCAGTGTACTCTAGGAACGATACACTAGAGTTCAACAAGAACATCTTGCAACTCAGCCACACATGACCGACCACTCATTTCGCTTGAGTGTATCGAATGTATATCACCAACGGTTGGGATCAGCAACCGTTTCCCGTATATATATGGGATAGCATTGATAGATTAAAGAAGCAAATGAATATTCTCTAGATAGGTGATTATATACCCTACTTCGGAGCGACCGACTTAGCCATGCTACCTGCCCGATTTCTGTCATTTACCGGATGTGAGGCTAGAAGCTACGCTTATCTTTTACATGTCACATTTTCATTCACTTTGAATGTCACATCGTCATACCTGCCAAATCACAAATTAATTTCCCTAAAAATACCACGGGTATACAGCTAAGAGAAACGAATTCCTCCGCCACCAAACGTGGATACGTTTGAAGAGATCAACTTACGCAATCTATTAGATATACTCTGTCAGACATTCTTCCATACAGGTCGTCCTGGGACTGGACAAACCGAAGGCACTATTCTGTAAACATGATAGCCCTTGCATAACTCCGTCTTCAATTATCTTTGGCATATATGATTCGCAACGCTTATGCCAATACAGAGTGGTTCTTCGGATAATAATCCAACCGGTCTCTCCATATTAACAACGTTAAAATGGTCGAAAACTTCGATAGTTGATGAGTTAACTATCATAGAAAAACACGTGTGCAAACAACGATATTATTTCCAAGTGGAAATTATATCGATCAATCATCAACCATATATATATATATGTATATATATATATATATATCTCCTCATTTCTATATTTAGAAAATATACGTTATTAACCCTGGAAAACATTTCCATAGCTTATTCACGCATCACTACCATTCCACAACTATTAGTCCCTAACTATAAACTAGTAAGAGAACGACTACCCAAGTATAAACCCCGAAGGTCGAAACCAACATCAGAACGATACTCAGAAAACCATTCAACTTACTAATCTCTAGTCAGTTTCTAATTTTGCTTAACTCTATTTCTTTGATCTCTAATTGAATAACTCTATTTGTTTAACTCCTATTCGAATAACTAATATTGAATATAACTCCATTCACTTGACTCTAGATCGCAGTGATCACAATGGTTACGCCTGATTCCCTCAGGGAACATCCGACCGCCGTAGGCTATCTGCAGCCCTGCGAATTACGCTAGCAGTCGTGCTAAATGGCAACTTATCCTGAATAACTATGTTTGACTAACTCTATTCGACTAACCATATTCGATTAACTCGACTTCGAATACCTAAACTCGATTAACTCTTTTATATCTCGTCAATTTCCTTTTTATACTTCTATTTATTTTCTAAATAAATATTCCATTATTCTATTAATTCTAACAAATACATATTTCCTTTTTATAAAACTCTATTCGTTTTATAAACATTTTCCTTTTATTTACTTTCGAAATATTTCCTTTTATAAAATTTGTTGATTTTATAAAATCCCTTTTGTCAATATACATTGAAATAAATTCTTTTTACATCCCAGGGTCTTTTTATGATATTTAAAATAGCAAACCCCAATGATCGATATCGTGTAAACACACATAATCAAACAGATTATATATCACATCATTTATTACAATATATGAACAGAACAGTATCATAAATATTGAGGAATCCAGTTGGATTCCTCCAACCTGTTTCCCTGCATCATAGATGTTAGACAGTATAATTAACATCGGTTTCACTTCACTATGAAATATTCTGATGAACAGAATCGACATATAAATATTTAACGGTTTATATATATATACATATATATATATATATATAATTTCTACTAACTGACTAGCAGTTCAATCAAATAGTCAACATACAGCAAATCAACAGATAATTATCAGTTCTAAGAATACGTTGTAAAAATAGAACTGTTCAGAGTTGGTGAGTTTTACTCACATTGGCGCGTTAACCGTTAAATAATCGGTTCGCGTTCTTTGATTTGGTCGGACAATTTATTTCACCATAAATTGTAATGAGTCCCGATTCGCTCCCAGTCTGTTCCATTATGGAGCTCTCGTCCCTACGATCCCAACGTGACTGACAGTTCGTGATTCTGATATCGTATGAAGGAGATATAATTTTTACAAGTTTAATACAAAATTTGAAATTTAATATTAACTTAAATAAATACTTGGGCTTAACTCTTGATATACGGCCCAAACCCGAACCCGCTTAAAGGCTTCTTCCTCCAGAAATAGAGAATCCAGTCGCTCCCAGTTTTCTTCAGTTCGAACCGTCCTCAATCCTCCCCCTGTTCTCCTATTTCTTCTTCGTGAAATTCTAATCTGATTACACCACGATAATCCTTGTCATCTCCTCTTTCAATACGTCTCCACCACGTTTAACTCGAACACACCTATCCCGATGTGTTTTCCAGTAGCTCCTCACGACTTCCAGCATCAACATCGACATCTCCTAACACCAAATCGCACTGAAATAGCACTAAAGGTGCGGAATTCATCGTTGATCCCAGAAATGAACTCAAAAACTTGAATAAATGCTTCGATTTGTGGTTACCTCTAACCCTAGATGTCGTTGTTCTTTTTTGACCCTTCGGAAAATGCATCGCAACACATAACAGTGGTACGAGGTTGAAGAGTAAGCTAGCAGGAATCATAACACATTCGTAATAGGGTTTTAGGAATTTTGTTTGAGTATTGTTTTGATTTTCTTTTGGATTTTTTTCCTTTCTTGCCTGCGTTTGGGTTTTATGGTTTTTATATATAGTGTGTTTTGGTTGGTAAGGTTGAAGGCTGAGAATCGATGAAGCGTGGCATTTGTTTTGACCAAAAAAATTAGTAGGATATTTATTTTATTTATTTTTATTCGACCATTTTCTTTCTGAAAATCACCAGGATTACATACGATACCTAAAAATCACCGAACTGGACATGCACCTTCAGTTCGACATTACGGTCCCAACGAAACTGGTTTCATCGAATTCCGACTTAGTATGCTCACACAGCATATTTTTAACCGTCAAAATACTGATTGTTTTTCACTCTAAAAATCCGTATGGCCACACAGTGCCTCTAAAAATCACCAAACTTGGAATCTAACAAATATTTAATATTACGGATCCAACAAAATTAGTTTCGTCGAATTCCGACTTCGTTTGCAAAAGTGGCTATTTTTAAGCTCTAAATAGCCTATTTAAATATATAAATATATTTAAATATAACTAAATTTAATATTTAAAAAATAAATATTATCGTCTATATTCACTGTGGAATACCATACAGCCCAGATAAAATCCTATATATATTTACAACTCGATATTACATCGTCAGAGTTATATCGATGTTCGATTTCTATTTAAATCCTTATATAAAATATAATTAAATTGTTATGGTCAGGGCGCTGCATTTCTGAGAATTTGATTTGGACATAACTCAAAATCTATACGACGAAATCCCGATTTTTCTCTTCCACTAGAAAGATATACTTCACTAGCTCCACACGTTTCTTGTTTCATAGAAATCTGATTTAAAACGAACCCTGTATACTCAATTGAAGTTCGAATCGCCAAATAGCGAACTGCCGCGCCGTTACGCGCTCTATTTTAATTATATTATAATTCTACATTTCAAACTGACGTCGATTGAATATATTCATCAATATAATTCAACTCTAAGCTGAACTAAATCCTAGGGATGACCCAGTTCACAGAATATTGTGATTTCCAATATTTTGATTATTTATGAATTAAATATACTATTCTATTATTTAATTTAATTAAATATTCACTATAATTTAATTAACGACGATTTAATTGCCTAAATCACAATTTATATAATTAAATTAATTATAATACCTCTGACAATGCGGGTCATTACATTCTTCCCCACTTAAAATAATTTCGTCCTCGAAATTGCTAAGTTAGAGGACGACCCTATCTATTTGGTAAAAGCTTATCGGTTTACCCTTTATCTCTTGTTTCTCTGAACCAATTAATATTGACTTAAATATTAATTCCTTCCGACTAACTAAAATTTTCAAAAATTCTGAAAATTTTCTAACACTTTAAATTTTCGGAAAATTTCGCCATAACCTCCTTTGTACAACCCTATCGGTAAAACCACAACTCGCCTCTCTAGGCCTTCTCCAACCCAAAAGAAAATCAAACAGCCAAGCGGCTTGCCAATTCGGCTCATAAATATCATGCTTATACCAAATATAAACTTGTACCTTTTTTGTCGAGCATATCAACTTTATCACTTCCATCTGTTGTTAATTCAGCATATACCAATGTTATCCTAACCAAATTCCAATCTGTTTTTACCCACAAATCCAACCATTCGCTTATACCTAAGTCGAATTCAATTTCAAATCGATGCCATTACCAATTTAAATTCTTTACTTACCAGCCCAATATAATCCCAGATTATCTCTAATCAAGTCTAATTCTACTTGACACCAATCTATTTCAATATGATTTTTACTTAACTGGCTTTTAATTCAATCTCAATTCTATTGGCCTTTACAAACCCTACTTTAATTTGTTTTAATTCACATAATCTGTTTCTGGGAGTTTTTTAAACAGCTTAACCTTTTCCAAAAATCAAAATATTCAATTTGGAATACCAAAACAACTTGTTTTTCTCCAAACAATTCAAAAACAATCTTTTTGGTAGTAATCCATCACTTACACACTCGAAAATGAACACCAATGATGTCATGATCAACATCGGAATCTATTTTCCAGCTATCGAAGTGAGTTCAATACTATATCACTTTTCAAAACCATTTCTGAATATTCCCATTTTGAAATCGATTCCAAATATCCTTTTACCATGTTGTAAAAAATTTAAAATCTCCCAGGTCTTAAAATTCTCATATACTTAATCCAGATTCATTTACAACACTTTTTTAATTTCTAGGATTTTAATTCCAATTAATTCTGATTTAAATTTAGATTTAACTCATCTGATTTCACGTATTTCACTTATATGAATTCTGATTGGTTATATTTAACCATTTCACATGTTATAATCTTACTCGATTTTAATCACAACCTATATATGATAATATATCACATATCCATATTGTCTCGGTTCATCGTATTCAAGTGTTTATAAACCCTTACCGATATAGTGGATCAAACTGATCGACCAGAATTCATAAACAACTCAACCAATGAATCTCTACAATATAAAACCATTTTTATATCAAATACAAATACACACTCGTATATATACACTCAAACTCAATCTAGGGTATTACTAACCGTATCTCTACTGAGTCACGCCACAGAGCCAAGGTAATAACCCGGATTTTTAGCGACTTTGGTTATCGACATAAACTCGATGTCGATAACCAAACATCGAAAAATCCCGATAATTAATGAAAGAAATTAGAGGGTAAGGATAAATAAGATAGAAACTTAGAATAGAAGAAGAAAAGAAGAACTTACATCATCAGAGTAACACGAATCTCACAGCGGAACGAATAACATATAATTGATAACATGACTTTGAAATATAACAATTATGTATACAATAGCACTTAACAGAGTACAACACTTACAACACAGCTGAAAAACAATAGCTATAAAATCTTGAAGCCTCCTGCTCCAATCTCTCCAAGTATATCTGTAAATCCCGACTGCTTGACTGCCCGTACAAATTTAGGCAGCCAAGAGTTTAGGGAAAACAACAAAGTAAACTCCGGGTCAGTCATGGGACTGGTATGAGTAAAACAGTTTAAAACAGTTCAAGCAGGTAAATGATATCTCATAAGACCACGCTGTATAACGGAACGGGTTTTTCCCTTATGAGAATCCAAATTATCTTTATATTAAAAACCTTTTGATATTATAATAAAGTCTATCAACCACAATATAATAATCATTTAGCAGAAACGCTTTCATCTCATGTTCTACATATATAGTATACAATCCAAACCGCAAGCACGTATTGGGTAATGGATTTCCAACTATGACAAGGTATGGAACCACCTTCCGATCAGTGTACTCTAGGAACGATACACTGGAGTTCAACAAGAACATCTTGCAACTCAGCCACGCATGACCGACCACTCATTTCGCTTGAGTGTATCGAATGTTTATCACCAACAGTTGGGATCAACAACCATTTCTGGTATATATATGGGACAGCATTGATAGAGTACAGAAGCAAATGAATATTCTCTAGATAGGTGATTATACACCCTACTTCGGAGCGACCGACTTATCCATGCTGCCTGCCCGATTTCTGTCATTTACCGGATGTGAGGCTAGAAGCTACGCTTATCTTTTACATGTCACATCTTCATTCATTTTGAATGTCACATTGTCATACTTGCCAAATCACAAATTGATTTCCCCAAAAATACCACGGGTATACAACTAAGAGAGACGAATTCCTCCGCCACCAAACATGGATACGTTTGAAGAGATCAACTTACGCGATCTATTAGATATACTCTGTCAGACATTCTTCCATACAGGTCGTCCTGGGACTGGACAAACCGAAGGCACTATTCTGTAAAAAGGATAGCCCTTGCATAACTCCGTCTTCAATTATCTTTGGCATATATGATTCGCAACGCTTATGCCAATACAGAGTGGTTCTTCGGATAATAATCCAACCGGTCTCTCCATATTAACAACGTTATAATGGTCGAAAACTTCGATAGTCGATGAGTTAACTATCAAAGAAAAACACGTGTGCAAACAACGATATTATTTCCAAGTGGAAATTATATCGAGCAATCATCAACCATATATATATATATATATATATCCTGATTTCTATATTTAGAAAATATACGTTATTAACCCTGGAAAACATTTCCATAGCTTATTCACGCATCACTACCATTCCACAACTATTAGTCCCTAACTGTAAACTAGTAAAAGAACGACTACCCAAGTATAAACCCCGAAGGCCGAAACCAACATCAGATCGATACTCAGAAAACCATTCAACTTACTAATCCCTAGTCAGTTTCTAATTTTGCTTAACTCTATTTCTTTAATCTCTAATCGAATAACTCTATTTGTCTAACTCCTATTCGAATAAATAATATTAAATTTAACTCCATTCACTTGACTCTAGATCGCAGTGATCACAATGGTTACGCCTGATTCCCTCAGGAAACATCCGACCGCCGTAGGCTATCTGCACCCCTGCGAATTACGCTAGTAGTCATGCTAAATGGTAACTTATCCTGAATAACTATGTTTGACTAACTCTATTCGACTAACCATATTCGATTAACTCGACTTCGAATAACTAAATTCGGTTAACTCTTTTATATCTCGTCAATTTCCTTTTTATACTTCTATTTATTTTCTAAATAAATATTCCTTTATTTTATTAATTCTAACAAATACATATTTCCTTTTTATAAAACTCTATTCATTTTATAAACATTTTCCTTTTATTTACTTTCGAAATATTTCCTTTTATAAAATCTGTTGATTTTATAAAATCCCTTTTGTCAATATACATTGAAATAAATTCTTTTTACATCCCAGGGTCTTTTTATGATATTTAAAATAGCAAACCCCAATGATCGATATCGTTTAACCATACATAATCGAACAGATTATATATCACATCATATATTAAAATATATGAACAGAACAGTATCATAAATATTGAGGAATCCAGTTGGATTCCTCCAACCTGTTTCCCTGCATCACAAATGTTAGACAGTATAATTAACATCGGTTTCTCTTCACTATGAAATACTCTGATAAACAGAATCGACATATAAATATTTAACGGTTTTTATATATATATATATATACATATATATATAATTTCTACTAACTGACTAGTAGTTCAATCAAATATTCAACATACAGCAAATCAACAGATAATTATCAGTTCTAAGAATACGTTGTGAAAATAGAACTGTTCAGAGTTGGTGAGTTTTACTCACATTGGCGCGTTAACCGTTAAATAATCGGTTCGCGTTCTTTGATTTGGTCGGACAATTTATTTCACCATAAATTGTAATGAGTCCCGATTCGCTCCCAGTCTGTTCCATTATGGAGCTCTCGTCCCTACGATCCCAACGTGACTGACAGTTCGTGATTCTGATATCGTATGAAGGAGATATAATTTTTACAAGTTTAATACAAAATTTGAAATTTAATATTAACTTAAATAAATACTTGGGCTTAACTCTTGATATACGGGCCCAAACCCGAACCCGCTTAAAGGCTTCTTCCTCTAGAAATAGAGAATCCCGTCGCTTCCAGTTTTCTTCAATTCGAACCGTCCTCAATCCTCCCCCTGTTCTCCCATTTCTTCTTCGTGAAATTCAAATCTGATTACACCACGATAATCCTTGTCATCTCCTCTTTTAATACATCTCCACCACATTTAACTCGAACACACCTATCCCGACGCGTTTTCCAGTAGCTTCTCACGACTTCCAGCATCTACATCGACATCTCCTAACATCAAATCGCACGGAAATAGCACTCAAGGTGCGGAATTCATCGTTGATCCCAGAAATGAACTCAAAAACTTGAATAAATGCTTCGATTTGTGGTTACCTCTAACCCTAGATGTCGCTGTTCTTTTTCGAACCTTCGGAAAATGCATCGCAACACATAACAGTGGTACGAGGTTGAAGAGTAAGCTAGCAGGAATCATAACACATTCGTAATAGGGTTTTAGGAATATTGTTTGAGTATTGTTTTGATTTTCTTTTGGATTTTTTTCCTTTCTTGCCTGCGTTTGGGTTTTATGGTTTTTATATATATTGTGTTTTGGTTGGTAAGGTTGAAGGCTGAGAATCGATGAAGCGTGGCATTTGTTTTGACCAAAAAAATTAGTAGGATATTTATTTTATTTATTTTTATTCGACCATTTTCTTTCTAAAAATCACCCAGATTACATACGATACTCAAAAATCACCGAACTGGACATGCACCTTCAGTTCGACGTTACGGTCCCAACGAAACTGGTTTCGTCGAATTCCGACTTCGTATGCTCACACAACATATTTTTAACCGTCAAAATACTGATTGTTTTTCACTCTAAAAATCCGTACGGCCACACAGTGCCTCTAAAAATCACCAAACTTGGAATCTAGCAATAATTTAATATTGCGGATCCAACAAAATTAGTTTCGTCGAATTCCAACTTCGTTTGCAAAAGTGGCTATTTTTAAAGCTCTAAATAGCCTATTTAAATATTTAAATATATTTAAATATAACTAAATTTAATATTTAAAAAATAAATATTATCGTCTATATTCACAGTGGAATACCATACAGCCCAGATAAAATCCTATATATATTTACAACTCGATATTACATTGTCAGAGTTATATCAATGTTCAATTTCTATTTAAATCCTTATATAAAATATAATTAAATCGTTATGGTCAGGGCGCTGCATTTCTGAGAATTTGATTTGGACATAACTCAAAATCTACACGACGAAATCCCGATTTTTCTCTTCCACTAGAAAGATATACTTCACCAGCTCCACACGTTTATTGTTTCACAGAAATCTGATTTAAAACGAACCCTGTATACTCAATTGAAGTTCGAATCGCCAAATAGCGAACTGCCGCGTCGTTACACGCTCTATTTTAATTATATTATAATTCTACGTTTCAAACTGATGTCGATTGAATATATTCGTCAATATAATTCAACTCTAAGCTGAACTAAATCCTAGGGATGACCCAGTTCACAGAATATTGTGATTTCCAATATTTTGATTATTTCTGAATTAAATATATTATTTTATTATTTAATTTAATTAAATATTCACTATAATTTAATTAACGACGATTTAACTCCCTAAATCATTATTTATATAATTAAATAAATTAATTATAATACCTCTGACATTGCGGGTCATTACATAAGTAGTAAGAAATACTTAACCAATATAACTTGATTTGTGGTAGGGTTAAGTCAACATGAACTACTGATAACACTTAACCAGTTTAACATGACAAATGAATGAGTTAAGTTAACTTGAATTGACTAATGACACTTAACTAATCCAACTTGACGAGAAAAAGAACTAAGTAGTAAAACTTAGTTAAGAGGACTAAGTTGTAAATCTTAGATAAGAAAACGACGATTTAGGAACTAAGTAGTAAACCTTAGTTAAGGGAACTAAGTAGTAAACCTTAGTTAAGGGAACTAAGTAGTAAACCTTAGTAGAACATGAGAAGGAGTGAACGTCCATCTGATCTTAAAGAAGGCACCAACAAATTGGGTTACGAATCACGCGGCTTCGAGGGGACGTGAGGGTACTCCTGGTATCCCTCTGTGAGGCTGCAGATGATCCGCCTAGGCTCACAGTGGTTAAGGTCTGCGTTAGAAGAACCAAGGGTATGCCTTGGTTGCAATATAAGGCAACCTAAAGACTAGGATGGACCAGCGTGATTCGGCGAGACCAGTAGCCATGTGATAGCAACTCGTCGTCTACCTACCATCTTGAGTCAGTCGAGATACGTACAACGGAAAGGCGGAGAACTCCAAAAGACCATATACTTGCTATCTAGTTTTGGGTGTGGATGGCCATAGGTTAGTAGGGGCATAGAGGGCCTGCGTATAGTTCTCATTTTTCAAGGTGTGCCTTTCATTAGTTGAGGGAGGGGTCAGGTGGGACCATAGCCACTGGAAAAACAGACCTTAGCATCTGCATCGGCAGATATCTGAAAGCTCCCGACCGAGTTCCGTGTTTCTTGATTTGCCCTGCCACGAGACTCGGGTCGCACATACGAAGGACATGTGCATCTAGACAGCGATAATGATTCGTGACACATATGTGGGAAAAGTCTAGGAACATATACCGCTCTAGGTAGTGTGTCCTAGACTAGGGAGCATCGTTCGGTAGGTAGCATAATCCCTAGTTGGACCTAGGTCGCGTAAACCCTAAAATCCGAGAAACATTCAATATATGCACGAAATTCGATATAACACATATGCATGAAATTCGATATAACACATATGCACGAAATTCGATATATATATGTATATATGAATGGCTGAAAAACTGCCATTATTGGGGTTTATATCCTGCACTAGTCGACTGGTCCATATCTAACCAATCGACTGGTAAGGGAATAAATTCCCAGTAACGGCTATTTTCTGCCATTTTTAAATATATATATTTATATATATATATGAGTTATATTTTCTACCAGTTGACTGGTGATTTTTATACTAGTCTACTGATCCCGACAATAACAGTCGTATTTCTAAAGGGTCACTTTCTTTCATGAAGAGTTCTCTTTTGATTTCTAAAAAAATGGTTGCTTCTTTTCAATAATACTCTTCATGAACCTTGACTACTTTTCAACCACTATAAATACATCACAAACTAGTTTTTCAAATTACCAATTCTTACAGATTCTATTCTAATTATTTATCTACATTTCTAAGCACTCTTGCATTCTAAAAAGCACTCAAGTAATCAAATTTCTTTTTGAATCACTGAATTTATTTCAAATCTCTTGATTCGACTAGCAATATACTTCCTTCAATCTCCACATACACGTTATATACTTGAGGATAATATCATAGGAAGGGTGTAGTCAATTGTTGGCTATTCAGTGTTGTTCAAAGAACACAACCAGAAGTCAAACTCTTATTGTTTTTAAAGTTTCGTGTCGGTGCTCAGGCAAGAAATCCGTGTTAGTGCTCGGGTGTGTTATGAACCTGTTTCTCCGGGTGAAGAGAGGGCGTTGATAGTAGAATTCCAGAAGGAGTTTGGGACTGGACGTAGGACGTGAAGTCCGAACCAGTATAAAATTCCTGGTGTCACTTTTCTTACTGGATTTACTTATTTGTGATATCTTATATTACTAAATATTTACTTGCATAACCATTGTATTAGACAAGTTATTATATCATATTCACTTCCGCATATTCCATATAGAAAGATCCTACTCTAAGTCAATACTCAACTTTTCATATATGTGGATTGAAAATCTATAAATCTTGTTGGATTTGGATTATTGTAGCTCACGGTATGTAGAGGTGTCGCAAAACATGACATGAACTAAATAATTTAAGTAGTAATTTAAGTAGAATATTAAATCTAGTTTTGACATGAACTGATCTAATTTGGCATAAACTGCAAGTTGGGTTAATTGATAGGTAAATCAAGATTTGGGCCTAGAATATAGGTACGTTAGTAGGCATGACAAATAAATATGATATAGGCCAAATTTGTTTAAAAGAGTCGTTAGCAATTTACATATAGACAAAAAGGATAAATATGTAAATCTAGGAAAGACAAATATGCCTAACCCGAGGTTAGATTGAGTTACGGTATAAGACTGCCCGGAACCGCCCGGCAAATCCAGCAACCATAACAATACATATCTAATGTGGGTGGTAAGATCATTGAGCCCAAAAAGGACCCGAGGTTAGGCTGAGTTGCGGTGTAAATCTGCCCAGAACCAACCAGCACATCCAGCGACCGCAACAATATCTGTCTAATGTGAGTGGTTGGTGCTTTAAATGAATAATTTAAAGCTAAGAAACAGTTAAGCTAGAATGGGAGGTTAAGTCCATAGGAACACTTAACCAACTTAACATGTTAACAAGACAAGACTTGTAGGGGTTAAATAACCATTATAACATATTGACTAGACAAGTGGGTGAGGTTAAGAAAAGGTTTAACCGTTATAACATGTTAACTGGACTAGAAGGTGGGTTTAAATAAAAAACACTTAGCCAATTTAACATGTTAACTAGACTAGAAGGTGGAGTTAAGTAAACTTAGAACACTTAGCCATCATAGTGTGACAAATGAACAAGGTTGAGTTAAAACATGAAAGGACAATAGTTAACCATTAGGGCATGTGAATTAAACAGATGTTAGGGTTAAGTTAACTAAGAGTACACTTAACCGTTATAACATGTTAGCAAAACAGATGGGCAGGGTTAAGTTAAAGGGAACACTTAACCAATATAAGATGAAGGGGTGGGGTTAAGTAATAAGAAATACTTAACCAATATAACTTGATTTGTGGTAGGGTTAAGTCAACATGAACTACTGATAACACTTAACCAGTTTAACATGACAAATGAATGGGTTAAGTTAACTTGAATTGACTAATGACACTTAACCAATCCAACTTGACGAGCAAAAGAACTATGTAGTAAACCTTAGTTTAGAGGACTAAGTTGTAAACCTTAGTTAAGAAAACGATGATTCAGGAACTAAGTAGTAAACCTTAGTTAAGGGAACTAAGTAGTAAACCTTAGTAGAACACGAGAAGGAGCGAACGTCCATCTGATCTTAAAGAAGGCTCCAACAAACTGGGTTACAAAGCACGCGTCTTCGAGGGGGCATGAGGGTACTCTTGGTATCCCTCTATGAGGCTGCAGATGATCCACTTGGACTCACAGAGGTTAAGGTCTGCGTTAGAAGAACCAAGAGTATGCCTTGGTTGCAATATAAGGCAACCTAAAGACTAGGATGAACCAGAGTGTTTTGGCAAGACCAGTTGCCCTGTGATAGCAAGTCGTCGTCTATCTACCATCTTGAGTCAGTCGAGATACGTACAGCGGAAAGGCGGAGAACTCCAAAAGACCATATACTTGCTATCTAGTTATGGGTGCGGATGGCCATAGGTTAGTGGGGGCATAGAGGGCCTGCGTATAGTTCTCATTTTTCAAGGTGTGCCTTTCATTAGTTGAGGGAGGGTCAGGTGGGACCATAGCCATGGGAAAAACAGACCTTAGCATCTGCATCGGCAGATATCTGAAAGCTCCCGACCGAGTTCCGTGTTTATTGATTTGCCCTGCCACGAGACTCAGGTCGCACATACGAAGGACATGTGCATTTAGACAGTGATAACGATTCGCGACACATACGTGGGAAAAGTATATGAACATATACCGCTCTAGGTAGTGTGTCCTAGACTAGGGGGCATTGTTCGGTAGGTAGCATAATCCATAGTTGGACCTAGGTCGCGTAAACCCTAAAATCCGAGAAACGTTCAATAGGTAGCATAAACCCCAGTAGCCCTAGGTAGCGAAAACCCTGGTTGGACCTAGAATGCGCTCGATAGAAAACCCTAGGTTAAACCTAGGTAATAAATGTACACCTAAAACAACCACAATTGCGGGGATTGGGATCACGTATCTGTTCTTATCAGTTTATACATATTACTAGTTAGGTGGTGCAGGGATATAGAAATTAGAATAACAAGGTAGTGGCGAAGCAGAGAAAGTATAGAAGTGCATCCAGTTTATCTTACCTTATCATATCTTGTGCTAACCTTATGATTCCCGTCATCATGGTGTAGTCTTGTATTCAGTTAATTCATGTCATGTTGCTTCTTACCTGTTCACATGTTGAAAGTTACTGAACTTACCAGACTTTATGTCTGACTCTGTTTTCTTTCGCTTTCTTGTCTTCCATTCCCCTCCCCTCCCCCCCCCCCCCCCCCCCCGGTTCGCAGGGAGGGAATATTACTACTTAGCCCAGTTTTCTTTCCAAGCTGAAGATTAGTCGAAGTTTTGCTTGGATTCTCTTTTCCATTGCTATGGCTGGCTCACGCTACATTAGGGAATATAAATGTTATTTTATGCTTCTTTATTTTGTAAGACAGATATTCTGGTATTGGAAAAATAATTGTTGTACAAACTATTTGATCAATAAAGTAAAGTTCTATTCTCCGCTGTTTTAATTTTGTCTGTCTTGTAATTTATCTGTATCTTTTACCTATAACTCTACACCGAAGTTAAGGCATTCCCTTTGTGAGTGACCTTAATGGATGTGGGGTGTTACAACAAGCTACCATGGCAATGACTAAGATGTTACTGTACGCAATACGAACTGCTCAATATATTTACATGCCAGCAGGAGCTTTTGTAACTCCAAAAGGAAATAACCCAAAAAGTAGTAATGACAGACATTCAAGGCCAAGCATCAACACTCACAACCATGACACAAGACGAATACCTATTACAGCAGCAAACCATCGTTAACTCTAACTGTAAACAATGGATAAAACGCAACAAAATTGTCATTGTCAAAAAAAACATTTAAATCATTCGGGAAACCTTTCACTTGGAAACGCCATCATATAACAAAATATTATGCCCTCGACTACAGAACAAGATAAAGGAACTGAAAGCAACAAACTCAATTCACAAGCAACCGAAAAAAGGTGAATGCAGTAAGAAGAAAGGGAAAGAAATGCTGCAGGTGGAGAAATATTACCTCATCTCATTAATATATACAAATAACATATTCCTATAGTTACCTGATGACATCTATCAAAGTTCCCAAGACTAGAATCACAAGACATAAAAGTGAAAATAAAATACCAAATTATTTGACGAGGCAAGCGAATTCTTCATAGAATAGTCTGAATTCATCACCATTGTTACCGCTCATATTGCACTGAGCTGAAGAACCAGAACTGGTGCTGACATATCCTAGCATGCTATTTCCAGATACATCCAAAAAAAAAAAAAAAATGAGTCAAACAAAGATGCAAGGAATACTAAAATCAAAGGAAATAAATGAAGTTCCTCCTAAAGAAACTCAAAAAGAAAGATAGAATCTAATCAACATTTCTGCTAACCTAGAATATTAGAGGAATGAATAAAGACCTCAAAATGAGAGAAGTTATTAATTTCCTATGGCAACAAACAAACTTTTGTTGCTACATAAATTATCGGACAACAATATTAGAAATTTCTTGAATAAAATGAATACAAATTGAAAATGCATTCACAACACAATTCACATACAAGAGGTATAATCTTTAAGCCATGGAATTCAACAACTTGTCATGTTGTTTTTATGTCCAGTTCTTGCCAACATATTGTATGTTGTATAACTAACACTGAGAGAAATTTGATGATTATTACTTGAGTATACAATAGCAAATTTCTTGTAAAAAGGATAAGTTATGGAGTATATTAATAGAATAAGCAGAAAACGAAATACATTCATACTAATCAACCCATTTTATAGAAGACATCAGAACACCATCTAGGAATAAAAGTTCGAAGAGTTTGTGTTTAAGTTCGGGATTTTGATTAGAACCATGGAGCCACGTGGAGGTATTGTTAAAGCCAAAGAGGCGACAGATTAAAGAAGGAATGTAATCGCAACAGAATTAATTCCATGTTATTTATAATAAAAAAGATTTTCAGTAGGAGATTAATCAAATTTTAAAACGCATCAGTTATTACTCCATTCCCACCAAAATCACAGCATGATCCTCTACAGTTCGACTGTAGTGAATATCCCCAAAATCCTATAATTTAAAATCAGTTATATGTACCTAAATAAAAAATAAAGCCGCTTGTTTTGCAAACGATTTGGTCAGGATCAGTTTGAGATTTAGGAAATCGTTCAGCTTTGGGATACTAGAAGTTGGGTTCAATTAAGCTTGAAAACCAAAAATCCTCATAGCTTGATCCTTGTAGATCAAGCAAAACTGTCAGTTCCAATTGCAATTTACTAAAGGATGGTTCTAGGGATCGAATTGGAGAATCATTAAGCGCCATATCTGATCTAACATAGTAATTTGAAGAGAAGAAATGAAACCTTTACAAGTTTTCCTTTGTAATTATTGAAACGAAAATAGACGAAAGATCTGACTGGAACTATGACATAATTAAACATTTTGAGTTGAGGCTTATCAACGATTATAGAGATATACGCGGATCCCAATAATCGATGAAATTTTGATTGCCTAGTAGATTAGTAAAGATTTACCATAGATTTTATCTGAACATTTAATCTGTGTGAATATGTTATTGTAATCAGTACTATTAGGCAATAAATATTTACTTATCATATATATAAGACCGACAATATTTTAAAAACAAAATCTTCATGCATACTTTTACAAAATCTATCCTCCTCTAGAATAAAGTATGCATTTATTTCTTTTTTTTTACTAACTTTCTCTATCATGCATTAATCAAACCAAGAAGCCATAGTTTCAAAATTCCCCAAATTTACTTTTGCAGACATCAAATCATAAACTCTAAATGGATGTTAAAATATTTAATTATCTATGTATATAAATTTGAATTTGTTCTTTTGAATACATTAAAAAGTTAAGTTATTTAGATTTTGATGTTAAAGCTAAACATGATTTGATTTAAACAAAGGATTAAAGAATTTAGCACTCGTAATAAAAAAAATCATATTTAATTTTAAATTTTATTTGATTGAATGAAAATTGTTAAATTCGACTATATATAAATATTGCTCGTAACGATATGAACATAATTCAATGCTTGAAAAGTAATTAAGTTTAATTTAATTAAATATATAAATATGCAACATTGTGAGAGAAGTTATATTGACTATACATAATGCAAACAAGAAAGAATTGTCTAAGATTTCCATTTTTTTTTGTTTTTATTAATAAGGGCATTTTGGTCTAAAGTTTTATTTAAAATCTCATGATGTGAGTAAAGAAATTTACGGTGTTTGAATAGAACTTGTCTTTATTTGTAGTGGCAGTTTTTGTGGTTTATACTGTGGCCAATGAAAAGAGACTGCATGGATTGAGGCCACAAAAGAGAACACGTGGATTGAGATTTGTACCATAAGATTTGATGTAAATTAAGCTGTTAAATTTACAGTCGGAGATGATGGTATGGATTGCATCTCTGCAATAAACTAGAGAAAATATGTTTAGTCATTTCAGAAGATGACATACAAGCGTGAAACTGTGAAATATTTTAGAAAAAATTAAAATTAAAACTTTTGTAGTCAATTGTTTGAAAAAAAAATGTATGCTAAGTTATTAACAAATGATTATTTAATAATAATTATTTATAATTTAATTATTGTTTATCAATTCACTAACTGCTAATTATTTCATATTCCAAATTACTTATTAATAATCAATAAAGTAATAATTTTACAAAAAAAACATTGCTAGGATATGTAAACGAAATCTTCAATTCAAAATAATGCTAGAATATACTTTTTCGACACATCATCACATAACTCAGCATTATTTTTAATGAATGTTTTAAATGATATGAGAAAAATATAGAGGCTAGTCGAAAAAAAACTTCCCCTTCTGTATATGCCTATAATTATTGGCAGATAATCATCCTTCAACAGTTTTATAACATTAACAATATTTACCTACCAATAAATTTTTTCCATTAAATATTGGTAGATAAAGGTTCTCTTTACCTACCCATATTTATTGGTAGGTAAATGTCAAATTTCTAGTAGTGTATATATGTGTCTATTCGAATATATATCAGCAGACCGCTATACTGTATTGTAGCTGTTTAGAATCAGCTACTTTTGACGCTGGTTCTGATCAACAAACCAATGTGGTATGTTGAGGCTGATCAGTGGGTACTAAATGGATATATACAAATTAGATCGAGTCATGAAAAATAATGAGAAACACACCAGAAATCTGAGGCAAATAAAAACTTAAAAATAAATTCAAATTTGCATGTATTCAGTTTTTATTTCTATTGCAGTGTACTGTGTGTGTGTTTCATGTGAAAGGTAAGCAGGTGATGACTGGACTGACTGAGAAGATGCTGTGAAGACAGAAGACTGAAGATGACAGAGAAATGTATAAAAAGGAATATATGTATATGAGTGAATCTGTAAACTGAGTAGCAGAGTGTATGTATTGTATATCAGAGGAATGTATAAATAGTGGAGGAGTTTATAAATTTGTACTATTTTGAATGTTGAAATAAAATATTATATTTAATAAAATATTGTTTGAATATTTAAATTTTTTGTCCAGTAGTATTTTATATAAATATAAATATGATATTTTTGTCTGTGATGTGGAATAACAGTACAATAACAAACACATTTAAAATAATATTTATTTGATTGTTATCATCAAACAAAAATCATATAATTGTGTATACAACTACGTCATATACAACATTGATTACTGCCATCAAATTCACATTGCTTGAACGATGTTGCTGCTGCAAGTACAAGATGCACCTGTTTACAGATCCGGGCGACATCTTCGCATATCTAAAATTATTCAATGCTAACAAATTCAATAATATGTTTTTCCCAAAACATATACACAACTACCAAACTTCAATTCTACACAAATAATTAACTTCCAAGATAATACAATCGAATCAAGAGAAAAATTACTCTATGCATTCATTCATCAAGCCCTAACTTGTATTTTTATGCATTCATTCATCAAACCATAAATTCACATTGCTGATTTGCACCTAATTTATTTATTTTACAAGCAATTTTCAGAGTATTTCTATGCATTCAATCATCAAGCCCTAGATTGTTGGAAATCCATAAAAGCCTAAACCTAAATGCTTAAAAACCTGGAGAAAAATTACTGAAATTATTACCTGTAGCTGGTTCGTGTGATGAAGAGCTTGCCATATTTGAAATAAGAATTTAGAATTTTTGAAGAAATTAATAATTTAATTTAATTTTTTTTTACGGTTACAGGTTTTGGATTTGAATAGATGAAGTTGAAGAATGGGAACAAAAAGGGGAAGAAGCCGATCGGTTATATGCATCGGGGCGCAATCCTAAATTGCGCCCCGATGCATTTTTTTCCTTTCTAATACTAGCTCAATCCTGGACTGCGCTAGTACATTCTGAAATGTACACATGTACAAGTGCAATCCTGGATTGCATGAGTACAATCTGGTCAACTCAGTGCTGAATTGGCCAGGAGTGAGCTATTTTTGTAATTTTTTTAATAAAAAAGGCTATTGAATAAAAAAAGGCCAAAACAAAAAAAATGCCCTTTCTCAAATTCTTACATCTTCAATCCAGAAAAGTAAACGAAACTTTACAAATCGATTCTTGGATTCCTAATATAAATCGATCCCCGCCCCCCTTGGATTTCGTTTCTTCTATTCAGATCGTCTATTTGAATTTTGAGCATGAGCGGTGGTGGATACTAGTAGGAAAAGGAAACAACTTTTTTATTTTTGGTAGTTAGATATAGTTTTTATCTTGAAATTTTAACTGATGCGTAATAATATCATAAGTAGTTATTTAGTTTGATCAAGTTATTGGCGACTCTTAATAGTCATCCTCTTATTGATGCATAACCATCTTTTCCATCAAACTTTAACCGAAGGTTAGTAAATTGTGTATTTTTTTCCCTTTAAAATGGTTTGCATTTGAGTGTTGAAAAAGAAAGGGTGCTACTATTCACACTCCGATTTACACTTCCAACCATCTTTTTAAATTTAATACAAATGATTATATATATATATATATATATATATATATATATATACATACATATATATTCTAGCCACCATATATTATTCTTTCACTCAATTATTCACCACTTACTTCTCCTAAGAAAAACACGTGCTTTTCTACAATTTCAAACCCTAAACCCTAACAAAAGAAGATATTCTTTTGTACTTAATAGAGATGAAAGATGAAGAAAAAAAAAGTTTAGAATTGTTTGACTTTTATTGTTTTCTAGTATGTTATAGAACATGTTGTTAGGGTTTTTAATAGTTAGAGTTTTTCATTGCGTTTTAAGTTATTCTTTCTGCTCCGTTGGAAATTTGAAGTTTGGAGGACGTTAAATTTAACGACGTTGTAATAGAGAATGACAATGTAAGCTTTGACTTATAGGGTTTTTATTCGTATAACTTACGTATCTTCTTTTAAATTGATACATTAACTTTTTTGTTATTTGATAGATGGAGTATTTGAATGATGATAAATCGGACGATAAACATGATGATTGCGATAATATGAAGCAAGATGTACGATCAAATGACTCAAAATACATAAATCCATGATGTGAGAAAGGAAGCGTTCATGTAGAGAAATGTGCTGATGGCCTCTCCATTTTTAGGTTATTAATTTAGACGGTGACCAGTAGAAAAAAATTAAAATATTTGAAGTGCTTTTAATTTTGGTAGTCAGAAGTGTAAATCGAAATGTGAACAGTAGCACCCAAAAGAAAAGAAGTCAGCTTGCATGTCTATGGAGAAAGGCATAATTAAAATTCAATGCTCCGTTAAGCTGGGCACTTAGCTGATGTTTCACCATATGAAGTTGTGAATTGATAACAGTTATCAGGTGTGTACTCTATTTTTGTTGCCTTTTATTCTAAGCTGGCGAGCTAAAGTACTATATGCACATTGCGGAAAGTGATAATATAATTAATATTGTGGATTGTTTATATTAGAGACATATTTCAATATGTCTTTGTCCATGTTTTTCTTTCATCCTTTACGTCTTTCTATTTGGTTAGTGCACAGACTTGAAGAAACTTAAATTTTTTATTTTTCTGCATCTGTGTTCTAAGTTCTTCACTATAAAAATAATAAAGTTGAAGTCGTTTAGTAAAAGCCTCAAATATTACAAATAGAGGCATTTAAACAGCTCAGAATTCTCCAACTTTATGAGGATAAAATTAATATACTGCATACACCTTGTAAATTGGTTTCTCTAACAGAGCCATATTTGTCTCATTAGACGCCTTTGATAATGTACAGGCTACGGTCGTTTTTACTTGCGATTGTGCTAGGTAACAGTGTCTCTAACAGAGTCTTTAATTTTCCATAAGAATTACGCAAACATATTAATAAATTTTATAGTTTTGCTTCTTTTGCCCTTTAGTTAAAAACATCCAAATCCTAAACTTAGTATAATAAAACCCCTGAACATCAGAGACTTCTTGATTTACACTTACAATAATTCTTCAAGATCCTTAAAAAAATAAATTATATTCTATTTGAACTCAAGAATTTGCTGAGTAAACCCAGCAAATCCGAAAAAACAAGGTAAACGCAATGTTTTACTGAGTTCACCCATGTATTATTTAAAAAAAGACATTTTTACCCTCCTTTGTAGGACCTCTACGAGATTCTTTACTCCACCTCGTAGAGCCCATACGATTCTTTACTTTACTTCGTACAGTCCCTACGAGGTAAAGTATAGAATCTCGTAGGGGCTCTACGAGGTGGAGTAAAGAATCGCGTAGGGGTACTACAAGGTATGCTGAAAATTGAAAAAAAAAAAAAAAAAAATTGTAAAGTAAAGGCAGTTTTATCATTGTTTTTTCTGAGTATACTCAGCAAATTCTTGAGTCCAAATAGAATTTACGTTTACTAAAAGCAAATTAAAGTTGTTGGTTAATGGTACAATTTTGCAGCAACATACCCGAATAAAAATTTGCATTTTAGTGATGTACTGCTAAAACAAGATGTATAATTCTGCATAGGTTTGCCAAACTAAAATAATTTATTCGGCTAACTCTCACTAAAGTTTCAGTTCGACAATTTTTGCATTAATGATTAAAAAATGCAATATTCTTAAACCTACAAATTCTTGAATTATATGAAAATTTTATATACCGGATCATTTTTTCATTTGCAATAAATTTAGATTGGTGGACCAGAATTGGTGAAATAATGAATAACACTAGCGTGCAAGATTAAACTATCGAATGGTCAAAAAATGAATGGATGAAAAATAAGTTCTACTACCTTTTAGATATAATATGTCGATAAAACAGTTATTATCACCTACTCTGCATGTAGTTGTTTTGTCTGTTCATACGTACACGGTGATCACATAAACTTGAATCCTCTAAGTTCCTTTTATGTGTCAGTCTAGGTCTTACATTTGTCTACTCATATCATATTAATGTATAAATGTATGTATTCACTTACCATCTTGATTATGTTCCTTCCTTTATGAAGCTTAGGTGGTCACTCAATTGGAAGAATACATTATTGTTCATGTTAGAACTACTGGTGATGAGGGTTTAACTGATGGCACTTTTGATAACATATCAGTGTTCTCAAGTAAGAAACATCCACTTAGGTAATTTTCTTGTTCAAGTTAGGACATACAATAGGGTGTACAATTCCATTTTTATCGACTTTTTTGAGTGGGAAATATATTATATGAAATCATATTAGTATTGTTTCTCTTATTATTTCTGTTAATCACACTTCGTTTCACATATTAATATTGTTGTTCTTATAGTTCCTGTTGATTACACCTCATTTCACATCATTTGATACAACTTGTTTCTATGTTCTTGCTTGATCCTCATTTTTTTGCAGGGCCTTGCATATAATCCTAGGAAGAGCATAATATATGCGCTGGATACTGAAAAACCATGCTGAGATATGCAGTAAGTACTCTGTACGTATATCTCTTCACATGTTATTGTAAATAAGAAAGGTCAACAACAGTTGTTTACCATGTTTTAAGTGGAGTTAGGTCTCCAATGGCGATTAGGGTAGTTTCCACATCTTTTCTTTTTCCTTTTTCTCCCTTTTCCCGCCTCTTCTGTGCGCTTCTCCTTCTTAATCACCTCCTCCTCCTTTCGATCCACTTTCTCCTTAGTACCTTGCTTTTGCTGTTGTGGTTTTATCTCCACTTATCTCCCTCATATCTGGTTCCTTTTTTCAATCTATGACCTCGCTCTTATTCTCACCGTCAAGCTCGCCGCTTTACTCAACTTCTAACACAGATTTACTAAGCAATACCACATAGATTTACCAAGCAATACCGTAGCCTTGTTTCTTACCGACGTTCTTCCATCATCCGCCTGTGGCCCTCACATTCACGCCGCCCTTTCTACCTTTTGAAGCTTCGAGACCTATAATGACTACTCCGCTTTCTTTGAATAGCCACTTTCAGTTTATCTACTTCCGAAAGGCAGGCTCGAGTAGTTGTAGATTGATACTACCAATGTGCTGGTTGGGTAATTTGTTGAATATTTTTTATAGGAGAAAGAGGGAGGCAATATGAAAAAGAAAATTTATATTTGAAAATATCCCTTTATTGATGTTTATTTTTTTGCTTGATACAACTTGATTAATACAACAGATGATAGAGTCTCTATATATAACATGACAAATGTTCTAGACTCTTCTTTCTCCAGATCCTCTAATTTCTAGGCTTTCCCTAACAAATCATTCTCTAGATAATTCTATTACATATTTGATAGCTCTAAATTTATTATCATTTATATTTGATAGCTCTAAATGTTCTATAAATTAAGGCCAATTATGTAATAAATTCAATCCTTATTTTTAGGAGAGGCCAAAATAAATGATAATAAATTTAGAGCTATCAAATATGTAATAGAATTATCTGTTGAATGGTTTGTTAAGGAAATCCTAGAAATTAGAGGACCTAGAAAAAGAAGAGTCTAGAACATTTGTCATGTTATATATAGAGACTCTCTCACCTGTTGTATTAATCAAGTTGTATCAAGCAAGAAATAAACATCAATAAAAGGATATTTTCAAATACAATTTTTTCTTTTCCATATTCTTTCTCTCTTTCTCCTTAGAACATATTCAATAAAGTGGTATTAGAGTTATAAGATCTTTTCAACAAAAAAAGAAAGAAGAAGGTTGAAGATCCCAAAAAGACAGCGAATAACAACGTTCCCGTATCAATTCCAATGCTTGCCAAGACCAACTATAATAATTGTAGCTTAAGGATGATGGCCCTCCTTGGAGCACATGATGTATAACAGATAGTTGATAATGATTATACTGAACAAGAAGACGAAGATAATATATCTCAAAACCAAAGGGATGAATTAAGAAACTTGACGACGAGAGACAAGAAGGCTCTATAATTTATCAAGCATTGAATGATGGCACTTTCAAAAAGATGTCAGAAGCAAAACCAACATGATCAAGTCAAAAAGGTGTGCTGGTTGGATGATATTATCGGTGTGCTAGTTGGGTAATTTCTGGTGAGTGTTTGTTTTTGGTTTCTGGTGCTTGTTGGTCTGTCTTGTCCTTCGATCGTGTTTTGAGTGTTGGTTGTTGAACTGTGAGGTGGTCGACTTGGGTATTGGTTGTTAATTGTGTCAGAGTACGAGTTGTGGTGTTGGTTTTTGTAGGTGAGTGGTTTTTTGCATTGTTGTGGACTTCTCTATAGTTTGGGTTTTTTAGTCTGCCTCTTCTCTAGTTTTGATCTATTGGGAGTAAGTGAACTAGCTGTTTGGATAGTGATGTCCTATGTTTAGGAAGTGAGGTCTGTTGCAAAAGCTTAGTACTGGTTTTTCAAGTGAACTTATTAGTGACCGCCTTGCATCTTTTTCAGTGTGTTATGGGTGTTAGTGTGGCGACTTCCTTGCGGCTACTGACGGTGAGGAGGGAATTTGACTGGTCGTGGTGTCTGCAACTTTTCATGCGACTTTGCCGAAATTGGGTCAGCTTGAAATTTAATCTAGTGTGTTTGCTGTAACACTAGTGTAGGAATTGTCATTGTTGTAATATTTGTGATTGTAACTCTAGGTTATTTTTTCATGTGAATGACTTGGCAGCTTTACTGTTGTAAAACATACTTGCTTTCTACTTTCTAGTTATTATTCACCCTACGTGGTGTTTATATGTTCCAGATTTAGGAATGTTTGTAGCAGACTGGCAATCCACTGGTCTTTTGTATTATTTTGTATTCATTATTTGTTATAATGAGAAAAATATTACGGATCACTTTAAAAATCGGTTGGTTTTGCCAAAGAAAAAAAAACAATTGTTTACCACACATGGTTTTAATGTTAACTCTAAACAAATGATCTCAATGGCATTTTTCCTTTTCTCATTTTTATATAAAGAGCTCAATAAGAAAGATTCAGTACAAGAGGAAATACTATAAATTTACGTTGCATCGCTTCATATTGTCATAAATTACCAAAGTTGGCATAGCATATACAGTTTGATAGTCACAATTCTTAATATATATTACTCACTTTATGATTCTCTGTGGATTCCTTGATTTTACTATTATCATCAAGTTGAAATATTTCCTTTTGATTAATAATGGTCACAAGCCGCGTACATCAAATAACTCTAACCGATTCATCCAAAAGGAAGATGAAAAGACAGTATTTATATAAACTTAATTCATCAGATAGATACAGGTTCGATAAAAAATTTGTCACTAGAAAGTATATTGAAATTCAAACAAGATAACCTCAACAAAAAATGCAGAGCAGATGCTATATAAAATTTGTAAGTAGAAATGTAGTAATAGAATTGGATTACAGATAATTTCAACAACAAATATAGAGTACATGATGACTTTTCTCCTGTCTTTTCATATGGCTTTAATGAAAATCCTGATTTGTATATAGGCACAGTAATATAATAAAAAATATATAGTTTTCATGTAGAATTCATAGAAATCCCTGTTCACATCTATGAATGAGTTTGTGCCATGCATTTGCTTTTACTATATGAATGAGTTTGTGTACACCTGAGAACGGAGTTGTTATCATATGTATACATCTATAAAACTATCTACACTTACATTCAAGATGCATTTCAATTTACAGTGGAAATGTGAAACATGCACAGAGGCAAGGAAATTGATTTGAAGGCTAAATAGTGAAGATTCCTATCTCAGGCTAAATTCAGTATCTAAATTATCATCTTAATTTTCATTGCATTTTGCAGTTTTTATTGTATTTATTATATAGTATTATAGATTTCTAGTATTTGTAATATTTGATTATGAATTGTAATGTGCAGGGGTGTACCCACGTATAGTCCAATAAGGACCAATGTCCTACCTCAAAATTTCAAAAGCAATGCAAAAAAAAAAAAAAAAAAACCTAAATTCAACATTTTGCACTATCTAAAATCAACTTCATGGCCATAGCTCAAAGCAACTTCAACCAATATGCCTAGACCTCACTTCCTGGCCCTAGCTGAACTTCAAAGCTAGATCCACCACTGGTAATGTGGCGTGGAGTCCGGATTTTGGTAGTAATGTGGATTGTTGACTGTTGAGCATTCCTGTTTATATTTGAACGGTAGACTCTTAATTGTGCATTGCATTGATCCTAAAATCATTATTGTTAATGATGTTCTATAGCATTGCGGTAAACCATCGGTTTAGTAGTGAATGCTTAAATGTCATTGGCAAATGGTTAACGATACCGTGGTTAAATAATAGACTCGAAAGGTTAACCGAACCGGTTAATTTAATCGGTTAATCGCAGTTAATTCAGCCGGCTCGCTCAGTAGACATAGCTAATTTTAACTGATGAACTGTTAACCAAACAATTATTTTTCAATGGTTAATCGTTAAAATTAATTGATTGGTTCGATTAATCAACCGTGCCCACCTCAAATGTTAATACGAGGTCTTAAGTCACTAAAGTCCGCCAAAGGTATTAAGTGATAGTAGTAATCCGCCCATAATTAAATATAGCTAATGACCTTAAGTGACCAAATGATAGTTCGTCTCTTAGAGTAATTAAGTAATAATAGACACCCAACCTTACATAAGCATGTGGTCCTTAAATGACTTTAGTCCGCCCAATTAGTATTTATATTTGTGTTGAAACTACGTAGAAATAATTTGATAAATTCATACTACAAAGTATAGGACATAGACATTTCTTAAACTTGTGTGTTTTTCATTCATCAGAACTAATTGTTCCGGTCTCCCTCCTCCTAACAATTAAACAGGTTAGTAGTTGGGAACGCTTGAGTGATGGAGTTGTGGAGACTGGAGCCCGGCGAAGGAGATTCTATAGCCTACTTTTATTATTGTTATCATATTTGGCAGATTATTATAATTATGGGGTTTTATTATTATTATTATTGATGTAACGGTTGGAATTTGGTGTAATTGACATTATTGTGGTTCTATTTAATGGTACAATGATTTTCAGTTATTATATTTTATCTCTTCCGCTGTCGGAC
This sequence comes from Allium sativum, assembly GCA_030737875.1. Lineage (NCBI taxonomy): Eukaryota > Viridiplantae > Streptophyta > Magnoliopsida > Asparagales > Amaryllidaceae > Allium > Allium sativum. The sequence goes on from CM060909.1 coordinate 649,888,177, forward strand.
TCTGGTCTCATTTTTAGTTTAGCTCTGTTTGTGTATTCCTTATAGGAACCAACGATCCATTTTGAATGGCTGCAAGTTTTGATGGGCCTTTTCTGGGTTATGACTAGGCCTGTTTCGTCAGGTTGTTACTAGTAGTGGGAAAATCCTTTGATTTGAATTTGAAAAAGCTACTCAACGACAACTATGTCAACATACTTTGGACTATATATCGACATACTTGTGTTGCAAAGGGATCATAGAACCAATAAGTATCGCAAATCTTAGATTCTTAAAATTACGTCTTATTTGTGAATTCTTGTGATTCGATTGAAGTTGTTGGTTAATGTCCTTCAAGTATAATTATCAGTGGTTCTTTAACAAGGGTTTCTAAGTTTAATCAATTACGTATCACTTTAAACATGTCTATCTTCATAGAATTTTTCTTCAATTAGTTTTTTCGTTGCTTTGATTATTTATAACACCCGAATTTTTGAATAATCAGATTAACTAATTTTAAGAATAATTAATTTCAAATGTGGGAATTAAGGGAAACGGGTCGTTCCATTGCGTTCGTCTCGGAATTCTGCTTGAGATAGAGTCTGAGTTTGCGTAAAACAGATACCGTATGAAGAAGATATGGACGAACGAAGTTTGAAAAAAAAATGCACTGGCGCACTTGGGAAGTGCGCCAGTACAAATTTGCATTGGCGCACTTCCCAAGTGCGCCCAGGCCGAGGGAAAACCTGCACAGCCATCTGGTTCGAACGGTGAGTCAGTGCTGAGTCATTTCTGACTAGTTAATGAGTCATTGGGGTTTCTGGATAGTTCTAATCTGGACTGAGTGGTTTTGATTAACCCTAAGATCATCTGACGGCTATAATTAAATTGAAATTCTATATAAACATATGTAGACCCAAACCCTAGAATCAAATCAAAAATTAGATCAGTAGCCGTCATGTTGTCACTCCAAACCCTAGAGTAGCCACCACAAACTAGAAGCAAAGTAAAGCAACTCAATACAAATCAAATCAAGCCTAAAACTACAACAACATAATTGTCTACAACAAGGGAATGCTAATCAATTACAGAATTCAGAACCCAGAACTCAAGACCCCTTATTCGGTGAGTTCTAGTCACTTTTAGGTTTAAATAAATAAAAGCGAATTGTGGTAGACTATGATTTGGGTATATGTTGTTTGTAGTTATGCAAGTTTATTTTTGTTGTGAATCATGATATGATGCAAGTTTATGATGCAAGTTTATTATTGTTGTGAATCATGATATGATGCAAGTTATTATGTTGAGAAACTATGAATCTATGCAAGTCGTTATGATGAATCTATGCAAGTCGTTATCATGAATCTATGCAAGTGGTTATTATGAATCTATGCAAGTTGTTATCATGAATCTATGCAAGTGGTTATTATGAATCTATGCAAGTTGTTATCATGAATCTATGCAAGTCGTTATTATGCAAGTTGTTATCATGAATCTATGTAAATTATTATGAGACCATGCAAGTTACCTATGCAAGTTATTGTGTGATGAATTCATGAACCTATGCTAGTTGATATGTTGCGGATCATGAACCTATGTAAGAAGTTATGTTATGAATCATGCAAGTTGTTATATTGTGAATCTTGAACCTATATAAGTTGTAGACTATGATGAGAATCATGAATCTATGTTAGTTGTTTATTCATGAACCTATGCAAGTTGTTATGAATCTATGCAAGTTGTTAATTATGTGGTGAATCATAATTATATGCGAAGTTATCATGTCATTTTCCCTAGTTGTCATGCTTATGCCAAAAATTGTATTGAAAACGATCACCTTGTCATTCCCTTTATTTTATTGTTATGGCGAGACTATTTAGTAGCCTCGATGACGTGAAAACGCAAATGGTTATGCTAGTTAAGAAACGGGGAAAAAGGGGAATTTGTAATAGGCATAATTTACATAGTGATCATGTAAATTGGACACATGATTCTAGTAGGGAAACATATAGATAATTACCTATTATGACATAGGTAAAAATGGGTAAAAATGGTAGAATTTGAAAATGACCATTTATGGATAGGAAATTCAAATTATTATTAAGATAGGTATTGACACCTATAAAAAGAGGAAAGGATTAATTAATTTAATTAATCAAAAGAGGAATGTTTAAGCAATTAAAGTCTGAAGATTTAAAAAGATTTAATTGGCATAAATGCCTTAAAAGGCATAAAATATAATTGTGGTGAAAATTGGTATGATTTTACATACCATAAATGGATGGACATAATTGAGTCAATTATGGACATCGTTAAATTTGGAATTGATTGATAATTTGAATAGGGAAAGAAATTCAAATTGGGAAAAGATTAATTAGGAGTAATTAATCGTCTAAGACACGAGGTTAGGCTCTTTTGTGGTGTAAGACTGCCCGGACTCGCCCGGCAAATCCAGCTGCCATAAATGCCAGTCTAATGTGGGAGGTCTTAGGCATAAATTAAATACGTGACAGTTGTAAAGACAGGAGGTTAGACTCTTTTGTGGTGTAAGACTGAGACGACCCGAACTTCCCCGTGAAGGAAAGCACGGATAGAATTGAGGACAAGACAAAATAGAACGCAAACAGAAGAACATTTCATTGTTATTACAATAATTCCATTAGATACGAGAATATACAGAGTATAAATGAATAAATTACATCCAAAAAATATGAGATATTTAAATTACATTTAAATACATCGCAGCGGAAAATAATACAAAAGCACAACTGAAAGTAATGCATGGATACAGAGCTTTCCAAGCATCGTTCCAGCTGTAAATCAGGACCCTGTGGATATAAATCTGCAAAACCAAAACTACTAGCTGCCCGTGTGGAAAATAGGGGCACCCAGGGTTCAGGTTAAAACAATAAACTCCAGGTCAGTCATGTGATTGGTGTGAGAACTAAAACAATTATTTAAAACTTTACTTTAAAAGAGAGTAATAAAAGGGACCACGCCGTATAACACGGAACGGGTTTCCTCCCAAGAATACTAGTGCATATAACTAAACAACGCAATGCTCTTTGGAAAAATGAAGCTATTATAAGACCGAGGTCCCATCACACAATGCAACGCAAGCCGGAGGATAGGGTTTTCCCTTATAATAGCCAAATATGCTTGGTACGTTTAAAACAAATCATTTGATACTATAATAAGTGTATAGTGTCAAAACATTTTCAATCATAAATATTAATCATAGACGGCATGGGTACCATATATCATGTCGCCATACTAGTTCTACAATTATAACCAAAATATCTCGTATTGGAAATGGGATTTCCGTCATGAGTCGAGGCAAGGGGCAAGCTCCTCTCCGCTTCGAGACACTCTAGAAAATGCCTCGGGACTACACACTCTGGGTAACCCCTGGATCGGCTGGGCCGGTCCTCTCTTACGTTTGAGGATTGGCAATTCCTGAACACACATTTTCGGTCCTTACAGACCTAATATCGAGGCGCCTCATTCCAACAACCACAAAGGTGAAAAGTATATAAATGTCAGGGCTGGTAAGTCACTGACACCACCAAAGCTAGAAAGAAACGTCGTGTTCTCCCAACGGTCCGTATCCCGTTTTTAACTCATACCGAGGTGTGAGGCTCGCGAATCCACGTTATACACAAAGCTACCACGTAGGTCATGCTTTGATCATCAACCACAAGACTTTGCTTTTCAAAAGAAGCCTTTATCCATGCAACTCAGCATGCCACACAGACAATTCATGCCATGCGACTGATGTCCATCGATATACAACCTCTGAGCTCGTACGTCTTAGAGAAGGGTGTTAAGCAAGAGAATAAATTCTCCACCGCCAAATAGATGTATATTTAATAGAGATCAATCAACACAGAATAAAGTCCAATGTCAGACACACAATCCATTTACAAGTTCGTTCTGGGTCTGAACGAAACCGGAGGCACTTTCCTCGCATATCCATCGATCTCCAAGTACGTCTGGACGACCACCAACTATTTCCATCCTCTTGGGTGTACAGCCCAATCAGGATCATCAGTAATTACCCAAACGATGTGAAGACTTCCGGTCTTCAACCACCGTCTTCGTCTTCGACATAACGTCGAATCGGTTATTCAGAATGGGTATAAACCCGGCCTTTCCGAACAACCCGCGTATATTAAAAACAAATGTTACACAAACACAACATACGCCTCATTCCAATTCAACAGTCACTAACCGCAAATTAGCAAGAGAACAATTTCCCAAATATTAACCCCGAAGGCCGAAACCAACATCAGATCAATATCCAGGAAACCATTCCTCTTAACTAACCTACAGCTAGTTTCTAAATTTCATATTCTTAGGGAAAGGTTCCCATTAATTTTATCCAAGATAAATTCTTTAAAATTTATCCTTTAATCTTCCTTTGGATATCATTTCAAACCAAATTATGGTTTTCCAAACTAGTCGAGATTAGCGAACCACACCGAAGTAATTATTTATTTTATTTTATTTCCCAATCCCAACCTATTCATCCCATGAAGCAAAGCACACTACAACAAAACTGGGCATTCGTAGCGTTTGAAAAACGCTATTATAACCTAATATAGCGTTTTAGAAAACGCCATGTAACGACATGCTATGTTAGGCCTCTTACTTTGAATAGCAGAATTAAAAACGCTATGAAAAATAAACTTTGCATAGCGTTTTACTTTGCAATCAAATAAAAACGCTATACAATATACCATCTGATACATGCCTTCTATAGCATTTATATGTACGATTCCATAGCGTTTAATGAGATATTCGTTTCTATAGCGTTTGTATTTAATAGCGTTTTTGAAACACTATTGACTATATTATTAATTTATAAAAAAAAATATCACCATTTCAGCTTTCTTTCTTCATGTATAAACAAACATTTAAAGATTAACATTTCTTATATGCATATAAATATAACAATTTTTTACAAATAACGAATATATAAATTACTACATAATATTTCATGTATACCGTTCAAACAACTTTTCAAATATCCATACTTGGTATTTTATGCACATCATTCAAATAAATTCTCACATATTCAAACTTAGTATTTCATACAAATTGTTTTGTCAATTGTTCTGTATCCACATGTAATATACTGTATATAATGGTCACATTTTTGCATCAAGTTACTTACAAAACAGACAAACGAAAAATGTAATATTGCTTGGCTTCTGACATCTTCTCCTTAACTGCAACAATAGCGGTCCTGCGAACGTTAAATAAAATCGTCAACATGTTAGTAATTATTATGTCGTATATTTGACAAAGTAAAAGAAACAAAAGTAAAAAAGAGAAAGTGGAGCTATGACAAAAAATATAATGCACTTAGCGATTTGAACAAGCCCGAGTGATTCCAAAAGTGCAACTATGACAAAGTCACCAAATTTTGCTTCCTATACGACCAATGAATTTGGATTTTCCATGGAGTGGACCAGTTCGAATTAAGAACAACAAATTCCGAAAGTGAATTATTAAATAAAACTCTTATTCATTTTTTTGCAAAAACAGAAGACATTATCTACAATGGAAAACTCTACAAAATATGCCAACATATATAAAACAGTTACATTAAAAATTGGAACATTCCAAAATATGCTAGCAAGTATAAAATGTCATTATTTAGGACTTAAATCAGGCAATAATGTTTGGTTTGCTTGCAAGCAGAACTCACTCAAACAACCGATTGTACATATGTTTTTTTTTCAATTTTTGCAATGCAATAATGTTCGTAGTTCATTTGATTTTAGTTTTATAATGATAATACATAGTCCTAATTTCAAATTGTAACATATGCAGATTTGACATTTCAGAACTACCAGGAATTGCTGCCCATTTAGCTTGTACATTTAGACACATACTAATAATCAAATTAGATCATAATGGCTGTCAACAACTAAATTTTGTAGATTTACAATGATAATGATGTCTACCGTAACGATAATATTGGTACACCATTAATACCAGAAAATAATAACCACATTGTTGGTGTAAAAAAATCACAGAAGAATGCTGCTTGGATTTTAAAAAAATAAGGTTTACTAATTCAATCAACACTCCAAGATAGAGATTTGAAACACGAAGTTAAAAGTTAAAACATGCTCCAATTACAACATAACAGATAAAACATGCTCTAATTCATAGGTATTGTGTATGTCAACACTTACACGTTAGAAGACCCTTTAGCCGCATTAATAATTTCATCAGCAAGACACTCAACAATGATTTTGATATTTCTAAATGCACTTTTGCTGGCACCAGTAGAAGATATAGAGATTGATTAAAACATCTCAAAGGAAAACTATCAACTGCCTGATGCTTCACAACACCAGCTGAACCAATTCCAGTCGCATCCACTCTCGGTCCACTTAATAGAGATACAACAGAATCTACTTAGTTCAAGAATCACAAAACCTGAAAGTTTATTTGTAGTTGACTAATAAGTAGTGTTTTTTTCTTTCTTCTTTTTCTTCTTCTTTTTTTGGGGGGGGGGGGCATTGAATATGCAGCAATCAGCGCTTAGAATTCAACCATTTAAGTAAAGACCGCATAGTTTTCTGCTTGATAGTTCGAATGTAGAAAATGATTTAGCTCAGCCATGAAATTCCAAAAAGAAAAAACAAACCTTTTTATACTCATAAAAGGATCACAAATTTGATTGCACATACAAATTTAAAAAAGAATAGTTTACTTCTAGCAATCTGTGTAAATTCAATGATTTTATAAAAGGTTTTTATATGCACTATGCTTTAATGCGGAAGATGGATACCTGAATTTGACTTTTTTAAGCTCTCTGAACCAATTATCAACTCTCTAATGGTAATATTAACCCTAGGCTCATCCTGCTCCACCCACTAACTTCTAGATTGCTTGCATTACTCACCGATACCGAACCTACTTCGTCTCTCTCGAGCTGGTAGTCCTCAAAACTTCGATCATGTTGTTACCATTCTCAACTCTCATTCTAGTAGCAACAGCAGCAATGGAATGATGAAACAGGTGATGTGGTAGAATGTGCTCTGTTGGATTAAGAATGGATCGATAATGTCTGCCATTCTGCTCGATGAAGTCGAAGGTGCTATGTATTGCTGTTGTTTTAGTACATCGTTATGTCTCTTCTGTATGATTGTGCTGCCCTTGTCGGTCCCAGTTCACCTAGCTCCAGACCATATCACTAATGTCAAAGTGGAATGCTCGTGGACTCTTAAAATATGTGTGAACTGCAGGGTGTTTGACCATACCAAAAACAATTGTATGTAAAGTGAAGTGAACGAAAAATTCAATAATGAGCAAAGTAATCCCAAGCAAAATAAAGTGCCATTAATCAGAAAAGCAGAAGATGCTCCGTTCATTAATGCTAGATTAAAGCATAATGCTTATATAAAACCCTCTTCCCATATGAAAAAATCATGTATTACCAAAAAATCTACTGCAGTTAATACCAATTCCTCCTCTACTAACACGCATTGATATCATCTGCCTCCATTAGATTCAATAACTACGGTTTCCATGTGTCCTTACATGTCTCCTGTTAACTCCATAATTCTTCAATCATTAATGGTACCACGAACTACTAAACACCTCAAACAACCTGTCAACCATCCATCTAAAGTAATTAATATTGAAGAAACACAAGCCATGAAAAACATGCACACAAGAAATCACTTTGATACTTTATGCACTTTGGTCAACACACTAATAATCGTACAATTATCATCCTATTAGTAATGTCGCCTCTGACATTAACATTGTTTACTATAATTTGCATAAAACACCAAGCTTGATGAAACATTGAAAATCCTTTCCCTAAAAATACTAAAGGTGATTTCATGTAACTCTATGATTAACAGTTTAGGCCAAAAAACTATGGCTTTAGAGGGGTTTTTTTTTTTTTTTTTTTTTTTTTTTTTTTTTTTTTTTGAAGGTGAGATGAACACACATAACGCAGGTGGTTGGAAAACAAGAAGGAAACTTTTAGTAGATATACTTCTGTATAATTTGATTTTACAGTAAAGAATTTCAATTTAACGGAAAGAACAACCAAATTATGATCCTAAACAACAGTTGAAACATGAAAATCAAATACCATTTTGCAACCAGGATAATAAAAACAATTATTATTTTCATAAAATTATAAATCAAGTTTGAAGTGCCTCACTGTTATTAGTGCTTTATGCATCCTAGATGATCAAGCCACTGTGACGTCTTATATCCATGCACCTACCATCCAATAAGTTCGCTTTAGCATTATATTTCTGTATTAAATTTGACGTGGCCTGAGAAACCTAATAATAAATCAATGAAACAGTCAAAATTCAAATAAGAGTAGACCAGCACATCAAACTTTCTTAGCACGTTCATGCAATTTGCTAAGTGGATAATTGTGGTTTGTTTCATCTGTAAATTAAAGATCCAATATAACAAGTATAAAGAACAGAACTCTAATACACCCCTATGTGAAAACATCTACTACATACCTATATTTACTGGTAAATATACCACCTTAATACAGTAAGGTTTTTGCACATCATGAAGTTTACAGTAACAACAACAGATGTGTTATCTCTGTCGAGTTTCTACACCATAACTATCACTGTTAAATTTGAAGTTAAACCACAATACCATTGATATTATACGCTAGTTTATATACCTACAGTTTCATCTTTTATGATTTTGATATTACATTTTATGCAAAGCTACCACTAAACAGTGGATTCTAGAAATTAATTTTAAAACATTATAATTGACAAATTGCCTAGGTCCATTACCATTTATTTACTAAATTTATTCCTGTATAAAAATTTTGTACTGAAATATGCCAAAACAAATCAAATCTATCAAAGTTTTGTTGGAAATGCAAGACAAAAGGGACAGATCTATTAGAAAAAATAACATACTCAATATTTCAGTATAGCCTGGCATATAGGAGATAGTGTCGACTACGATTCAAATTTAACTTACCACATCATGGCATAAAGGAGTTGGTGTCCACGCTTAACTTCTGGCATGCTGGCAACAAAATCATCCTAACTATCTCCGATCTCCCCAACTTCTTCGTCATGACTCTCTGAGCATTTTCATCAATTTTGAAGACAATGTGTCAACAGTTATGATCATATTATTCAAATGTACAACAGTGCATCTTAATAAAGAGTGCAATTATATGTACATGTCCATGTAAACATTCACAAAGTGTTCATAGTGCTAATTGTGGAAATCAGATCTAAAAATGAGACAGCAGAACAAAGAGTTCACCTCGAAATAATATTTCACAACATACGGCAATATTATAATTAGAATAGCAGATTTAGCAGCAATGCTTATTTTTTAACAGAACTTTCTTTCAACCTGAATATGAAATAATTTAGCAATATCAGTTAACAAATCATTAATGAATATATCAGTAAAATGTCATGCCTGATTTCAATGAGAATAGTCCGATAGCATATATATTAACGACTAATGTTTTGACCACGACTATAATGCATTACTCAGTCGATGGAGAAGCAAAGGCCAGCTCAATGAATAAGTGGATTACACTAATGGCTTCGTTAAAAGTGAAACTAAAATGGTCCCTTGAGTATTTAAACATGAAGTTTTTAATAGAAAGTAAGCCTTTTGCGTTTAGTACTAAAATACTGCAACCGTTGGTCTAAGAAAAAATCAAATTAGAAAGACTACTGCTTTTGAATATATAATGACACATAATTTTCGTTAATAAAAATAAAATTATTACAGCCTTATAACTTTTTGTTGTTATGGATACATGATGATTTCAAACAAACACAGAACATTCTAAATCTGAGGTATATAGTTAATTTAATAAATGTATCATACAGTGTTCAATAATGACCAGACATTTCATAATTAAGTCAAAGTACCACAGAAACAAAATTGCAGATGGTACTAAATTAAATTCCAAGTTTGTGATTGTTACTGAATATAGCGCAATGGATAAGAAAAGAAGGAAGAAAATCCATTGCATATGGTACTAACTAAAGTTAAGAATAAGAAAAACAAAAGATTAACAAACAATATTCAAATTACAATTTTTCTTTATAAGAACTTACCTTCCTAACGAGTGGATACAGGAAAAATAAAAGAGAGAGATACGTGATTGTTTAAAAGCATTCACAGGCAACATTTCATTAGGAGGCCTGCACCTTAGCATGGAATAGAAGCTGCCTACTTTTTCTCTCTTCTTATTTTTTTCTTTTTGTTCTCTCGATCAAAACCACAAGCCTACACCGACATCAACCTTTGTTCTCCAACCAGCGCTGTTTTGCCGAACCTCCATTGAGCTGCATGTCACCACCGAGATCTGCCTCCGACCTGCTTGCTTCCCGACCACCACCCGATCCACCTCTCTGTTCAGACCTGCATCACCTCCCCTGCTGTTCTCTACCCTACCCATGCTCCATCTTTCCAAGACCAAACGATTTGAACAATAAGAAAAGGAAGTGCGTAGTTGACTATCGATACAAAACCTGATAAAGAGTGCAATTATATGTACATGTCCATGTGCATGCATTAGTCAAATTCGAATCTTCTAATCATAAATCTATTAGTGATCATGACTTTTACTAAATTGAGGCTTAAAGAGATACATGTGTGAAAACGAATATGATTGTTGAGCTATTGGTAAATGATATATCACAATTAATAGCCTTCAAATCAACAGATTTGATATAATTTACATTAAGAAAACCAATAAATGAACTTTGTAATCTCCGAAACCCCAAACTGACTCAAAAAAAGCTCATAGTTAAGACAATTCAAGTTATAGCACATATTTTAAATAACATTACATTAGGAAGAAACATAAATTAATTAAAACAAAAATAAATGAATATATCGCCTTGTTACCCATCATAACTATGGTAGTACAGCTTGACATATGCAGTTTCACCAGCACCATTTCTGATAACCTCCACGAGTTTCCACTAAATCCTCTGTGGCCACCTATTTTTTGAAAACAAACCATTCTAGGAATTTTCAAAATAGGAAAGCTGTAGTATATAAATTTTTGTTTTACAAGTTTGGACAAACCATGAAGCTAGTTTTTCCATCATTGGGATATAATCTGTATGCTTTTCCATTTAAAAAAAAAATCGGGCATTCACAATTCATTTGCAACCCGACCAACCAATGTTCCAAAGTATAGCATATTGTTCTGATAAATTACAATTTACCAGCACATATTTATGATTTTTGTTGAGAAATAATTGAGAAATCTATACGCACTACACACACTATTTGATATCATGACTTTCTTGATCAAGGTAAACCATACAAATTTATATAATTTCTGAGAGTTGTAACTGATGTTATAACTCAAAAGTAAAATACAAGTTACCTCGAATATGACACAAAGGACTGGATCTGTATAATGTTAATTAGTCAAATACATTAGCAATTTAACCTCAATTGCTAGCAATTAAACGTTTCTACTAAATTTGCTGTAAGACTCTGTAATGTTTCCCTCTGTTGCAATTTAACCTCAGGGTATTAATCTAAAAAAATTATGTCTTTAAAAAAAATCCTCTGAATAAGACCTTTTTAGCCAAACTATAACTAGGATTAGTAACACGGTTAATAATTAACAGTGTGATGGCATAAATTAATCATTCAAGGGAATATTAACATAATTAAACATTCATTAAAAGTAAATTTGATTATTTAGTCTTCTAGCACTGGTATTTCCAGCACTAAAGTTCTCTAATTAGAAGTAAAACACATCTAAACTCAAATTAAAAGAGGAAAAATCAAACAAAATAATATAAGATTACTATTGTAGTACCTCTCACCGCAGTTCAAATTGGGAAGCACCGATTTAGGGTTCTAAGTAGGTAGTTGACGACTATGTTTCAGACTAGTGGTTGCGTTTAACTATTGGGATCAGTTGTGAGCAGTAGATCAATTTTCAATTGACTATTGATGAAGGAAATTAGGGTTTCGTGGTTTTGGAGGAATTTTACAAAGGTTGGGTTTCTGAGGCGGCTAAGGGAAAGACTTTTTTAGGAGCGGGCGGACTTTATTTATTTCCCGCATAAAATAAATTCTCTCCCGCCTGTTTTATCATATAGTGTTAAATGCATTTTTATGTTTACTTAACAGCGTTGATTGCGTGAAATTTGAATAGCGTTTGAAAGAAATAGGAGGGCTGATGCTATTAAAAGCCTATAATGTTGTAGTGGCTGGTAATACTCCATATCTAACACCACGGTGTTATCGGTAAAATTAATTACCATTTCACGTTCAAATCTAATTAAAGATTTAACTATCACTTTGGAGTAAAACTGGTGATACTCCATTCTCGCTCACTTTCCAAATTTGATAATTTATCTTATCAATTCACATTTCAATCTAATTGCAGATTCATTAAAACTCCTTTTACTAGGTTAAAAAACTAGTGTCATTTAAAACACCCTTCACGATAAACCCACGAATCAATTCTATTTAAAACCCATTTCAAATCCAATTTATTTATTTAAAAATAAATGGGTTTTAATTTCAGTTCAAAAGTAGTTCATTTCGATAAAAATCTATTTTTATCTTTTCAAATAGGGAGTTTTTCATCCCAATTTTTCCCAAATAATTTCTTATGATTTTACACCAATTATTACTATTTTTAATAATTTTATCAAGGCCCGTACAGTCGATTTCCATCAACGGCCATCGAACTGCACTTACAGCGACCTTTTCCGAATTTGATTTGGACGTATCTCCAAATCCAACCGTTAGATTTCAAATTTCCAATATTCGTTAGAAAGCTCTTTTCGATACAAACCCAACGGTTCGAGTTTTAGGAGAATCCGACGGTCGGATCTCCCGTAATGTCCGTTCGAAGTCAATGGTCGAAATTCGCGAACTGCCGCGGCGCGGCGCGTTCTATTCAGGCCATTATATTATATATATAATATATATAATATATATTTCGTCGATTTCTATTTAAAATGAATTTTATAAATCGTTTTAAATTCATTTCAAAAACATTTCAACTACCATTTCCAATTCAAATAAAAATTGAATTTTTCCTTATAAATTCGTTTTAAAATTCATTTCAATTCAATTCAAATTTCAATTCAATTTGAATTCATTTCAAATCAATTTTTATACTATCTCAATTCGCTTTCAATTCAATTTGAATTCGTTTTATATTCAATTTAATTCGAATTCGTTATATATTCAATCCAATTTGAATTCGTTATATATTCAATTCGAATTCGTTATATACTCAATTCAATTCGAATTCGTTATATATTCAATTCAATTCGAATTCATTATATATTCAATTCAATTCGAATTCGTTATATATTCAATTCAATTCGAATTCGTTATATATTCAATTCAATTATATAAAAACGAATATAATCGATATGAATATCGTTCGCGTCAAAATAGCGCATCTCTAATCAACATGGCTTTATATATTTCAATAATTCCGTTATTCTATTCAACAAATGAATCTATATTTTTGTCAACACATGACTAATCTCAACGAATGAGTATTGCCCACGTGTGACTATTTTTGTTATTCAATATATTTTATAAAAATCATGGTATCTATCGTTTGATTTCAAATCAGACTCCAACCGTAAATTAGTAAGAGAACGATTCCCTAAATATTAACCCCGAAGGCCGAAACCAACATCAGATCAATATCCAGGAGACCACTCATCTTATCTATTTTCCAATTAGTTTCTAATTTTATATATGATAAAGATGTAAATTTTATTATTAAAATATTTCGTTCAACACATGACTAATCTCAACGGATGAGTACGGTCAACACATGAACCTTTATTTTATAAAGATAAAAATGTAAATTTGGTTGTTAAAATATTTCGTTCAACACATGACTAATCTCAACGGATGAGTACAGTCAACACATGAACCTTTATTTTATAATATAAAGATGTAAATTTTATTGTTAAAATATTTCGTTCAACACATGACTAATCACAACGGATGAGTACGGTCAACACATGAACCTTTATTTTATAATGATCTTTATTTTTTCTAAATTGGAATGAGGCCCAATCAATTACCATATAAAGTTAATTATATGGATTCCATACAACACATGTATATAATAGCAACGATACATAATCAACCATCATCCAAAGTGCACTACACTGTATAAGTATCAAATATAGATATCTAACGCTTATAACAGTCTGTCAATCAATCGATCGACATACAACTAATTATTGGGATTAGTGTATGCCGTATTTTATCCCAATACCCGTGTGGGGTTTCAAACAATCAAACATAGAATTTATTTGTGCAGTTGGGCGATGTGTAAAATTTATCGTCCCAATCAATGTCCTTTAAATAGGTGTACATAAACAAATCGTTCGATTTGTAAATGAATATTTATTTGTTCACGTTCACGTTAAAAATTACATTTTTAACGAACAAATTATACTATTCAACCTACGAATATTCTATTCGGTTCATTTATTAAATACAATGATATCTTTGTTTTTTATTCTAACTTATTTTAAAAAAAATCGGCGGCATAACGGCACGATACTAGAAAAGGGACAAGGCCTAGCCTTATCTCCAGTCTGGTGATGGACCACGCCATACACATATCAATCAAATCAATTTCAATTCACCAAACAACCAACTCCAAATCAAATAATTTAGCTAATCTATGCAACCAAACAAACAAGTCCATGGTCTGTGGACAGTGGTGTCGGGTGCTACTAAAGACCGTCTGCATCCTAGTATATATGTATAACTAGAAAAAGAAATTTAGAGTGAGAAGTTCTCACCGAGTAGCTAAACCAACCGCCACGACTCTTCTTATGTAGAAATCTTCGTCGTGCTCGCCTTTTTGCCAATTTCACTGCCCGTAGTCACTACATATATAAAAATCACATTTTTATATTGTTGCTATGTATATAAAAATCACATTTTTATTCTACTACTATATAGATAAAAATTCTATTTTTATACCGCTGTTCATATAGTAAAGATCAAATCTTTACTATCTATATAATATAAAAATCGTATTTTTATTATCTCTACTACATAAAATCATATTTTTATTCTTCCTATAATATAAAAATCATATTTTTATTCTACTTCATTTGTCAAAAACCATAGAAGCTTTAAAGCGGAGAAAATCCAATTTTTTCCAACGCCCGGATTCGCTGTTCGGGTCCTAGAATTTGCAAACGAGCTTCAATCTTCACACCATCTATTTTCTAGCTTAAACGCGTCATTCCGGACAACTTTCGCCTAATAGTCTTTTTTCCGAAAATGCTCCAATTCGCCAGAATTCGCGAAAGTACACGAATTTTACCGCTTTCAGACAGCAGACTTTGAACGCGTTTTCCGAGTAGCTCCGAACTCCAAAACATGACTTCCATATAGCCAAATCGAAGAGAATTTCGTGCTCTACAACTTTGGTCCGGAGGGACTTTGGCCAAAAACGCACCGTTTGGGAGTTATTGGCGAAATAAGGACATGGTGTTATTTGCAAAACGGGCGATTAGTGTAAAATAGGTTTTTGGTGACCGGGGGGCCCACGGCCGGAATTGAGGAAGGGGAAGGGGGCGCCGGACCTGATTGGGCGTGGGGAGGCGGCTAAGGGGCGGCGGCGGCGGTGGTGGGGCCCGGAGTGGTGGTGGTTGGTGTTGAAGGCCTAGGGTTCATGAAAAGTGGAGAGAGAAGGGGGAGGAGGAAGAGGAGGAGGAAAAGGCGGTGCGGCCGGCGGTGGAGGGGCTGGGGAGGCCAGTGGAGGTGGGGGCAGCAGCACCTAGGAGGCGGAGGCCATTTTTCCTTTTTTTGAAGAGAAAGAGAGAAGTGAAAATTATGAAGAGAAAAGGAAGTAAAAGTGTTTATATGCTTGTTTCTCCCGTAACGCCTGAACGCTAGCGATCTCCGATTGCCGCGGATTTCGGAAACGAGATAGTAGACGTGAAGACGAGTCCAACAAAACAAGTTTCGTTGAATTCCGAGTTCATTTGACCATTCAAAAAAAATCACAAAAATGCTCAGATAAGCTCTAAAAATGCGATTTTGGCGCACCTTTTCTTCTTGCACGCTCACATGCTAACTCAAAAAATCAAGCCCTCTTGGATTTAACCATTATTAGACGATACGAATCCAGCAAAAAAAAAAACGAAATCGAATTCTGAGGTCGTATCAATAATGTTCCTTTGTAAAATGACTGCCTGCTTTTGAACAAATGGTTTTGCTTCGCACGGCCACATACTGACTCCGTTCGACGCACCAATTGGAACTCAACAATGATTTGTCATTATGAATCTAAAAAAATTTATCTCGTCGAATTCTGAGCTCGTATGCAAAATTTCACTTTTTAAGGGCTATGTATTGTTAACCGAACAACTCCAGCTCATAACCACTATTCCGGATATCGGAATATATCAAAGCTTATACTTTTCGGAGTTCTAAACGGCATTTTGAACTCAATGGAAGTGGTTTCGAGTCCAAATTCATTCGTATGCATAATTTGACTTTTTTTGGGCCATGTATAATTTGCATAGCGACTATTCTGAATTTTCAACCGGACATATCTTTTGATTCCCGCTATGAAAATTTGATTTTTCGGATTCGTTGGAAAGATATTCCCAAATAGATCCTATTATTTTTGGTTTCACTAAAATCTGAATTGTTTTGCACCCGGTACATTCAATTGAAGTTTGAAATCGAATTATCGAACTACCGCGCCATTTTCAATTCCTTTTATAATTATAAATAAATTATTTATACTCTAACGATGATCCATATAATATATACGTTTGAATTATATTCAAAATAAATTTCTCGTCGATATTATTTAAAATAATCCATTTTAAATGTTCAAAATTCGCTAAAATTGCCAAAATAAAAATTTTAAATTGGCTCGCATTTCCGGGTTATTACAATCTCCCCCACTTAAAACTTTTCGTCCCCGAAAAGGAACGAAGCCGAAAGTTGTTTGGTTAATCAACTCTACGTTCGATCTGGCTTCCATTCTTCAACTTTTCAGTTTCTGAGAATTTTCAAATTCTTCAAAAATTTGGCTAACACCCTAAATTTTCGAAAAAATTCGCCATAACCTCCCCTGCACCGGGAGCCACGGGAAAATCCCGAGATTTCCATACAGGCCTTCTGATCTCAAAAAGAAAAAGGAAAAACCAAGCGGCTAGCCAATCGGCTCATAAAATCATCATCACCCAAACAAAATAGTAAATTATAGTAAATATGTACCTATTTGTCGAGCAAAAAAATTTTATTCTCTGCTCTAGCCTCCTTGTTATGACCTGTTCAATGTAAGTACATGTATATGCAAGCAAATGCGACTAATTTTCAATACAATTCAATATTTGGTACAATTAGGCATAATGGTTCAAAATATCAAATGAATAAACAAACAACACAATCATCAATCAATTAGTGGATTAACGTTTCAAATTCATAATTTTGATACATATATACTGAAAATCTTGTTTTTGATGCCAATTCACAACAATAAATCTATCTATATAAGTTTTGGTTCTCACACCAGCCTAATGGAAATATATAGAAATCATACCTTCGTCACTCGAAAATAAATACTGGTGATGGTATACTTCATCATCAGGACCATGTCCGGGCGACTAGAGTGTGACTCTATATCTATCTAATATATTAAAACTTCGAATATACGTTCATGACGCGTATATGCAAAACCTTTATGTACTAGATTGTCCAAATCAATATAAATAAATTATTCAAATACGTATAAAACGATTTAAATTTCAAAACAAAGTTGTTTTCATTTGAAAAATATACTCTTCACACTCGTTCTAGGATACTACTGATCCTATCTCTAACGAGTCATTCTAGTTGGATATTACTAATCCAATTTCTGATGAATTCTTTCGTATGGTTCTAATGTGTCTTGTTCTCGAGCTCCGTAAAACAAAGCTCTGATACCAAACTGAGACGACCCGAACTTCCCCGTAAAGGAAAGCACGGATAGAATTGAGGACAAGACAAAATAGAACGCAAACAGAAGAACATTTCATTATTATTACAACAATTCCATCAGATACGAGAATATACAGAGTATAAATGAATAAATTACATTCAACAAATATCAGAGATTTAAATTACATTTAAATACATCGCAGCGGAAAATAATACAAAAGCACAACTGAAAGTAATGCACAGATACAGAGCTTTCCGAGCATCGTTCCAGCTATAAATCAGGACCCTGTGGATATAAATCTGCAAAACCAAAACTACTAGTTGCCCGTGTGGAAAATAGGGGCACCCACGGTTTAGGTTAAAGCAATAAACTCCAGGTCAGTCATGTGACTGGTGTGAGAACTAAAATAGTTATTTAAAACTTTACTTTAAAAGAGAGTAATTCAAGGGACCACGCCGTATAACACGGAACGGGTTTCCTCCCAAGAATACTAGTGCATATAACTAAACAGCGCAATGCTCTTTGGAAAAATGAAGCTATTATAAGACCCAGGTCCCATCACACAATGCAACGCAAGCCATAGGATAGGGTTTTCCCTTATAATAGCCAAACATGCTTGGTACGTTTAAAACAAATCATTTGATACTATAATAAGTGTATAGTGTCAAAACATTTTCAATCATAAATATTAATCATAGACGGCATGGGTACCATATATCATGTCGCCATACTAGTTCTACAATTATAACCAAAATATCTCGTATTGGAAATTGGATTTCCGTCATGAGTCGAGGCAAGGGGCAAGCTCCTCTCCGCTTCGAGACACTCTAGCAAATGCCTCGGGACTACACACTCTGGGTAACCCCTGGATCGGCTGGGCCGGTCCTCTCTTACGTTTGAGGATTGATAATTCCTGAACACAAGTTTCCCGGTCCTTACAGACCTAATATCGAGGCGCCTCATTCCAACAACCACAAAGGTGAAAAGTATATAAATGTCAGGGCTGGTAAGTCACTCACACCACCAAAGCTAGAAAGAAGTCGTGTTCTCCCAACGGTCCGTATCCCGTTTTTAACTCATACCGAGGTGTGAGGCTCGCGAATCCACGTTAGACACAAAGCTACCACGTAGGCCGTGCTTTGATCATCAACCACAAGACTTTGCTTTTCAACAGAAGCCTTGATCCATGAAACTTAGCATGCCACACAGGCAATTCATGCCATGCGACTGATGTCCATCGATATACAACCTCTGAGCTCGTACGTCTCAGAGAAGGGCGTTAAGCAAGAGAATAAATTCTCCGCCGCCAAACAGATGTATATTTAATAGAGATCAATCAACACAGAATAAAGTCCAATGTCAGACACACAATCCATTTACAAGTTCGTTCTGGGTCTGAACGAAATCGGAGGCACTTTCCTCGCATATCCATCGATCTCCAAGTACGTCTGGACGACCACCAACTATTTCCATCCTCTTGGGTGTACAGCCCAATCAGGATCATCAGTAATTACCCAAACGATGTGAAGACTTCCGGTCTTCAACCACCGTCTTCGTCTTCGACATAACGTCGAATCGGTTATTCAGAATGGGTATAAACCCGGCCTTTCCGAACAACCCGTGTATATTAAAAACAAATGTTACACAAACACAATATACGCCTCATTCCAATTCAACAGTCACTAACCGCAAATTAGCAAGAGAACAATTTCCCAAATATTAACACCGAAGGCCGAAACCAACATCAGATCAATATCCAGGAAACCATTCTTCTTAACTAACCTACAGCTAGTTTCTAAATTTCATATTCTTATGGAAAGGTTCCCATTAATTTTATCCAAGATAAATTCTATAAAATTTATCCTTTAATCTTCCTTTGGATATCATTTCAAACCAAATTATGGTTTTCCAAACTTGTCGGGATTAGCGAACCACACCGAAGTAATTATTTATTTTATTTTATTTCCCAATCCCAACCTATTCATCCCATGAAGCAAAGCTGGTAATACTCCATATCTAACACCACGGTGTTATCGGTAAAATTAATTACCATTTCACGTTCAAATCTAATTAAAGATTTAACTATCGCTTTGGAGCAAAACTGGTGATACTCCATTCTCGCTCACTTTCCAAATTTGATAATTTAACCTATCAATTCACATTTCAATCTAATTGCAGATTCATTAAAACTCCTTTTACTAGGTTAAAGAACTAGTGTCATTTAAAACACCCTTCACGATAAACCCACGAATCAATTCTATTTAAAACCCATTTCAAATCCAATTTATTTATTTAAAAATAAATGGGTTTTAATTTCAGTTCAAAACTAGTTCATTTCAATAAAAAATATATTTTTATCTTTTCAAATAGGGAGTTTTTCATCCCAATTTTTCCCAAATCATTTCTTATGATTTTACACAAATTATTACTATTTTTAATAATTTTATCAAGGCCCTTACAGTCGATTTCCATCAACGGCCATCGAACTGCACTTACAGCGACCTTTTCCAAATTTGATTTGGACGTATCTCCAAATCCAACCATTAGATTTCAAATTTCCAATATTCGTTAGAAAGCTCTTTTCGATACGAACCCAATGGTTCCGGTTTTAGGAGAATCCGACAGTCGAATCTCCCGTAATGTCTGTTCGAAGTCAATGGTCGAAATTCGCGAACTGCCGCGGCGCGTTCTATTCAGGCCATTATATTATATATATAATATATATAATATATATTTCGTCGATTTCTATTTAAAACGAATTTTATAAATCGTTTAAAATTCGTTTCAAAAACATTTCAACTACCATTTCCAATTCAAATCAAAATTGAATTTTTCCTTATAAATTCGTTTTAAAATTCAATTCAATTCAATTCAATTTTTAATTCAATTTGAATTCATTTCAAATCGATTTTTATTCAATCTCAATTCGTTTTCAATTCAATTTGAATTCATTTTATATTCAATTTAATTCGAATTCGTTATATATTCAATTCAATTTGAATTCTTTATATATTCAATTCAATTCGAATTCGTTATATATTCATTTCAATTCGAATTCGTTATATATTCAATTCAATTCGAATTCATTATATATTCAATTCAATTCGAATTCGTTATATATTCAATTCAATTCGAATTGGATATATATTCAATTCAATTATATAAAAACGAATATAATTGATATGAATATCGTTCGCGTCAAAATAGCGCATCTCTAATCAACATGGCTTTATATATTTCAATAATTCCGTTATTCTATTCAACAAATGAATCTATATTTTTGTCAATACATGACTAATCTCAACGAATGAGTACTGTCCACGTGTGACTATTTTTGTTATTCAATATATTTTATAAAAATCATGGTATCTATCGTTTGATTTCAAATCAGACTCCAACCGTAAATTAGTAAGAGAACGATTCCCTAAATATTAACCCCGAAGGCCGAAACCAACATCAGATCAATATCCAGGAGACCACTCATCTTATCTATTTTCTAATTAGTTTCTAATTTTATATATGATAAAGATGTAAATTTTATTATTAAAATATTTCGTTCAACACATGACTAATCTCAACGGATGAGTACGGTCAACACATGAACCTTTATTTTATAAAGATAAAGATGTAAATTTGTTTGTTAAAATATTTCGTTCAACACATGACTAATCTCAATGGATGAGTACTGTCAACACATGAACCTTTATTTTATAATATAAAGATGTAAATTTTATTGTTAAAATATTTCGTTCAACACATGACTAATCTCAATGGATGAGTACGGTCAACACAAGAACCTTTATTTTATAATGATCTTTATTTTTTCTAAATTGGAATGAGGCCCAATCAATTACCATATAAAGTTAATTATATGGATTCCATACAACACATGTATATAATAGCAACGATACATAATCAACCATCATCCAAAGTGCACTACACTGTATAAGCATCAAATATAGATATCTAACGCTTATAACAGCCTGTCAATCAATCGATCGACATACAACTAATTATTGGGATTAGTGTATGCCGTATTTTATCCCAATACCCGTGTGGGGTTTCAAACAATCAAACATAGATTTTATTTGTGCAGTTGGGCGATGTGTAAAATTTATCGTCCCAATCAATGTCCTTCAAATAGGTGTACATAAACAAATCGTTTGATTTGTAAATGAATATTTATTTGTTCACGTTCACGTTAAAAATTACATTTTTAACGACCAAATTATACTATACAACCTACGAATATTCTATTCGGTTCATTTATTAAATACAATGATGTCTTTGTTTTTTATTCTAACTTATTTTTGAAAATTTCGGCGGCATAACGACACGATACTAGAAACGGGACAAGGCCTAGCCTTATCCCCGGTCTAGTGATGGCCCACGCCATACACATATCAATCAAATCAATTTCAATTCACCAAACAACCAACTCCAAATCAAATAATTTAACTAATCTATGCAACCAAACAAACAAGTCCATGGTCTATGGACAGTGGTGTCGGGTGCTACTAAACACCGTCTGCATCCTAGTATATATGTATAACTAGAAAAAGAAATTTAGAGTGAGAAGTTCTCACCGACTAGCTAAACCAACCGCCACGACTCTTCTTATGTAGAAATCTTCGTCGTGCTCGCCTTTTTGCCAATTTCACTGCCCGTAGTCACTACATATATAAAAATCACATTTTTATATTGTTGCTATGTATATAAAAATCACATTTTTATTCTACTACTATATAGATAAAAATTCTATTTTTATACCGCTGTTCGTATAGTAAAGATCAAATCTTTACTATCTATATAATATAAAAATCATATTTTTATTATCTCTACTACATAAAATCAAATTTTTATTCTTCCTATAATATAAAAATCATATTTTTATTCTACTTCATTTGTCAAAAACCATAGAAGCTTTAAAGCGGAGAAAACTCACTTTTTTCTAACGCCCGGATTCGCTGTTCGGATCCTAGAATTTGCAGACGAGCTTCAATCTTCACACCACCTTTTTTCTAGCTTAAACGCGCCATTCCGGACAACTTTCGCCTAAGGGTCTTTTTGCCGAAAATGCTCCAATTCTCCAGAATTCGCGAAAGTACACGAATTTTACCGCTGTCAGACAGCAGACTTTGAACGCGTTTTCCGAGCAGCTCCGAACTCCAAAAAATGACTTCCATATAGCCAAATCGAAGATAATTTCGTGCTCTACAACTTTGGTCTAGAGTTACTTTGGCCAAAAACGCACCGTTTGGGAGTTATTGGCGAAATAAGGACAGGGTGTTATTTGCAAAACGGGCGATTAGTGTAAAATGGGCTTTTGGTGACCGGGGGGCCCACGGCCGGAATTGAGGAGGGGGAAGGGGGCGCCGGACCTGATTGGGCGTGGGGAGACGGCTAAGGGGCGGCGGCGGCGGTGGTGGGGCCCGGAGTGGTGGTGGTTGGTGTTGAAGGCCTAGGGTTCATGAAAAGAGGAGAGAGAAGGAGGAGGAGGAAGAAGAGGAGGAGGGGAGGAGGAAAAGGCGGTGCGGCAGGCGGTGGAGAGGCTGGAGAGGCCGGTGGAGGTGGGGGCAGCGGCACCTAGGAGGAGGAGGCCATTTTTCCTTTTTTTGAAGAGAAAGAGAGAAGTGAAAATTATGAAGAGAAAAGGAAGTAAAAGTGTTTATATGCTAGTTTCTCCCGTAACGCCTGAACGCTAGCGATCTCCGATGGCCGCGGATTTCGGACATGAGATAGTAGACGTGAAGACGAGTCCAACGAAACAAGTTTCGTCGAATTTTGAGTTCGTTTGACCATTCAAAATAATCACAAAAATGCTCAGATAAGCTCTAAAAATGCGATTTTGGCGCACATTTTCTTCTTGCACGCTCACATGCTAACTCAAAAAATCAAGCCCTCTTGGATTTAACCATTATTAGACGATACGAATCCAGAAAAAAAAACGAAATCGAATTCTGAGGTCGTATCAATAATGTTCCTTTGTAAAATGACTGCCTGCTTTTGAACAAATGGTTTTGCTTCGCACGGCCACATACTGACTCCGTTCGACGCGCTAATTGGAACTCAACAATGATTTGTCATTGTGAATCCATAAAAATGTATCTCGTCGAATTCTGAGCTCGTATGCAAAATTTCACTTTTTAAGGGCTATGTATTGTTAACCGAACAACTCCAGCCCATAGCCACTATTCCGGATATCGGAATATATCGAAGCTTATACTTTTCGGAGTTCTAAACGGCATTTTGAACTCAATGGAAGTGGTTTCAAGTCCAAATTCATTCGTATGCAAAATTTGACTTTTTTTGGGCCATTTATAATTTGCATAGCGACTATTCTGAATTTTCAACTGGACAAATCTTTTGATTCCCGTTATGAAAATTTGATTTTTCGGATTCGTTGGAAAGATATTCCCAAATAGATCCTATTATTTTTGGTTTCACTAAAATCTGGATTGTTTTGCACCCGGTACATTTAATTGAAGTTTGAAATCGAATTATCGAACTACCGCGCCATTTTCAATTCCTTTTATAATTATAAATAAATTATTTATATTCTAACGACGATCCATATAATATATACGTTCGAATTATATTCAAAATAAATTTCTCGTCGATATTATTTAAAATAATCCATTTTAAATGTTCAAAATTCGCTAAAATTGCCAAAATAAAAATTTTAAATTGGCTCGCATTTTCGGGTTATTACAAAGACTGCCCAGACCCGCCCGACAAATCCAGCTGCCACAAATGCCAGTCTAATGTGAGAGGTCTTTATAAGGTTACATCCTTAATGAATTAAGAAACACTTAACCAGATAAGCATGTAGAGGGACATGAGGGGGTTAAGTGGGTGCCTTGGGTGGCATGTGGAATTAAGTGGGTGCCTGGGGTGGCATGTGAAATACGATTAGATATTTCAATAATTAACTAATGCAAATCTGAGATAAATATGATGTCTAAAACGTGTTGGGTGGATAGGGTTAAACTAATTGGACTGATGAATTTTACAAACCCGTTTCATGAATCTGTAGGCCCAATACAAAGTTAGACAATCTGTAAGTCTGTTAAATCTGTGCATCCGATCCGTTAGTCTGAAAACTTGTTAACTTGATTTTCTGATCTGTGAACTAGTAAATCTGAACTCTGTATGTCTGAAACTTGTAAACAAGTTAATCTGAAATCTGTTAGTCTGGGGACACAAGGTTAGGATGGTTAATTACTTGTGTCATCTGTTGTGTGGGACTCATATTAGTCAGTAACCCTTTTTCTGGTATCAAAACTATGACCCAACAGTAGGTAGGGTCCGGGAACGCTTACTGAACTAATTATAAGCGGTTCATTCTGATAATGGCGAGGGGTTTTGATTGTGCGTTCCAACCGGGTCATGTGCGTGCTTGGATCCCCGTCTGCCTCTGAGGATGTAAGACGTCGTGACATCTATAAATAGGTTTGTGTCATTCAAAGGTTGCCACTTTAGGGAATGATACACCCTTTTGCGGGGCTGGCACAGGGTATTTATGTATTAGGGAGCCGATCGCGTAGGGTAGGATTTAGGGTATACTTAGTTCTGTCTGTTTTGTGGGGTACCGTCTGTTTCCGTTGGGTGGTAACACCTGTCTGTTTCTGTGTGGTACCGTCTGTTGGGGTGGTAAAGGCCCATTTACTAGTGTACACCTAATTCTAACATTCTGTTTCCGTAGGGATTACTTTGTTTCCGTTTCTGACTCTGTTAGGGTGGTAAAGGCCCATTATTAATTTCTGTTTAGACATTAGGGTAACACCTAATCTGCCATCTGTTTCTGTTTCTGTTTAGGCCCATTATTCTGTTAGGGTGGTAAAGGCCCATTATTCTGTTTCTGTTTCTGTTTAGACATTAGGGTAACACCTAATCCTGTTATACTAGTAATAGTGCAGAGTAGTTTTTTAGTGAAGCATACATCTTACCTTATTTGTCCTGTCATACCTGCCATCTGTACCGTGAATCCTCTTATCCACTTTGTATGCCTGCCATGTTTACCTTTATTTATTTACTGGCTAAAAGTTACTGGACTCACCAGACGTATGTCTGACCTAGTTTGTTTCGCCTCTTTTCTTCCGTTTTCCCCCCAGGTTATCTAAGGAGGGAATACTTTAGCTTGATCCGGATTCCTTCTGCTTGAAGTACTTGAAGTATGGCTTGGCTCTTTATAGCTTCTGTTCTGTGGGGATTATGATTTTAAAAGTTTTGTACTCTAATGGTTTTGAACAAGGCTGATATATATATATATATATGTACTCGAATTTTTGGTAAAGATGTAACCATATTGGTTTCTGTTTTCCGCTGTAATAAAGTTATAATATTTCAAGTATTATTTATCTGTCTTGAAATTTTCTGTACTCTCCGCCAAAGTTAAGGCATTCCCTTTGTGAGTGACCTTAACGGAGGTGGGGTGTTATACTTGGTATCAAAGCTGAAGGTTACCAGATTGGGTAAAGTTTTTGAAAACTATTTTCAAAAAGGTTTTAAAAGGAAGTATTTTCAAAAATAAGGCTTATTTTTGAAAAACATAATCTCCAAAAGCCATATATCTATCTTTTGATCCTCTGTTTGAATCTTTGTTTCCTTCTTTCTCTGGGGCTCCCGGCTTTCTGGGAGGTAACCTCATCGCGGCATGGTTCTGTAGGCTTGATAAGACTACGACACCGGTCAAAGGGCAAATAAGCGTCCGACTTCCATCTGTAGTCGCAGTAGTCTCACCTACGGCTAATTTTCTTTCGAGCTTTATAGGATTTTCCGTGCAATGGAGGCCGCTTTCGAGGAACTTGTCAACGTGTTACACACGAATAGTAAAGATGAGAATGAGGGAGTTTGGCTAAGGAGCACAACCCAAGGATGAGAAACTCATGGATATGGACTTGGTTCACAAAGGAGGCAAAAAGGAAACACAGAAGAAGGAAGAAAAGTCTGAAGATAAAGGAGGAGAAAAGTGCTTTACTTATGGAAGCTTGACTCATCTGAACAAGAATTGCCGAAAGAGGAAGGACACCCACTTCAACTGTGGTGAGATGGGACACTTCACTAGAGACTGCCCGAAGAAACGGGGGCAAGGACGGAGGACATGACCTACTTCGGGAAGGCAGGTGAATGCTCTCATAGTTGGTGGATAGGATAGAAGTAGGAAAATTTCCGTAGAGAGTTTAGTTTCCTTATCTGATTATTGAGTTAGAATTCTTTCCGATTATGGCATTCTGATTCTGTAGTCGAGTCTCTGCACTTTATTACTAGTCTTGTTTCTGATCTGGTTATTGTCTCAAACCCCATAGGGGTTACGACTCATTTGTTGGTGATAGGTTGGGGTTTGAGGGTATCCGTGTTAGGCGTCAAGTCGATTGTAATGCATACATTCTGGGTTTTTGAGGGATATGGTGGGATTTTCCCATGCTTAGTTTTCTAAGAATCATTCGATAATCTGATCTGTACTAGTAGTCTGTAAGCATCTGGATATTTATGAAAAGGTTAAGATTTCCAGTTTTGACATTGTCTAAGGAGGGTAATCCTCTGGGTGTCAATCTGATGTTGATTTCGGTCTACGGGGTTGATACTTAGGGGAGTTTGTCTCTCAACCAAGGTCTAATGGAAACCAAGTTTTTGTTTATCTGCACTCGCTCCCATCACTCGACTGTACCATATCGATCGAGTCTTCGACCTATAGATAGGAATCCTATGGATGTAAACATGTGTTTGAGACATGTTATGTTTGATGGATGAAAGTGGATGCAAGTGGTTGCTAGTGGTTGCTCGTGGATGCATATACACACACTAGGCACTAGATCGGCTCAAAAACACTCTCATACTACATATGGATGTGTGCGCATTTTTCAATTTTTGTGGATGCAGAATGATTAACTCCTCACGTGGATGTTGCATTTGGATGAATGGTTATGCACTCATATAGAAATGATGTGTATCGAATAGGATTTCTTGCATACATATTTGGACTCATGGCACTAACATGATTCACATTAAGGAGGTCAACTAGATCAGTAGACCGTCTGATTTTGCATTAGATAAGGAAAATATACACACACTTTTGCATATGTTCATACAACATTAGAAGTTTTCTAAGGACAATGGAAGCTTGTGGATGATGGTTGAGTAGATGGGTGATTGGATGGTAGGACACATTCTTCTTAACTTGAAGATTTTGGGGACGAAATCCTTTTAGTAGGGGAGAATATAACACCCAGAATTTTTGAATAATTAGATTAACTAAATTTAAGAATAATTAGTTTCAAATGTGGGAATTAAGGGAAACGGGTCGTTCCATTGCGTTCGTCTCGGAATTCTGCTTGAGATAGAGTCCGAGTTGGCGTAAAACGGATACCGTATGAAGAAGATATGGACGAACGAAGTTTGAAAAAAAATGCACTGGCGCACTTGGGAAGTGCGCCAGTACAAATTTGCATTGGCGCACTTCCCAAGTGCGCCCAGGCCGAGGGAAAAACTGCACAGCCATCTGGTTCGAACGATGAGTCAGTGCTGAGTCATTTCTGACTAGTTAATGAGTCATTAGGGTTTCTGGATAGTTCTAATCTGGACTGAGTGGTTTTGATTAACCCTAAGATCATCCGACGGCTATAATTAAATTGAAATTTTATATAAACATGTGTAGACCCAAACCCTAGAATCAAATCAAAAATTAGATCAGTAGACGTCATGTTGTCACTCCAAACCCTAGAGTAGCCGCCACAAACTAGAAGCATAGTAAAGCAACTCAATACAAATCAAATCAAGCCTAAAACTACAACAACGTAATTGTCTACAACAAGGGAACGCTAATCAATTACAGAATTCAGAACCCAGAACTCAAGACCCCTTATTCGGTGAGTTCTAGTCACTTTTAGGTTTAAATAAATAAAAGTGAATTGTGGTAGACTATGATTTGGGTATATGTTGTTTGTAGCTATGCAAGTTTATTTTTGTTGTGAATCATGATATGATGCAAGTTTATTATTGTTGTGAATCATGATATGATGCAAGTTTATTATTGTTGTGAATCATGATATGATGCAAGTTATTATGTTGAGAAACTATGAATCTATGCAAGTCGTTATGATGAATCTATGCAAGTCGTTATCATGAATCTATGCAAGTGGTTATTATGAATCTATGCAAGTTGTTATCATGAATCTATGCAAGTGGTTATTATGAATCTATGCAAGTTATTATCATGACTCTATGCAAGTCGTTATTATGCAAGTTGTTATCATGAATCTATGCAAATTATTATGAGACCATGCAAGTTACCTATGCAAGTTATTGTGTGATGAATTCATGAACCTATGCTAGTTGTTATGTTGTGGATCATGAACCTATGTAAGCCACCTATGTAAGAAGTTATGTTATGAATCATGCAAGTTGTTATATTGTGAATCTTGAACCTATATAAGTTGTTGACTATGATGAGAATCATGAACCTATGTTAGTTGTTAATTCATGAACCTATGCAAGTTGTTATGAATCTATGCAAGTTGTTAATTATGTGGTGAATCATAATTATATGCGAAGTTATCATGTCATTTTCCCTAGTTGTCATGCTTATGCCAAAAATTGTACTGAAAACGATCACCTTGTCATTCCCTTTATTTTATTGTTATGGAGAGACTATTTAGTAGCCTCGATGACGCGAAAACGCAAATGGTTATGCTAGTTAAGAAACGGGAAAAAAAGGGAATTTGTAATAGGCATAATTTACATAGTGATCATGTAAATTGGACACATGATTCTAGTAGGGAAACATATAGATAATTACCTATTATGACATAGGTAAAATTGGATAAAAATGGTAGAATTTGAATATGACCATTTATGGATAGGAAATTCAAATTGTTATTAAGATAGGTATTGACACCTATAAAAAGAGGAAAGGATTAAGTAATTTAATTAATCAAAAGAGGAATGTTTAAGCAATTAAAGTATGAAGATTTATAATGATTTAATTGGCATAAATGCCTTAAAAGGCATAAAATATAATTGTGGTGAAAATTGGTATGATTTTACATACCATAAATGGATGGACATAATTGAGTCAATTATGGACATCGTTAAATTTGGAATTGATTGATAATTTGAATAGGGAAAGAAATTCAAATTGGGAAAAGATTAATTAGGAGTAATTAATCGTCTAAGACACGAGGTTAGGCTCTTTTGTGGTGTAAGACTGCCCGGACCCGCCCGGCAAATCCAGCTGCCACAAATGCCAGTCTAATGTGGGAGGTCTTAGGCATAAATTAAATGCGTGATAATTGTAAAGACACGAGGTTACGCTCTTTTGTGGTGTAAGACTGCCTGGACCCGTCCGGCAAATCCAGCTGCCACAAATGCCAGTCTAATGTGGGAGGTCTTTATAAGGTTACAGTCTTAATGAATTAAGAAACACTTAACCAGATAAACATGTAGTGGGACATGAGGGGTTAAGTGGGTGCCTTGGGTGGCATGTGGAATTAAGTGGGTGCCTGGGGTGGCATGTGGAATACGATTAGATATTTCAATAATTAACTAATGCAAATCTGAGATAAATATGATGTCTAAAACATGTTGGGTGGATAGGGTTAAACCAATTGGA
The DNA here is from genome assembly GCA_030737875.1 of Allium sativum. NCBI lineage: Eukaryota > Viridiplantae > Streptophyta > Magnoliopsida > Asparagales > Amaryllidaceae > Allium > Allium sativum. The sequence goes on from CM060909.1 coordinate 649,918,734, forward strand.
CTGATGAATTTTAAAAACCCGTTTCGTGAATCTGTAGGCTCAATACAAAGTTAGACAATCTGTAAGTCTGTGCATCTGATCCGTTAGTCTGAAAACTTGTTAACTTGATTGTCTGATCTGTGAACTAGTAAATCTGAACTCTGTATGTGTGAAACTTGTAAACAAGTTAATCTGAAATCTGTTAGTCTGGGGACACAAGGTTAGGATGGGTAATTACTTGTGTCATCTGTTGTTTGGGACCCATATTAGTTAGTAACCCTTTTCTGGTATCAAAACTATGACCCAACAATAGGTAGGGTCCGGGCACGCTTACAGAACTAATTATAAGCGGTTCATTCTGATAATGGCGAGGGGTGTTGATGGTGCGTTCCAACCAGGTCATGTGCGTGCATGGATCCCGGTCTGCCTCTGAGGATGTAAGACGCCGTGACATTTATAAATAGGTCTATGTCATTCAAAGGTTGCCACTTTAGGGAATGATACACCCTTTTGTGGGGCTGGCACATGGTATTTATGTATTAGGGAGCCGATCACGTGGGGTAGGATTTAGGGTACACTTAGTTCTGTCTGTTCTGTGGGGTACCGTCTGTTTCCGTTGGATGGTAACACCTGTCAGTTTCTGCGTGGTACCGTCTGTTGGGGTGGTAAAGGCCCATTTACTAGTGTACACCTAATTCTAACATTCTGTTTTCATAGGGATTATTCTGTTTCCGTTTTTGTCTCTGTTAGGATGGTAAAGGCCCATTATTCTGTTTCTGTTTAGACATTAGGGTAACACCTAATCTGCCATCTGTTTCTGTTTCTGTTTAGGCCCATTATTCTGTTGGGGTGGTAAAGGCCCATTATTCTGTTTCTGTTTCTGTTTAGACATTAGGGTAACACCTAATCCTGTTATACTAGTAATAGTGCAGAGTAGTTTTGTAGTGAAGCATACATCTTACCTTATTTGTCCTGTCATACCTGCCATCTGTACCGTGAATCCTCTTATCCACTTTGTATGCCTGCCATGTTTACCTTTATTTATTTACTGGCTAAAAGTTACTGGACTCACCAGACGTATGTCTGACCTAGTTTGTTTCGCCTCATTTCTTCTGTTTTCCCCCTAGGTTATCTAAGGAGGGAATACTTTAGCTTGATCCGGATTCCTTCTTCTTGAAGTACTTGAATTATGGCTTGGCTCTTTATAGCTTCTATTCTGTGGGGATTATGATTTTAAAAGTTTTGTACTCTAATGGTTTTGAACAAGGCTGATATATATATATATATATACTCGAGTTTTTGGTAAAGATGTAACTATATTGGTTTCTGTTTTCCGCTGTAATAAAGTTATAATATTTCAAGTATTGTTTATCTGTCTTGAAATTTTCTGTTCTGTTTACTAAAACGCTCCACCAAAGTTAAGGCATTCCCTTTGTGAGTGACCTTAACGGAGGTGGGGTGTTACACTATTTTTCATACATAATTCATTTGCTTCCACCAAATCCTTGTTTATCTCTATAAATATCTCCTTGATATATCTGAAATAACTGCACAACTTGGATATATGTTAATAGTAATATTTATATAGTTGTTGCCGTCAAAGTCAATTCTCAGAGTATTAATAATCTCCCCTTTATTGATGATGACAATCATATAAATATTAAAGAGACAAAATATAAACTTTAATGTTTGACTCCCCCTGATTCTATGCACTTATCCTATCATTTTGCATAGTATATTTATATAATTTCATCCTTTCTCATCAGTAAAATAAAGATGAAAAATAATTGATTAATCACAACTGGACAATATAGAGTTTGCTTTTAATGATAAGCGTATATAAACAAAACTTGTAAGGGGAATCATAACCAATTTGAAGCATGAAATAAATTATTTAAAATAACATAAGTTATAGAGCTACTGACTTTTCTGATACTAATAATATATCCTTTTGAATTACACCCAACTCACTATCTTTCTACTTAATCTTGCTTGGTATCTATTTTTCAATATGTGAAAAATATAAAATACATGCATTGGTACCCTATTTTTTTTGGGTCCATCGAGTTAAGATTTGGGAATCCAAACCCATAAATAGCTTGAATGCATTTCCAAAATATAGTCATTGAAAAAATAAACTTTATTAGTAAAGTTATTAATATATTTTTCTTTCTCACTGTTACCCAAGCTTTCAGAAACCCACAAATTAATAAACTTTCAAAAGGATCTAAACTTTAATTTTCTAGGTTTTGATTTGAACTTAGTATCCTTAACAAATTTAGTACATTGAGTACTATTTTTATTTTATTTTATTTGGAGTTAGATGTGCACCCAAGTCCATGTTTATTATTAATGGGTTTAGATGCAGATAATAAATTTTCTATGTTATCTTTTTCTTCGTTAAATTTATCAACATTAGTTTTCATTCTATTAAGGTCTTTAATACAGTTAAGAATAATATTGTCCAGAATGTTATTTTGTTATTCAGATTAGTGATCTCTATCTTCATTGAAAGATTTTCTTATTTTAAGGACTCATTTTCACTTTTCATTTTTTTAGAACTTTCTAGTGCTAAATGCTTTCCACTATCATGTCCATTAAGTCTTTCAACTTCATCTTCTAGACATCATTTTTATCAGGGCCGGCCCTGACACTAAGGAGGTCCAAGGCAAAAAAAAGCTGGACTGATTGTTGTAAACAAAATTTCAGGTCTAAAAAACCAAAAGTTGCTAGGTCTTGAACTCTGGTTCTTGAGTTCCAAGGCAAGTTCTTCAACCATTGATCAACTCACTCCATTGTGATTTTGTATGCAAGTTAGTATATATATAAAGGAAATTTTAAAAACTTGAGGCCCTTGCCACACCGAGGCCCTAGGCGGTCGCCTTGGGTCAGCGCCGACCCTAGTTTTTATTTACTTAATCTTTATTAGACATTTTCAACTTATCCATCTCTACTAATCTATTCTTGTACTCTTTCCTTAGCATTTTTATCACTTATACGTATCATTTAAGATATTAGCAATTTCCCTACTAAAACTCTGTACCTGGTTATAATTTTCCATAAAGCATATGTTGGCATTTTCTGTTTCTGAATCACTATCCCTTGATGATGCATCAAAACCATCCATGTTGCATTGAAATCCAATTTTTTCTTCTTACTGAAATTGTTTGAAAAGTACTTTGGTTTTTTCAGATTTGGACAATCTCTTTTCGAATGACCAGTTTATCACGTTTGGAACACTTGGCAACATTTCCATTCGTGGAATTATTCTTGTTATTTTTCCTAAGCTTGTTTTTTTTTTCCATTTTTTCAACAATTTCTTGAAATTCCTAGTCATTAAATCAATTTCCTCATCACCATAATCAATTTCTTGGTTGTCGTTTCAGCGCTGAATGTTGCCAGTCCTACATTCTTATTTGCTTGAGTGTCTTTCCTAACCTGCAATAGTACTTCAAAGGACATTAGTTTACTAACTCAATCTTCTATTTTCATAGTACTAATATCTTTTCCTTCTTTGATTGCCAGAGTCTTCATATCCCATTGACTAGAAGGTGAATTCAAGATCTTTCTTACTTGGTCGTCTTAAGTAATTTTCTTTCTTGTTGATATTAAAGCATGTAATATATCCTAAAATCTAGAATACATATGAAAAATAGACTCGTTTGGTTTCATTTTAAAAAGTTGAAGCTGGTTAGTTAACTTAGATATCTTAGTTTGTATTACCTTACTAGTATCCTCATGTGTAAATTGTAACGTTCTCTAAATTTTGTATGCATATTTACAAATAGAGACTCAATTAAATTCTATTTCTATATAAAGAGCAATATAAAATGTTCAAGGCCTATAAATTACTAAGTGTTTATGCCTTTTGGTCTAGTGTGCATTTTGGATATTTAATTTGTGCTTTGTGTACACAATTTGGGTGATGTTCCAAATATCTAAACCATTAGGCTGCAAATAAAATTTCATCCTACAACCCCAAAATGCATAATTACTACTATTATATTAAGGAGGTCAATTGGTATATTGCCTTTCTATAAAGTGTTACTAGCATCACTAACATTCAAAATTTTTAAAAGTCAGATTATGAACACGTATGAAAAATCGTACTTTAATACCGATTATTGGTTCTTAAGGCTATTTGAACACCTGAGGGTTGAAGTGCATATTTCAAATCTATAAAAATAATTTATAAATTTAACACTGCATTTACTTAAATAGTAAGTAGAAATAAGTAAGTAATATAATGAAATGTAGTAAAGTAAACAACATCTGGATTTTTATCAGCTAAACCTACATCTTTGCCTGCACTCTACCACGAAGAAATTCACTATAATTCATGTATTTCCGAGGGTAGTTAGAACACATTAACATATAAGTTTCATGAGCCACAAGTTACACCCTCTTGATTTCAAGGCAATAAAAACACCTTCTCCTTTTTACAAACAGCAATAGATTATGGCAAGTAGTCGTATCTTCAATATAGGCTCTTGCATATTTAGTACAATGATCCTATATAGCTCTAATGGCAATATATATTTTAATGCTTTAAGGAATATGATAAAATTAGGGAGAGGATAATACAAATTTAGTAGAAATTCTCTGATTTTGAGTGGTTTGCAAATCAGTGTAAAATTGGAGCAAAATGGTATCGATTTGCAAAGATAATAAAAGAGGATTCAATGGATTATGAGATAGTATGGAAAAGAAAGAGTAAGAGAATAAAGTGATTATTGAATGGAATATTCATTTTCTAGAGCCTTTATGTAATGGTTAAAGAGACAAATCTTTTGGTGAAGAGGTGGAGGGGAAATCCTTTGATTTGAAATTAAAAAACTTGCCTAATGGTAACTATGTAGACATATACTTTAGACTATATGTCGACATACTTGTGTTGCAAAGGGATCAGCAATACGAATAAATGTCTCAAATTTCAGATTCTTCAAATTACCTCTTGTTTTTGAATTCTTGTGATTCGATTGAAGTTGATTATTGATCCAGTTTAAGTATAATTGCCAGGGTCATTAACAAGGATTTCTAAGGTTCAACCAATTACTCATTACTTCAAACACCTCTGTCTTGTCAACATTCTTCTCTAATCAGTTTTGTTATTTCTTTGCTTTGATTATTCTTTATACATTATTCATTTGCCTCCGCTGAATCCTTGTTCATCTCTATAAATATCTCCATGATATATCTAAAATAATTGCATAACTTGAAGATATGCTATTAGTAGTATTTATATGGTAGCTGTCATCAAAATTAATACTTATAATATTAACATAAAATAGGAACACATACAACAAAATAGTAATGAGAATGTCAAAGTGGAAATGTAACACCCCACCTCCATTAAGGTCACTCACAAAGGGAATGCCTTAACTTCAGTGGAGCGTTGTTGGTAAACAGACACAGAATATCACAAGACAGATATAAAATTTTTGCAGCGGAAACAAATAACTTTATTAAATCTCCAAAATACTTTGTTACATAATACCATGAGTCATAAAACTATTACAACAAAACGTTTCTGTCTTATATTATCAGAGTACATAGGTTTTTAAAAGAAAATCATCATTCCCCAGATTAAAGAGCAAGCCATATAAGAAACAGGGACTCGAGCCATACTTCAGAAGTAGCTCCTAGAAGATGATATCCAAATCCTGACTAAACCTGGGTGTTCCCTCCCTGAGAACCTGGTGGAGGGGGGAATGGAAGAAAAGAGGCAAAACAAACTAGGTCAGACATACGTCTGGTGAGTCCAGTAACTTTTAGCCAGTAAATAAATAAAGGTAAACATGACAGGCATACAAAGTGGATAAGAGGATCGCGATACAGATGACAGGTATGACAGGACAAATATGGTAAGGGTGTACACATGATTCACTACTAACTACTCTGCACTATTACTAGTCAAATCAAGATGGGATAATCCCTTCTGCTAATCATGATAGCGATGGTGGTAGTTTCGTGTATTCCTAACTACTGCCATAGGTGCCGCCTGCTCCTATCTCAACTAGTTGTACCCACTACCCTCCTACTACAAATTGGTAGACTTAGGGCATATGTCCATATATACCCTAATCACTACCCTAATCAATCGGCTCCCTACTCCGTAGATACCCTGTGATGGTCCCACAACTAGGGGGTATCACTTCCCTAAAGTGGCAACCTAAGGTGTGCACAGTATACCTACTGGTGTCACGGTCGTCTTGTCCCCCTCTGCCCGGCCCATGCACACACATGTCCCCGGTCGGTTTGCGCCGCCCACACCATCCGTCTCGTTTTGGATCTCTTACAATCAATCAGTAAGCGTGCCCCTTCCCCGCCTAGTACGGAGATCTTTACTTTGATACCCCTCCGAGTTACTGACTGAAATGGGTCCCACACAACATGATACAAGCTCTCCCCTATGTCTTGTATACCCACTAGGTTTTCTACTGACTATGTATGTCTTTAATTACATAGCCCCCAATCAGTTATGCGTACCTATATGTGTCTTTAATACATAACCCCTATTCTACCTAACGGTTATGCGTACCTATAGGTGTCTTTAATACAAAACTCTATCTATCCCCATTAGTTATGCGTACCCCTAAGGGTATCTTTAATACATAACTCTATCTATCCCCACTAGTTATGCGTACCCCTAAGGGTTTCTTTAATACATAACTTTACTATTCTTGCCCCGATTATGTATACCATTAGGTGTCTTTAATTACATAACCCTTTTTATCCGGTTAAGTTTGTAGGCCTATATATATTAATATTACCCACCTACCCTTCAGTTGTACTTAACCCTCCCACTGATTTAATCCTATTTATTTAATGGTTAAGTTTGTGGACCTATATATACTAATATTACCTACCTACCCATCAGTTGTACTTAACCCACCTACTGATTTAACCCTTTTTATTTAATGGTTAAGTTTGTGGGCCTATATATATTAATATTACCACCTAGCCATCAGTTGTACTTAAACCACCCACAATGCAATTCGTTTTACTTAACCCTAACTTATGCCTATCATCATACAGTCCATATGTATTAAGTTAGGTTAAGTAGTCTTTAATCAGCATTAATTAATTATTGAAATATCTAATCGTATTCCACATGCCACCCCAGGCACTCACTTAATTCCACATGCCACCCAAGGCACCAACTTAACCCCTCATGTCCCACTACATGTTTATCTGGTTAAGTGTTTCTTAATTCATTAAGACTGTAACCTTATAAAGAACTCCCACATTAGACTGGCATTTGTGGCAGCTGGATTTGCCGGATGGGTCCGGGCAGTCTTACACCACAAAAGAGCGTAACCTCGTGTCTTTACAACTATCACGCATTTAATTTATGCCTAAGACCTCCCACATTAGACTGGCATTTGTGGCAGCTGGATTTGCCGGGCGGGTCCGGGCAGTCTTACACCACAAAAGAGCCTAACATCGTGTCTTAAACGAATAATTACTCCTAATTAATCTTTCCCCAATTTTAATTAATTTCCCTATTCAAGTTATCAATTAATTCCAAATTTCACTATGGCCATAATTGACTCAATTATGTCCATCTATTTATGGTATGAAAAATCATACCAATTTTCATCACAAATTTATTTTATGCCAATTCTCAATATTAAATCTTCAGACTTTAATTGCTTAAACATCCCTCTTTTGATTAATTAAGTTAATTAAATAATCCTTTCCTTTTTCATAGGTGTCAATACCTATCTTATTAACAATTTGGATTTCTTATCCATAAATGGTCATATTCAAATTATACCATTTTTACCCCATTTTACCCATGTCATAATAGGTAATTATTTATATGTTTCCCTACTTGAATCAGGTGTCCAATTTACATAGTCAATATGTAAATTATGCCTATTACAAATTCCCCTTTTCCCCGTTTCTTAACTAGCGTAACCGTTTGCGTTTTTAGCGTCATCGAGGCTACAAAATAGCCTCACCATAACAATAAAATAAAGGGAATGACAAGGTGATCGTTTTCAGTACAATTTTTGGCATAAGCATGACAATTAGGGAAAATGACATGATAACTTCGCATATAATTATAATTCACCACATAATTAACAATTTGCATAGATTCATAACAACTTGCATAGGTTTATGAATTAACAACATAATTAACAACCAACATAGGTTCATGATTCTCAACATAGTCAACAACTTATATGGGTCCATGATTCATAATATAACAACTTGCATAATTCATAACATAACTTCTTGCATAGGTGACTTACATAGGTTCATGATCCACAACATAACAACTAGCATAGGTTCATGAATTAACAACTTATCAACTTGCTTAGGTTACTTCATTGGTTCATGATTCATAACATAACAACTAGCATAGATTCATGAATTAACAACGCAACAACTTGCATAGGTAACTTGCATAGGTTCATAGTTTCTCAACATAATAACTTGCATAACTTCATGATTCACAATAATAAGGAACTTGCATCATTTCATGATTCACAATGATAAACTTGCATAGATTCATGATAACAACTTGCATAGATTCATGATAACGACATGCATAGATTCATGATAACGACTTGCATAGATTCATAATAACAACTTGCATAGACTCATGAATTCATCACATAATAACTTACATAATTTCCATGATCCACAATAACAATAAACTTGCATAACTACAAACAACATATACCCAAATCATAGTCTACCACGATTCACTTTTATTTATTTAAACCTAAAAGTGACTAGAACTCACCGAATAAGGGGTCTTGAGTTCTGGGTTCTGAATTATGTAATTGATTAGCGTTCCCTTGTTGTAGACAATTATGTTGTTGTAGTTTTAGGCTTGATTTGAATTGAATTGTTGTCTTTAACTTTCTTCTAGTTGGTGGCGGCTACTCTAGGGTTTGGAGTGACAACATGACGGCCACTGATCTAATTCTGATTTGATTCTAGGGTTTGAGTCTACACATGTTTATATAGAATTTAAATTTAATTATAGCCGTCGGATGACCATAGAGTTAATCAAAACCTCTTAGTCTAGATTAGAACTATCCAGAAACCCTAATGACTCATTGACTAGTCAGAAATGACTCAGCACTGACTCACTGGTTGAATCAGAGCCTCAGAAATCTGTACAGGTTTTGACCTCGGCCTGGGCGCACCTGCCAAGTGCGCCAGTGCAATATTGCATGGGCGCACTTCCCAAGTGCGCCAGTGCAATTTTGCTCTGGCGCACTTCCCAAGTGCGCCAGTGCATTCTGGCCCGTTTCTGGTTTTTCTGGCTAACTTCGTTCGTCCATATCTTCTTCATACTGCATCCGTTTTACGCAAACTCGGACTCTATCTCAAGAAGAATTTCGAGACAAACGCAATGGAATGACCCGTTTCCCTTAATTCCCACATTTGAAATTAAGTATTCTTAAATTTAGTTAATCTGATTATTCGAAAATTCGGGGTGTTACAGGAAAATCCATAATCATAAAATCCCAAAGTTATGTACATCAGTTAGAAATATCTGGTACATAAGATCCTCACTACAAACCTCTCGGAGTTAGTAAGAAAACAAAACTTTACAAATGGTAATCGTTTAGCTCCCTTAGCTCGTCCTCCGACAACTGTATCATTAACCAAAACCTGTTATTTAGTTTATTCATCAACAATGTTGATGTACGCCCACAATAAAGTTGATTAGTACCAAAGAAAATAAAATGAAACATAAAACTTTGGGTCAAACAACAGTCTGATTTGAGCGATAAATGACTATCAACAATTATAATGAAAAACATGTAATTAAGCAGATTCTCATACTTGACATGTCCCTACAACCAAATAGTTAGCACATAATTACTAAGTAAAATATGTAAGTCAATTAAAATAACAATTGATAATACTAATCAGGATAGGAGAATCTTCTGCCTATATTCCCAGCTCCATCTTCATCCTCTTCCCCAGAGTTCAGTGATGGACTACCCAAAGAAAGAAGGTAAGAGCACCCATAACAAGTATAACATCCACCATAATGAACCTAAACCTGTTGCATTTTTACTGTTAAAATTGAACATTTTTTTTAAATGTTGTTAATAACTTTAATTCAACGGTTTTGAATATTTTATTAATATAAAATAATAATTTAATTCCGAAATAGTCGAAATTAGTTGAATCTGCAATATAGTATGAACTGGACAATATGGAAATATTTGATTGAGTTTAGATTGATTTATAATAACGTACTCGTTTATTATATGACGTTTGAGCGTACAATTTAATTGTAAATCGAACTGCAGCGTTGCGGTAATTCGTAATATTATGGTTTGAACTTTAAATGGATGTACAAGATCTAATATAAGTCAGAATTCTTCGAAATAAGAATCATTCGAATCTATTGAATTATAATTTTCTAGTGAAAGAGAAAAATCAAGTTTTCATATTGTAGATTTTGAGTTATGCCAAAATTTAGAAAGGTCGATATGGAATCGTTTATTAACCATAATGATTTATTTAATAAAATAAAAGGATTTTTAATATACTGAATATCGATTTAACTTGAAATTCAACCTGGAATAATTTATTTTGGAGCTTTATGAAATTCTACTCGAATATGTCTGATAATAATATTTTACTATTTTTATATTGAAGTGTTTTAAATTTATTTATATTGATTTAATTTGAACCTTTAAAAGGGACTTTCTTCAAACGAACTCGAATTTCAATGGAACAAATTTCATCGGGTCTGGAATGTCAAACAATAACATGATGTATATTTTCATTGCGAATGGAGTTTGTATGTGATCATATGAATCAATAAATGTCGATCAGAAATGGCGATAGACACGAAATAAATATCGTTAGTCGTTTTTATTAAAATATCATTAGTCACCTCAAGTTAAAATAATATTACTCCCACCTATAAATAACCCCAAATCAGAAAACCCTAATCCCCCAAATCAAAACCAATTGCACGTTTTTCAATTTAGTCCAAATCCATAATTTAATTTATATCCCCAAAATCATCGAGAATCGGAGGAGGTCATCAACTGAGAATTCTGAGAGCATGTTGAGGGAAACGTGCTAGTGAAATTTCATTGCCAACGGTGGTCGGAGGTGGCACGAATTGGAGATAACAATGAGAAAAGTGTCTTTCGTACTTTCTCGTTTTCCGATTAATTGAGGTGTTTTCAGGCCAAGGGTTATAAAAGGCGTTTGTCAAACGGAGGCAGGGCTTTCCAATGGTATAGGTGCTGTGGTCTATTGTGGTCGGTGGCGTTGGAATTTAGAGGTTGATCAAAGGTTTTTTTTAGGGTGTTGCGATGAACTTTGACCGTTTGCCGATGATGGAGGTCAAATTAGAGGAGATGGTCTAAAGGTTGATGAAAGGAGGAGGCATGGCGGTTCTAATGGAGGCGGTGGCAAAGGCGTAGGTGACATATAGGTGGAGAAATCAGGGTTGAACTGGTTGTCGTTCATGGTCAGTTTCTGGCGACTTGAGATGATTGGCTACCGAGCTTACAGGCGATGGAAGCCTGGGTTGCGGCGGTCTTAATGATGGGTTGGGGGTCGGTTTAGGGACGACGACGGTGGAGCAGTGATGGCCTGAAGGTGTTGAATTCGGTGAAAAATGAAGCATCGAGTTTCAGCTTTATGGTGAAGGTGACTAAGAAGAGAATTAAGTTAATTAATTTTTAATTAATAATTAACAATGCTTAATTTAAGTTAAATCTTATAACGTGCGTATATACCTTATATCGATACCGAATCGGACAAAACCAGATCTGTTGGAATCGCAGAGATGGATACTATGTTGCTAAGATAATTTAGAAGGATCCGTAAGAAATCGACTTTTCGTTTAATTTTAAACAGGAAACAACGCTGAAATCATCAATCGAAATTAAATATGAGTTAACTCTCATGCTTTTTGGAATTCTATGATGTAGTTAAATTCATATAATTAAAATTAATCGTTGACAGTATAAATTTGATGATTGAATGCTATGGATGCTTATTATCTGTTAATTGCTTATTGACGGTCATATTTCTGTCGTTTAAATATATTGGATTGAAATTCTTATCTTGTATCAAGTTATTAAATATTATTATGAACTGGATGTAGGGAAGAATAGGTTGAAGGGATCCAATAAGATTCCTTAAATATTGTGTATACTTTTTCATGTTATTTATACATGAACCATTTAACCTTAGTTGAGACGACCCGAACTTCCCCATGAAGGAAAGCCCGGATTGTGTTGAGAAAAAAACAAATCAGAACACAAACAAAAGAACATTTCATTGCTTATTACAACAATTTACATCAGAGTACAGGAATATACAGAGTATGAGCAAATAATATACATTTGATAAATATCAGAGATTTACAAATTACAATGCAGCGGAAAAACAATACAAAACATAACTGAAAGAGATAAATAGATACAGAGCTTTCCGAATATCATTTCAGTTGTAAACCAGGATCCCGTGAATATAAATATGCAAAACCAAAACTACTAGCTGCCCGTGTGGAAAATAGGGGCACCCGAGAAGTTAGGTTAAAACAATAAACTCCAGGTCAGTCATGTGACTCGTGTAAGAACTAAAACAGTTATTTAAAACTTTACTTTTTAAAATCACATATATCAAGGGACCACACCGTATAATACGGAATGGGTTTCCTCCCAAGAATACCAGTGTATATAACAAAACATTGCAATGCTTTTTGGAAAAATGAAGCTATTATAAGACCCAGGTCCCACCACACAATGCAACGCAAGCTGGAGCATAGGGGTTTCCCTTATAATAACAAAACATGCTTGGTACGTTAAAACAAATCATTTGATACTATTATAAGTGCATAGCGTATAAAAACAAATATAAATGTATCAATCCTAGACGGCAGGGTACCATATATCATTTCGCCAATACTAGGATCTACAATCAAAACCATAATTGTCACGTATTGGAAGTTGAATTTCCATCTGTGAACCGAGGCAAGGGATCGTCCATATCGCTTCGAGACAATCTAGCCCATGTCTCAGGACCCAGACTCAGGTGGGCCCTTAGATCGTCAGCGCCGGTCCACCCGAAGTGCAAAGGGTGAACTAAAATGCCTGAACATGCGTTTCCCCACCTTATGGTGGCGTAAGTCTAGTCTGTATAAAGGCCATATCATCCATCAGCCCTGCAGTGCCGATATAACCGAGGCGTCTCGCTATCCATCATCCACATAAGTAAAACGCTTGGGCGTGCAAAACCCAGACTCCTAACTAGAAGGAAATGCATGCTCTCCCTGATGTCCTCTCCCGTTTCTGGTTCACACCGGGGTGTGAGGCTCGTGTATTAATGCTACATAAAGCTATGCTATATTAAATTCGTGCTTTGATCATCAACCAGAAGACTCTGGTTCTTAAAAGAAGCATTGGTCATTTGCATCTCAGCATGCCACACAGGCAATTCATGCTATGCAACCGATGTCTATCAATCACACAGAATGAAATCCGATGTCAGACACATATCCATTTACAAGCTCGTTCTGGGTCTGAACGAAACTGGAGGCACCTTATTCCTCGTCCCGTATATCCAATGCAGGAGAGAGGTCCTCGCGTATCTGGTCGATCTCCAAGTACGTCGGGAATGGTCACCACTTATTACCTTGTCTTGGGTGTACAGCCTAAATAAGACATCAGTAATCATCCAAACGATGTGAAGACCTCCGGTCTTCAACCACTGTCTTCATCGTCGACTCATCGGCGATTCAGTTATTCAGAATGGGATAAACCCGGTCTTTCCGAATAACTCGCGTATATATTAAACAAGTGCTATAAAAACACAATATACGCCTTATTCCAATTCGGAATATTCTTTCGTTCAAATATTCTTATACTTTGGGAAAGGTTCCCATCAATTTTATCAAAGATAAATTCTTTAAAATTTCTTCTTTAATCTTCCTTTGCATATCATTTCAAACCATATCAAGGTTTTCCAAACTAGCCAGGATTAGCGCATCTTACCGAAGTAATCTTTTGTTTAATTTCCCAATCCCAACCTGTTCATCCCATGTAGCAAAACTGATAATACTTCATATCTAACACCATGGTGTTATCGGTAAATTCAATTACCATTTCACGTTCAAATCTAATTAAAGATTTAACTATCGCCAGGAGTAAAACTGGTGGTACCTCATTCTCGATCATTTCTTGAATTTGATAATTTTAGTTATCAAATTCACCTTTCAATCTAATTAAGGATTCATTAAAACTCTAATTCAGCTTTAATTTCCAAAAATCATTAGTTCATGATTTTATTCAAAGTTAAGAAATTAATCTTATCTTTAACCGGGTTAAAAAACTAATGTCATTTAAAACACAACTCATGATAAACGCAAAATCTCATTCCATTAACAATAGAATTTTCATGGAATACAGATCAATATATAAAATCGATATAAACTTCCATATCCAACCAAAAATAGAATAACGGCAAAGCCTTTTAAATTCTATATATAGTAACAACCTTCCTGCATAGAAGTTCACTTCGATTATTACCAAATCGAATTTCATTCAATTCCAATTTAATATGTTAAATTGGAAAACTTTACTTTGAAAAAATCTCCTTTAAATCTTAACAAAAGATTTATAAATTCCAAATCACATTTCACTGTAAATCGGGTTAAAGAACGAATGTCGTTAAAACACAGTTCACGATAAACCAATTCACATTCCCTTTTTATCCCAATTATTAAATATAATTGGAAACTCTAACATATTAATTAAAAGATTTATTCTCTTCACATGGGGTTCAAGAACAGTGTTACTAAAGTTATCGTTCACGACAAACCCAAAATCCCATTTGATATTAAATACAAGACAATGAATAGAAAATATATCGGCTTATATTTAATATCAAATTCTGAACTCAACAAACATCGTATTGGAATAACGATATATATACCATCCAAATTCCTCCACAATGTCCTTATAATCACGGAATCCAATATCGAAATATTCCAAAGATAATTTCGATTCAAATCCATTCCAATTCATATGTTGGAAATTCTGGTTATTTTTAAAACCATTCCATATTCAATTTATTTATTTAAAAATATTGGATTATAATTTTAGTTCATAACTAGTTCATTTCGATAAAAATATATTTTTGTCTTTTCAAATATGGAATTTTTCATCTTAATTATTTCCAAATCATTTATTATGATTTTACACAACTTATTGGTATTTTTAATAATTTTATCAAGGCTCGTACAGTCAATTTCAATAAACGATCATCGAACTGCACTTACATCGACCTTTTCCAAATTTGATTTGGATATATCTCCAAATCTAACTGTTAGATTTCAAATCTCTTATACTTATTGGAAAGCTCTTCTCGATTCGAACCCAACGGTTCCGGTTTTTTGAGAATCCGACAGTCGGATCTCCCGTGATGTCAATTCGAAGTTAATGGTCGAAATTCGCGAACAGTCGCTGCGCGTTCTATTCAGGCCATTATATATATATATATATATATATATATATATATATATATATATATATTGTCGATTTCTATTTAAAATTAATTTTATAAATCGTTTTAAATTCGTTTTAAAAACGATTTCCACTTCCATTTCAATTTCAAATCAAAATTGAATATTACATTATAAATTCGTTTTAAATTCATTTAAAATTGATTTCAATTTAAATCGATTTCAATTCCATTTCAATTCGATTTTCAAATTCAAATTGAATATTCTATATCATTTCAATATTTAAATGATAATATTTCGATAATATCAGATTTTGAAATCACTTTTCGATACTCATTATAAAATGAATAAAATCGACATCCTGTTCGTGTTAAAATGGCGTTTAACTACTTAACACGGCTTCACATTTCAATAATTACTGAATATTATTTTTAAAATATTCGTTAATTCTGAACTGGAATCAGACTCTAACCATTACCATATAATTTAGTTATATGGATTTCAACATCACATATATACAACAATAACGATAAACAATCATTAAAAATTCGTACAACATCCAGAGTGCATTTTACAATGGAATAAACATTAAAATAAATAAATAATGCTTATACAGTCTGTCAACCTATCGATTGACATACCACTAATTATTGGGATCAGTGTATGCCAAATATTATCCCAATACCCGTGTGGGGTTTTCTAACAACAAATACTGCTTATTATTTGTGCAGTTGAGTGATATGTAAAATTTATCTTCTGAATCCATATCAGTCAAATCAGTGTACATAAAAAAATCGTCCGATTTGTAAATGGATATTTATTTTTCTTACTCATATATATGTTAAAAATTATATTTTAACCATAAAATGTTTATTTCAACACATGAATATTTTCTATAGTTCAATTATATAATAAAAATGATATTTTTACCATTCAAATATTTTTATTCAACATATGAATATTTTTACATAGTCCATTTCGCATCACAAACAATTTTCACAACACAATCAAACAAACAATTTGTCTATGGTATGTGGATGAAGGGGAGTAGTTCATATATGCAGTTATAAAATAAACAAATGTACAGAATTAATTTTAGTGAGAGGTTCTCACTTTGATCGGTTTTATTTCTGAATTGTTTGGATTTGAATTTCTCGAAATTCCAACATGCTCCGTTTTGGTTCTGGTCAGCTCCATCGCGATGCTCTCATTTTTCTGATTTCAACGCAACTGAAATCGTCCAATTCTGATAAGAATTGGAAAAGATATCATCGTTTATACATTTTGAAGAATTTATACGATAATTAATTATATTAATTAACCTTTAATAGCATTTAGAAAACCGTTACCCTCCTTAATCTTTTCTTCATTGTGACCCCGTCGTTCCCATTTGAACCAGTGAAAATCAAAACTGCTCCGCCGTTTTCATCTATTCGCGAGCCACCAGAGGGGGTTAAACCCCGATCAGATACTACAACCGTGAAGAGCAACCCACCGCCTTCCTCCAGCCCCCCGCGCAGCCCAACTTGTGCGCCCCACCTGGCCAAGAAACCCTCCCAAATGCTCGAGCTTTGAGCTCGTATCCCACTCAATTTACTTTGATAATTCAGACCATGCCCGTTGAGTTTATAGTGCTCACGGAGCTCTTCATTTTTGTTTTTGGAGTTTGGAATTTCATTGCTCGGATTGGGAGAACGAGGGAGGTGAAGTCTAGAGCGAATCTGATCGTCCAGGGCGTGAGTGGCAGCTGTGGACTTGTGATTACGGTTTGGGGGAATTTTGCCCCCCCCTTTAAAGAAATTAATTTATATTTTCAAATTCCAAAAAGTTGAATTTTCTTCCGAACTCCAAACCGATCCAAACGACTGTCATTCCTAAATAATTACCCCCATTTCAGACACAATGGGATGTGTTTAGTAAGCCAATTCGACCGTTTTGATTAGTTATCAAAATTAAAATATAAATCAGTATATATTTAATTTAAACATACATTTTAAATTACCGGAGTCACATACTGATTCTAAAAATTCCATAAAAATTATTTCTACCTTCGTATTGACGATTCGGTCCTAACAAAACTAATTTCGTCAAATTTGAAGATCGTTTGAAAAATGGCCATTTTCCGGTCGATCCAAATTGACTGAAACTGTCAAAACACGTTTTCTTTTGCCACACTCAATATTGATTCAAAAATTATGAATTTTGGAATCTAGCAATGATTTGACATCCCGGATCCAACGAAAGTGGTTTCGCTGAAAACAGAGGTCGTTTGCAAAATGGCTGTTTTTAAGGGCTATATTTCCATAGCGACTATTCTGAATTTTCAACTGGGCATAACTTTTTATTCCCGCTATGAAATTTCAATTTTTCGGATTTGTTGGAAAGATACTTTCAAATAGATTCAAATAATTTTGGTTTCACTAAAATCCGGTTTATTTTGAATCCTGTATAGTCATTTGAAATTTGAAATCGAATTTTCAAACTACCGCGCCATTTTCAATTCCTTTTATAATTAAAATAAATATTTTATTCAAACTTTGATTCAAAATAAATATATACGTTCTAATTCTATTCAAAATAAATTTCTTGTCGTTATTATTTAAAATAATTCATTTATATATTCCGAATTCATTAAAATTGCCAAAATAAAAATTTTAAATTGGTTCTGATTTTCCAGGTTGTTACATTCTCCCCCACTTAAAATCTTTTCGTCCTCTAAAAGGAACAGAGTTGAAAGTTATTTTACTAATCAACTCAACTTTCAGTTTTGCGTTCATTCTTCAACTTTTCAGTTTCTAAAAATTTTCAACTTTTTCAAAAATTTGGCTAATACCCTAAATTTTCGAAAAATTTCGCCGTAACCTTCTTTGTACGGGGAGCATCGGAAAAATCCCCAAAACACCACACAGGCCATCTCATCTCGAAAAGAAAAAGAAAAATCCAAGAGGCTAGCCAATCGGCTCATAAAATCATCCAAACCCAAGAAATATAGTAAACATGTACCTATTTGTCGGGCATACAATTTTATTCCTCTTCTCTAGCCTCCTTGTTATGACCTGGTCAATGTATATACATGTATATGCATGCAATTCCAGTCAAATTTCGCTTCAGTTCAATATTTGACTCATTTGGGCTAATTTACCGTTCATTCTCATATTGGTTCAAATAATCATCATTCCAATATTTTCATTAATCAAACCAATAATCAACCAACACAACCAGCACTCAATTTGTGAATTAACTTTTCAAATGCATAACTTTAATATATATATTCAAAAAATCATCTTTTTGGTGCTAAATCACAACAATAAATTCTATCTAGTTTTGGTTCTCACACCAGTCAATTGGAAATATATAGATATCCCACTTTCGAAACTCGAACATAAATACTGATGATGCGGCCGCGTCACCAGAATTATTCCCAAGCGACTAGAGTGTGACTCTATATCCATCCAGTATGTTAGAGGCTTCAAATACACGTGGATCAGACGTATATTAAAATCTCTATATACCTGATAGTCCAAATCAATATAAAAATAATATTCAAATACGAATAATATAATTTAAATCTTCAAAACCAAATTTGTTTTCCTTTTTATTTTGAAAAATTAACACTCTGCACAATCGTTTTAGGATACTACTGATCCTATCTCTAACGAGCCATTCTTATTGGATATTACTAATCCAATCTCTGAAGAATTCTTTCATTTGGTTCTAACGTGTCTGGTTCTCCAAGCCCTGTAAACCAAAGCTTTGATACCAAAATGAGACGACCCGAACTCCCCCATGAAGGAAAGCCCAGATTGAGTTGAGAACACGACAAATCAGAACACAAACAGAAGAATATTTCATTGCTTATTACAACAATTTACATCAGAGTACAAGAATATATAGAGTATGAGCAAATAGTATACATTTGATAAATATCAGAAATTTACAAATTACAATGCAGCGGAAAAACAATACAAAACACAACTGAAAGAGATAAACGGATACAGAGCTTTCTGAATATCATTCCAGCTGTAAACCAGGATCCTGTGAATATAAATCTACAAAACCAAAACTACTAGTTGCCCATGTGGAAAATAGGGGCACCCAGAGTTTAGGTTAAAACAATAAACTCCAGGTCAGTTATGTGACTTGTGTGAGAACTAAAATAGTTATTTAAAACTTTACTTTTTAAAATCAGATGTATCAAGGGACCACGCCATTAACACGAAACGGGTTTCCTCCCAAGAATAACAGTGCATATAACAAAATAGCGCAATGTTTTTTTGGAAAAATGAAGCTATTATAAGACCCAGGTCCCATCACACAATGCAACGCAAGCCGGAGGATAAGGTTTTCCCTTATAATAGCCAAACATGCTTGGTACGATAAAGCAAATCATTTGATATTATTATAAGTGCATAGTGTATAAAACAAATATAAATGTATCAATCCTAGACGGCAGGGTACCATATATCATTTCGCCAATACTAGGATCTACAATCAAAACCGCAATTGTCACGTATTGGAAGTTGGATTTCCATCTGTGAACCAAGGCAAGGGATCGTCCTTAGTGATTCTAGACAATCTAGCCCATGTCTCAGGACCCAGACTCAGGTGGGCCCTTGGATCGTCAGGGCTGGTCCACCCAAAGTGCAAAGGGTGAATTAAAATGCCTAAACATGTGTTTCCTGCCCTATGGGGCGTAAGTATGGTCCATAAAAGGCCATATCATCCATCAGCCCTGTAGTGCCGATATAACCGATGCGCCTCGCTATCCATCATCCACGTAAGTAAAACGCCTGGGCGTGCAAAAGCCAGACACCACTCATAGCTAGAAGGAAATGCATGCCCTCCCTGATGTCCTCTCCCGTTTCTGGTTCACACCGGGGTGTGAGGCTCGCGAATTAACACGTATGCTATATTAAAGCCGTGCTTTGATCATCAACCACAAGACTTTGCTTTTTAACAGAAGCCTTGATCATTTGCATCTCAAAATGCCACACATGCAATTCATGCTATGCAACCAATGTCTATCAATCACACAGATGAAATCCGATGTCAGACACATATCCATTTACAAGCTCGTTCTGGGTCTGAACGAAACCGGAGGCACCTTATTCCTCGTCCCGTATATCCAATACAAGAGAGAGGTCCTCGCATATCCGGTCGATCTCCACGTACGTCGGGAATGATCACCACTTATTACCTTGTCTTGGGTGTACAGCCTAATTAAGACATCAGTAATCATCCAAACGATGTGAAGACCTCCGGTCTTCAACCACTGTCTTCATCGTCGACTCATCGGCGATTCAGTTATTCAGAATGGGATAAACCCGTTCTTTCCGAATAACTCGCATATATATTAAACAAGTGCTATAAAAACACAATACATGCCTTATTCCAATTTGGAATATTCTTTCGTTCAAATATTATTATACTTTGGGAAAGGTTCCCATTAATTTTATCAAAGATAAATTCTTTAAAATTTCTTCTTTAATCTTCCTTTGGATATCATTTCAAACCATATCAAGGTTTTCCAAACTAGCCAGGATAAGCGCACCTTACCGAAGTAATCTTTTGTTTAATTCCCCAATCCCAACCTATTCATCCCATGAAGCAAAACTGGTAATACAACATATCTAACACCACGTTGTTATCAGTAAATTCAATTACCATTTCACGTTCAAATCTAATTAAAGATTTAACTATCGCCAGGAGTAAAACTGGTGGTACCCCATTCTCGATCATTTCTTGAATTTGATAATTTTAGTTATCAAATTCACCTTTCAATCTAATTAAAGATTCATTAAAACACTAATTCAGTTTTAATTTCAAAAAATCATTAGTTAATGATTTTCTTTGAAGTTAAGAAATTAATCTTATCTTTAACTGGGTTAAAGAACTAATGTCATTGATAAACCCAAAATCTCATTCCATTAACAATGGAATTTTCGCGCAATACGGATAAATATATATAATCGATATAAACTTCCATATCTAACCGATAATATAAATGGAATAACGACAAAGCATTTTAAATTCCATATATAGTAACAACCTTCCTCCATAGAAGTTCACTTCGATTATTACCAAATCGAGTTCCATTCAATTCCAATTTAATATGTTAAATTGGAAAGCTTTACTTTGAAATAATCTCACTTAAGTCTTAACAAAATATTTTATAAATTCCAAATCACATTTCACTGTAAATAGGGTTAAAGAACGAATGTCGTTAAAACACAGTTCACGATAAACCCAATTCACATTCCATTTTTATCCCAATTATTAAACATAATTGGAAACTCTAACAATCTTAATTAAATGATTTATTCTCTTCACATAGGGATGAAGAACAGTGTTAATGAAGATACCGTTCACGACAAACCCAAAATCCCATTTGATATTAAATACAAGACTCTGAATAGAAAATATATCGGCTTATATTCAATATCAAACTCTGAACTCAACAAACATCGTATTGGAATAACGATATATATATCTTCCAAATTCCTCCACAATGTCCATATAATCACGGAATCTAATATCGAAATATTCCGAAGATAATTTAGATTCAAATCCATTCCAATTTGTATATTGGAAATTCTGGTTATTTTTAAAACCATTTCAAATCCAATTTATTTATTTAAAAATGTTGGATTATAATTCTAGTTCATAACTAGTTCATATCGATAAAAATATATTTTTATCTTTTCAAATATGGAATTTTTCATCCTAATTCTTTCCAAATCATTTATTATGATTTTACACAAATTATTGGTATTTTTAATAATTTTATCAAGACCCGTACAGTCGATTTCCATAAACGGTCATCGAATTGCAATTACAATGACCTTTTTCAAATTTGATTTGGACATATCTCCAAATATAACTGTTAGATTTCAAATCTCTTATGCTTCTCGGAAAGTTCTTCTCGATACAAACCCAATGGTTCCGGTTTTAGGAGAATCCGACATCCGGATCTCCCGTGATGTCCATTCGAAGTTAATAGTCGAAATTCGCGAACGGTCGCTGCGCGGCACGTTCTATTCAGGCCATTATATTATATATTTCATCGTTTTCCGTTTAAAACGAATTTTATAAATCGTTTTAAATTCGTTTCAAAAATGATTTCCACTTCCATTTTAATTTCATATCAAAATTGAATATTCCATTATAAATTCAATTTAAATTCATTTCAAATCGATTTCAATTTAAACCGATTTCAATTCCATTTCAATTCGATTTTCAAATTCAAATCAAAATTGAATATTGTATATCATTTCAATGTTTAAATGATAATTTTTCAAAATATCAGCTTTTGAAATCAGTTTTTGATACTCATTATAAAATGATTAAAATCGACCGAAAATCCCGTTCGTGTTAAAATGGCATTTAACTACTTAACACGGCTTCACATTTCAATAATTACTGAATATTAGTTTTAAAATATTCGTTAATTCTGAAATGGAATTAAACTCCATCCATTACCATATAATTTTAGTTATATGGATTTCAACATCACTTATATACAACAATAACGATAAACAATCATTAAAAATTCATACAACATCCAGAGTGCATTTTACAATGGTATAAGCGTTAAAATAAATAAATAACGCTTATACAGTCTGTCAACCTATCGACTGACATACCACTAATTATTGGGATCAGTGTATGTCAAATATTATCACAATACCCGTGTGGGGTTTTCAAACAAAAAATACTTTTTATTATTTGTGTAGTTGGGCGATGTGTAAAATTTATCGTCCCAATCCATATCAGTCAAATCAGTGTACATAAACAAATCGTCCGATTTGTAAATGGATTTTTTTATTCATATATACGTTAAAAATTATATTTTTAGCCATAAAATGTTTATTTCAACACATGAATATTTTCTACAGTTCAGTTATATAATAAAAATGATATTTTTCCTATTCAAATATTTTTATTCAACATATGAATACTTTTACATAGTCCATTTCACATCACAAACAATTTTCACAACACAATCAAACAAACAAGTCGTCCATGGTCTGTGGACGATGGGGAGCAGTTAATATATGCAGTTATAAAATAAACAACTATACAGAAATAATTTTAGTGAGAGGTTCTCACTTTGATCGATTTTATTTTTGAATTTCTGAATTGTTTGGATTTGAATTTTCCCAAAATTCCAACTTGCTCCGTTTTGTTTCTGGTCTGCTCCATCGCGATGCTCTCATTTTTCTGATTTCAACACAACTGAAATCGTCCAATTCTGATAAGAATTGGAAAAGATATCATCATTTATACATTTTAAAGAATTTATACGATAATTAATTATATTAATTAACCTTTAACAACGTTTAGAAAATCGTTAACCTCCTTAATCCTTTCTTCATCATGACCTCGTCGTTCTTGTTTGAACCAGTGAAACCCAAAACTGCTCTGCCGTTTACATCCATTCGCGAGCCACTAGAAGGGGTTAAACCCCGATCAGATACTGCAATCATGAAGGGGAACCCACCGCCTTTTTCCAGCCCCCTGCGCAGCCCAACTCACGCCAGCCACCTAGCCTAGAAACCCTCCAGAACGCTTGAGTTTTGAGCTCATATCCCACTCAATTTACTTCGACAATTCAGATCATGCCCGTTGAGTTTATAGTGCTCGCTGAGCTCTTCATTTTTGTATTTGGAGTTTGGAATTTCATCGCTCGGATTGGGAGAACGAGGGAGGTGAAGTCTGGAGCGAATCAGATCGTCCAGGGTGTGAGTTGCGGCTGTGGACTTGTGATTAGGGTTTGGGGGAATTTCGCCCCACCCCCCTTTATAGAAATTAATTTATATTTTTAAATTCCAAAAAGTTGAATTTTCTTTTGAACTCCAAACGGATCCCATCGACTATCGTTCCTAGCTAATTACCCCCATTTCGGACACAATGGGATATGTTTCATAAGCCAATTCGACCGTTTTGATTAGTTTTTATCAAAATTAAAATATAAATTAGTATACATTTAATTTAAATGTACATTTTAAATTACTCTGGTTACATACTGATTCTAAAAATTCCAGAAAAATTATTTCTCGCTTCGTATTGACGATACGGTCCTAACAAAACTAATTTCATTAAATTTGAAGATGTTTGAAAAATGGCCATTTTCTAGTCGATCCAAATTGACTTGAACTTTCAAAACACGTTTTCTTTTCCCACGCTCATATATTGATTCGAAAAATTATAAATTTTGGAATCTAGCAATAATTTGAGATTCAGGATCCAACAAAAATGGTTTCATCGAAAACAGAGGTCGTTTGCAAAATGACTGTTTTTAAGGGCTATATTTCCACAGCGACTATTCTGAATTTTCAACTGGGCATAACTTTTTATTCTCGTTATGAAGTTTCAATTTTTTGGATTCATTGGAAAGATATTTTCCAAAAAATTCAAATATTTTTAGTTTCACTAAAATCCGATTTATTCTGAATCCTGTACAGTTATTTGAAATCGAATTTTCAAACTGCCGCACCATTTTCAATTCCTTTTATAATTAAAATAAATATTTATATTCAAACTTCGATTCAAAATAAATATATACGATCTAATTCTATTCAAAATAAATTTCTTGTCGTTATTATTTAAAATAATTCATTTTAAATATTCAAAATTCATTAAAATTGCCAAAATAATTTTTTAAAATTGGTTCTGATTTTCCGGGTTGTTACATCATCGCTATTAAAATTGGATGTTGAATTGAAATTCAATGTTGTTGTAATTTTAATCAATAGACGATTTTGATTAAGGGATTAGCAGCAGATGGCCTAAAATCCATTTTTGCTTAAAACATTGATTTATCGCCAGGTGAATTGACAAAGTTAAGTTATAAAATTTGTTTTTATAACTGAAATCAAGTTAAATTATGTTTTATATAAAAATATAAGTTGATATTTTATAGCTGATTTTCATAAAGTAATTATAAATGATTTGTTTTGACGTTTCAAACCAGTTTATAAGGGAATAAAGTTGTAATTAACCTACGGGTTAATAATTTGGGATAATTGTTTCTAGGAAGATAATTAAGCAATATTATTAGATTAATTATATTAATATAACGTAAAGAAGTAATTGAGATCAGTTAATGAATTAATTGATGGCTTAAAGTTGACTAAGTTAAATATTTTGTTTGAAATTGGTTATTAGACTAATCGGTCTTCAATTAATCAAATAATTATTGAATTAATGTAATTAGTTATTGTTTAATAAAGTAATTAACTAATCTATTCTAGTTAATGAAGAAGTAAACTGTTTTTACTTAAGTAAATGATGAAGTTAATTGTTATTTTTAATAATAATTAAAGTGACAATTTCTTACATGGAATTCATTTAAGATAATAACCGAGTATGTAATAAAGTTTAAGCTGATATTCTTAATAGTTTTGTATAGAGTATTTTTATAATAAAAATATAATGTTATGGGAAGGATTTATACAAGAAATTTGAAAGCCAAAGTATAACTTTAAAGAGATGTTTACTTAAGTATGATAATTCGAATAGGACGAAGATGTCAAAAAGGCAAAAATGAAGAACGTTAATGGTTTTGGGTAAAAGAGATTAATAAATGGTTTTTTGTTATAAAATTCGACATTTTAGTTTTATAATATGACATTTAATGGGTTTGGGTAAAATATTTGGTAAATGGAATATAATTCCAATTATAGATGGAATTGTATAACGAAATTTAAAGCAAGAAGTTAATATTAAGAAAAAATGGTTATAATCAACTAAGATTTCCAAAAGTAGGGATATGGTTTATAAAACCATAGTTTAAAATAAAATAGAAAATAAGATTTGACTGATATTATAAAAACATCGGCTTTGAGTTACGAACTTCTATCTGTTCAAAGATAAGAAGTTGTCGATCAAGGTTTGAGAGGTAAACAAAATACCCCAACTTGAAAGGCTTCACTATTATCGACGAATGATATTAGTTTGTAATGGTAAAGGATGTTTAGATTAGTTTATCATTCTATAAAAGGAATATTGCAACGTTAATTGCGAGATTTTGAAATATAAATAAGATTATTTGGTCTTAAAATAAGCAATGTATAATTTAACATTGTTTGGCCAAGTTGACACGTGGTTTATATTTATATCACTTGGTTAAATTAATATATAGCACTATTGTTTAGATAATGGAAATGATATGGTTTTAAATAAGCTTATTCTTAATAATAAGTAAATGGCGATGTTTTTCTGATGAAATGGGAAAGAGTTGTTATAAGTTGGAAATGGAAATAAATATCTGAAAATTTAATTATATATTCCCATAAGTATCCATTTGTAATCTCCAAGTTGAAGTTTGATAAAACCATTTTGGGTTATGTGATAATAAACATGTCGTTTGACATTGTTTCGGCCACATAAGGATTTATAATTGGTTTTATACCATTGGGTAAATAATACATATCGATATTTTTCGAAGTAAAAAAGGATAAAGAGATTTTGAGAATATTAAGTAATATTTCCAAGAAAAGGAAATAAAATGGGTTTTATACAAATATGGTGATATTATCAAAGCGAAGTTTGGTAAATATGAAGAATTATTGTTTGCAAATGACGAAAACAAAAGTGATATGTCGAGATAAAAATAAAGAAATGATCTTTAAGAATCAATAAATAGATTTAATTGGTTTTAATTAAAAGGTCAGAGTTGCCAATGAACTTGACCGTACTGTTTAAATTGATAGTCAAAAACCGCAACTATAAATGAAGTATTCTATTGGACCTTTGACGTGTTAGTTCTAAGAGATCGGGATGGGAACTAGACCCAAAACCACTTTGAACCAACGTTGCGTTCGAAACTAAATTGCAGAGATACGTATAAAGATGCAGCACTTAAGACCATAAATCTTCATAAGCGGAAGAACTACTTGTTGAATTCCTCTAGCCAATCCATAGAGATATTTTGGCAGTGATTCTATCGTGATTGAAATCTACGGATTGCAAGGACTACTCGCTACTGATCTTTTGGGTGATTCCTATATAGAATGCGGTAACGGGGCGCCTTTGGTTCATCCTGTTCCTGGATGACTTATATGGAAAAATGTCTGATAGAATATTTCTTGAAACTCACATACATTGATTTTTACAAATATACCGATTTTGATGGCGGAGTAGACACCTTCTTTTAGCTTAACACCCAGAGTATATTTCTGGACGACAATTAGTGATTTGATGGATCTGACGATGTGTCAATCAAATTTACGAGATGTTCTCTGAAAGGTAAATGTAACCTTAAGCCTCATCAACCAGGAAAATAACAGAAATCAGGTAGGCAGCAAGTCTATGTGGGTCATTCCCATTAGGATGTATTGTCACCATCTAGAGAAATTTCATTTGTTTCTTCTTCTCTCATTTTTGTATCTTGCGGGAATACGGATTAGCTCGCTACCATCCATGGTGACAATATATTCGATACACTCAAGTTGAATGAGTGGTCGGTCATGTGTAGCCGGGTTGCAAGATGTTCTTGTTGAATCCTAGTGTATTGTCTCTAGAGGTACACTATTCGGGAGGTAGTCTCATACCTTGTCATGTTGGAAATCCAATCTCCAATAAAATCCATGCGGTTTTTGATTATATACTAAGTATGTGGAGCCTGAGGTGCAAGCATTCTGCTAGATGATTATATATTTGTGGTTTGATAGGCATTATTATAATATCACTGGATTTTGATATGAAAAAGTATTTTGGGTTATTGTAAGGTAAAACGCCCATGTTTATGTGTGGACTGGTCTTATGATTATCCTTTTCTTTCAAAGGATTTTATAAAGTTAAGCAAGTTGTTTGTGTTATGAATTTATCACTGAAAATATTTCCAGGTTGGGTTTCACTGGAAGCTTCAGAAGAGGAGCTGGAGTCGAGACGTAATTCCGTATTTTCTGGTAATAAGTTATTCTGATATGTGAGTTATATTGATATGTGTGTACTCTGATGTTGTATAATCATATGTATATACAATCCTTTTTGTAAAGAGTTCTAATTTATTATATTTTGTTCATTCCACTATGAAACTCTGATCTTCTTATTCTTCTATTATAATATTTCTTTATCTTCTCACCCTCTAATTTCTTTCTATTAATTATCTGGGTTTTCGATACTTGGGTTTTGGCAAGTAAATACAAGTTATGTATTATTGTCGAAATTCGAGCATCAAATTTTCTGGGTTGTTACATAACCACTACCTTTTAAAGCCTTGAATACAGTGATAGCACATATAACCATCCTAACTTATGCCAATAGCTAATGGAAAACCATAGATCTGGCCAAACTTCATGTGTACACCAACGTGTTGCTAACACCCGCACTAGGTTATACCACCCAAGGTACACAATCATCGTTACCATTTCTAATAGACGTCTCCACGATACCCCTAGTTTGAGTTAGCTTGAACATGATGTGCTATCAATGTTTCCTTGACATCTCAAGTAAAATCACACCTTCATCACCAATTTTGTGTACGCCCCCAAAACACAATCCATTACTTTGCAGTCTCATTCGATCCCAGTTTGTTTATCAAACTTCTTCAGTTCCACTTTACACTAAGTCTTCCAATCAAAGAGTTACACCACAATATCCAGTACGCTCTTAAGTGAAACTTTTTAGCATTCCTTAGATTACACCGTCCAATCTTGATTCCCATCAACATGACTTCCTTTTTAAGCTACTCCACTCTGAATATTCTACTCTTTCAAAGTTACCCTACATCGAAAGCACAATCCCCTTCGAGGTTAATCCACTTCGAAGAAACACATCAGGTGTTAAAGCATACCACTTCATAGATTTAAAGTTCATCAATTTAAGGATTTAAAGTACTTAGCTTCAAACAATTTTTTCTAAAACTCCTCGAGTTGCTCTACTTCGAACATCAACCTAAAGTTTTGCCACTTCGAATTTCAGTCTCAATACTTCGAAATGAAACTTAATCCTAATTCATTTCAACACGTTTCTTAGAACACTTGTTGTTGTGTTTTGAGCCTTCCAAACATGCTTCGGAACATCTTTTTGTTGCTTCGAGCATGCTTTACTTCGAATTACAGGATCGGCTCGAAGCCTTCCTTCCCTGCTCCAAGCACGACCACAAACCCAAGGTGCATGTTTCGAATATGATTATGTATATCTAACTGCTGATTCGAGCCCCTGTCTTCCCTCAAACCACCTCCATGTTGGCTTCGAACCCTCCCATTCTTTCAGAAAAAAGTTTCAGGCCCATATGACGGTTTTGAGCCATGCGAAACAATCCTTCAACCTAAGGTTTTCCTGTATTCATTCCGACTCACTTTGATCATCTATGATACCTTCAATGATCCATCCTGCTCCTTAAAACACGCAAAACACTAACCATAAGTGTAACGTCCAGGATTTTTAATGATCATATAATTTAATTATTTAAATGGTGATTTAGAAATTTAAATGACTTGAATTCAATAATTTTGAATATCCAATTAATAAATAAAGTGTAGACGCAAACAAGAACAAATGCTGACTCAAAATTTCAATCGGTTATCAAATCCTTATCTAAGTCTTAAGCCGTCCTAGCAAATCTTAACATCACAGATATGTTGCTTTATGGTCGGAACTTTGGACTAATGGATTATATGTTTGGACGTGGAATTTTAGATTTGTTCTTTCATTTCGTTCTTTAAAAATATAAATAAAATCCTAAACAAAACTTCTTCTGACACTATCTGATATCAAATAGAAACCATTCTTCTTATATCACTTTAAATATTGAAAAAATCAAAAACCGTAATCTTCTTGATCTTTCAAAGTAAGAAAAAAAAGTCTACAATGCTACTCTAAGTCTGCCAAAAACCTTGTCAATTAGCTGGCAAAATATTGAGTAGGATTTGTTTCAACAGCCAAAGGCATCGGCTGGCCAATCAATTTCATTTGCTACTTTCTCACAACTGTCTCCATTCTAAAATAAATTAAATTAAATTTTTACCTATCCTAGAAAATGAATCGCAGGCTACTTTATACCTTTCGAAGCGGCACATGGCTACAGACTTATACACTAAACACTCGCACATGCCTACTTTTGCCCAAGACGAGCTATAGTTTGAAATTTTCACTCTCTGCCTGTACGTAATGAAAACGAACCTCCCATCCTCTACTATTTAAAATCGTATACTCTTTCATTTTCAGCAGTAGGAAAAACCTCCAATGAATTCTTCCAAAATAATAATAATAATATAAAATCTAAAACAATTCGAATAAATACCATATGAAACCGTAAAATCTATAACTTGGATTCTGGGTTCGTGCTTGCATCCCTCTACCCGTTTTAAAGGATGTTGTGGGGGTCTAAAACGCAATAGCGGGCATAGATTGGAGTTTGATAAGGGGAGTCGCCTGGGTAGAGTTCGAAATGGAGAGGTAAATGGTAAAATATATGTGAATTTTGTTTTGTGTTAAAGGATATAGGTCGAGGGGGAAGTACGGCCATGAAGGTTGATGTTATGGGTTCATTACTGTGCGGAGATCAAAAGAAAAACGGGAATGTGAATACGTGAGTTGTTTATTCTTGGATATAATAACATATAAAGGGAGGAGGTGAAGGTTCAAATCGGTCATGGTTCAAAAAAAAAAAGGGAAAAATAAAATATATATTGGAGTGGCATGAGAAGCATGAAAAGAAAGGAGATCTGTAAAATGGTTGTGGGTAAAACTGTAGTAAGGGAGGATTGTTTGTATAATTGAAGTGGTGGAGACTCTATTTGTCAAGGGAGGCCGACGTTACATTATGGGGTGGGGCATGAGCGTGGATTGGTGGTCTTGAGGAGTTGCGGTTTTATTTAGTTTTGTGAACTGGAACCATATTTTGAAAGAGTCTTTGTGGGAAAAGAAAAGAAGATGGGAGAGGTGTTATGGTATTTTCAGTTTTCAAATCTAAGGAGCGAAGTGGTAGCTTGAACCTGCAGAAGTTTGTCCATGGAATTTTGAAAAGAGCGAGTTGTAATGATGAGGAAGATGGATTACACGGCCTGTGTAAACTAAAACATGGATTAAGGCATGATTAAGGATTCAAAAGCAAATCTTCGGTGAATGTTTCCACGCAACATGGCCATGGAATCAGCGACAGTGAGAAGTCTAAGGGCATTTGTGGTCCTTTACTGTTGTCGGGTTCTTCCTGAAGGTGTGAATTGAAAACAGCATGGAATCGGTTTTTCTTTGAACAAGGATTAACAGGCTAACCGGGTTAATTAAGGTTAACCGATCAAATGTTAACGATGGTCTGGTGATTTTTGACAGTTGAAAGGTTAGAAGAGGATTAAAGCACAGAAAATGGCAAGGAATCTTGTACATGGAGTTGCGGGTTTATAAAAGAGGGGAAGAATAATTAATCTGTTTAATAAGGGTAATAAGTTCTTAAACCCATCATTACTGAATTAAATAATTATTTAATTATCGTAATGTTATAACGCATGTATCTTTCTCGTACGTAAACGAAATTGAGTCAAATAAGTCAAATTGGAATCGTAGCAACACAGGCTACATTGTGGAACTGATTTCATTGAGAATCGAGCTATTTGAATTTCGTGATATAATCAAACGGCTGTTTGATTTTAAATGAAATGAAAGCAGAATCGTCAATTGCAAACCAAGGTGAGTAAACTCACTAACTCTGACTCATTTATATTTTTAAACGAGTTTTAAATTTATTTACAGTAAGTTTATACTGTGCAATGGTTGATCGGGTTGAATAGTTGATAAAATTGGTTGAAATGGTTGATATGATTACATCGTTGATCTGTTATTAGTTCTGATACTTCATATTGCTGTGAAATAATGTTATTGATGTTGATTAACATCTGTGGATGCAGGGAAACAAGTTGGAGGAATCCAACTAGATTCCTCAACAGTTATATTATTGTTTGTTATTTACTGTGATATATACTGTGATTAATTATGCTGTGTTGAATTACTCTAGCCCTAGGAATTTGGTATTGAAAATATTGTAAAATATTTTTGAAATAAAAAAGGGAATTTAAGACATTAAAAAGGAAATTATTTCCAAGGTGGAAATTGAATGTCGGATAGATTTGAGAATAAAAACTTGTTTTAGTGAATAGAACAAGTAATTAAATTTATAAACGATATTTATAGATAATCATTGTGTAATTAATATTTGGCTTAAAATCGATATTTTATAATCAAACACAGAATCGTGATAAGGTTTTAAAAGGGGGTTTTTATATGAAAATCCGTTTTAATAATCAATTTTGAGAAGATTAATTCATAAACGATGTGTTTATTTCAGTAAAATATTTTGAAATAAACTGAAATATAAATTCAGATTTGAATTTATATCGAAAGTGGAAATTGGTTAACAGTTAACTGATATGTACGGTTGACAAAAAAATTAACCATTTTAATTGATAATGAAATTAATTTGAATTTAACGAAGGGTGTTAAATATTAGTTAATCTTTGATTAACTATAATTAAATTAACTATTGAATTGGTTAGTGTTAATAAAGTTAACTATTATTTAATAAGCTTTTAAAAGTGATAATTATACTATTTTTTTAGCAAAGTTAACTATTTTTAATATAATAAATAATAAAATTAATTTTTATTTTAATTAATAATAATTAAAACGATGATTTTAATTGGCGATTCAATTAAGAAATGATTTAGTGGCATTATTGTTTGATCAAGGAGGTGATAAGAGTTTCATAAAGGGATTTGTAATCCAAGTTTAAATGAGATTTGTAAACGGGATTTGTCGGTAAATGTAGAGATTTAAATCAGTCTTTGTCTTAATTTTTAAATTAAGTAAAGAAAATTCAATGGAATGAAACTTTTAAGGAAGATAGTTAATAGGGTAATAATAGGCTAAAATGTGTTAATGGTTTTAAAATGAAATCTAAGCTAAGTGGTGAAAACATGGTAAACGGATTAGTATAAGTGATTAATCCAAACAAGATTTAAATGAGTTTTTTTTAAAAAAACCAAAGTGATGACTTTAATTGAATTAAGCAAAGCACTTTAATTGAAACAAAAATTTTAAACGCAAAGGAAAACACATAACGTAGTTTTGTGTTAAACATTGATAAATGGATTTTTGAAATAAAATCCAAGGAAGGAGGTTCTGTTATAAAGAAGGTGGAAAGCGGATTTTTATCCTTATATAACCTTTATCTTATGGGTTTCGACAAACAGAATGGCATATGTCTGCATTGTTTAAATCCATACATTTTGACTATCTTTTAAAAATAAACAACGGAAGCGTGTGCGTCGCACACGGTACTTTATTCAAAACAACGGTTATAACGCTACTGTTATAATAGATGTTTTGTATGTCTAAACAACAATTATAACACTGTTGTATAATAAATGTTTTGTAAATCTAAACAACGATTTTAATGCTACTATTATAAGTATTGTTTATAAATCAAATACAGCGATTATAACGCTACCGTTATAATCAATATTTTTCCGTAAAAGAAGTGGATTCTTAGATTGAATCTGAGAGTCGCATAAGCGATGTTTTATTTGAAGTTGTGAGCTTTGACTATTTCAAAGTTGATAACGTGGTTCAGTTACAGTCTGAGAGGTAATTATACCCCAACTTGATTGACTTCATGGTTGATGGAGGAATGGTTAAGGTTCGATAGTGAAAATTGGTTAGCAATATGGTTAGATAATAAGGATTAATGGTTTGAGTTATAATAACGATGTTTTATAACATCGGGTTAATTTAAAGAAATTTTGAAATGTTTCCTCCTAATGAAATGAATTGGTCAACAAGGAATTAATAAATGGAATATGGAAATACTTTCCAATATTATTACAGTATATCTTCTGTATATAGAAAGTAAGGATTCGTGAATATTTAGAAATGTTTTCTAACTGGAATAAAAGATATTTTCTCGAATAAAGGAATTATGATATCGGAAATGTTTTTCCAAGAATCAAGGAAGACAATTGAATTTTGAATAATCTGTGTAATGACCCGCATTTTCCAGGGGTATAATTAATTTATTTAATTATTTAAAACAGTGATATAGTGAATTAAATAGTGGTTTAATTAAATAATATGGAATATTTAATTAATTTAAATAATAGAATATTTTATTTAGTTCAGAAATAATCAAAAATATTGGAAATCACAATATTCTGTGAACAGGGTCATCCCCAAGATTTAATTCAGCTTAGAGTTGAATCATATTGATGAATATATTCAATCGACGCCAGTTTGAACATATAATTATAATATAATTAAAATAGAGCTTGAAATGGCGCGGCAGTTCGCGATTTGGCGATTTGAACTTCAATTGGATGTACAGGGTCTGTTTTAAATCGGATTTCTGTGAAACAAGAAACGTGTGGAGCTGGTGGAGTATATCTTTCTAGTGGAAGAGAAAAATCGGGATTTCGTCGTGTAGATTTTGATTCACGTCCAAATCAAATTTCAGAAAAAGTCACTGTGGATTTCCTTTATAATTTACGACTCTTTATATACGTTATAAAAGGATTTTCGATATAAACTGAATATCGATAAATCTAAAATCAGAAATACCAAGCTGTAAATTCTGATATGATATTCTGGAGCTGGACGATATATCAAAGATGGTTATCGTCATTGACGATGATCGTCCAATGTGAGTAAAACTCACCAATTTTGAACAGTTATATTTTTATAATGTATTTTTAGAACTGTTAATCATCTGTTGATTTCTGTGTGTTGGTTGATTGATTGAACTGCTAGTCAGTTAGTGAAAATTATATATATATATATATATATATATATATGTAATTATATATATATAAACCGTTAAATATTTATATATTGATTCTGTATCAGAATAATTTATATTGAACTGAAAGTGATGATAATCATATTGTGTAACATTTGTGGATGTAGGGAGACAGGTTGGAGGGATCCAACTGGATTCCTCAACAGTTATTTTTATTGTTTTTCATATATTGTTATATGATGTGATATAAAATCTGTGGGCGATTATATGTACTTGGACGATATTGAACATCGTGATTTAATATGATTGAATACCATAACATACCAAAATGTTGATATGGGGATTTTCAAAGTGATATTGAAAATAGAATATTTATAAAATGGGATATTTATAAATAAGAGATATTTATAAAGTGGAATATTTATAAATAAGAAATGTTTATAAATTGGAATATTTATAAATAGGAGATATTCAAAAAGGAAATAATTACAAACCATTTTCTTTTTGAATGGAAAGGCCTGTGTGGCGGGTTTGGGGATTTTCCTGATGCTCCCGTTACAAAGGAGGTTATGGCGAATTTTTCAGAGAATTTAAGGAGTTAGAATATTTCAAGAATAAATTTGAAAAGGAAATATTTGTAAACCATTTACAAATAGAATTGAAAAGGAAACGTTATAAAAAGGAAATCATTTTTAAAGTGTAGAACCGTTATTTAAAAGTAAATCTTTTCAAATGAATAAAACGTTGTTGTAACGACCCAGGGATTTTCGACTCAGAAAATCGACACAAAACCCAGCGTCGACTGTTCAGACATCGAAAATACCGGACCATTAATAGAAAGAAGTTAGAGGATGAGATAGAAAAGATAGAACTAATAGAATAGAAGAAGAAGAAGAAGAACACCACTGAGCAGAATTAGAGTAAACACGAATCTCACAGCGGAACGAATAAAATATATTATATAACATAACTTTGAAATACAAATCTGTTTTGTGTATACATACCATTATCAGAGTACAATACATCATATCACAGCGGACATAGTCTCTAAATACTAACGGTGAAGCCTTCTGCTTTTAGCTCCTTCAAGCGTATCTGTAAAAGCCTGAAACACTTGACTGCCCGTACAAATTTGGGCACCCAAGAGTTTAGGGAAAACAAAATAAACTCTGGGTCAGTCATGGGACTGGTGTGAGTAAATTCCAACCACACAGTTTAACTTTGAAAATCCTTTTTGAAACAAAAAGGATAATAGTAAGACCAGTCCACACATAAACACGGACGGTTTTTACCTTACTATAACCCAAATCATTTTTGATATCAAAATCCAGTGATATTATAATAATGTCTAATCAAATAAATAACCAAATAGTAGAACGCTTGCATCTCACGCTCTACACATATAGTATAAAATCAAAAACCGCGTGGCGCTTATTGGAGATTGGATTCGAACTGTGACAAGGTATGGGACCACCTTCCGATAATGTATCTCTAGAGGCGAATACACCTGGGTTCAACAAGAACATCTTGTAACCCGGCCCACACATGACCGACCACTCATTTCGCTTGAGTGTATCGAATGTATATCACCAACGGTTGGGCTCAAACCACCGTTCCCGAATGGGCAGAATCGATAGATTTAGAAACAAAAGGAATTTCTCTAGATAGGTGATTATACACCCTAATGGGAGCGACCCACATAGCCATGCTGCCTGCCCGATTTTTGTCATCTCCCAGTTGTGAGGCTAGAGGCTACGTCTACCTTTTAGGACATCTGGCCATCATACACTTTGAATGCCACATCGTCAAACCCGTCAAATCACTAGTTGATCTTCCCAACATATTACGGGTATAAAAGCCAAGAGAAACGAATTTCTCCGCCACCAGACGTAATACCTTGAAAAGATCGTCTTAGGTGATCTTCTAAGAATACGCTGTCAGGCATTCATCCATACAAGTTGTCCTGGGACTGAACAACCATAACAGTTCTTGAATTTCACTCCGTCTTCGATTATCTTCAACATAATCTAATTCGCAACGCCTATGCCTATACGGAGTGGTTCTCGGATATTAAATCCAACCGGTCTCTCCGTATTGACAACGATGGTCAAAACACTTCGATAGTCGGTTATTTAACTATCGAAGTAAAACCAAACATCCACTCCAAGGTATAACACAACATCACACAATCACGCTTAAGTTTGTCAACAGCGCTAATTTATCGTGATAGTTTAAAAACTTATCATACGCTGTAATATTCCCCTTTATACAAATCTTGACATAACAGTCACGCTTAAGCCCAGTCAACAGCGTTATTCTATCGCTATAGTTCTAAGACTTGCAATGCGCTGTTATATTCCGTTATACTAATCTTGACATCCCTTTCCGTTACAAGAATCTTGACATCTCTTTCCGTTACAAAAATCTTGGCATAACTTTTCATTACAAAATCTTGACATATTTTTAATATGCCATATCCTTATTTGAAAAAAACGGGTGTTTAAAATTATTTACATTGGTCATTAACTCTTCACTCCATCTTCCTTAAACATTTCTCTTAAACTTCTCTTATCAAAAATCGATCACGTCCTTTGTCTTTTGGCAATTTACTTCTTATTCATATTATTAATCCCAATTCAATGAACCATCTCAATACAAACTCAATACTAGTTTATAATAGAATTTCTATTATAATTTAAACTTTGCTTTAATTATAAAGATATAATTTTTGTAATTAACTTCGTTGATTTGTCAGACGGTCAACCAACTTCTTAACAAAATGGGTTTATGGTTGACTGTCACTGATATCGTTTATTTAGCAAATCAACATAACGTTGAATTTCCATTCAACACGGTTCAAACAGTGCACAAACAATACATCTAAAAATTCAGGAATCCGGTTGAGTTCTTCCAACCGATTTCCGCATCCATAGGTGTTATTCAAATCAGTATCCAACCAATGATGTGTGCATATGCAATGATATATATTTATTTCAACCAATTTAACTGTAATTTATCTAATCAACCATCACACAGCATTCAACCATTATTCAAAATATAATTAAAATATTTAAATAAAACAGAGTTAGTGAATTTACTCACCTTGGCGCGTTAACCGTTAAATAACGATTTGCGTCTGTTGATTATGAGATTACAGTGGCTCGGCTTTCAGAGAAACCAGTCTCATGACGTAGCTTTCGTTGTTACGACTTATGACTCCATTGCGACTGATCTGGTCAAATTCCTTAACCATCGTTAAAACGTGATTAGTTACTCCCATTCCAATTTGAACTGAGTCGATGCTTTTTCATTACTACCATGCTTCCATCCCCATTACTTTGTTTACTTAATCATCTACTTCTGTTCTTTCTGAATACCACAACATTATTTCACTTCTGAGCAAAAATTAATAAACCAACCTTTCATCTCGCCATACCGCACCCAGTTGAACCCGACTCTCTCTTGTTACACAGCAACTTCCAATCTCCGGCCCGTTCTCCTTTAAAACACCCGCGAGCCACTTTACTTGAAATACGCAGGCATCACGCCACCTTGTTGTGCACCACAGACTCCGCCCCATCTTATTTCATTTCACACTGTCACTTAAAACTTGCAATCAAAATGGAGCTTCTGCACCCAACTCCTCTCACGTTTGAACTTCCGTAACACCATCAACAACATACACAGGTCCTCTCCCCGCCTTGTACAAATCATAACGTCCTCCTGCTATATTTCAATTTAAATAGTCCTCCTCCATTTGAACACTCCATCAACTCCGACTTCTACGTTGTCTTCCTTACTCATCGACCTCCGCATTGTTTACACGCCTGAAGACGCCATCTACCGGAAAGTACCGAAACATCTCATCACCGTATTCACCCAATATTTGCCAATAGCTTCTAAAGTCCATTGCTAATCCAAATATAAACTCAAAAACCCGAATCGGAGCCTGCATTTCCAACTAGATCGACCCTAAGTATACTGTGATAAAAACTCATGTTCGAAAAAGAGTTGAACCCCTCCCAAAATATTTTCACAGTACCGCCTTTCACTCCATGTACACGTTCAAGTTGAAACCCATCTTCTCAACGTCAGTCCCTCCTATCATTCATGTTCAAAACAGTAGCTCCCCTGCGCCTTCCCATTTGCTACTGTGAACCAGCACCCAAACGCCCAGTACTTCCATCCATATGTTCCTCTCAACACCATCCTCTTCTCCTTTGCACAAACCGCTACAACACATCAGATCCTGCGCCAACTCCCCACTTCAACAGCCTCCCTCATACTATTCCTCATGCACCAATACATATTCATATGTTAAAGTCTGCTCCCTCTTTCTTTCTCCCCCCAACTATGCTACGAACGAACTTGACCACCACACTTGGCTTCGCACTCTCCCAACCTCCACCCAGAAACTACAACGACCTCTTAGATCCCATCTTCCTCCAATACCCTATCGCGAGTGATTTAACATGACTCGAGTGATCCAGAGATTCACGAATTAAATCGCGATACCCCTTTACACAAGCCCCTTAGCTCGAGTCGAGCTTCAGGATCTCAGATTGTTGATTGCGTTGGTAAATGGAAATCGCGATGGTAGAACTCGATTTAGGGATTTGTTCAATGGATTCGATTTTGAAACAGTGGAAAAGAAAGTAAAGGGAACGGATTAAATTGTTTTGGTGCAATTGATTTTCTGGTTTGGGTATATAAAAAAAAAATAAATAAATAACGAAGGCGAAGCTTATTTATAAGCGAGAGAGAAGACAGAAGTACAAGACCCATTAAATTTTGGTCTCCTTGGTATTGAAATGGGAAGGCAAAGCTTTCTGCTCGAGAAGAAAATAGACATACCATAATTTCTTTGTTCGTTTGATATTGAAATTAGGAGACATATTGTACGCGAATTAACAGAGGAGGAAGACAGCCTACAAACATAGGTCTGAAAATAAAAATGAAATAGGTCGGCTTTGTAAAACAGTTGAAAGGATTTTGATTTTGACATTGAACTGACTTAACAAATTTTTAAATCAAAATATCTCGCGTTAACAGACACCATCGCAACCACTGATATTTTTAGAATTAACCACTATTTTGAACACACTATAACAGGTTTTGAAGCGTAATTCAATCGTCTGTAAAAAAAATCAATTTACACGGACGATTTAAATTAAATCTATTTAAAATATAAATTGGTTTCAAACAATTTAAATAAATAAATAAATACCATCGTTCTAATTCCAATAGAATTTATATTGATCGACCGAACCGTTTTTGATTCAGTTTTAAATCTGAATCAGATCTTTCGTATTACGATAAATTTATATATCTTCAAAATTAATCGTATATTGATAATTAAATAAATAAATTTAAAAATTCATTTATAATTCAATTAAATATTTAAAATAAACTTAAATACCCATTATAAAATAGCTCAAAATCCAGGACGTTACATTCCTTCCCCCTTAAAATAATTTCGTCCTCGAAATTGCTAAGTTATGAAAAATGCTACAATCCATATTATAACCAGATTAAAATCCTTTATTTAATATCTTAAATTCAGTTTTCAACAAAACTGATTAATTCCAATGAAAATATTAATTCCTTCTGATTAACGAATATTTTCAAAAATTCTGAAAATTTCCTAACACTTAAAATTTCAAAGAATTTCGTCAGCATCTCCTCTACACTGCTCATTCGGTATCATTCCAACTTGCCACTCTGGGCCTTCTCCAATCAATTTAATCTTTAATCCAATCATTCGCTTATGCTTAAACCCATTCTCTTTCAATCCCAGTTTCAATTTAAAATTCCCAATTATTTTCTCCATAATCAAATTTCATCCCCAGATTCGGTTTTATTCCAAATCTTAATTCACAACTCAACTGCTCTGCCAAGTCAAATCCTTATTCCAGTACGATTTCCACTTACTTGGCTTCAATTCAACTCAAATTTTATTTGAATTATTTAAATTCGCTGTTTATTTACTTCATAAGTAAATTTTAAATTTCAGAATTCAAATTCCTGGGGTTTTCATTTCAAATCAGTTTGGAATAATATATATTTATATATATTTAAACATATATAGCAATAGCAATTCAAACATTTGAATTCACGAACAGCTTATTTTAAAACAAAATCTTTGGTAGTAATCCGTCACTTAGAACTCGAAAATGAACACCGATAATGGTCGACTTCATCATCGGAATTTATTTCCAGCGATCAAAGTGAGTTCAATACTATATCACTTTCAAAACTCATATTCAAATACTTTTATTTGAAATTACTTCAAAAATACCTTTTCGAAACTTGGATAATATTTCAAAATTTCCCCAGGATCTTAAAATTCCATATATTTAATTCCAATTTCATTTACAAACAATTTCATGTTTCAGAATTTTAATTCCAATTCTGGCTTGAATTTCAGATTTAATTCATCTGATTTTATACCTTATACCCGTATGAATTTCGATTGGTTATTTATATAACCAACTCACTTATATATCTTTATCTGATCATAATAATGATCAATACATCTAATATACTATAACCTCAAGATATATATTTCTCTTTATATCAAAATATATTTCGAGTAAAATTATCTCATTTACTCTCTTTCAAAACAATACTATGTCGAAATTCTCTATCCAAGCGTTTATAAATCCCTATCGACCTCGTCAGCTAAACGCGTCGATCTGGAATTCATATACCACTCAACAGATCAATTAACACAATATAAAACAGTTTTTATATCAATCTACAAATACGCGCTCATATGTATACACTCAAACTCAATCTAGAGTATTACTAACTCCATCTTTATTGAGTCACGCCACAGAGCCAAGGTAATCACTTAACCTTATGCTCTGATACCACTGTAACGACCCAGGGATTTTCGACTCAGAAAATCGACACAAAACCCAGCGTCGACTGTTCAAACATCGAAAATACCGGACCATTAATAGAAAGAAGTTAGAGGATGAGATAGAAAAGATAGAACTAATAGAATAGAAGAAGAAGAAGAAGAACACCACTGAGCAGAATTAGAGTAAACACGAATCTCACAGCGGAACGAATAAAATATATTATATAACATAACTTTGAAATACAAATCTGTTTTGTGTATACATACCATTATCAGAGTACAATACATCATATCACAGCGGACATAGTCTCTAAATACTAACGGTGAAGCCTTCTGCTTTTAGCTCCTTCAAGCGTATCTGTAAAAGCCTGAAACACTTGACTGCCCGTACAAATTTGGGCACCCAAGAGTTTAGGGAAAACAAAATAAACTCTGGGTCAGTCATGGGACTGGTGTGAGTAAATTCCAACCACACAGTTTAACTTTGAAAATCCTTTTTGAAACAAAAAGGATAATAGTAAGACCAGTCCACACATAAACACGGACGGTTTTTACCTTACTATAACCCAAATCATTTTTGATATCAAAATCCAGTGATATTATAATAATGTCTAATCAAATAAATAACCAAATAGTAGAACGCTTGCATCTCACGCTCTACACATATAGTATAAAATCAAAAACCGCGTGGCGCTTATTGGAGATTGGATTCGAACTGTGACAAGGTATGGGACCACCTTCCGATAATGTATCTCTAGAGGCGAATACACCTGGGTTCAACAAGAACATCTTGTAACCCGGCCCACACATGACCGACCACTCATTTCGCTTGAGTGTATCGAATGTATATCACCAACGGTTGGGCTCAAACCACCGTTCCCGAATGGGCAGAATCGATAGATTTAGAAACAAAAGGAATTTCTCTAGATAGGTGATTATACACCCTAATGGGAGCGACCCACATAGCCATGCTGCCTGCCCGATTTTTGTCATCTCCCAGTTGTGAGGCTAGAGGCTACGTCTACCTTTTAGGACATCTGGCCATCATACACTTTGAATGCCACATCGTCAAACCCGTCAAATCACTAGTTGATCTTCCCAACATATTACGGGTATAAAAGCCAAGAGAAACGAATTTCTCCGCCACCAGACGTAATACCTTGAAAAGATCGTCTTAGGTGATCTTCTAAGAATACGCTGTCAGGCATTCATCCATACAAGTTGTCCTGGGACTGAACAACCATAACAGTTCTTGAATTTCACTCCGTCTTCGATTATCTTCAACATAATCTAATTCGCAACGCCTATGCCTATACGGAGTGGTTCTCGGATATTAAATCCAACCGGTCTCTCCGTATTGACAACGATGGTCAAAACACTTCGATAGTCGGTTATTTAACTATCGAAGTAAAACCAAACATCCACTCCAAGGTATAACACAACATCACACAATCACGCTTAAGTTTGTCAACAGCGCTAATTTATCGTGATAGTTTAAAAACTTATCATACGCTGTAATATTCCCCTTTATACAAATCTTGACATAACAGTCACGCTTAAGCCCAGTCAACAGCGTTATTCTATCGCTATAGTTCTAAGACTTGCAATGCGCTGTTATATTCCGTTATACTAATCTTGACATCCCTTTCCGTTACAAGAATCTTGACATCTCTTTCCGTTACAAAAATCTTGGCATAACTTTTCATTACAAAATCTTGACATATTTTTAATATGCCATATCCTTATTTGAAAAAAACGGGTGTTTAAAATTATTTACATTGGTCATTAACTCTTCACTCCATCTTCCTTAAACATTTCTCTTAAACTTCTCTTATCAAAAATCGATCACATCCTTTGTCTTTTGGCAATTTACTTCTTATTCATATTATTAATCCCAATTCAATGAACCATCTCAATACAAACTC
The DNA here is from genome assembly GCA_030737875.1 of Allium sativum. Taxonomy (NCBI): domain Eukaryota; kingdom Viridiplantae; phylum Streptophyta; class Magnoliopsida; order Asparagales; family Amaryllidaceae; genus Allium; species Allium sativum. Next base: position 649,962,707 of record CM060909.1, read on the forward strand.
AATACTAGTTTATAATAGAATTTCTATTATAATTTAAACTTTGCTTTAATTATAAAGATATAATTTTTGTAATTAACTTCGTTGATTTGTCAGACGGTCAACCAACTTCTTAACAAAATGGGTTTATGGTTGACTGTCACTGATATCGTTTATTTAGCAAATCAACATAACGTTGAATTTCCATTCAACACGGTTCAAACAGTGCACAAACAATACATCTAAAAATTCAGGAATCCGGTTGAGTTCTTCCAACCGATTTCCGCATCCATAGGTGTTATTCAAATCAGTATCCAACCAATGATGTGTGCATATGCAATGATATATATTTATTTCAACCAATTTAACTGTAATTTATCTAATCAACCATCACACAGCATTCAACCATTATTCAAAATATAATTAAAATATTTAAATAAAACAGAGTTAGTGAATTTACTCACCTTGGCGCGTTAACCGTTAAATAACGATTTGCGTCTGTTGATTATGAGATTACAGTGGCTCGGCTTTCAGAGAAACCAGTCTCATGACGTAGCTTTCGTTGTTACGACTTATGACTCCATTGCGACTGATCTGGTCAAATTCCTTAACCATCGTTAAAACGTGATTAGTTACTCCCATTCCAATTTGAACTGAGTCGATGCTTTTTCATTACTACCATGCTTCCATCCCCATTACTTTGTTTACTTAATCATCTACTTTTGTTCTTTCTGAATACCACAACATTATTTCACTTCTGAGCAAAAATTAATAAACCAACCTTTCATCTCGCCATACCGCACCCAGTTGAACCCGACTCTCTCTTGTTACACAGCAACTTCCAATCTCCGGCCCGTTCTCCTTTAAAACACCCGCGAGCCACTTTACTTGAAATACGCAGGCATCACGCCACCTTGTTGTGCACCACAGACTCCGCCCCATCTTATTTCATTTCACACTGTCACTTAAAACTTGCAATCAAAATGGAGCTTCTGCACCCAACTCCTCTCACGTTTGAACTTCCGTAACACCATCAACAACATACACAGGTCCTCTCCCCGCCTTGTACAAATCATAACGTCCTCCTGCTATATTTCAATTTAAATAGTCCTCCTCCATTTGAACACTCCATCAACTCCGACTTCTACGTTGTCTTCCTTACTCATCGACCTCCGCATTGTTTACACGCCTGAAGACGCCATCTACCGGAAAGTACCGAAACATCTCATCACCGTATTCACCCAATATTTGCCAATAGCTTCTAAAGTCCATTGCTAATCCAAATATAAACTCAAAAACCCGAATCGGAGCCTGCATTTCCAACTAGATCGACCCTAAGTATACTGTGATAAAAACTCATGTTCGAAAAAGAGTTGAACCCCTCCCAAAATATTTTCACAGTACCGCCTTTCACTCCATGTACACGTTCAAGTTGAAACCCATCTTCTCAACGTCAGTCCCTCCTATCATTCATGTTCAAAACAGTAGCTCCCCTGCGCCTTCCCATTTGCTACTGTGAACCAGCACCCAAACGCCCAGTACTTCCATCCATATGTTCCTCTCAACACCATCCTCTTCTCCTTTGCACAAACCGCTACAACACATCAGATCCTGCGCCAACTCCCCACTTCAACAGCCTCCCTCATACTATTCCTCATGCACCAATACATATTCATATGTTAAAGTCTGCGCCCTCTTTCTTTCTCCCCCCAACTATGCTACGAACGAACTTGACCACCACACTTGGCTTCGCACTCTCCCAACCTCCACCCAGAAACTACAACGACCTCTTAGATCCCATCTTCCTCCAATACCCTATCGCGAGTGATTTAACATGACTCGAGTGATCCAGAGATTCACGAATTAAATCGCGATACCCCTTTACACAAGCCCCTTAGCTCGAGTCGAGCTTCAGGATCTCAGATTGTTGATTGCGTTGGTAAATGGAAATCGCGATGGTAGAACTCGATTTAGGGATTTGTTCAATGGATTCGATTTTGAAACAGTGGAAAAGAAAGTAAAGGGAACGGATTAAATTGTTTTGGTGCAATTGATTTTCTGGTTTGGGTATATAAAAAAAAAAAAAAATAACGAAGGCGAAGCTTATTTATAAGCGAGAGAGAAGACAGAAGTACAAGACCCATTAAATTTTGGTCTCCTTGGTATTGAAATGGGAAGGCAAAGCTTTCTGCTCGAGAAGAAAATAGACATACCATAATTTCTTTGTTCGTTTGATATTGAAATTAGGAGACATATTGTACGCGAATTAACAGAGGAGGAAGACAGCCTACAAACATAGGTCTGAAAATAAAAATGAAATAGGTCGGCTTTGTAAAACAGTTGAAAGGATTTTGATTTTGACATTGAACTGACTTAACAAATTTTTAAATCAAAATATCTCGCGTTAACAGACACCATCGCAACCACTGATATTTTTAGAATTAACCACTATTTTGAACACACTATAACAGGTTTTGAAGCGTAATTCAATCGTCTGTAAAAAAAATCAATTTACACGGACGATTTAAATTAAATCTATTTAAAATATAAATTGGTTTCAAACAATTTAAATAAATAAATAAATACCATCGTTCTAATTCCAATAGAATTTATATTGATCGACCGAACCGTTTTTGATTCAGTTTTAAATCTGAATCAGATCTTTCGTATTACGATAAATTTATATATCTTCAAAATTAATCGTATATTGATAATTAAATAAATAAATTTAAAAATTCATTTATAATTCAATTAAATATTTAAAATAAACTTAAATACCCATTATAAAATAGCTCAAAATCCGGGACGTTACAGTTGTTAAAAAGGAAATCTTTATAAAGTGAATAAAGTAAATCGAATATGGTATTCAAAAGGAGTTAAATCAAATATGGTATTCGAAGGGAGTAAATCGAATATGGTATTCGAAAGTTAGTAAAACGAATATGCTATTCGAAAGGGGTTAGTCGAGTTGAGTTAGTTGAATAGAGTTAACTAGTTCAGTAGAGTTAACCAGTTCAGTAGAGTTAACCAGTGAGTTAAGTAAGTCAAGTTAACCAGTGAGTTAAGTAAGTCAAGTTAACCAGTTGATTTAAGTAAGTCGAGTTGATCGAGTTAGAGTTACTCAGTTAGAGTTAATCGATTAGAGTTAAAACGAACTAGAGTTAATCAAATATAGTTATTTGAGACAGAGTTAGTCAAACATAGTATTCAGGGTAAGTTGCCATCTCGTACGAATGCTAGCGTAATTCGCAGGGCTGTAAATAGCCTAAGGCGGTCGGATGTTTCCTGAGGGAGTCAGGCGTAACCATTGTGATCGCTGCGATCTAGAGTCAAGCGAATGAAGTTAAATCGAATATTAGTTATTCGATAGGAGTTAAGTTCTTGAGTTAGATTATCGAGATAAGTTAATCGAGTTAAGTTCTTGAGTTAGATTATCGAGATAAGTGAGTCAAGTTAAGTTCGTCGAGTTAAGTTAATCGATGTTAGTTTCATCGAAAGGAGTTAATCGATGTTAATTTCATCGAAAGGAGTATCGATGTTAGTTTCATCGAAGGGAGTTATCGATTAGTTAAATCGAAAGGAGTTATCGAATTTAGTTATTCGAAAAGGAGTTATCGATTTGTTAAATCAAAAGGGAAGATTATCGAATATCATTTATTCGAGAGGAGTTATCGAATTTAGTTATTCGAAAAGGAGTTATCGATTTGTTAACTCAAAAGGGAAGATTATCGAATATCATTTATTCGAGAGGAGATTTTCGAATGTAGTTTATTCGAAGGAGTTATCGATTATTAGTTAATCGAAGTGAGTTATAGAATATTAGTTAAATCGAAGGAGTTATCGAATATAGTTTATTCGATGGAGTTAATCGATTAGAGTTAAATCAAATGAGTTGATCGAATATAGTTTATTCGAATAGAGTAAATGAGTTAATCAAATATAGTTTATTCGAATAGAGTTAGAGGAGTTATCGAATATAGTTTATTCGACAGGAGTTAAGTGAATTAGTTAAGTTAAACTAAGTGAATTAGTTAAGTGAATTGGTTAAGTTAACCAAAGTGAATTTGTTGAGTTAATCAAAGTGATTAGTTCAGTTAATCGAGTTGAATTTGTCAGTCGAGTTAATAAATGGAGTTAGTAAAACCAAGTAAAACCAGTTAGAGTTAATTAATTAAGGTTGACCAGTTAGAGTTAATCAATCAGAGTTAATCAAATAGAGTTAAGTAAAATTAGAACTGACTAGAGATTAGTAAATTGAATGGTTTTCTAAGTGTCTATCTGATGTTGGTTTCGGCCTTCGGGATTTATACTTAGGGGATTGTTCTCATACTAGTTTACAGTCAGGGAATGATAGTTGGGTAAGAGTAGTGATTTGTAAATAAGAAGATGGAAACGTTTTCCAGTGTTAATAACATGTATTTTCTAAACATAGAAAATAAGGCAATGTGAATATATATATATAGATATATGTTGATGATTGATCGATATAATTTCCATCTGGAAATAATATCGTTGTTTGCACACTTGTTTTTCTTTGATAGTTAAATCATAGACTATCAGAGTTTTGACCATTTTAACGTTGTTAATATGGAGAGACCGGTTGGATTATTATACAAAGAACCGCTCTGTATTGGCATAAGCGTTGCGAATCATATATGCCAAAGATAATTGAAGACGGAGTAAAATGCAAGGGCTGTTGTATAAGTCTTAGATAACAGTGACTAAGATGGATATACTGATTAGTGCCTTCGGTTGTTCCAGTCCCAGGACAACTTGTATGGACGAAGGTCTGACAGACTATATCCAATAGATCGCGTAAGTTGATCTGTTAAAACGTATTCACGTTTGGTGGCGGAGGAATTCGTTTCTCTTAGCTGTATACCCATGTTATTTTTGGAGAAGTCAATTTGTGATTTGGCAGGTATGACGATGTGACATTTCAAGTGAATGAAGATGGATGTCCGACAGAGTATTTCCAGAAAGGTCACGTACATTGATTTCTTCAACCGTACCAAGAGTGGAAGAGGAGAAAGAAACTTCTTTTAGCTGACACGTAATGTACTGTTGTAAACGTCAATTAGTGATTTCGATGGATTTGACAATGTAGCATTCGAAGTAAATCTGATGTAATGATAAAGCGTAGTTTCTAGCCTCATCAACCAGTAAATGACAGAAATCGGGCAGTCAACATGGCTAAGTCGGTCGCATCGAAGTAGGGTGTATAATCACCTATCTAGAGAATATTCATTTGTTTCTTAAATCTATCAATGCTGTCCCATATATATATATACGGGAACGGTTGCTGATCCCAACCGTTGGTGATATACATTCGATACACTCAAGCAAAATGAGTGGTCGGTCATGTGTGGCTGAGTTACAAGATGTTCTTGTTGAACTCCAGTGTATCGTTCCTAGAGTACACTAATCGGAAGGTGGTTCCATACCTTGTCATAGTTGGAAATCCATTATCCAATACGTGCTTGCGATTTTGATTGTATACTATATATGTAGAACGTGAGATGAAAGCGTTTCTGCTAGTTGATATCTATTTGTACATAGACATTATTATAATATCAAAAGGTTTTTGATATAAAGATATTTTGGATTCTCACAAGGGAAAAACCCGTTCCGTTCTGCGGTGTGGTCTTATGAGATATCGTTTACTTGTTCATATACCTGTTTAAACTGTTTTACTCACACCAGTCCCATGACTGACCCGGAGTTTACTTTGTTGTTTTCCTTAAACTCTTGGGTGCCTAAATTTTTATGGGCAGTCAAGTAGTCGGGATTTACAGATATACTTGGAGAGCTTGGAGCAGGAGGTTTCAAGATTGTATAGCTATTGTTTTTCCGCTGTTGTTGTAAGTGCTGTACTTTGATAAGTGCTATTGTGTACATAACTGTTATATTTCAAAGTTATGTTATCTATTATATGTTATTCGTTCCACTGTGAGGTTCGTGTTACTCGGATGTTGTGTTCTTCTTCTTCTTCTATTCTAAGTTTCTATCTTATTTATTCTCACCCTCTAATTTCTTTCATTAATTACCGGGATTTTTCGAGGTTTTGGTTATCGACATCAAGCTTATGTCGATAACCAAAGTCGCTCAAAATCCGGGTCGTTACAGTTGGTATCAGGGCTTAAGTTAAGAATTACCTTGGCTCTGTGGCGTGACTCGGTAGAGATAGGGTTAGTAATACCCTAGATTGAGTTGAGTGTATATATACGAGTGCGTATTTGTATTTGATATAAAAATGGTTTTATATTGTGGAGATTCATTGGATGAGTTGTTTATGAGTTCTGGTCGATCAGTTTGATCCACTGTATCGGTAGGAGTAAATAAATACTTGAATACGATGGACCGACACAGTACGGATATGTAATATATTATCATATATTAGATATATTGGTTGTAATTATAATCGAATGAGATTATAAAGTGAAATGGTTATATATAACCAATCAGAATCATATAAGTAAATTATATGAAATAAGATGAATTAAATATAAATTTAAATCAGATTTGGAATTAAAATAAGGAAATTTTAAGTTCCTGGGAGATTTTGAGATGTTTTCAAATTGATGTATTTAGTAAGGGTTTTGAAATGATATAGTATTGAAATCACTTGGGTCGCTGGAAAATAATTCCGATGATGACTGCGCAGTATCATCGGTGTGATTTACGAGTTCTAAGTGGTGGATTACTACCAGAGATTTTGATTTGAATTGTTTTGAGAAAACAAGTTGTTTAGAAATTAAAAGGTTTTGAATTGGTATTATGATTTCAAATTTGATTTGAAATAAAATCGAGAATTTAAGTTCTAGAAATTAAAATTTAACTTGTGAAGTTAATTCGAATTGGATGGTAAAAGTAAATAATAAACCAGAATTTAACTTGAGATGATAGGTTAAGAAAAACTGAAGTGATTAGAGAATAATCTTGATTTGAAATGATAATTGGCTTAGGTATAAGCGAATGGTTGAATTTGTGGATAAGAATTGATTGGAGTTTGATTAGAAATACATTGGTATATGCTGAATTGACAGTAGGTAAAAGTGATAGAGTTGATATGCTCGACAAAAAGGTACAAGTTTATATTCAATATAAGCATGAGATTTATGAGCCGAATTGGCAAGCCGCTTGGCTGTTTGATTTTATTTTGGGTTGAAGAAGGCCCAGAGAGGCGAGTTGGAGTTTGAGCTATTGACCAGTATAAAGGAGGTGCTGGCGAAATTTTCCGAAAATTTAAAGTGTTAGAAAATTTTCAGAATTTTTGAAAATTTTAGTTAGTCGGAATGAATAAATATTTTAGTCGATATTAATTGGTTCAGTTAAAATCAGAAATAAGGGGTAAACAAATCTTAGGAATTCCAATAGGTAGGGTCGTCCTCTAACTTAGCAATTTCGAGGACGAAATTATTTTAAGTGCGGAAGAATGTAATGACCCGCAATTTCCAGGGGTATAATTAATTTATTTAATTATTTAAAATAGTGATATGGTGAATTAAATAGTGGTTTAATTAAATAATATGGAATATTTAATTAATTTAAATAATAGAATAATATATTTAATTCAGAAATAATCAAAAATATTGGAAATCACAATATTCTATGAACAGGGTCATCCCCAAGATTTAATTCAGCATAGAGTTGAATCATATTGATGAATATATTCAATCGACGACAGTTTGAACGTATAATTATAATATAATTAAAATAGAGCTTGAAATGGCGTGGTAGTTCGCGATTTGGCGATTTGAACTTCAATTGGATGTACAGGGTCCATTTTAAATCGGATTTCTGTGAAATAAGAAACGTGTGGAGCTGGTGGAGTATATCTTTCTAGTGGAAGAGAAAAATCGGGATTTCGTCATGTAGATTTTGATTCACGTCCAAATCAAATTTCAGAAAAAGTCGCTGTGGATTTCCTTTATAATTTGCGACGCTTTATATACGTTATAAAAGGATTTTCGATATAAACTGAATATCGATAAATCTAAAATCTGAAATACCAAGCTGTAAATTCTGATATGATATTCTGGAGCTGGACGATATCATATGTGAAGATATACAATAATATAAATTTATTTATATTTAATTTAATAATATTGAAATATATTTATATATTTAAATGGGTCATTCAGAGCTTTAAAAATAGCCGGTTTTGCAAACGAAGTCGAAATTCGACGAAACTAATTTTGTTGGATCCGTAATGTTAAATTATTGTTTGATTTCGAGTTTCGTGATTTTTAGAGTCACTGTGTGGTCGTACGGATTTTTAGAGTGAGAAACAGTCAGTATTTTGACGGTTAAAAATACACTGCGTGAGCATACGGAGTCGGAATTCGATGAAACCAGTTTCGTTGGGACCGTAATGTCGAACTCTAGCTACATGTCCAGTTTGGTGATTTTTGGGTATCTTATATGATCACACGAATTTTTAGAAAGAAAAATGAATTAAAAATAATGAAAATATCTTAACAAAAATATCTAGATAATTTTGTTTGTCATCCTATAAATAGCATAACTTACCTCTAAACCCTAATTCCTTTTCTGCTTTGGTCAACGAATACCGCAGCCACCAAAATTCATTCTCAAAAACATTTCTGACCTTTAGAAAATCCAAGAAAATGGAAATAAAATCCTATAATCATCTCATAAATAGTTTCGATCACCTGGTAGGATTCTCTTTAGGTTGGGGTACGTTTTGGATGGGTTCGATAAAATTATGTTCGCTGTTCGGTAAGCACAGCACGCTAGGGTTGGAAATTTTGGGATCTGTGGGGTTTGAAGCACGGTTTCATTGTTGTAGTGGAGGTCGCAATGGGATTCCGCTCGAGTTGTGAGGATTTTGAGGGGTTCGGTGGTGCTGTTTGTCGCAAGGTTTACTGTAGCACTCCGGAAGAGCTAACGAACGCGAGTTCACCATTGCGTGGGTATTGACCGAGAATGGGATGGGTGTGAAGAGAATTGGTAGAGGAATATTGTGGTGATTTTTACTTGAATTAAAAACCATTGGAGGAGGAGAATAGGTAGTGAGAAGGTCGTCTGTGGCTTTGGGATTAAGAGCAGGCGACGGGAGTTTTATTTGGGGAAGAAGGACTTCGGTCTGGGCCAACTGTTGATGATGGGCCGGGTTTTGTTTAAGGAGGGTGAGGCCCGATTAAATAAACTCTAGTTTATTTTGTTTTAAATAATAAATGAACTTGTAATGTCGATAATTTGACCATACAACATCGGTTTTCAGCGAAACAAGATCCGACAGGATCGTATGGACGGACACTACATGATGGAGCTCATTGGAAGTCCATTAGAGACCGTTACAATTTATAGCATAATAAATTGTCCGTCAGAATCAAAGATGGTTATCGTCATTGACGATGATCATCCAATGTGAGTAAAACTCACCAACTCTGAACAGTTATATTTTTATAATGTATTTTTAGAACTGTTAATCATCTGTTGATTTCTGTGTGTTGGTTGATTGATTGAACTGCTAGTCAGTTAGTGAAAATTATATATATATATATATATGTGTAATTATATATATATAAACCGTTAAATATTTATATATTGATTCTGCTATCAGAATAATTTATATTGAACTGAAAGTGATGATAATCATATTGTGTAACATCTGTGGATGCAGGGAGACAGGTTGGAGGGATCCAACTGGATTCCTCAACAGTTATTTTATTATTTTTCATATATTGTTATATGATGTGATATAAAATCTGTGGGCGATTATATGTACATGGATGATATTGAACATCGTGATTTGATATGATTGAATACCATAACATACCGAAATGTTGATAAGGGGATTTTCAAAGTGATATTGAAAATAGAATATTTATAAAATGGGATATTTATAAATAAGAGATATTTATAAAGTGGAATATTTATAAATAAGAAATGTTTATAAATTGGAATATTTATAAATAGGAGATATTCAAAAAGGAAATAATTACAAACCATTTTCTTTTTGAATGGAAAGGCCTGTGTGGCGGGTTTGATGATTTTCCCGATGCTCCCGTTACAAAGGAGGTTATGGCGAATTTTTCAGAGAATTTAAGGAGTTAGAATATTTCAAGAATAAATTTGAAAAGGAAATATTTGTAAACCATTTACAAATAGAATTGAAAAGGAAACGTTATAAAAAGGAAATCATTTTTAAAGTGTAGAACCGTTATTTAAAAGTAAATCTTTTCAAATGAATAAAACGTTGTTAAAAAGGAAATCTTTATAAAGTGAATAAAGTAAATAGAATATGGTATTCGAAAGGAGTTAAATCGAATATGGTATTCGAAGGGAGTAAATCGAATATGGTATTCGAAAGTTAGTAAAACGAATATGCTATTCGAAAGGGGTTAGTCGACTCGAGTTAGTTGAATAGAGTTAACTAGTTCAGTAGAGTTAACCAGTTCAGTAGAGTTAACCAGTTCAGTAGAGTTAAGTAAGTCAAGTTAACCAGTGAGTTAAGTAAGTCAAGTTAACCAGTTGAGTTAAGTAAGTCGAGTTGATCGAGTTAGAGTTACTCAGTTAGAGTTAATCGATTAGAGTTAAAACGAACTAGAGTTAATCAAATATAGTTATTTGAGACAGAGTTAGTCAAACATAGTATTTAGGGTAAGTTGCCATCTCGTACGACTGCTAGCGTAATTCGCAGGGCTGTAAATAGCCTAAGGCGGTCGGATATTTCCTGAGGGAGTCAGGCGTAACCATTGTGATCGCTGCGATCTAGAGTCAAGCGAATGAAGTTAAATCGAATATTAGTTATTCGATAGGAGTTAAGTTCTTGAGTTAGATTATCATGATAAGTTAATCGAGTTAAGTTCTTGAGTTAGATTATCGCGATAACTGGGTCGAGTTAAGTTCGTCGAGTTAAGTTAATCGATGTTAGTTTCATCGAAAGGAGTTAATCAATGTTAATTTCATCGAAAGGAGTATCGATCTTAGTTTCATCGAAGGGAGTTATCAATTAGTTAAATCGAAAGGAGTTATCGATTAGTTAAATCGAAAGGAGTTATCGAATTTAGTTATTCGAAAATGAGTTATCGATTTGTTAAATCAAAAGGGAAGATTATCGAATATCATTTATTCGAGAGGAGTTATCGAATTTAGTTATTGGAAAAGGAGTTATCGATTTGTTAAGTCAAAAGGGAAGATTATCGAATATCGTTTATTCGAGAGGAGATTTTCGAATGTAGTTTATTTGAATGAGTTATCGATTATTAGTTAATCGAAGTGAGTTATAGAATATTAGTTAAATCGAAGGAGTTATCGAATATAGTTTATTCGATGGAGTTAATCGATTAGAGTTAAATCAAATGAGTTGATCGAATATAGTTTATTCGAATAGAGTAAATGAGTTAATCAAATATAGTTTATTCGAATAGAGTTAGAGGAGTTATCAAATATAGTTTATTCGACAGGAGTTAAGTGAATTAGTTAAGTTAAACTAAGTGAATTAGTTAAGTGAATTGGTTAAGTTAACCAAAGTGAATTTGTCGAGTTAATCAAAGTGATTAGTTCAGTTAATCGAGTTGAATTTGTCAGTCGAGTTAATAAATGGAGTTAGTCAAACCAAGTAAAACCAGTTAGAGTTAATTAATTAAGGTTGACCAGTTAGAGTTAATCAATCAGAGTTAATCAAATAGAGTTAAGTAAAATTAGAACTGACTAGAGATTAGTAAATTGAATGGTTTTCTAAGTGTCTATCTGATGTTGGTTTCGGCCTTCGGGATTTATACTTAGGGGATTGTTCTCATACTAGTTTACAGTCAGGGACTGATAGTTGGGGAAGAGTAGTGATTTGTAAATAAGCAGATGGAAACGTTTTCCAGTGTTAATAACATGTATTTTCTAAACATAGAAAATAAGGCAATGTGAATATATATATAGATATATGTTGATGATTGATCGATATAATTTCCATCTGGAAATAATATCATTGTTTGCACACTTGTTTTTCTTTGATAGTTAAATCACAGTCTATCGGAGTTTTGACCATTTTAACGTTGTTAATATGGAGAGACCGGTTGGATTATTATCCAAAGAACCACTCTGTATTGGCATAAGCGTTGCGAATCATATATGCCAAAGATAATTGAAGACGGAGTAAAATGCAAGGGCTGTTGTATAAGTCTTAGATAACAGTGACTAAGATGGATATACTGAATAGTGCCTTCGGTTTGTCCAGTCCCAGGACAACTTGTATGGACGAAGGTCTGACAGAGTATATCCAATAGATCGCGTAAGTTGATCTGTTCAAACTTATTCACGTTTGGTGGCGGAGCAATTCGTTTCTCTTAGCTGTATACCCGTGTTATTTTTGGATAAGTCAATTTGTGATTTGGCAGGTATGATGATGTGACATTTCAAGTGAATGAAGATGGATGTCTGACAGAGTATTTCCAGAAAGGTCAGGTACATTGATTTCTTGAACCGTACCAAGAGTGGAAGCGGAGAAGGAAACTTCTTTTAGCTGACATGTAATGTACTGTTGTAAACGTCAATTAGTGATTTCGATGGATTTGACAATGTAGCATTTGAAGTGAATCTGATGTAATGATAAAGCGTAGTTTCTAGCCTCATCAACCGGTAAATGACAGAAATCGGGCAGGCAGCATGGCTAAGTCGGTCGCACCGAAGTAGGGTGTATAATCCACCTATCTAGAGAATATTCATTTGTTTCTTAAATCTATCAATGTTGTCCCATATATATATACGGTTACGGTTGCTGATCCCAACCGTTGGTGATATACATTCGATACACTCAAGCAAAATGAGTGGTCGGTCATGTGTGGCTGAGTTACAAGATGTTCTTGTTGAACTCCAGTGTATCGTTCCTAGAGTACACTGATCGGAAGGTGGTTCCATACCTTGTCATAGTTGGAAATCCATTATCCAATACGTGCTTGCGATTTTGATTGTATACTATATATGTAGAACGTGAGATGAAAGCGTTTCTGCTAGTTGATATCTATTTGTACATAGACATTATTATAATATCAAAAGGTTTTTGATATAAAGATATTTTGGATTCTCACAAGGGAAAAACCCGTTCCGTTCTGCGGTGTGGTCTTATGAGATATCGTTTACTTGTTCATATACCTGTTTAAACTGTTTTACTCACACCAGTCCCATGACTGACCCGGAGTTTACTTTGTTGTTTTCCTTAAACTCTTGGGTGCCTAAATTTTTATGGGCAGTCAAGTAGTCGGGATTTACAGATATACTTGGAGAGCTTGGAGCAGGAGGTTTCAAGATTGTATAGCTATTGTTTTTCCGCTGTTGTTGTAAGTGCTGTACTTTGATAAGTGCTATTGTGTACATAACTGTTATATTTCAAAGTTATGTTATCTATTATATGTTATTCATTCCGCTGTGAGGTTCGTGTTACTCGGATGTTGTGTTCTTCTTCTTATTCTATTCTAAGTTTCTATCTTATCTATTCTCACCCTCTAATTTCTTTCATTAATTACTGGGATTTTTCGAGGTTTTGGTTATCGACATCGAGCTTATGTCGATTGCTAAAGTCGCTCAAAATCCGGGTCGTTACAATCTAGAAGATGGAAAATGGGAATTGGAAATTATAATATAATTAGGAATAGATATAAAACGCGGCCAGTATTGTTTGATGCTTGATCGGTAGAATTTCCAATTGGAAACAGGATCGTTGATTGTATGGATGTTTCTTTGACAGTTAAATCACCGACTATCAAGATTTTTGTTTATTTTATGCTTCCGTTGTCAATACGGAGAGACCGGGATCAGATTTAATATCTGAAAAACCACTCCAATTGGCATAAGCGTTACGAATCAACTTATGTTGAAGATAATTGAGGACAGATTAAAGTGCAAGGGCTGTTCTGTTAACCTTAGGTAGAAATTGCCCAAGATGGATTAATAGAATAGTGCCTTTGGTTTGTCCAGTCCCAGCACAACATATATGGTCGAATGCCTAACGACGTGACATTCAAAGTAAATGGTGGCAAGATGTGCTGAAAGATAATTGTGACCTTAAGTCTCATCTCCCGGGAAATGACAAAAATCGGCAGGCAGCATGGCATGTGGGTCATTCCCATTAGGTGTATTATCACCTGATCCAAAGAAAATTCATTTTTTCTTATTCTATTCGCCGCTGTATGCTTTTGGTAATGGTTGCCAATCACAACCGTTGGTGATAATATGCTCTATGCACTCAAGTTAAATGAGTGGTCAGCCATGTGTGGGCCGGGTTGCAAGACGTTCTAGTTGAACCCAGTGTATTCCCCTCTAGAGATACACTATCAGAAGGTGGTTCCATACCTTGTCATGTTGGAAATCCAATCTCCAATAAGCGCCATGCGGTTTTTGATTTTATATTATATATGGAGCGTGAGATGCAAGCGTTCCAGTAGATTGCTATTTATTTGTTGTAGACACTACTATAATATCACTGGATTTGATATCAAAAAAAAATGGTTATCGTAAGGTAAAAACCATCCATGTTTATGTGTGGAACGGTCTTAGATTATCATTTCTTTCGAAAGGATTTTGAAAGTTAAACAAATGGTTGGAATTTACTCACACTAGTCCCATGACTAACCCAAAGTCTATTTTGTTTGTTTTCCCTAAACTCTTGGGTGCCCAAATTTGTACGGGCAGTCAAGTAGTTGGGATTTTACAGATTCAATTGGAGGAGCTTGAAGTAAGAGGCTTCATTAGTTGGCTATAGACTATCATATTTTCCATTGTGTACTATGTTCGTATCTGGAAACAGGTGTTTGTAACTGTTCCAGAAATAGCTGTTGTGCTTTGAGGATGGTATGTATACAAAGTTACTGAACTGCATTTCAAAGTTTATGTTATCTAATATATTTTATTCGTTCCGCTGTGAGTTTGTGATCTTCATTTTATTCTATTCTAATATTCCTTTCTTTCTATTTCTCATCCTCTAATTTCTTTCTATTAATGATTCGTGTTTCTGTGCAATTTGGGTTGGACGGGTGGTGTAAGTAGTCAACTCAAAGTATATGGAAATTCAGGCCGTTACAGTTGGTATCAGAGCTGAAGGTTGAGTAGTAACCTTGGCTCTGTGGCGTAATTCAATAGATATAGGGTTAGTAATACCCTAGATTGAGTTTGAGTGTATATATATGAGCGCGTATTTGTAGATTTGATATGAAACTATTTCATATTGTGTTGATTGGTTTGTTGAGAGGTATGTGAATTCTGGTCGATACAGAATGTGCAACTGTATCGATAGGTGTTTCTAAACTCTCGAACAAAACAATTTGATACAGTATTGTTTTAAAATGGGCAAACAAAATATTTTTGCCCAAAAACTATTTTGATATAAAAGGAATAATTTTCTAAAATTATTGATTTGGTTGGTTGTTATTATAATCAAACGAGATTATAATATTGAAATGGTTATATAAAACCAAATTGAAATTTGTATAAGAATGGAATATACAAATAAGTTGAATTATAATTGGATTCAGAATAGAATTTGGAATTTAAATTCCAGATATTTAGAAAATATTTCCAAAAGTATTTTAAAGAAAATGTAACGTTGTTTTAAAGGTTATTTTGAATAAGAATCCTTTTAAATGGATTTTGAAATTGATTAAACACTTAAATCACTTCAGTAGCGAGAAAATAATTCTGATAATGGATCGCGACATTATCAATATTCATTTTCGAGTTTCTAAGTGATGGATTGCTACCATAATAGATTTATTTATGGAAATTGTTTGAGAAAAATGGAGTTGTTTTATAAATTCAAATGCTTTGAATTAAGATGATTATAAATATATGTGTATAATTATTTCAAGCTAATTTGAAATAAAATCCAGGAATTTGGATTCTGTTAAAATTTAACTTGTGTAAGTTGAATACTTTGAAATGGTAAAAGTGTATCAAACGAATTAAAATTTAACTTAAGTTAAATGAAATTGGACTGGATTAGAGATAATCCAAAATGAAATCAAACAAAGAGAAATACTTGAAATTGGAATTAATAAAGTGAATTCGATTATGTATAAGCAAGTTAAATATATATTGGATGTTGTTGTTTGGAATTGAACTGTGATGGAATTGAACTTAAGAAGAATAAGAGGGTTGATTTTTGAAAATAGAACTCGGTTTGGATTAGTGAATAATAGTGAACTAATCAGAAAGTTAAAGACCAAAGGTTTTATTGATTTGGAACCATTTGGAAATATATATGTATGTTCAGCAGGTATTGTATGGAAGCAAAAGCAAGAGATAGAATTATGCCTGACAAAAAGGTACATGTTTACAATACTAATTGGGTTTGATGGTTTTATGAGCCTATGGGGCAAGGCGCTTGGCATTTTAATTTTCTTTTGAATTGGAGAAGGCCTAGAAAGGTGAGTTGTGGTTGTACCAATTGAGCCATGCAAAGGAGATGCTGGCAAATTTTTTCGAAAATTTAAAGAGTTAGAAAATTTTCAAGAAATTTTTTGATAATTTAATATCGAGTTGTTAATTGTAATTGAAATAAGAAAACCAGAATTGGTTAATAAAATTTCAAGTGGAATAATGAAATTGATAAATGGATTTAAAATCAATTGGAATGGGTGTGGATATGCAGAAGAGCGTATGGATTGAAGACAAGAAAGTGATGATGGATTGTCCAAAAATGATGGACAGATCATTTGGAAAGAATTATGAATGGTTGAGTATTGGTATGAGAATTCGAAGGTCGAGTAAAAACTTGGTTATGAAGATATGGAATATAAGATTTCAACTAAGTAGGTTATGAGGAGTTAGAGTAATAGCATTTTTACTGCTTTTCGAGGACGAAATTATTTTAAGGGGGAATGAATGTAACATCCCAGATTTTTAACAATCATATAATTTAATTATTTAAATGGCGATTTAGAAATTTAAATGACTTGAATTCAATAATTTTGAATATCCAATTAATAAATAAATGCAGACGCAAACAAGAACAAATGCTGATTCAAAATTTCAATCGGTTATCAAATCCTTATCTAAGTCTTAAGCCGTCCTAGCAAATCTTAACATCACAGATATGTTGCTTTATGGTCAAAACTTTGGACTAATGAATTATATGTTTGGACATGGAATTTCAGATCTGTTCTTTCATTTCGTTCTTTAAAAATATAAGTAAAATCCTAAACAAAACATCTTCTGACACTATCTGATATCAAATAGGAACCTTTCTTCTTATATCACTCAAAATATTTAACAAACCAAAAACCGTAATCTTCTTGATCTTTCAAAGTAAGAAAAAAAAGTCTGCAATGCTACTCTAAGTCTACCAAAAACCTTGTCAATTAGTTGGCAAAATATTGAACAGGATTTGTTTCAACGGTCAAAGGTATTGGCTAGCCAATCAATTTCATTTGCTTCTTTCTCACAACTGTCTTCATTCTAAAATAAAATAAAATAATTTTTTTTACCTATCCTAGAAAATGAATCGCAAGCTACTTTATACCTTTCGAAGCGGCACATGGCTACAGACTTATACACTAAACACTTGCACATGCCTACTTCTGTCCGAGACGAGCTATAGTTTGAAATTTTCACTCTCTGCCTGTACGTAATGAAAATGACCCTCCCATCCTCTACTATTTAAACTCGTATACTCTTTCATTTTTAGCAGCAGGAGAAACCACCAATGAATTCTTCCAAAATAATAATAATAATAATATAAAATCTTAAACAATTCGAATAAATACCATATAAAACCGTAAGAACTATAACTTGGATTCTGGGTTCGTGCTTGCATCCCTCTACCCATTTTAAAGGATGCTGTGGGGGTCTGAAACGCAACAACAGGCATGGATTGGAGTTTAATAAGGGGAGTCATCTGGGTAGAGTTCAAAATAGAGAGGTAAATGGTAAAATCTATGTGAATTTTGTTTTGTGTTGAAGGATATAGGTTGAGGGGGAAGTACGGCCATGAAGGTTGATGTTATGGGTTGACTACTGTGCGGAGTTCAAAAGAAAACAGGAAGGTGAATACGTGAGTTGTTTATTCTTGGATATAATAACATATAAAGGGAGGAGGTGAAGGTTCAAAACGGTCATGGTTCTAAATATATATATATATATATATATATATATATATATATATATACTGGAGTGGCGTGAGAAGCATGAAAAGAAAAGAGATATGTAAAATGGTTGTGGGTAAAACTGTAGTAAGGGAGGATTGTTTGTATAGGTGAAGTGGTGGAGACTCTATTTGTCATGGGAGGATGACGTCACATTATGGGGGTGGGGCGTGAGCATGGATTGGTGGTCTTAAGGAGTTGCGATTTTATTTAGTTTTGTGAACTGGAACCATATTTTGAAAGAGTGTTTGTGAGAAAAGAAAAGAAGATGGGAGAGGTTTTATCGTATTTTCGGTTTTCAAATCTGAGAGCGAAGTGGTAGCTTGAATCTGTAGAAGTTTGGCCATGGAATTTTGAAAAGAGCAGCGAGTTGTAATGATGAAGAAGATGGAATACACGGCCTATGTAAACTAAAACATGGATTAAGGCATAATTAAGGATTCAAAAGCAAATCTTCGGTGAACGTTTCCAGGCAATGTGGCCATGGAATCAGCAACAGTGAGAAGTCTAAGTGGATTTGTGGTCCTTTACTGTTGTCGGGTTCTTCCTGAAGGTGTGAATTGAAAATAGCACGGAATCAGTTTTTCTTTGAACAAGGATTAGCAGGCTAACTGAGTTAATTAAGGTTAACTGATCAATTGTTAACGATGGTCTACTGATTTTCGCGAACAGTTGAAAGGTTGGAAGGGGATTGAAGTTCAGAAAATGGCAAGGAATCTTGTACAGGGAGTTGCGGGTTTATCAAAGAGGGGAAGAATAATTAATCTATTTAATAAGGATAATTAGTTCTTAAACCCATAATTACTGAATTAAATAATTATTCAATTATCGTAATGTTATAACGCATGTATCTTACTCGTACGTAAACAGAATTGAGTCAAATCAGTCAAATTGGAATCGTAACAACACGGGCTACATCGTGGAACTGATTTCATTGTGAATCGAGCTATTAGAATTTATTGATATAATCAAACGGTTGTTTGATTTTAAGCGAAATGAAAGCAGAATCTTCAATTGCAAACCAAGGTGAGTAAACTCACTAACTCTGACTCGTTTATATTTTTAAACGAGTTTTAAATTTATTTATAGTAAATTTATACTGTGCAATGGTTGATTGGTTGAATAGTTGATAAAATTGGTTGAAACGGTTGATATGATTACATCGTTGATCGATTATTAGTTCTGATACTTCATATTGATGTGAAATAATATTATTGATGTTGATTAACATCTGTGGATGTAGGGAAGCAGGTTGGAGGGATCCAATTGGATTCCTCAACAGTTAAATTATTGTTTGTTATTTACTGTGATATATACTATGATTAATTATGCTGTGTTGAATTACTCTGTCCCTAGGAATTTGATATTGAAAATATCGTAAAATATTTTTGAAATAAAAAAGGGAATTTAAGACTTTAAAAAAGAAATTATTTCCAAGGTGGAAATTGAATGTCGAACAGATTTGAGAATAAAAACTTGTTTTAGTGAATAAAACAAGTAATTAAATTTATAAATGATATTTATGGATTATCATTGTGTAATTAATATTTGGCTTAAAATCGATATTTTATACTCAAATGCAGAATCGTGATAAGGTTTTAAAAGGGGTTTTTTATATGAAAACCTATTTTAACAATCAATTTGAGAAGATTAATTCATAAACAATGTGTATAATTTCAGTAAAATATTTCGAAATAAATTGAAATATAAATTCAGATTTGAATTTATATAGAAAGTGGAAATCGGTTAACAGTTTACTGATATGTACGGTTGACAAAAAAATTAACCATTTTAATTGATAATGAAATTAATTTGAATTTAAAGATGGGTGTTAAATATTAGTTAATCTTCAATTAACTATAATTAAAGTAATTATCAAATTGGTTAGTGTTAATAAAGTTAACTATTATTTAATAAGCTTTTAAAAGTGATAATTATACTATTTTTTAGCAAAGTTAACTATTTTTAATATAGTAAATAGTAAAATTAATTGTTATTTTAATTAATAATAATTAAAATGATGACTTTAATTGGAGATTCAATTAAAAAATGATTTAGTGGCATTATAGTTTGATCAATGAGGTCATAAGAGTTTCATAAAGTTATTTGTAATCCAAGTTCTAAATGAGATTTGTAAACGGGATTTGTCGGTAAATGTAGAGATTTAAATAAGGCTTTGTCTTAATTTTTAAATTAAGTAAAGAAAATTCAATGGAATGAAACTTTTAAGGAAAATGGTTAATATGGTAATAATAGACTAAAATGTGTTAATGGTTTTAAAATGCAATCTAAGCTAAGTGGTGAAAAGATGGTAAACGGATTAGTATAAGTGATTAATCCAAACAAGGTTTAAATGAGTTTTTTTTAAAAACCAAAGTGATGACTTTAATTGAATTAAGCAAAGCACTTTAATTGGAATAAAAAATTTAAACGCAAATGAAAACACATAAGATAGTTTTGTGTTAAACATTGATAAATGGATTTTTGAAATAAAATCCAAAGAAAGAGGTTTTGTTGTAAAGAAGGTGGAAAGCGGATTTTTATCCTTGTATAACCTTTATCTTATGGGTTTCGACAAACAGAATGGTATATGTCTGCATTGTTTAAATCCAGACATTTTGACTATCTTTTAAAAATGAATAACGGAAGCGTGTGCGTCACATACGGTACTTTATTCAAAACAACGACTATAACGCTACTGTTATAATAGATGTTTTATAAGTCTAAACAACAATTATAACGCTGCTGTATAATAAATGTTTTGTAAATATAAACAGTGATTTTAATGCTACCATTATAATTAATGTTTATAAATCAAATACAGCGATTATAACGCTACCGTAATAATCAATAGTTTTCCGTAAAAGAAGTGGATTCTTAGATTGAATCTGAGAGTCGCATAAGCGATGTTTTGTTTGAAGTTGTGAGCTTTGACTATTCCAAAGTTGAGAATGTTTTTCAGTTAAGGTCTGAGAGGTAATTATACCCCAACTTGATTGACTACATGATTGATGGAGGAATGGTTAAGGTTCGATAGTGAAAATTGGTTAGCAATATGGTTAGATAATAAGGATTAATGGTTTGAGTTATAATAACGATGTTTTATAGCATCGGGTTAATTTAAAGAAATTTTGTAATGTTTCCCCCAAATGAAATGAATTGGTCAACAAGGAATTAATAAATGGAATATGGTAATACTTTCCAATATTATTACGGTATATTTTCTGTATATAGAAAGTAAGGATTCGTGAATATTTAGAAATGTTTTCTAACTAGAATAAAAGATATTTTCTCGAATAAAGGGATTATGATATCAGAAAAGTTTTTCCAAGAATCGAGGAAGACAATTGAATTTTGAAAGAATTTGTAAGATGGAAAATGGTAATTGGAATCGATAATATAATTAGTAATAGATATAAAAAGGGGCCAGTATTGTTTGATGCTTGATCGGTAGAATTTCCAATTGGAAACAGGATCGTTGATTGTATGGATGTTTATTTGATAGTTAAATCACCGACTATCAAGATTTTTGTTTATTTTATGCTTCCGTTGTCAATACGGAGAGATCGGGATTAGATTTAATATCTGAAAAACCAGTCCGTATTGGCATAAGCGTTATGAATCAACTTATGTTGAAGATAATTGAAGACGGATTAAAGTGCAAGGGCTGTTATGTTAACCTTAGGTAGAAATTGCCCAAGATGGATTAATAGAATAGTGCCTTTGGTTTGTCCAGTCCCAGGACAACGTATATGGTCGAATGCCTAACGACGTGACATTCAAAGTAAATGGTGGCAAGGCGTGCAGAAAGATAATCGTGACCTCACGCCTCATCACCCGGGAAATGACAAAAATCGGGCAGGTAGCATGGCCATGTGGGTCATTCCCATTAGGGGTATTTTCACCTGATCTAGAGAAAATTCATTTGTTTCTTATTCTATTCGCCGCTGTATGCTTTCAGTAATGGTTGCTGATCACAACTGTTGGTGATAATATGCTCGATACACTCAAGTTAAATGAGTGGTCTGCCATGTGTGGGCCGAGTTTCAAGACGTTCTTATTGAACCCAGTGTATTCCCCTCTAGAGATACACTATCAGAAGGTGGTTCCATGCCTTGTCATGTTGGAAATCCAATCTCCAATAAGCGCCATGCAGTTTTTTATTTTTTATTTTATATGGAATGTGAGATGCAAGCATTCCGCTAGATTGCTATTTATTTGTTGTAGACACTACTATAATATCACTGGATTTGATATCAAATTTTTTTTTGGTTATCGTAAGGTAAAAAAACATCTGTGTTTATGTGTGGATCTGTCTTACGATTATCATTTTTTTTGAAAGGATTTTGAAACTAAAAAAAATGGTTGGAATTTACTCACACCAGTCCCATGAATGGCCCGGAGTTTATTTTGTTTGTTTTCCCTAAACTCTTGGGTGCCCAAATTTGTACAGGCAGTCAAGTAGTCGGGATTTTACAGATTCAATTGGAGGAGCTTGAAGCAAGAGGCTTCATCAGTTAGCTATAGACTATCATATTTTCCGCTGTGTACTATTTTCGTATCTGGTAACAGGTGTTTGTAACGGTTCCAGAAATAGCTATTGTGCTCTGATGATGGTATGTATACAATGTTACTGAACTGTATTTCAAAGTTTATGTTATCTAATATATTTTTCGTTCTGTTGTGAGTTTGTGATCTTCATTTTCTTCTATTCTAATATTCCTTTCTTTCTATTTCTCATCCTCTAACTTATTTCTATTAATGATTCGTGTTTCTGTGCAATTTGGGTTGGACGTGTGGTGTAAGTAGTCAACTCAAAGTGTATGGAAATACGGGCCGTTACAATAAGATAAAGCATAGCAATCATTTCAATCATTCAACTAATCAAGATAACATATCCAAACATGAACACAGTCATTGATCCATTATCAACATGGATAATCGCTCATAAAATATATTAGATTTGACATATTCATCTTCATATTATATAATTTGATTGTTATATAACATATAAATGTGAAATCACTAGGTCATATGGAATTTAGACTAATTTATCTTATAAATGATGAAAATCAACAAATAAAAACATATGACCTAACATAAACATATATGACATTTTTTTTCACCTACCAAATTCTACAAATCAATGAAATTGAAGGTAGACCCACTCCGGAAATCAATCAAACATGTGAATTCTTGATTAAAACATAGATATTCACTCTTTCTATGTGGATCCAATCTTCAATCAGCAAGTAGAGATGATCTGATGATGAAAAATATGTAAATTTGTGAATCTAAGGGCAATATTAGGTTTAGGCGAGTGATAGATGTTAATCCATCCAATATGGATTGTTGATCCCTCAAAAACCGCGCACATATTAGTATATTAAGTCTGTATGGAAAACGTGGGGCAAGCGCTGTTAAGTTCGGTTGTACCTAATTCTACCCAGAGCACTTGGGCAATTACAGAAGGTAAGGGGTGATCACACTGAATAAGGTCCAAGCGCAAGTTCCGAGATTAAACATGACAAGGAAAAAGCGACTAAGTCGTCCGCTCAGCACAGTCAAGATCGGTCACTTGATCTGTTCTGCAGTCGCTCATTCATAATACACTGATCGATCGTGCATAACAGGAAATGCAAAGAAGATCAAAGGTTGCACATATACTCCAATTCCGCTCGTAGAATGCAATTCCAATCGCCCACTCGATACTCGATCAGCTGCTAAATGCTGCTCGCCAGTTGGATGGATACCAGTTCTCAAAGGGTCGTACTTACATCTCAGACTATGGTACCGTTAGCCCGCACATAGTCAAACAAGCTGCACCAACCAAATGGTCAATCATTCTTGTACAAGCCACGAAGCTTTGACAGGTCGCATGTACATTCATCGCTCGCCTGCCCATTCAATGTACCCAGTCCTATGCAGTTGCTCGCTCTTGTAAAGTCATTCACACAGGAAAGCTAGAAACAACTGTCATCAGTTGGCTACAGCTAAGCAGTGGCACGTTCGTAATTAATAAAACAGACGATCTACAGCTTGCACAGAGGTACTCCAATTCATTTCGGGAGCGGGGGGTGCACTTAGAAATAGGTCATAGGCGCCACTGATAAAGGGGGGATCGGGCTACCACGAAGTGCTGCTAAATCCATCCTTAACCATTCCTTAGACATATTTCAGCCATGATTATCATCATTATCCAAAGATCCTTCATACATTCAGTCATGGCGTCTGTCAAAATCTGATAAGAGTGAAAGATCCAAGGCATCCTCTTCCTCCTTCGTCACCTGTCCGTCCTTTTTCATCACCGATCCTGCCATTCCTCCAACAAATCTCGTGAAGCTAAGCGGAATTTGTATGTAAATTGAAACTATATTGAGCGGATGAAAAGATGTATAAAGAGCAAGAGCTGATATGTCTTGTAATCATCATCATGATAATGCAAACTCTATTCACAGTGGATATAGGCCTAACACAAGGCTGAACCACTATAAAACCTCGTCTCCCTTCTATTTCCTTTGCATTTTTGGCTTTCAATTGTTGTTGAGGGTGGCTCCACTTATCTACTAACCATATTGAAGAAATACATTCATTGTACCCTTGGTATTTGAACCATTTTTGGTGAAAACATTTGGTGACTACCGTGGGGCCATAATCACCTCTTTTCTTGTTAATGTCCAGCGAGGTATCTTAAGAGAAACTTTGCTTGAATCTTGAGCATGGCGGAGGGAACCATTGATGAAATCGATGACACTACCAACAATGTCAATATTGTCGATCCACCCACTATCGAATTTGAAATCGAAGAATTGGTAGAAAATGAGGAAGCTATAACCCGAAGAGAATTAGGAGAAGCGATGGCGGAACTGACGAGTCAGATAACCATCGCAAGTGATCCAATAATGAAAAAACTTGAGTCAATGTTTGCTATTCAAGCCGCCACCGCAAAAACCACACTAAGTGCCACTCGTTTTCTACCTACAGGAACAAGCCAAGCCTACAATACAAAATCCTCTGCTTCAAGCACGAAACAGGGAAATTCTATTTGGGCGTATCATGCCAATCTGGACGACGGAAAAGCTAAAGCACCTATTTACAATTCTTTCGATGGCACAACCTCTCGACGATCAGATGATCCTGCGAAGGGCATTCCTCTCTAAGGAAACCCCATATTCCCCTACTCCAAATTGTAATTACATGCTTGGGCAAGGAGTTAGCAAGGAAGAAAGTGTTCATTCCATGAATCAGAACAAAGAACAGGAATACATTTCATAAATGGCACGTGAAATTGTGAAAAAGAGCTTGAAACAAGTGGACAATCGTAAGGATTGGGAATTTCTTCTTACTAAGAGCCCACTCACCGAAAGAATTGAAATGGCTGTACATCCGCAAGAATTTAAGCCTCCAACACTGTGATCCTATGAAGGAACAAGCGACCCCAATGTATTCTTATGCAGATATGATCATCATATGGATGGGGCACACGCTACCGATGAGATCAAATGCCTGTACTTTCCGACTTATCTAAAAGTAGCCTACCTCTGGTTCACAAAACTACCACCGAAGTCTGTGGACGGTTTTGCTACCTTGGCTAAATAGTTCAGTAAGCAATTCTGATTCCAAGAAGCAAGAATGCGGGATGTCATGGAGCTAAGCGAAATACATCAAAGACTAGGAGAATCCATCAAGAGTTTTCTCACCTGCTTTAACATGGCAGTGGCTGAAGTTGAGAATTATGAACCCCGACTAGTGCTGATGGCTTTGAAGGGGGCCATATGTAAAAATACTAGGTTAGGACGGTGGATTAAGAAGAAGAAACCAAGCACACTCAAGCAACTACTTAATAAAGCCGAAGAATGTATAAATGCTGAAGAAAATCCAGTGTGTGATGGTGCACAAAGTGACTTTAATAGTTAGAAGAGGAAAAATGAAGGAAAAGATAATTGGGCTAAGAAGAAGCTCCTCTTCTTCAAGAATTCTGAACTTACTCCCCTCAATGATACCATAAGGAACATTTTCATAGCAACTAAGGATACAGAGAAATATCCGATCCCTAAACAAATGCAAGTCAAAACGCTGCTACGAGATCAGGGAGGTTTTATCAATTTCATAAGCAGTCGGGGCATGATACAAATGACTGCAAGCATTTGAAATCATTAATTGAGGGACTGATCAGGAGGAATCGTTTACAGCAATACATACGAGCTCGCGAACACTGCATCAACCCTGTGCATGCAAAGGGAAATACGTAATGGCTGGATCACTCATACTAATCCAAAACCAATACTTACCTAAGGACAAAAAGTCAACCTACTAGTGTCAGTGATCTCGAATGAATGACTTCTATCGCTCTACCTTGTTTTATTGTATCTGTCTCACCTTATTACTTAAGTCACTCTATTCTACTTTGTTACTTGCTATATTCATGAAAGTAATCGATAGCAGTTTATCGGCAAAATTCCTTACAAAATAAAAGTCAAGAACTTACCTGACAAGCACACTTGTAAGTTCTTACTAAAAATTGGTTTCTTAAAATGTAGGCATGATCGGAATGGTTGCCCATTGATAGCTAAAACCATAGCGAAAGGTTTCCAAAAACATGTTTCAAGAAAAACAACTTGGGAGCTAGAAAATATCATGTGAATTGAGTTGGATAAACAAGCACTTCGCTGTGAAAGAATAAATTGTTTAGGAAAGACGCACCAAACAAACTCCGAGTCAGAAGGCCACACATTTCACTATAAAACATGCCAAACTTTTAGCAAACGTCCGCAGGAGAAGTCAACATCAAGCTTTGAGGAGAATTACAAAGGAAACTATCAAACTTGTCCCATGGATGAAAAATTTTAGTCCCAAAAGAGGCGCCTTGTTAGGTGCAGGATACGACGTCTTTAAGAAGAGCAAAAACTCGATAAGAAGAATTAGTGTCCACCTACCGGGACGAAGCATAAAGTTGGAAAGATCGGAGTAGTTCAGAAATCCTAGCTAAAAGGGGGTAACAAAACAATTCAGAAATCCTAGCCGAAAGGGGGTAACAAAACAATTCAGAAATCCTAGCCGAAAGGGGGTAACAAAACAATTCAGTAATCCTAGGCGAAAGGGGGTATCAGAAATCCTAGCCGAAAGGGGGTATTCATTCTAGGTCTTTCTTAAAGCTAGAATAACCAGATCGAGCAAGGACCTAGAATGGATCGAAAACTTGAAACCCAAGCCCTCCCCTAGGGGCACGTATTCAACACCGGTCTCTAAAGGGCTTGGGTCACCGAGTCAGTGAGGAGCGGGATTGAATACATTTTAAAAAAAATGCGCATTATATATATATATATATATATAAGAAAGCATGTTTAATTGAGCAAAAGATGCAAATTAAATACGAAAAATATAAACCTCTTCAAGAGGCACGTTTCAGGTTCGAACCCCGAAGGATTAGAATTAACAAGTTACTAAAACACGGGTATATGCGCAAACATCTAAGATTATAATAGACTTTGGTACAGGGGTTCAACCTTAACGATAAAATAACGTCGCATGCCATAAAGTTGAGCGTCGCCGTACAGTTAACAAAATGTTCAAACATACAAATGAATAGCGACGAAGGTGCAATGTGCGACGCACCAATGAGAGGGTAACTAAATTATGCATATAAAGAAAAGCTACAGTACAACGAACCAAAGCATAAAGTCACCAACATAAAAGTGTGATAACAAGCAGGGCTGGCACCCGTATAAACAGGCCAGTCTAAGCGTAGCACATTAAAATAAAATAGAAGAAATAATAAGAGACAAAGCTAGCTAATCATGATTTTTTAGTGGTAAAAGCAGTGGCCTTCTCCACTGATTCATGGGCCTTGAATAGCTCAAACTTGTCTTTTTCCAAAGCTTGAATTCGGTCAATGTTCTCTTTGTTCAACCTCTGAAGATCACCAGCAAGAGTATGCCAAGCGCCCAATTGCCTTACAATGTAATTCCTGACCTCCACAATAAGACCTCCAACTTGGGTGCGCCTTCAGCTGGTTAAATTCAGCCAGTATGCAATCTTTCATAGCATTCGTCCTACCAGCAATAATCCATTTGTCAAACGGGTCTATGTTCGAGTCAGAGTATATGCCTTCCAAAAACCAACCTTCGAATCGTTCAGCAAGTGATGGATGGCACGAATTAGGAACATAAAGAGGCCTATGTATTATCGTTGTGAAATCAACATATTTTGAGATGCTGGATGGAAAAGCCAAGGATGGTGGGTCAGAAGCAGTTCAAGTATTTGGGACGAGAGGTTCATCCAGTGCATGTCATCTCTGACGGACACTTTTACCGAAATTCCTTCAACTCTTTGGCCTGCTGTTCCTGCCAACTTTCTTCATTATCTTCTTCTTTGGTCTTCTTACATAAAAGAATTCATCCTTGAATCTAAAGAGGAAGATCAAAAGATATTTCAGGGCATGCTAAACATCAAAGGGCCATTCCAGTCCGAAGATTGGATGTTAATCAGAACAGCCCATCTAGGTTTGGGCATAAACGGAAGCCACATTTGGTTTAAGCCAATGACACTTAAGGCATTCTGGAAAATGATTCACAGGCAGAATCAAAATCGAAGTTTTGAAAACTTTCATGCTGTTTGAATTCATACTGAAGAAATACCCTCATCAAACAGGCCTAATTATTTAAGTTGATTGAAGCTCACTTAAAAACGCCTTAGCTTAAGACTATCTATGAAATCGGCAACTGCTCAAGCAAAACAAGACAAAGTAAAAGCAAGAACTCACCTAAAACAATCGTGGTGCTTTGGACCTGAAGAAAAGTTGCCTGGATCAATCGAGAGTTACTGGAAGCATGAAGCAGAATAGTGAACTAAGAAAACTGAGAATTTTGTAAGAAAAAACTAGGGTAAAAGTTAAAGAGTATGGATTACCATGAAAAGTTCTCTAGAACAATGCTGCCATCAAAAGAATTATTTACGAAAAGATGGAATGGGGAAGACATATATATAAAATAAAAACTAGTCTGCAATGTTCCTACCACATCAGCCTCATCAAAGTCAAGATGAACCAACTAAACGAGTACAATGACCCTTAAAAGCTAACTCGCTCAAACCATCATGTTATACCTGACAGTGTGAGCGACTAGATCTTGGTCAATCAAGAACAATTGAGAGCCATCTAACCCCTTAGAAAATGAAGATTTAATTCACCAAACGGCTATAGTCTTTCTTTTTTTCTTCTTTCGAAGTCCATAATCTTCCATGAGACCGGGAAATCACGAACTTCGAAGGACAAAAATGCTTATCCCTAATTGGAGTATCAAATCAATCCTCACAAAATGCACAAGACAATCACTACAGAATTTAGACTTACATGGACGACCTAAGATATTCGAATCATTCAAATAAAGTAAAGGGTAGTCTTACATGACGAAAGTTGAGTATATCAGCGAAGCGCACGTAACACCGAAGTTGATATTAACATCGAAGTTGATACCAGTCATACAGTTAGGCTCGAGGTTGCCAAAGGGCAAGGCGCCTCCACCAAGCTTGGAAGGTTCGTATCTAAAATATGGATTGCCAGCCCTGATATCCAAAGGTTGTTTACGCGTAGCAAAGAAGTTGGTCGCTCACGGCATAAAACGCAAAGATGCTAAGAAAATTCGCACAATACAATATCTTTACAAGATTCGATTGGTCGCCTATTTACAATCAAACATAGATGCTCCGACAAGATAGTTGCGAAAGGCCCAATAAGGTCTAGGCGACCATTCTTACACTAACTAGGGGGATTTGGTAGAATCACGCATATGCTCTTATTGCATGTTCATCATTTCAATATACCAGGACCAATGTAATCACTTATTCCTATGCACTTATTCGCTCCCATGAAGCTATCTGCCCAAGTTAGATGGAAACAATTGTTGCCAGTTGGCTACAGATAAGCAAGGTGTGTTTGTATTTTTTTTATAAAAAATATTGCTGGATCTTAAAGAAAAGTAACAATATGACAAATTTAAAGTGGAGGCTTAGAGGGCAATAAGCAAAATACATTACCACCCCCACATCACAAGTCCAGCATAGAAGTTTCAAACACAAACCAACATAAAAGTAGTTAGCGAGGGCCGACACTCGCATATACAATCGGTCAAAAGCATGGAGTAAAAGACAAAGCAAGATAATCGTATTCCACGGTTCTATATCCGGATCTGCTTGGTTTCACTTTTCCTTGGAAGAAAGATGCAGTGATTCAAGGGCCTTGATAAGCTTAGCCTTATTATTCTCTAAAGTAAGGATCTGTCTGATGTTTTCTCTGTTCAATCTTTGGAGATCACAAGCAAGCGTATGCCAGGCACCTAACCGTCTCACAGCATGATTCCTGACCATATCAATTCCCTCCTTCATTTGATCTCTGACAGTGTCAAGCTAAGCCAACATGAAGTCTTTCATGGCGTCCATCTTGCCCGCCACGACCCAATTGTCGTACGGGTCCACTTCCAAATCAAGATTCATGCCTTGTAGGCACCAACCCTCCAATCGTGCAGCAAGCACCAGATTCCATGGATCAGGGGCATAACGAGGCCTTTGCACAATCGCTTGAAGATCTGTAGAGGTTGAAATAGAAAATGGAGAAGTTGGAAATGTTTGAAGAGAGATGGTTTGAGTGTGTGGAATGGAAGACTTGTCCAGCTCGGGGCATGTCGACTTGTCCAGCTCGGGGCATGTCGACTTGTCCAGCTTGGGGCATTTCTTAAAATTGCCTCCATTCGGATCCCTCTTCTTCTTCTTTTCCTTATGGATCTTCTCCACCCTTTTTCTCTTTAGTCTTTGTAGCAAAAAAGAGCTTCATCCTCGGATCTAGGGGAAGAATGAAGCTGATTACAAATTGGGCTTAAGGGGATGAAAGAAACCTAATTGGGATTATGCTTTACAAACTGTTGAAAGCACAACAATTGGAGACATATAACAAAGGTGTTTCCGACATTTAGAAAAACGACAAGACATGGATTTGTAGACTAAGATCGCTGGTGAATAGTAAGAGGTCATAGAATTACCGTCACAGCGTAATCATCATCAGTAGAGGGCATCGCAAATAAGCGACGACCTTTGGGAAAAATTAAAAGTCAAATCAAAATAAAACCTGAGTCATAAAGCTTCAAGGTTGAGTAGTTTGGCCGGACAAATTCGTTGAAGAATAAATAATGGATAAAATTTTACCTTAAAGAGACGCCATCAGTAAGATCAAGGTGAAAGAAAAGGGGAGATATAACAAAGGATGACTCTGTGAGTCGAAGAGCAATATACGGGTAGAAAGTAAATAGTCCAAACTTAAGCTAAAGGCCCAAAAGCGATTCGCAAGATGTTATGATCTGGAATATGAAGTGACCTAACATATTTCAAAATTGTTCAAATCGAAGCTTGCGTTATCTTCAATGAACACAAACTTCGAGGGGCAAATGTTAATCCATCCAATATGGATTATTGATCCCTCAAAAATCATGCACACATTAGTATATTAAGCCCGTATGGAAATCGTGGAGCAGGCGCCGTTAAGTTCGGTTGTACGTAGTTATACCCGGTGCACTTGGGCAGTTACAGAGGGTAAAGGGCGATCACATGGAATAAGGACCAAGAGCAAGCTCCGAGATTAAACATAATAAGGAAAAAGTGAGTTAAGTCGTCCGCTCAGTACAGTCAAGATCAGTCACCTGATCTATTCTGCAGTCGCTCATTCATAATACACTGATCGATCGTGCATAACAGGAAACACAAAGAAGATCAGAGGTTGCACATATACTCCAATTCCGTTCGTAGAATGCAATTCCAATCGCCCACTCGATACTCGATTAGCTACTAAATGTTGCTCGCCAGTCGGATGGATATTAGTTCTCAAAGGGTCATACATACATCTCAGACTACGGTACCGTTAGCCTGCACATAGTCAAACAAGCTGCACCAATCGAATATTCAATCATTCTTGTACAAGCCAGGAAGCTTTGACAGGTCGCATGTACACTCATTGCTCGCCCGCCCATTCAGTGTACCCAATCCTATGCAGTCTCTCACTCTTGTAAAGTCATCCACACAGGAAAGCTAGAAACAACTATCACTAGTTGGCTACAGCTAAGTAGTGGCACGTTCGTAATTAATGAGACAGACGATCTATAGCCTGCAAAGAGGTACTCCAATTCATTTCTAGAGAGGGGGGCGCAATTATAAATAGGCCATAGGCACCATTGAAAAGGGGGTGATCGGGCCACCATGAAGTGCTGCTAAATTGCATCCTTAACCATTCCTTAGACATATTTCAGCCATGATCATCATCATCATCTGGAGATACTTCATCCATTTAGTCATGGCATCTGTCAAATTCTGATAAGAGGGAAAGATCCAAGACATCCTCTTCCTCCTCTATCGCCTATCCGTCCTTCTTCATCACTGATCGTGCCATTCCTCCATCGAATCTCGTGAATCTAAGCGGAATTTGTAGGTAAATTGAAACTATATTGAGTGGATAAAAAGATGTATAAAGAGCAAAAGCTGATATATCTCGTACTCATCATCATGATAATCCAAACTCTATTCACAATGAATGTAGGCCTAACACAAGGCTGAACCACTATAAAACCTCATCTCCCTTTTGTTTCCTTTGCGTTTTTACTTTTAATTATTGTTGAGGGCGGCTCCACTTATCTTCTAACCATATTGATGAAGTGCATTCATTGTATCCTTAGTGTTTGAACCATTTTTGGTGAGAACAATAGAACCAGTGGAAACTGAAAATGAGTCCAGCTAGCCTCTATTTATAGCCAAAATGGCTATATTAATGGGCTTGTCAATTCCACCCATTAATAGCGCTCTATATCTAACCAGTAACTTCTAAAACTTAGAACTACATTTTCTATTAAACTATTAATCCTTTTTCTTAATGTAACCACTCTACAGAATACGAAATCACCATCTCAAAGTAATGGGATAGGTTAGAGCATCTAATTTTTCTTTATCAAATGTTATGACCAAAACAAGATCTTTAAGGATCAAATGGTCATAAAAAAATTCAGCAAAAATCATGGACAACCAAATATCCCAAATAACCATGTAAAAAAACATTGGAATGATATGACCACATGAGAATTAAATGGAACTATTTTACAATCCTTTGATACATAAAATGTGGGTTATTACATCCCCCTAGGAAATTTCGCTCCCGAAATCCCAAGCATATACAACAAAGCATCTTATTTTGCATTCCTTTCATCTATGAAAAACCAATTTAATGTCCAATCTATAATCCACACATACATGTAGGAAAGCAAAATCCTTTCCTAGTGCGCAGAATTCTAATAGCATGAGACATAGTGGAGCAAGTAGATACGATTAATGAGATACCATCTAAAGAGGTCGGAATACGACTTCTTGCCCTTTTATCCCATCTTATATGTACAATCACCATCATTCTTGTTTATTGGATCCTAGTTTGCTTAACTACTCATATCCTAAGTTGTTTTGTGTCATTCCTTACAACTTTTTTCTCTACCTCTACGTTGATCTGGCACTACCACAATATCTGAACCATGGAAAAACTTTCGTAGAGAAGTGACATGAAACATATTATTCACATCTTCCATCTTGTGTGTTAGATCCACACCATAGGATAAATTTCCTATTATTTTAATAATATAAAAGGGTACGAAAAATCCATGTGCCAATTTTCTTTTTCTTCCAAATCTAACTACACTCTTCGAAGGAGAGATTTCCATGAATATCATATCCTTAATTGAGAATTCCAAATCTTTTCTTCTCTTATCAGCTTAGCTCTTTCGACTAAATTAAGCAACTTCAATTATTTTCAAATGATATCTATCTTTTCTGACCAGTCATATCTGAATTAAGCATGGATATCTTACATGATTCCAATCAACAAGAAGGAGAATTATGTAATGACCCGTATTTTAACGATTATATATTTAAATATTTTATTTAAATATTTATTGTTGATTATTCAATTGATGGTTACAAAGGATTATTCTTTTACAAACGATCGAATCAGGCCATTGAGTTCAAATTCTTAGCTACACAGGGAATGAGTTAGCTAGATCGTTATATTTTGAGTTCGGACTAGTTGATAATCAAATCGATATTGAAATACGCATAAATAGCCATTCTAGAATCGTAGTGTTGGATTATGATGAAGGCTATATTTATGGAAAAATTATAGGGAGTTGTTGCATGTCGTCAAGTTTTGCAATGATCGGATGTACCATTCGACCGGCGTAAATAAAATGCATGTCGATATCTATAAAGAAACTAGAATTGTGTAATTCGAGTTTTGAATGCTAACTTCTGTATGTGATCAATTTGTGCACTAAGACCAGTCCCATTGGTTTCAAAAGATGTTTTTACATAGACGATGGCAGGCAGCACGTGTGGATTGGAGGTCGCGAGTTTTCGGACTTATTTGTGGACTTAAAAAAATAAAATTATATTGAAGTAACATGGCCCATTACTCAATTCACAACCTATCCCGTTCTCTTTCATTTCCCTATATCAAAACTAAAGTTTCAATATCTGCAAATAAACCCATGGCCACCATCACTCTAAAATCACAAATTAGATATTTACTCCACTAAAAATTACAAAATTATATTCATTGTAATTAGATCGAGGAAATCTACACACCCATGTTTATATTTTTGGGTTCGATCACAGTAAAGGCCACATGTGTTTCATGGCCATGGACTAGGGCTCTATTTTTGACGAGTTATGGTGGATAAAAAGTGTAAGCAAGGTTGGCATTGGACTTGGAGAGTCAAGTGGCATTTTTCCAGAAAATTTGGTTGGGTTCCATCACGACCGGTGACGCGCCAAAAATAAGACAGCAAAGAGCATGTCAAGTCACGATATTTTAGAGAAAGTCAAGCTTTGTATCCTTGGCACTGATGTGAATAGCATAAGAAATGGAGTTCATTTGTGAAAACGGTGTTGGAAACCGTGGAGTAGGTTGAGAGAATTTGGGTGATGAAGTTGTTAGGCAATGGGTTTTTACTGGATTTTTGCATTTTAGGATCTATAGACTACAAGCTTTTGGAGAAGATGAATTTACTTGCTAATAGGTAATTAGCAAAGTAAAATATGGTTTAAGTCAATCTTAATTATTTAAAATAATGTGGAACTTATATTTTTTGCGTACGAGGTCGGAATTGGATGTCGTTTCTTCCTATGGACTAGTATTGACTAGCTCTACGCTTTAGAGCTTGTTTAGGTCGATTTAGCTAAGGTGAGTGGTATTACCTCTCACTAGGCTGTAATTGTCTGTATAGTATGGTTTTGATGTTTTAAATGATTTCTGTTTATAAAACATAATATTTAGGATAGTCGAACCTAGTAAATAAGTAATAAAAATATTTAAAAGTAATTTAAGTAGTTTTACCCATTATTATCATACTTGTTACACCCCGTAATTTTAACAAACACTAAAAGTAGACAAGTAAAATAATAATTAATTTAATATTCATAATTAGGTGAAATGGACTACGCCATTGCATCCATCTCAAAACTCTGGTCAAGATAGACTTTTGGATTGCGTAAAACGGACACCGTATGAAGAAGTTACGAAGGCTTTAAGTTTGTATACGCACAAGATAATTATATATATATATAGGGTCTGAGAATTCAAAATTAGGTCCAAAATTTTCAAAATCGCTCAATTTTCAGAATTTGGGGTGAGCGGGAAAATTCCAGCCTAGGGGAGTCGACCCCTTGAGGGGGGTGTCAACCCCCTAAGGGTGGGTCGACTCCTCTAAGGCTGACATAGAAAGTCGGTTATGGGGGCTGGCAGCTATAAATACGGCTCCATTTCTCCCGTTTCCTTCACTAAAAGTCAATGGAGGCCTAAATGTTGTCGGGGCCTAGACTGAATCAAATCCTTTTCTTCTTCTACAATCGAAGTTAGAGATTCAAGTGTAGATCTGTTCTTCTTCTACCTTTCTAGATCCAAACGCTATATCTTTTAGATTTAAATAAATAAAAAGTAAACATGATAGGACTATAATTCGGATCTATGTATGTTAATCCTTGATCATTTCAGTTCTGTAATAATTTGTGAATCTGTGATATTTTGGCATACTATAACTTGGATCTTAAACTTTATCATGTCAGATCTACTTTTGGTTATAGATCAAGTTCACTATTTAGATCATCTTGTACCTATCATGTTTGTGGATAATTGGATCAGTTACTAGTAGGACATCTAAATTGTTATTTAGATCTTATCATGCCTATTATGACGTCCCTGCCATGTTATAAACAGTTCTATTATCTTATGTTCAGTAGATATATTCTCATACGCCCATCTTATCACTATGCCACTATATGTAACACCTCACCTCCATTAACATCACTCACAAATGGAATGCCTTAACTTTAGTGGAGCGTTTTAGGTAAGCAGACACAGAATATCACAAGACAGATATAAAAATTTTGCAGCGGAAAATAAATAACTTTATTAAATCACCAAAATACTTTGTTACATAATACCATGAGTCATAAATCATTACTATAAAACACTTCTGTCTTAAATTACCAGAGTACATAGGTATTTAAAATAAAAACATCATTCCCCCTATTAAAGAGAAAGCCATATAAGAGAGCGAGACTCGAGCCATACTTCAGAAGTAGCTCCTAGAAGATGATATCCAAATCCTGACTAAACCTGGGTGTTTCCTCCCTGAGAACCTGGGGGGAAACGAAAGAAAAGAGGTGAAACAAACTAGGTCAGGCATAAGTCTGGAGAGTCCAGTAACTTTTGGCCAGTAAATAAATAAAGGTAAACATGACAGGCATACAAAGTGGATAAGAGGATTCACGGTACAGATGGCAGGTATGACAGGACAAATATGGTAAGATGTAAGCTCCACTACAAACTACTCTGCACTATTACTAGTAAACTCAAGATGGGATGATCCCTTCCGCTAATGATAACGATGGTGGTAGTTTCATGTATTCCTAGCTGCTATCATAGGTGCCGCCTGCTCCTATCTCAACTAGTCGTACCCACTACCCTCCAACTATAAATTGGTAGACCTAGGGCCTACGTCTGGGTACACCCTAACTACTACCCTAATCGATCGGCTCCCTACGATGTAGATACCATTTGCTGGTCCCACAACTAGGGGGTATCACTTCCCTAAGTGGCAACCCAAGGT
The DNA here is from genome assembly GCA_030737875.1 of Allium sativum. Taxonomy (NCBI): domain Eukaryota; kingdom Viridiplantae; phylum Streptophyta; class Magnoliopsida; order Asparagales; family Amaryllidaceae; genus Allium; species Allium sativum. Next base: position 649,999,962 of record CM060909.1, read on the forward strand.
GTGCACAGTTATACCTACTGGCGTCACGGTCGTCTTGTACCCCTCTGCCCAGCCCGTGCACGCACATGTCCCCGGTCAGTTTGCGCCGCCCACACCATCCGTCTCGTTTTGGATCTCTTACAATCAATCAGTAAGCGTGCCACTTCACCACCTAGTACGGAGTTCTTTACTTTGATACCCCTCCGGGTTACTAACTGAAATGGGTCCCACACAACATGATACAAGCTCTCCCCTATGTCTTGTATCCCCACTAGGTTTTCTACTGACTATGTATACCCAAGGTGTCTTTAATTACATTGCCCTCAATCAGTTATGCGTACCTATAGGTGTCTTTAATACATAACCCTTAATCTACCTATCGGTTATGCTTACCTATAGGTGTCTTTAATACATAACTCTATCTATTCCCATTAGTTATGTGTACCACTAAGAGTGTCTTTAATACATAAATTTACTATTTTGCCCCGGTTATGTTTACCATTAGGTGTCTTTAATTACATAACCCTTTTTATCCGGTTAAGTTTGTGGGCCAATATATATTAATATTACCTACCTACCCTTTTGTTGTACTTAACCCTCCCACTGATTTAATCCTATTTTTTTAATGGTTAAGTTTGTGGACCTATATATATTAATATTACCCACCTACCCATTAGTTGTACTTAACCCACCCACAATCCAACTCATTTTACTTAACCCTAACTTATGTCTATCATCATACAGTTCACTTGTATTAAGTTAGGTTAAGTAGTCTTTTCTTATTACCATGTCCAATTATGGTTATATTGGGCTAGACCTCCCACATTAGGCCTACAACATGTGGATGTTGGATATGTCGGTCGGGTCCGGGCAGTCTTATTCCACAGTTGGGTCTAACCTCGTGTCTTAGCCCGAGTCGTATTCACAAACTTAGGCCTCTCACATTAGGTTCAACATTAGTGACTGCTGGATATGTCGGTCGGGTCTGGGCTGACTTCCACCACTAATGTAACCTAACCTCGTGTCATAAGTGTTAATTAAATTTTCATACTTTAATTGCTTAAACATTCCTCTTTTGATTAATTAAGTTAATTAATTAATCCTTTCTTTTTATAGGTGTCAATACCTATTTTATTAACAATTTGAATTTCCTTTCCATAAATGGTCATATTCAAATTATACTATTTTTATTCAACTTTACCTGTGTCATAATAGGTAATTTTTTTATATGTTTTCCTACTAGAATCATGTGCCCAATTTACATAAACACTATATAAATTATGCCTATTACAAATTCCCCTTTTCCCCATTTCTTAACTAGCGTAACCATTTGCGTTTTTGGCGTCATCGAGGCTACAAGGTAGCCTCGCCATAACAATAAAATAAAGGGAATGACAAGGTGATTGTTTTCAGTACAATTTTTGGCATAAGCATGACAACTAGGGAAAATGACATGATAACTTCACACGTAATTATGATTCACCACATAATTAACAACTTGCATAGATTCATGATTTTGCAACATAACAACTTGCATAGGTGGCTTGCATAAGTTCATGATTCACATCATAACAACTTGCTTAGGTGACTTGCACAGGTTCATGATTCACAACATAACAACTTGCGTTGGTGACTTGCATAGGTTCATGATTCACAACATAACAACTTGCATAGGTGACTTGCACAGGTTCATGATTCACAACATAACAACTTGCATAGGTTCATGAATTCATCACACAATAACTTGCATAGGTAACTTGCATAGGTTTATGAATTTCACTTGCATGATTTCATGATTCACCACAAGAATAAACTTGTATAATTTCATGATCCATAACAACAATAAACTTGCATAACAACATATACCCGAATCATAGTCTACCACAATTCACTTTTATCTATTTAAACCTAAAAGTGACTAGAACTCACTAGAAAAAAGGGATCTTGAGTTCTGGGATCTGAATTCTGTAATTGATTTGCGTTCCCTTATTGTAGACAATTTCGTTGCTGAGGTTAGACTTTGAATTGATTTGAAGTGTTGTCTTAAATTTGCTTCTAGTTGGTGGTGGCTACTCTAGGGTTTGGAGTGACAACGTGACGGCCAATTGATCTAATTTTGATTTGATTTTAGGGTTTGAGTCTACCCATGTTTATATAGAATTTCAATTTAATTATAGCCGTCGGATGATCTTAGGGTTAATCAAAACCACTCAGTAAGGATAGGGTAACAAGTCAGCCCTAATGACTCAACAAGGAGTCAAAAAGGACTCAGCAATGAGTCACAGTGTGGATCAGATCACACCAGAAAGCTGTGCAAGCTTTCTGCTTGGCCTGAGCGCACTTGCCAAGTGCGCCAGTGCAACTTTGCATGGGCGCACTTCCCAAGTGCGCCAGTGCAATTTTGTTCTGCGCACTTCCCAAGTGCGCCAGTGCATTCTGGTCCATTCCTAGTTTTTCTGTCTAACTTCGTTCGTCCATATCTTCTTCATACGGTATCCGTTTTACACAAACTCGAACACTATCTCAACCAGAATTCCGAGACGAATGCAATGGAGTAATCCGTTTCCCTTAATTCTCACATTTACAATTAAGTATTCTTTAATTAGTTAACATTAATATTAAAATTACAGGGTGTTACATTCTCCCCTCCTTAAAGGATTTCATCCCCGAAATCTTCAAGTCAAGAAGACCTACCATCCAATCACCCATCTACTCAACCATCAAACACAGGAATCCATTGTCCTTAAAAGATTTCTATTTCCATATGAACATATGCAAAAAGTGTGTGTATATGTTCCTTATCTAATGCAAAATCAGGCGGTCTACTGATTCAGTCGACCTCCATAATGCAAATTATGTCAGTGCCATGAGTCCATTATGTATGCAAGTGAACCTATTACATCATACAAGTTCTATATGTGTGCACACACATTAATCCAAATGCAACATCCATATGCTAGCTCATCCATTTTCATCCATAAAAATAAAATAAAATGTACATACATCCATATGCAGGATGAGAGAGTGATTGAGCCGATCTAGTGCCTAATGTGTGTGTATATGCGTCCACAGGCAACCACTAGCAAACACTTGCATCCACTTGCAACCATCAAACATAACATGTCTCAAACACATGTCTACATCCATGGATTTCCTATCTAAAGGTCGAATATTCGGTTGATGGGGTACAAACAAATGATATTACTAAAACAAAAGCTCTGTTCCCATTTGACATCGGTTAAGAGAATAATTCCCTAAGTTTCAGCCCCGAAGACCGAAATCAACATCAAACTGACACTCAGAGAATTACCCCCATTAAACAATGTCAAAACTGGAAATCTACTTCATGCTTCGAGTAGGAACCCCTATCCTTCAGAAATATTCAGATACTTACAGACTACTCGTACATATCAGATTACAGAATGATTCTCAGAAAGCTAAGCATAACAGACCCTTGCGGGACGCAAGAAACTTTGGGGGTCTTCCCATGACAAGTTAGAAACTTATCGACCCTCCTCTCAAAATCTAGAACGACCCTGTATATAGAAAGCTGGTCCATTTAGAACCAACCCATAGCCCATAAACTTGAGCACACAAATGTCACATTCAAATTTTTGACGCTTAACACAGATAATTCCAACCCCTTACAAATCACCAATAAATGAGCCGAACCACCAAAGGGGTTTGAAACAACTACGGGATCAGAAATAAGACTAGTATTAAAGTGCAGAGTCTCAATTGCAAAATCAAAAGAGTCTTAACTTCATAATCAGATAAGGAAATTAAACCTTTTACATAAATTTTTCCAATCTCTATCTTATCCATCTGCCACGAGAGAATTCGCCTGCCCTCCAGAGGTCCCTTGCGATCCCTGCGCCTTCCGGCATTCCTTGGAGAAGTGTCCGACCTCTCCGCATTAAAAGCAATTGAACTTCCTCCTTTTACATTATTTGACTAGGTGACCTTCTTTCCCACAATAGTGGCATTTCCTCTTATCCTTGCCCTTGTCATCCTTCTCGCCTTTCTTCTGCTGCTGTTGTTGTTGTTGCTGTCATTTCTTGGGTCCCGCCTTCTCATTTTCCAATGTCCCTTCAACTTTTTCCTCTTTCTTTGCTCCCTTGTCCTCTTCATGCATTAGGGCCATATCCACCAGCTTTTCAAAAGTGGCCCCCATGGGAACGTGCGTCATAGCCAATCCGTGTAGCGGCTCATTAAAGCCTTTAACTAATCTCAGAGCCTTCTTCTCAGGTGTGTTCACCAAGTCTATGCCAAACCGCGCCAACTGATTGAACTTGTTGACATACTCTCTTACTGACAGATTCCCATGCTTCAATGCCAAGAACCTTTCCATGTATAGATTTTCTTCTGCTTGTGAGAGAAATTTTGCCTCAAATCTACGCCTGATATCCGGCCATGTATCAACTGAACGCTCTCCATTAGTGACCTCCCACCAAAACGTGGCCTAATCCTTCATTAACTAGGCAGCTAACTGGACCTTTCTTCCATCTTCTACCTCAAAGATTCCAAACAATTCTTCCACTTCCTTTAGCCAATTTCGAGCTTCAACAAACGTTTCCGACCCGTGAAAAGGTTTCCTGCCCATTGCCCGAAAGTCCTTACATATCTTTGTAAAAGTATCAACACGAACAGGGGGAGGAGGAGTAACGGGTGCAACTGGGGGAGGAGGAACATTTGCTGGACCTGCAGCGGTGGTCCTTGCTTCCAAATACCTCCTAAACCATCCTGGTATTGGTACACCCTCTGGAAGGTTAAGATCCCCAGACATGCTAAGATGAAAAAGGGAGAGATTTTAGAAAAAGGACTAAAGGATACTACATATGGCTTTTCGGGGAATTTTTTCAAAACAGGCTTTCCTTTTTGAAAATACTTTCTTTTAAACCTTTTTGAAAAATATTTTCAAAACTTTTATCTAATCTGGTAACCTTCAGCTCTGATACCAAGTGTAACACCCCACCTCCATTAAGATCACTCACAAAGGGAATGCCTTAACTTCAGTGGAGCGTTTTAGGTAAACAGACACAAAATATCACAAGACAGATATAAAAATTTTGTGGCGGAAAATAAACAACTTTATTAAATCACCAAAATACTTTGTTACATAATACCATGAGTCATAAATCATTACTACAAAACACTTCTGTCTTACATTATCAAAGTACATAGGTATTTAAAAGAAAAACATCATTCCCCCGATTAAAGAGCAAGCCATATAAGAGACCGAGACTCGAGTCATACTTCAGAAGTAGCTCCTAGAAGATGATATCCAAATCCTGACTAAACCTGGGTGTTTCTCCCTGAGAACATGGGGTGGGGGGGACGGAAGAAATGAGGCGAAACAAACTTGGTCAGACATACTTTTGGTGAGTCCAGTAACTTTTAGCCAATAAATAAATAAAGTTAAACATGACAGGCATACAAAGTGGATAAGAGGATTCACGGTACAGATGACAGGTATGACAGGACAAATAAGGTAAGATGTATGCTTCACTACAAACTACTCTGCACTATTACTAGTAAAATCAAGATGGGATGATCCCTTCCGCTAATGATAACGATGGTGGTAGTTTCATGTATTCCTAGCTGCTATCATAGGTGCCTCCTGCTCCTATCTCAACTAGTCGTGCCCACTACCCTCCTATTATAAATTGGTCGACCTAGGGCATACGTCCGGGTATACCCTAACCACTACCCTAATTGATCGGCTCCCTACTCTGTAGATACCCTGTGCTTGTCCCACCACAAGGGGGTATCACTTCCCTATGTGGCAACCCAAGGTGTGCATAGTTATACCTACTGGTGTCACGGTCTCTTGTCCCCCACTGCCCGGCCCATGCACGTACATGTCCCCAGTTGGTTTGCGCCGCCCACACCATCCGTCTCGTTTTGGATCACTTACAATCAATAAGTAAGCGTGCCCCTTCCCCGCCTAGTACGGAGTTCTTTACTTTGATACCCCTCCGGGTTACTAACTGAAATGGGTCCCACACAACATGATACAAGCTCTCCCCTATGTCTTGTATCCCCACTAGGTTGTCTACTGGCTATGTATACCCTAAGGTGTCGTTAATTACATAGCCCTCAATCAGTTATGCGTACCTATAGGTGTCTTTAATACATAACCCTTAATCTACCTATTGGTTATGCTTACCTATAGGTGTCTTTAATACATAAATCTATCTATTCCCATTAGTTATGCTTACCCCTAAGGGTGTCTTTAATACATAACTTTACTATTTTTCCCCAGTTATGTTTACCATTAGGTGTCTTTAATTACATAAACCATTTTATCCGGTTAAGTTTGTGGGCCTATATATATTAATATTACCCACCCACCCTTCAGTTGTACTTAACCCTCCACTGATTTAATCCTATTTTTTTAATGGTTAAGTTTGTGGGCCTATATATATTAGTATTACCCATCTACCCATCAGTTATACTTAACCCACCCACAATCCAACTCATTTTACTTAACCCTAACTTATGTCTATCATCATACAGTCCACATGTATTAACTTAGGTTAAGTAGTCTTTTCTTATTACCATGTCCAATTATAGTTATATTGGGCTAGACGTCCCACATTAGGCCTACAACATGTGGATGCTGGATATGCCGGTCAGGTCTGGGCAGTCTTATTCCACAGTTGGGTCTAACCTCGTGTCTTAGCATGAGTCGTATTCACACACACTTAGACCTCTCACATTAGGTTCAACATTAGTGGCTGTTGGATTTGCCGGTCGGGTCCGGCCAGACTTCCACCACTAATGTAACCTAACCTCGTGTCATAAGTGTTAATTAAATTTTCAAACTTTAATTGCTTAAACATTCCTCTATTGATTAATTAGGTTAATTAATTAATCCTTTCCTTTTTATAGGTGTCAATACCTATTTTATTAACAATTTGAATTTCCTATCCATAAATGGTCATATTCAAATTATACCATTTTTACTCAACTTTACCTATGTCATAATAGGTAATTTTTTTATATCTTTCCCTACTAGAATCGTGTGCCCAATTTACATAAACACTATGTAAATTATGCCTATTACAAATTCCTCTTTTCCCCGTTTCTTAACTAGCGTAACCGTTTGCGTTTTTGACATCATCGAGGCTACAAGGTAGCCTCGCCATAACAATAAAATAAAGGGAATGACAAGGTGATCATTTTCAGCACAATTTTTGGCATAAGCATGACAACTAGGGAAAATGACATGATAACTTCGCATGTAATTATGATTCACCACATAATTAACAACTTGCATAGATTCATGATTTTGCAACATAACAATTTGCATAGGTGACTTGCATAGGTTCATGATTCACAACATAACAACTTGCATAGGTGACTTGCATAGGTTCATGATTCACAACATAACAACTTGCATAGGTGACTTGCATATGTTCATGATTCACAACATAACAAATTGCATAGGTGACTTGCATTGGTTCATAATTCACTACATAACAACTTGATAGGTTCATGAATTCATCACACAATAATTTGCATAGGTAACTTGCATAGGTTTATGAATTTCACTTGCATGATTTCATGATTCACCACAACAATAAATTAGTATAATTTCATGATCCACAACAATAATAAACTTGTATAATTTCATGATCCATAACAACAATAAATTTGCATAACAACATATACCCAAATCATAGTTTACCACAGTTCACTTTTATCTATTTAAACCTAAAAGTGACTAGAGCTCACAGAAAAAAGGGGTCTTGAGTTCTGGGATCTGAATTCTGTAATTGATTAGCGTTCCCTTGTTGTAGACAATTTCTTTGCTGAGCTTAGACTTTGAAATGATTTGAAGTGTTGTCTTAAATTTGCTTCTAGTCGGTGGCGGCTACTCTAGGGTTTGGAGTGACAACGTGACGGCCATTGATTTAATTTTGATTTGATTTTAGGGTTTGAGTCTACCCATGTTTATATAGAATTTCAATTTAATTATAGCCGTCGGATGATCTTCGGGTTAATCAAAACCACTCAGTAAGGATAGGGTAACAAGTCAGCCCTAATGACTCAGCAAGGAGTCAGAAAGGATCAGCAATGAGTCATAGTGTGGATCAGATCACACCAGAAAGCTGTGCAGGCTTTCTGCTCAGTCTGGGCGCACTCGCCAAGTGCGCCAGTGCAACTTTGCATGGACGCACTTCCCAAGTGCGCCAGTGCAATTTTGTTCTGGTGCACTTCCCAAGTGCGCCAGTGCATTCTGGCCTGTTCCTAGTTTTTCTGCCTAACTTCATTCGTCCATATCTTTTTCATACGATGTCCGTTTTACGCAAACTTGGACTCTATCTCAACCAGAATTCCGAGACGAACGCAATGGAGTAACCAGTTTCCCTTAATTCTCACATTTACAATTAAGTATTCTTTAATTCATTAACATTAATATCAAAATTACCGGGTGTTACATTCTCCCCTCCTTAAAGGATTTCGTCCCCGAAATTTTCAAGTCAAGAAGAATGTGCATCCCACCATCCAATCATCCATCTACTCAACCATCAAACACAGGCATCCATTGTCCTTAAAAGATTTCTAATGCCGTATGAGCATATGCAAAAAGTGTGTGTATATGTTCCTTATCTAATGCAAAATCAGGCGGTCTACTGATTCAGTCGACCTCCATAATGCAAATTATGTCAGTGCCATGAGTCCATTATGTATGCAAGTAAACCTATTACATCATACAAGTTCTATATGTGTGCACACACATTAATCCAAATGCAACATCCATATGCTAGCTCATCCATTTTCATCCATAAAAATAAAATAAAATGTACATACATCCATATGCAGGATGAGACAGTGATTGAGCCGATCTAGTGCCTAATGTGTGTGTATACGCGTCCACAGGCAACCACTAGCAAACACTTGCATCCACTTGCAACCATCAAACATAACATGTCTCAAACACATGTCTACATCCATGGATTTCCTATCTAAAGGTCGAATATTCGGTTGATGGGATACAAACAAATGATATTACTAAAACAAAAGCTCTGTTCCCATTTGACATCGGTTAAGAGAATAATTCCCTAAGTTTCAGCCCTGAAGACCAAAATCAACATCAAACTGACACTCAGAGAATTACCCCCATTAAACAATGTCAAAACTGGAAATCTACTTCATGCTTCGAGTAGAAACCCCTATCCTTCAGAAATATTCAGATACTTACAGACTACTGGTACATATCAGATTACAGAATGATTCTCAGATAGCTAAGCATAACAGACCCTTGCGGGTCGCAAGAAACTTTGGGGGTCTTCCCATGACAAGTTAGAAACTTATCGAACCACCTCTCAAAATCTAGAACGACCCTGTATATAGAAAGCTGGTCCATTTAGAACCAACCCATAGCCCATAAACTTGAGCACACAAATGTCACATTCAAATTTTTGACGCTTAACACAGATAATTCCAACCCCTTACAAATCACCAATAAATGAGCCGAACCACCAAAGGGGTTTGAAACAACTACGGGATCAGAAATAAGACTAGTATTAAAGTGCAGAGTCTCAATTACAAAATCAAAATGCCAGAATCAAAAGAGTCTTAACTTCATAATCAGATAAGGAAATTAAACCTTTTACATAAATTTTTCCTATCTCTATCTTATCCATCTGCCACGAGAGAATTCGCCTGCCCTCCAGAGGTCCCTTGCGATCCTTGCGCCTTCCGGCATTCCTTGGAGAAGTGTCCGACCTCTCCGCATTAAAAGCAATTGAACTTCCTCCTTTTACATTCTTTGACTAGGTGACCTTCTTTCCCACAATAGTGGCATTTCCTCTTATCCTTGCCCTTGTCATCCTTCTCGCCTTTCTTCTGCTGTTGTTGTTGTTGTTGTTGTTGCTGTCATTTCTTGGGTCCCGCCTTCTCATTTTCCAATGTCCCTTCAACTTTTTCCTCTTTCTTTGCTCCCTTGTCCTCTTCATGCATTAGGGCCATATCCACCAGCTTTTCATAAGTGGCCCCCATGGGAACGTGGGTCATAGACAATCCGTGTAGCGGCTCATTCAAGCCTTTAACAAATCTCAGAGCCTTCTTCTCAGGTGTGTTCACCAAGTCTAAGCCAAACCTCGCCAACTGATTGAACTTGTTTACATACTCTCTTACTGACAGATTCCCATGCTTCAATGCCAAGAACCTTTCCATGTATAGATTTTCTTCTGCTTGTGAGAGAAATTTTGCCTCAAATCTACGCCTGATATCCGGCCATGTATCAACTGAACGCTCTCCATTAGTGACCTCCCACCAAAACGTGGCCTCATCCTTCATTAACTAGGCAGCTAACTGGACCTTTCTTCCATCTTCTACCTCAAAGATTCCAAACAATTCTTCCACTTCCTTTAGCCAATTTCGAGCTTCAACAAACGTTTCCGACCCGTGAAAAGGTTTCCTGCCCATTGCCCGAAAGTCCTTACATATCTTTGTAAAAGTATCAACACGAACAGGGGGAGGAGGAGTAACGAGTGCAACTGGGGGAGGAGGAACATTTGCTGGACCTGCAGCGGTGGTCCTTGCTTCCAAATACCTCCTAAACCATCCTGGTATTGGTACACCCTCTGGAAGGTTAAGATCCCCAGACATGCTAAGGTGGAAAAGGGAGAGATTTTAGAAAAAGGACTAAAGGATACTACATATGGCTTTTCGGGGAATTTTTTCAAAACAGGCTTTCCTTTTTGAAAATACTTTCTTTTAAACCTTTTTGAAAAATATTTTCAAAACTTTTATCTAATCTGGTAACCTTCAGCTCTGATACCAAGTGTAACACCCCACCTCCATTAAGATCACTCACAAAGGGAATGCCTTAACTTCAGTGGAGCGTTTTAGGTAAACAGACACAAAATATCACAAGACAGATATAAAAATTTTGTGGCGGAAAATAAACAACTTTATTAAATCACCAAAATACTTTGTTACATAATACCATGAGTCATAAATCATTACTACAAAACACTTCTGTCTTACATTATCAGAGTACATAGGTATTTAAAAGAAAAACATCATTCCCCCGATTAAAGAGCAAGCCATATAAGAGACCGAGACTCGAGTCATACTTCAGAAGTAGCTCCTAGAAGATGATATCCAAATCCTGACTAAACCTGGGTGTTTCTCCCTGAGAACATGGGGTGGGGGGGGGGGGGGGACGGAAGAAATGAGGCGAAACAAACTTGGTCAGACATACTTTTGGTGAGTCCAGTAACTTTTAGCCAATAAATAAATAAAGTTAAACATGACAGGCATACAAAGTGGATAAGAGGATTCACGGTACAGATGACAGGTATGACAGGACAAATAAGGTAAGATGTATGCTTCACTACAAACTACTCTGCACTATTACTAGTAAAATCAAGATGGGATGATCCCTTCCGCTAATGATAACGATGGTGGTAGTTTCATGTATTCCTAGCTGCTATCATAGGTGCCTCCTGCTCCTATCTCAACTAGTCGTGCCCACTACCCTCCTATTATAAATTGGTCGACCTAGGGCATACGTCCGGGTATACCCTAACCACTACCCTAATTGATCGGCTCCCTACTCTGTAGATACCCTGTGCTTGTCCCACCACAAGGGGGTATCACTTCCCTATGTGGCAACCCAAGGTGTGCATAGTTATACCTACTGGTGTCACGGTCTCTTGTCCCCCACTGCCCGGCCCATGCACGTACATGTCCCCAGTTGGTTTGCGCCGCCCACACCATCCGTCTCGTTTTGGTGACGCCTGCTCCTATCTTAACTAGTCGTACACACTTCCCTCCTACTATTAATTGGTAGACCTAGGGCATACGTCCGGGTATACCCTAACCACTACCACTGCCACAAAACATGTCATTTGTGTTGGTCATTTAACCCCTTTTGTGTCGGTCTTACAACCGACACAAATGAAGACGACGCAAAAGACATTTTTTTATTGTGTCGGTTATTCGACCGACGTAATTAAATATTTTTTGTGTCGGTATCTTACAAACGGTCGATGCAAAGTAGCTTACACGGTGAAGCAAATGACACTTTCTTGTGTCGGTCCTCACATATCGGCCGACACAAATGATATTGCTTTTGCGTCTACCCTTTATTGCCGACCGACACACATGATTGATATTTGTGTCGACCTCATTAGTTTGTCGACCGACACAATTGACAAACAGTTGTATCGGTCATCTTTGAAGTAACAACCGACACAAGATATATTTGAAAAAAAAAATGCACCATAACCATTCCAGAATATAAAAACCACGCATGAAATTGAATTTAAAATTTTCACAAATGTACATTACTATGAAACTGATCGAACATAAAATATAATTGTATTATCCATCAACATAATTTGTCACAATACTTCTCTATTTTGGCGTTGCCAAAAAAAAAACATAATTTTTCACAAACATAATGTAAATAATAAAATACCAATGTGCATTACAAAAGATCAACGTACACAATAAAAAACAACTACATCCAATTATACATGATATAACTAGCTAAATTATCCCGAACCTCATCTATCTCTTGTTGGCTATAAGAACCGTCTTGTACAAAGTCCTGCAATTAAAAAATTATTATACAAGTGAGTGAGTGAAAAAAATGTCAATGTATCTAAGCAAAGTCGGATGGAATAAAATGAAACAATCTTATCATGCCACTATGCTAAATGTCAAAATTCTGCAATGCATTTATCAAGTCCTAAAGCTAGTAGTGAAAAAACATATAGCATGATTTTGTTAGGGAAAGAATGATGCAGATGATACTGAAATTTCCTCAGTCTATATTAAAGTGATAGTTAAGACACTAAGAAAATTTTAAAAATACTATTAACACCTGCAATGAAATTAACTTAAGCAGACCATACTTATAAATTGGGTGTGCGAAGGCTATACAATAAAGACAGATAAGCATCACCTAAATATTTGCTTCTTTACCTAGGAAGCTATAACGTAATTGAGTTTTTAAGGTACATCTTTCTCCATATACGCTTTACTTACCCATGTGCCTTTCAGGTCATGTGATTGGTAAAGTTGCCAATCGTAGAAAGTTATACTTAATAATAATAAAGTATACAAAAAAAATTACATGTGAGTGAGTATATGATACTAACACTAAAGCATGTAATTGTTGTGAACGACAAAAAATGAGTGCATGTTTCATAGGCTGAAACTAACGCTAAAGCAAGAGTTGATTTGTTGAATACAAGGGTTTATATGTTGGCTGCATAGTTGAATGCAAGACACTAAAATGCCACATGCACACACCTCACTCCCTAAATACAGTAACATAATTTGCCATGTGCATAGTCGAGTCGATGAAAGGCCATTTCAGTGAAGGTCAGACCGAGATTCAGAATGTCAGGTGAATGCGTATATGTGGTCAGACCGAGATTCAATTGCTATTTCACCTATTGTTCCGCGCTGGTCATTTTAGCGCACTATAAAAACTGAGTACCATTTCACCTATTGTCACATGCAAAGGGAAAAATAAAAACTTATCCACTTCTAATCATTTCCTGTAGTATAGTTACATCTCAATCTAAACATTTCCTGAGAATTGTTCCATTTCCCGTAGTACAAATGAAATGGACCAAATTCCTGAGAATTGTGCCATTTGCCATTTCAGTTTGATTTTAGCTATGATATAAAATTTGATTAGCTGTTTGATGATTTGATTTACCGGGCAACAGTAACAGATGCACACAAAAATAATAATCCAAATCAAAATGACTAGCAGAAGGCTTTGTGTCCTGCTTGATTTACTCTTGGTTTTCGGGTCAGCCATATAAAAATATGAATGGTACAGGCACATTATGAAAAAAATGACTGCATTAAAAAGTGAAATTAACAAATAAAACATAAAATAATTTTGACTTATCTTTCGTGTTTTGAAATGTACTGGGAAACGATTCCTTCGTCGTTTCTTCATCCCTTCGTCATTCTCTCATTCTCTCTGCTCTCTCTCGACTATTTTTATTTTTTATAATTAAAATTAAAAACACAAAATATATTATGAACCGAACACCATCGTATCGTTTACAAAATTTTAAATGATTATAATCATACACAAACAGTGGTTATTACTCCACATATTCTGCCATCACGATGATTATACTCCTATTATATGGTTTTCGTGATTAATTATTAAGTCAAATACATCAAACTTAGCGTGCACTAAGATAGTTAAATAAAATTAGATTTTGTGATTAATTAGTGAATCAAATACATTAGATTTTGTGATTATTAGTTAAATAAAACTGTGTATTATATAATGTAAATCAAAGCGCTATTTTATTGCCGTCTTTGGTTTTTTGTTGTTTTACCTTGACATGAAAACAACCGTTTCTGGTGTATATCAGTGCATCTTCATTGGTAATTGTTTTGAGAAGGCAAAGTTCTGACCCGACTGTTCGTTCCAAAATTACGCTTTTAAATATAAGCAGTAATTTGAATGCTACGGCACAGACATTTATTTAGCGATATACTGAGATGACAAAGTAAAGTATATAACGTATACACCTTAACCGAAAATTTGAATTTAATAAAAGAAATCTTACATGATAGTATAAACTGAAATTAAAAGTAAAACTAACAATCTAGTTTAAGTGTTAAGAGAACAACTAATTCTTTTAATTAGCACTGGCAAGTATATTAAAATGTAATAATAAGTTATGGTTAATGCACGCAGGACAACGTCAAGTATGATTATTATAGGCTAAAGAATCTTTTTACTTTCAAATACTGTTTTAACCTATATATCATAAAAACTTAGTAGAATTCGATAGATTATTTGTATAATTTAACAAATTAACCTGTGCCGGGCACATGCTAACATTTTCCAATAATATTAAAGAGAAGCATGGTGCAAAATAAAATTAACCAGTGCAACTTTTTCCTTTCTTGTTATTAACTAACCCTGAAACCCAACTAATAAATGAAGTGTATATTAATCAATGAAGCCAAATTTTGAGAACAAACCTCTTTGTTATTTCCGCTGCTCAATTAACAACGGGTTCTGCCAGAATTTCACTTATGTATAAATCTTGGCTCAATTAACATGGGTACTAGACATGGGTGGTCCGTATAATCCAGGAAAGGTCGTGGGATCAATAAACAAAACAAAACCTGAACTGGAACGCGGTTGCACGGACAGGTGTCTACAAGAGGTGACTGTCCGCAGCAGCTCTCTTTATAAAACATATGAAGATGCAATACACAGGCCTCCTAATTCGTCTTTGACTTGATTTACCCGAAATCCAAGCAACCCAATGAACCAAGATAAATGCAATACACAACTACAATAACATTTGATTTCTTCTAAGTAGCATTGCAGCAATGATATGATCGAAATATACCTATAATGTAACTGATATATAATATGAGGAAAAAAACTAAAGTAGTACCTTTTGTAAATTGATTCTTTGATTGTAATTTTTCACTATGTCATTCATATACCTCATCACATAATATACACAGTCGGTTGCTCCTAATTGTTGAGTACACTATATCAATATTACAAGATAATTTAATAGTTAGTTTAAAATGAATTCATATACCAAACTATATATTATATTTATTTTATTTTTTGTTAGAAAATCAAATCACCTTAACATGCTTCCAATTCAAGTTACTTCCTCGAGACTTGCCACCGAGTTTCTTGTAAATTTGGAAGGCCCTACACATGCAAGATTTTTTTTAATAACCACATATACTAACTTCACATAAGAGAGCAATATATACAACTTACAAGCTTACTTGCGGCTTAATTTCAAGTTTAAGTTTGAGTTCGGTCTGAGGATCAAAAACATAAATTTCATTCATTTGTACACGAAAAACAAGCAGTATACAATGTTTCCTGCATTCCAAGATTTATAGTAAGTTAAATTTGGCATCAAATATGTAAATTAGTTATTAAAAGTTTAAGGTTCATACCCTTCATAGTATGGGGCTAAAAGTAAACTTTTAGATTGCAATGCTTTCCATGTGTTCGACAAATATCTATTTGTCGCAATTGGATGTTTTCGCACTTGGGAAAGCATTTTGGGACACATAAACCCAATGGTCTCCACTTTGAGATCATTGCACATATGATTTAACCACCTACACATATTCAAGCATACATTGTTAGTTTTTTTTAAAATTGACTATTCATCAAAAACTAAGATGGTTATATATGAAAAAAATTGATAAGGAAAAAATACTCACATGATGTAAAGCTGCAACCATGATGCATTCAACCACTTCATACTAAAGAATTGGATAATGTCATCCATCGTGATATGAATTTCAAAGTCCTCATCATATGTGAATAAATCCTTATTTACTTGAATTGCATTGATGGCACTATCATTAGATAGCATCTGAAGTACTAGATCATGGAAATATCTGCATTCGCTCGTTAAAGTTTTGAGAATTTCTTCATCCACGATTGATTTGCTTTTTGCAGTCTCATTTGCCATTGTATTCACGACCTTGTCATTAATATTTTCAAATAAATCCTTGTTTGATTGAGATGTAGGCACCTAATTCAAAATTGTAAGTAGATGTCTAATATAAGAAAATTCATAATTGTAACAGTATGGAAATCAAGTTGTCCTAATTTATGAAATTGCTGGCTGGTATCATAGCATATGAGGTAATGATCACAATACAAAATGAAGCACATGGATCATTTTGCTTAATTATAATGATGAGTTAGTATTGTATGTTCTTTTTTCATCATAAAGTAAAGCATGACTCTACGGATATGAAAGCAATATCTCTAGCATGTTCATATATGGAAATATATACAAAAATATATACTTGCATTCCATTTATAGTATTGATGTTAAATTAATTAATGTTTAGTAGTTTATTGTTGGTTAAAAAAAATCAAAAATAAATTATGTATTCATATATGCTCCTATGAGCAAATTTAAAATACACTTCAAACAGTGCTACAGCGACACTAAAGACACATTACAGTAAGCTACAAATTCATGAATACTAGTACTAGGGAAAAAAAAGAATTGAAAATGACTTTTAAAACCAGTTTATTATGAATTCCAAAATAAACTCAATATAATTAAATGCATTCATTACCGTATCATTATCTCTTAAAAGCACAAGGCTTTTAGGCCATTGAACAAAACTCCCGACCGCTTCTCCTATCGTGTTGTGATGTCTAGTTGGAACAGGAAGTGGGGTTCCTTCATAACTAGACTCCACTGCATCAATTCCAACCTTTACATGGTCGACCAAGATTTGTTGATTATGGCATTGATCACTGGGCCTTGAAGAGGGATGTACCATGCCATGACCCACGATGACAATTTTGAAGTCCATATTCACAGCCAAACGACATTTAATAGGTTTCTAAAATGACAAGTACACAGTCAACATTTTTCACTTAGCATTTGTCAAATACATAAAATCATATATGTTTATAAACTCAACTTTGAATTGTTTACCTGCAAGTCTGCATAGGGATCCCTCTCTTGAGTTTTGTTTGCATATTGCAATTTGCTCGGGTGCGTGGATTGACAACTACTACGATGATCAGTTAATGGTGTGTTGTTGATCTCCACATCCTTAGGCATGTTCATCGTGCTCAGAATGTTTGCAACCTGCTCTTGAACCATTGTACTCATCTCTTGTCTCAATTTTTGGCTCACTTTAGCCTCTATTTCCTGAGTGATAACATACAACTCATCAGCTGATATTACACCGCTTCGCCCTTTCCTTTTCTCTACCTCTCCAAATATGTTTTTTATACCCACCGTCCCACCAATCCCTCTAACTCGACCGGAATGCTCTCTTTTTTCAAGAGCACGACTCAAGACATCATCATGCCTATCTGGAACCCATGATCCTTCAATGGCTTTTCCTCTCCAATCGTTCTGCCAACCAGAAATAAATAAATTAAGATGCAGCACATGACAAATGTTCATGTAATATAAACACCCTACATGAATTTTGGTTTTCTACATGCAGACACACTTATAAATCATTAGAATTTCCATGGTGTGTGTCATGTACATGTCATGAGTTCTCATAGTCCGTACACCGCTTATAAAGCTACACTGTTTTAAGTCATAAAAATATTGAAGTGGCTTGAGGCAACATAAAGCTTCTGTAATTCTTTTCAAAACCTTTTAAAGACCGTTTGCATCAAACTTGGGAAGAGACTAAGATTTTATTAAAACATTACCATTTGCGATCACTTATGAGGATGCCCGCAAGAAATTATCTACAAAAATGTAAACAATTAACCAATTGCACATGCAAAATTGTAAACAGAACTCAACTCTAAGTTAATTTGGCCTCGTTAACCAATTGCACATGCAAAACTTACTTTGAAGAAAGTTCTCAAGTGAGACATCAGGTCTTAAGTTAAAACGAATAGGGTTAAAATCTGAGCAAGGACAGCAAGTTATCGACTGCTAAGCTATCAACTGCGTCGCATTTCTCCATTTCCTAGTAGACTTGATCTACCGGCATTGCAGAATTACAACAATGACTACATACGGCACAATGTAGCCGTTGTTTCGAACAAAATCAAGATCTGTCAACTGATCATCGTTTTGAATGATTCACTTAGGCTACAGATCAACACCAAAAAAATTATGAAAAACATCGTATCATGCGTTCAGCCTATTGTTCACTCCCTAAAAAAAATTGTACTATAAATAAATTGAATAACAAGGAGAATTGTACTATATAACTCCCGTGTTTTTTCTAAACGTATTTTCTAAGTAAATTTTGATCAAACTCAATTTTGATCAAACTCAATAACAATGAAAACAACAGCATATTTCTAGCCATTTTGTTCAGTCAATTATAAATCTTTCAAACCCCTTTTTTCGAGTATTACTCACGCATACAGTAGTTATAAAATATTAAAAGAAAAAAAAAACTATTAAGGATGTCTCCTAAATTAGTTTAAAAATTTGCAAAAACAAGGCATTTTAAAGTACTCATACAGGGATCTTCTCACTGTAATATTTTGCAACTTTGGTCCACAAGTGTTGATGCTTAAAATTAGTAATTTCAAATAAGGAATGTTGGGTAGTGTGTGTTTTCAGTTTAAAACATGTAAAGTGGTAATATACATGGAAACTAGTCATACCATTTTATCTGCAACCATCTTAGTTTTCTCATTAGGGATGGCATAATTTCCATCAGCTCCTTTTTTTGATCGTGCCAAAATCCAATCTTTACTCCGATCCATAGCAGGTCCACCTGGCAATGTGATAGTAGAACTATGGCCTTCAGTTATCCATTTAGCCTTCTTTCCCGCATACCCAGCTTGTCCTAAATAGTGAGGATGTTCGTTGCATGCCTGATTCTTCCTAGCCTTCTCACTTATTAGCTGTTTTATGACATTAACAATTCTAGCGTAAATATCAAAAAAAATTAAAGAGGAAGGATATGTTATTTTTTTGAAATTTATCGCGAAAACTGGAAAATCAAATCGGTTACATTAAAAGAAAATGGTAGATGAACACAAATACATAAATCAAATCGGTTACATTAACATATTCCGCTTGTAATTCAAATATTTTAGAAATACAATATCGATTGTATAGGAAATTTTATTCTTGAAATATATCAATAGAACTATTTCATTGTGCGTGTACGCACGGTTAGACATTTTTTTAGAGTAAGGAGGAATATGAAGTAGCATAGCACATAATACTCCTTATTACCGATGTGGACGCTTGAATTTCACATTCAATACGTGAGGCCGACAGCACATAAAAAGGGTTTTGACTGTCTAAACCAATTACGAAGGTAGATACATGCTTTGCTACCGATTTGAGCAAGAAAATCAAATATTAAATGCTATATTTCAATAAAGCAATGTTGTCTTCTTTAAAAAGAAGCCTATGATAACAGAAAAAAAAATTGCTATCGTGCTAGCTCGGCGTTATGTGTAGTTACGGCAAAACTTCAAAGACCGTTTTCTCTCAGGGTTGTACTTTGCCAAGCTCATAATAGAATAGAAATTACTTTGTGGAGTAGCTTTTGCATTAACACATGAATATCATTCAAAGGGCAAATTCTATTTAAAATCTAAAATTTGCTGGGTTCACTCAACAAATTCGAAAAAACGGCAGAAACCAAAAACTTTGCTCAACCGTGTATAACTAAAAAACCTTTTTTTTTGTAGAAACTCTACGAGTTATGCTGAATTTTTTTTTTAATATATAGCTAAACAAAGATAGTTTTGTCATTGGTTTTCCTCGGTGAACTAAGCAATTTCTAGGATTTAAATTGACGAATTCTATATTTACTCATTTACATTTCTTTTCCAATCTATTATTTAAACTTCTACCGTCATTCTGATGCTTTTAATATTGAAACAAAGAGTTGCTAATAAGGTAGGAGTATCATGGAGTGTTTCATATTAAATACTTGTTTGGGAATCAAACACTTAAGCATACATGAAAGTAAAACTGAGAGGGATATTATTGTAGCTTTTATACAAATGTGTTCAATGAACTCAAAAACGTGAGGAAGTTAGAGGAACTAATCAAATATTAGAAACTATGTAATAGGATAGTCAAAAAAGATGCTTTTTACAAAGTTAATCATGGCAAAATGTTGACAGCTTATAACCTTGAATGCACGGCAAAATTAATCAATCATGTCCAAATACCCAGTTTTAATGATCTGTTTTATTTTAGGGGGGTGTGACATGGTATTCTTTACTTGATTTTTTTTTTTAAGAAAAAAAAAATCTGAAACAATTATTGCTAGTTTTAAATCCGTGTTTTGTTTACACTGAATGCGTTTTGTTTACACTGAATGCTTTTCTAATATTGGTATTTCTGACGTAAGGTTGTTGAAGTGTTTAGGTTACATGTGTGTCATTATTTCATTGTATAACGAGCTGACATGCAAGCTTGCATAGCATGTTCAATACAACCCAATTTCTGTCTCTTTGATTTGTCCCATGTACCACATTAATTTTAGTTTTCCATTTCGTATCGTCGACCATTCAACAAATACTTGAACAAATACAGTGAAACTCGACAATTCATCAAAATGGTTAAAATGTCTGACAGTGATTTATTATTTAATAGATCAACTAATTACTACTCATGCATTCTATTTATTTAAAAAAATAAAAACCTTCCCTACAGAACATATAAAATAAACAGAAATAGAAATTTCAAATATATGCTCCATTTGTAATCATTTATTAAGTCTCAAGTCATAATCTTCATTTAAATCCAACTTTTGTCAATAATTAAATATTTGTCATTTTTGAATGATTGAATTTAATTAGTTAAAGCTTAGCAAAAACAAAACAAAAATATGAAATCGATAAGAGACCCATCTGTTATTGTGTAAATTAATCACACAAAAATAAATATGCATCCTTTTAATGTACATAAATTATACTAGTAGAAACGAACAATAAAAAGACCAAATAAATAAAAATACTCAATAATAATAATGTAATTGTATGCTTAAATACTTGGTAGTTTCTCATACCTAAAATATTAGTCCAAGATAACAAAGAAATAAAAGATTTGCTGGTAGTACCAAAATGAATGTCATAGCCAAACAGAGGAGGTAACGTTGTTATATTTTTATTGTTTGTTTAGTTTGTTTTCCCCTCTTTGCCACTGGAAACTCTGGAATGTATTTGCATTGAAAATAACAGATTGGACAGCAAGCTTATGCTAGTTCTCCAGTTTTTTGGAATAGTTAAGAAAACGAAAAGGAGTGGCGGCGGCATCCCCAAGAGGCCTATGCTGGGGAAGTCTTCCCAGCTTCCAGCTAGACACGCGAGCACAACGTTTGCACATGAGGAAAGTTAAGATGATCCCAATATATGAATAGATAAGTTGGAGGCCTTACTTTGCCGGCTATAGGCAGATAAAGTAGCTTAGCTTCACAAAGGATCAAACTTGATCTTCTAGTATAATTACGATAAGGAAACTTTAAAAATATATTTGGCTATTAATACTGTTACTTTTCACGAACTTTCTAATATGATCAAGAGAATTGTGTAAGCTGAATATTTATATCATGGTAAGCTGAATTCCAGATTTCTACTAATTTGGTTCTTGCCAGTTTGTTATTATTCTTAATAGTTTTCCTAATGCAGATTGTAAACCTCAGATTTGTAGGGCTGTTCTAATGATATATGATCTGATCCAAAACACCATAACCCATACATAATAGTACAAGCAGCACAGAACATGATTTGAATGGTAATAAGACATCACTCTCAAGTTCGTATTCAACCAACTATCTAACATCCTCAGACGAACATCAGGACAAACTCCAGTCCAGCAGAACTTTTCACAGGCTACCATGTAAAAGTCCACAAAATGAGCATAGCAGAAGGAAAAATTTACATTGAACTATGCTAGAAGAATGCATATAACATAGATATAGAAAGCCTGTGTAATAAATAATAAAAATAAAATCATAGAATTTACCAGTGGGGATAGAGAGACGAAAGAAAGGCTAGAAACATTTGAGCAAACAAGATCGAGCTCGTCTCGAGAACTGCAGCATATTACTATCGACAATTCATCAAAAGACGGAAGATTGTCGTCTCATGGTTCGAAAATCTAAAGAAATATTATTCTCTACATGATTAAGAAACTCTGGATTTCAATGTTATAAAATTTTAATATTTTGTGACATCCATCTATCCACGCAAATGTTGAATTTAAATGATTCAAAATATGCATGAACTACATGGCAGTAACATAGCTTCAAATTTTTAAATAGGAATGTGAAACAAAACATGCACTTTTATATTGCATCACAGCAGGCTAAACAAACATGCACTTTTGTATTGCGTTTATGTGTAATGGACTTAAATAGAGATTTTATAAATTTCCCGTGTTAATATGCTAGTAAAATATGTAGTAGTATAACAATTTTCTTGTTTGTAAATCTTACAGCATCAACAAAAAGTAAGCTGAATGTATGAAGATATGGTTCTCATATTGCAAAATCAATGAAATAGCTGGTGACTTGTGGATACGGCATTAAGAAACATACCTTAAACTCCTCAGTTTCACAATACTTCTTAAAGGTCTCCCATTGTGATTTTGTAACACCATCATAAAATTCGTATGGCTCTTTATGGTTTTCTGGAAGCTTTCTGGTTTTCGTAATCCAACCACTAACCAATTTTGTTTTAAAATCCTTCCATGCTCCATGAACAATTTTTAACACATTCTTTTTCATTTCTTCGTCGATGTGGTACTCAATCTGAGATAAAATAAAAATAAAAAATAAACAACGTCAAAGCAGTAAAAATAAATCTGATAAACAATGAAAGAGGTCCATGACTCCAAACACAAAGGATCCAACTGACAATTTAACAAGGGAACAAATTAATGTATAACACCTTAATGTCTTCCCAGATGGTATCCTTAAGCCCTTGACTAACGCTAGCCCAATCTTTGATATTGATATCAATTCTAGATCTTGCTGTATCGCCTACGTACGCCTTAAAAGACTTCATCCATTTTCCAATAGGTTTTCCATTATCACACCACTCAATGAATTTTGGCTCGGGTGTTCTGTATTTCTTTCCGGTTGTTGGACCTCTTTGCCTCCTCTTAGATGATGGTTGTGAAACGGGAGCAGAATTGTTTTGCTCTTCAGTGTGTTCAGATGGTTGTATTTCCATTATTCCTGTATCACATATGAGCATCCGAAAGTTATAACATATTTCATGCAAAAGAAGAAAAATCCAGCAATCAAACATGTAGATATCATGCGAAAGACCATACATGTAGATATTAGCAATTAAAAAAACAGCAATTATTTATATATAGCATGCAAATAGAAAAAATAGCTATTATCTGTCCTTAAGTTCAAGAATAGTACCTAATGTCATTTAACTTATTTTTTTTTCCTTCAAAATTTGGCATATTTCCTAATTTTCTCTTAAGTTATATTGAATCTTAGTATGACTTAAAAAATAGGATCTAACAAATGCACCATAGAAATAAAAGTTCAATCTAACTACGCGATGATTAAATAATTGTGCAAATCGTTTCTTTTGAATTTGTTAAACACACAATTTGCAGAAACAATTCAAGCACAAAGTGCGCATATTATAGCGTGCTTCGCACGTGACGTGACACTCGTAATAATAATCCATGTTCAATACACCTAAATAAAATTTCTGTGGATGTTTAATCTTTATCTATATTCTTTTTCTGATATATAATATTATATGTCTATGCTATGCAATGCAATTGCTGAATAAATGTGAACTCCGAATAGAATATAAATGGAAAACCTGTGCCATATTTCAATTTTTCTTTTTAATACAAAATGAATATGAAATCCATCAGCTACAATCATTTATAAAGACTAAACAAAGGTCTTTCTATATTCTGCAAATAGCTGTACTGGTATTCTTCAATAATTTGTATAAATATTTGTGTTTTCTAGAACTGCATAATTTACATAAGCCCAAATTGCAGGTGACTGAAACAGGAGTTGATGTTTTGACAGCAAGGTTGCCGTCATCCCCTGACGTTTCCCTTGGTTGAAGTGTTAGAAGTTTTTGGCTGTTCATATTTTTGATTCAAATAAATGATTTATTCTATTGTTCTTACTATTGTATAATTTAACATGCAAACACATTTTGTTGATTTTAATCATGTTCTTGCTACTATTTCTAAGGGGTTTGCATGAACGACATAACAAGATCTGATTTTTGATATTTAGGTCATTTGTTTGTAACATGAATATTTATGTATCTCATGTACCAATAGTGCATTGCGATTTTACGGACAAGTGTGGTATGACATTACTCGGAGTTTTAACTTTCATTTCTGTTTAAATCTTGAGATAAATCAAAGCCACCAAGATAAGCTTCCAGATCCTAGGTCGGTACAAAAGTTGAAGAAAAAAAAGAAATGCAGCAGAAGACTACACATGCAATTGAACAGGAAACACTAGATGAGGAAATGAAAAACATTGATATAAATGAAAAACATTGATATAAATGATACATCGGAAGCACGCTTGCAGCAAGTACTTCCGAAACCTGCAATAACATAATGCTTGACACTTATATCGCCTTGCTATTTCATTCAATAATGCAGCAAGGGAAATTTTAAAGTATGCAGATGTTCTAATAAGTATTTTTTAAAACCAAAATAAAACATCCTATAAATACAATTTAAAATAAGAAAAAAATCTAAGGGAAAAGTGCTCCATTTTATTCTATTTAGAAAATGTAAATATTCTATATATACTGGATATATAATGTAAATGTAGAAGTTATTTTATTTAGAAAAAAAAAACAAGTTAATGCAAGTGTTCTACATGATCATGATATTCATCTTTATGTCTACTTTTATACTTTTGAATAAATATCGTATTAGAAGGTTACAAAAAAAAAATTAAGTAAAATGGTGACAATATTAGAAGGTTGAAAACTTACCCTGCTATCCAAACCCCTTCATTGTGATCAGAGCGTGCATAATTTGCATTTAAATCGACTTCTTCTTCTAATATACTTACGCCGATGGAAAAAGGTGGATTCTCGTCAAATTGATTATACTCTTCTTCATCTATCACGTCGCCGATCCCAACAATGCGTCTTTTTCCAGGAAGGACAACAGACCATTTATGATCAGCTGGGTCGGTGACATAAAAAACTTGTTTCACTTGAGATGCCAAGATGAGTGGATCGTTATCATGACTCGCTCGACTAAAGTTAACAAGTGTGAATCCATGTTCATCCACTTGTATAGCACGATGGTTATCGACCCATTTACATTGAAATAGAGGAATTGTGAAGTCTTTATATTCAAGTTCCCAAATATTCTCAATTACCCCGTAATATGACATTGTCGCATTTATTGGTTTGTTATCTTTAGCACTAGCAAATTCTCTTGAAGATGCTACGACACTTACTCCACTATTTTGCATTTTGCTCTTTTCATCTTGACGGTTCGTATGAAAGACATATCCATTAATAGCGTATACTTCATAAGAGCTAACTTGAAATTTAGGCCCATACGCCAACCATCTTATTGTATCAGAAACATTATGATTTGTTTGAGACAATTGAGTCATTACCGTATTTTTAAACCATATGACGAATGAGCGGTTATGTTCATTTGTCAACCATCTTTCATTCTTTGAAGGATTTTGAGACTTTAGAATTGTCATGTGCTCTTCCAAATAAGGATGGACCTCACTAAGGTGTTGTAAAACAAGTAGGTGGGCTTTGTGAAACATATCATCACCAATTGACATTAATTTAAACCCCATTATGCCTTGACCACCAAGTCTCCCTTCATGTCGAGACTTGCAAAGTCCAATAGGTTCAACGCCAGTTAGGTATTGAGTGACAAATTCAACAACCTCCTCGGCAATGGTACCTTCTACGATACTAGCTTCAGGTCTATATCTATTCTTTGTTTTTCTTTTTAAAGTTCCCATGTTCATTTCGAACGGACACATATACCTCATAAAAACAGGACCGCAAATCTTGATTTCTCTTACTAGATGAACAATCAAATGCACCATAACATCGAAAAATAAAGGGGGAAAATACATCTCAAATTGACATAAAGTGACAATAACATCAGCTTGTTGATCATCCAACATATCAGGATCAATCACCTTACTACAAATTGCATTAAAAAAAATACAAAGTTTTGTAATAACATGTCTAACATGTTTAGGCAATATACCTCGAATAGCAACAGGCAACAAATGTTGCATCAACACATGACAGTCATGGGACTTCATGCCCATCAATTTCAAATCCTTCATTGATACACGACTACTAATGTTCGAAGAATAGCCTGATGGAACCTTGACACCACGAAGACACTCACATAAACTATTTTTCTCTTTTTTGGACAATGTATATAGCATGCAGGAGGCAAATAGATACGTTTACCTTTCTCCACTAGTGCTAAATCCTTTCGAATACCCATTTTCAACATATCTTGCCTAGGTTTTTCACTATCTTTTGTCATACCAGGTATATTCAAAAGTGTTCCAATGATACTATCACAAACATTCTTTTCTATATGCATTACATCTAGACAATGCCTAACTTGTAAATGTTTCCAATATGGAAGTTCCCAAAATATAGATTTTTTCTTCATGTGCCTTCTTGAAGAGGAAAGGCTTTGCCAAATACATTTTCAATATCCTTGATCCATTCATATACATCAATTCCTGTTAATGGCAAACGAGCAACTCTGCTTTCTATCTCCCCATTGAAAGGTTTCTTCGTTTTACGATAACGATGATCGCGGGGGAGAAATCTACGATGATGCATATATACATTTTTCTTGCAAAAATGCAAGCGCTCAACAACCATGTCGTCTTGACAAATTGGGCATGCTTTAGCACCTTTTGTACTATATCCAGACAAGTTACCATATGCGGGAAAATCATTTATGGTACAAAAAAGCATGGCGCGTAATGTAAATTCACTTCTACTATTTGCATCAAATACGCGCACACCTTTATCCCACAAAAGTTTTAGATCATCAATAAGAAGAGCTAGATAAACATCGATGTCATTTCCTGGTTGTCGTGGCCCCAAAATCAGAAGAGACAACATAATGTATTTGCGCTTCATGCTCAAGTGAGGTGGAAGATTGTAAATCACCAAAAGAACTGGCCAAGTACTATGTTGACTACTAAGGTTGCCAAATGGGTTTATGCCATCTGTGCAAAGACCAAGTCTGAGATTCCTTATTTCTTCGCCAAAACTAGAATACATGGTGTCAATATTTCTCCACTGTGGAGAATCGACTGGATGTCTTAGTAATCCATCATTCTTCCTCACATCTGCATGCCATCTTAAGTTTTTTGCAGTTTCTTTATTTGCAAATAAACGTTTAAATCTTGGTATAATGGGCAAATACCATAAAACCTTTGCTGGAGGCCGTTTCTGATCTGAGCCATTATGAACATTTTCTCGTGACTTGTAACGGGATAATCCACAATTAGGACACTCATGCAAGCTCTCATATTCATTTCGATACAATATACAATCATTTGGACAAGCATGTATCTTTTTGTACCCTACGCCAATTGGGCACATAATTTTCTTTGCCTCATAATTAGAAGTAGGAAGCTCGTTACCTTCTGGTAGCATGTCTTTTAAAAGTTCTAATAATGATGTAAAACTTCTATCACTCCACCCGTGTTTTGCTTTTAAATTGAAAAGCTTGAGCACAGCAGACAATATTGTAAACTTAGCACAACCAGAATACAAAGGCTTCTTAGCATCAACTGATATTTTTTCGTACAACTTTGGCTCTTCCAACAATTGTGCTTGAACATCATCAAACATCTCATTAACATGGTCTATATCATCATTCTCATCAGTTACCTCATAATTCACATTACATTCCTGATCCTCCTCCTCATTGTAATGATTACTAGAACTAGGTGCACCAACTATGCTTTCACCACGCCATATCCACCGTGTATAATTTTGCTTGAACCCATACCGAATTATGTGATCCCTGATCTGATCTATGTTACGAAATCTCCTTCTATTCTGGCAACGTCTACAAGGGCAAAAAATAGTTTCCTCCCTTCTTGTCAATTGATCATCCAACGCACATTTGATGAATCCTTCCATTTTTTCCAAGAACTCATCATCGCAACGTTTCACGTTATACATCCAATTATGATCCATGTGAAATTGCTAGAGATGCACTTCATAAGCAAAAAAAAAACATAAGTGTTTCATTCAATTATCCCTCAAAGGTGGACTAAATTTGTGTTACAGATAAGATGTGCAGGTATAGCCAAAAATGTTTTGGAATTCGGTTTGGAATTCAGTTTGGAAACCAATTA
The DNA here is from genome assembly GCA_030737875.1 of Allium sativum. Taxonomy (NCBI): domain Eukaryota; kingdom Viridiplantae; phylum Streptophyta; class Magnoliopsida; order Asparagales; family Amaryllidaceae; genus Allium; species Allium sativum. Next base: position 650,028,777 of record CM060909.1, read on the forward strand.
ATTTATGGCAATATGATTTTATAGCTAACATGAATTTATTTGAACTTTATGGTATAATAATATTCATTTTAAATTGGTTGACTCATGAAAAATAATTTCCATATAAGAGATTGAAAAAATAAGTGAATATAATAACGTTTCTATGAATATTCTTATGCATGCATGATCACTTTATACAGATTCTTTTGTGTTTTTCTTTTGCAAAGAAAAAATAAGTGAATATATTAATGTTCCCATGAAGGAATGAACAAGAGGAGAAAATAAATAAATTTTCCTAGCTTTTTCTTAAATTTTGCTTCATCGAAAGGGAAATCATCAAAGTTCTAGAATATTTTGGAACGGAAAACGCCAATTTTTTTCATAGAATCAACAAGTGCCCCCATAGAAAGTGAACTAGCTTATGGAATTAAAAATGCATTGCCATCTGAGGGTAATATTGCGATACTTTAATGATATGATTCTCGGTCCATCTCGGCCTTCATATAAAGGTGCGGTTTTCAGGCTTAAATTGATTTTTCCTGTAGAGTATACAAAGATTGCTCCTTAGTTTGGGTTCCTTACAAAAACATATCATCCCAAATACAAGCACTGGGAAACAATTGATTAGTGAGCTCAACAATGGTATTGGTTTGCTTGAAGTTCTAACTCAAATTCAATAGCTCTCATCCTTTCAGCAATCCTTTCAGTTTGGCATGATTCCTTCAATAGCTGAATGTGTGGAGTTCATACAGATTTAATTACTTTCGTTTTATCCTATGTAATTGTTTTTATTCTTGGATCCTATCTAAGTTCATTTTATAATAATGATTGCTTAATAATTTTCTTCGCTATTGAAACAACAAATGTTTCTCAATGTAATCGAATGGGTATTCGTTATTATGGATTGCCTTTTATATCCAGTTGATTTTTATTTTATTTTTTTGTTCAAAACATAAATTGGTCAGTCAATGACTGTCGTCTCTAAACTTGTTTTGGGCGGATCAAAAAAAATTCCTCGCATTCTGTAATTACGTTCAATCTTTCAACTCTTGCAACCAGTTAGCCCCTTAGCATAAATATGTTCAGGTCTTTTTTAAACCCTTATCTTGTGTGATTTTGTGAAGTACATTTAGATGAAAAATAATAGCCTTGTGTATTACTCTTAGATACATGGCCTTATATAAAGAAGCTAATCGGCTTAATTACAATTAATTGTACTTCGTGCAGCAAAGTTCTACTCTTGCAACCAGTAAATATATTTTTTATCTTGCAACCAGTTGTTGTGTATTTTGAAAAAAAAAATCATAACTTTTGATTTGAAAAACAAGTGAATACTGACAGTGAATACATAGTTGCTGGTGAGTTGTAGTATGGAAGAGGGTGTTGAACAAAGAAGTTTTGAAGATGACAGAGTGAAATCAAAAGAGGAAAAACAGCTAGGACTAGGTGATTACTGTAAAACAAGGCTAACAAAATGTATTGCAAAGATTGAAAATGAAAATAAATTTGAATTGCAGTGTTTCTTTTCTCTGTTTCCTGATGAAATTATGTTGTCTCAAAATGCACAAAGTGCACAGACACGGAGTTCTCTCTGCTATAAAATCGAAACAAAATGCACTTGAATGACAACAAGAAAGCAGTGCAATGAAGAGAAAATGCATGTTTCACAGGAATAAAACTGAACGGAACATTTTTTTTAATGACTTAAATGCAAACGGGAAGACAGAACTAAATGCACAGGAGTAAAAACAAATGCAGTACCTAATTTAACAGAAATGGACACTAAGTCAACCAGAAAATGAAGCAGCTTTTTTTTTCAAAAGCAGAAAATGAACCGTAACTGTTTTTTTAAAGAAAATGAAACAAACAAAATACATAAAACAAACAATTTTTTGATTTTTTACAGTAGTCGAATAAGAAGGGTAAATTTTTACAATAGTCATACTATTTGGTAAAATAAAATAAAAAATTGACAACATAAGCTCAGAAAAACTGAGAAAATATCTCCAAATATATTTGTCAAAGTCATACTACGAAGGGAAATTTGGATAAGCCTTTGCATCTGGTACTCTTACAGGAAACTGGTTTTATCATTACAGTTTTCATCTTCTGTTTCATTACAGTTCCATCAATTTGCATTATAGTCTAATAATTAAAAAAACAGTTTTCATCTTCTGTTTTCAAAGAAAAAAAAAACACTGCATAATTTCAACAGCAAACATATTCACCAAAATATGGCTACATATTCAAGCAGTCAGTTAAGAAATAATCATCAAAATATGGCTACATATTCAAGCAGTCAGTTAAGAAATAATCACCAAAATAGCCTATGAACCGAGCAATCAGCAAAGGCTTGTTAAAACCATTTGGAAGATGAATGATGTCGTATTCAGGTATGCAGTTAAGAAATAATCACGAGAACAGATACTTTTGACTTGCTTACATACAAAATGCAGTCCGGACGGTGTCAATGACTCACTTAAAAAAGAAACGGCATCCCAAAATTAAACTAACGTCTCTCCTTCAATAATGCTAGACCTCATTCTTGTACTAATTCTTGTACACAGCAGGTTTAGTCTAAATCTAATTCAGGTACATAGAATACGTGATGAGAAAGAGTATACGTGGGGATAGTTATGTTGTCATTCCTAATAAAACTCAGCTAAATAAAACTTGCTGGAAGTAGCAATACAAACTTTTACATCTAAGTTCAGTTGATTTTTTAATGTTTTCCAATTGAATATGAAGCCCAACAAGAATTAGACATTTCCCAGTCTCCAATCCAAGCAAAAATCACCAAAAATCACCATAAAACTATCTAAATTGATAGCAAAGCAATTATAATTGAAAAAGCACGAAACAAAAATAGCAATAGTTGCGATTTTACCTTATAACAGATGAATACGAAGTAGCTCTAATCTAAGTTAAAACCCTAATCCATACCGCCGAAGAGAAGGAGCACTGTTAAACAAAAAACTTGATCGATTAGGTAAACTGAATCGAAGAAGGTACGAGAGAAATAATAATTTGCGATTTTACCTGAATTTTGAATGTTAAATTAAAAGTGTTAAATTAAGTCTAAGCTCATTTGTTTTATATATATTTTTCTTCTTTTTTTCTAAGTATTCTTTTACTTCACAAGTTGTACCCAAAACATTCTTTATTTTCACAAACCATATTCAACAGCTATTAGCATGGTATATGGAACAAAAACTTTAGGAATGGGACCAAGTAAATTACATCCAATATATAATGTTATGTTCCCTTTTCCTCTATTATCTATTTGGGTTATGAAGTTTATCCTATTTCTTTAACGAAATTTCTTTGTTTTGTCTGAATTTATGTCAAACAATGCACAACATTATATTATTGTGAAATGAACAAACAGTGACATGGAGGTCTTTTCTTTCCTAAAAGAACACAACAGCATTTCATTTACCTATAATGAATGTTTTTTATATTGTTTATCATGGATAACCTATGAATATAAAATATAAATATATAAAAATGCTTTCAAGGGTGAACATTGTTACTCCAAAATAACCACCAATATCTAGGACCTAACCTTCTTGTTGGCTCCAATTTGATGAGATCAGTCCGACATGCCACTTGCCATCTGCATAAAGACAGAACTCAGAGATTCTTTCCAAGAATTGAACTACTATGAACTTCATTATTTCCCTTCTGTTATTTTTATGATTTGTTTTAAATACGAATGTCATTCCTGCTGTTCTAATGCACATGTGGCTGTCAAAACTATCATTTTCCCCTCTTTCGGAATTACTAATAAGCATCATTTAGCCTCTTTGGTAATTGAAATCAAAAATGGAAAAACAAAAGTGCCAACTAGAAATTTTTACCCCCCTCAAGTGATGCTTTCCACAGCTAGGATCATATATGACTTGAAATGGTAAAAATACTTGAAATAAATATGCCTGTCCAGTATGCTCAGTATCTGTCCAACACCAGGTTCCCAATGTTTCGGAATTGCTGTCAACAGAGCGCGTCACAGTCACGGCAAGAGAAGTTCCTGCAGAGAAGTTATTGAAGAATGCATTAATTAACAATAAAAAGTTGGTACAGTGATATGATATATGTTAAATTACAATAATGGAGCAACTGAGTCAATGGTCACAAGATGTGGAAATGCAGAAACGTTCTCCAACAGACGATTATATCAGTCAAGATTCTACGAATAAAAGTTTCATTTAGAAAGGTCTTCTCATTTGTAGTTCGGAAAAGCAACTTGACTATTACTAGTGCTTATTACAAGTATTAATGACATAAGAATAAATTATAGCTCGACATACTTAATCATAATATTATGTATATGTATAGGGTTATGGATAAAAAATTAACCATAAGTGCTTGAAATGCATGATAAAAAATGATTACATATTGATTAAGGCCACTCCACTTTCTGAACGAATGGGTGGAGAATTTCACGAGCACATGATACATGAATGCTGTTGGGTTAACCGAAATGATGTGGTGAGGTAGGAAGGTTGATTAGGGGTTAAAAAGTCTGAAATGCATAAAATGACATGAGGTTCAAATATAGTCGCAGGTGTGACAAAAAAATTGGAAAAATGGTGAAAACACAATGCAATATGAAAGTCATGAAAAGATGGATTTATCTACTCCAGATATCATAGTATGGAACACGGAACTACTGCACGCAAAACAAAAAATGTGTCAAAAATAATTTGTAGTGCTTTCAGGTAAACACAACGTGAAATAGGCTTAGTGTATGAACATTATTTAACTTATTCCTTAGCCGAACAAAATAATGTTTGCACCGCTACTAGTAAATGCAAGTTTTGCAGTGTATTATCCACGGGCGGACAGGCCCTCTGGTGGTATGTTGCATTATCATTATGTTGATACTTACTATGTAATGAGTATACACAAGGCAAGCCAAAGTATATGTGTCTAACATAAACGCTATAGGTCTTACAAAGTCATGATTATTTTCTAACATAAACGCCAAAATTATTTTCTAGCATACTAAAAGAATATAAGTCTTACAAAGTCTAACAAAATCTAAATAAATTTGGATGATACGGAAGTAACGGAACAAGAACAAATTCTAAGAACAGCCTTATGAGGATCGCACTCAAAACAATCTTGTAAATGAATCCCATTTATCCGTAGCATGCAACTAAATATGCTGTGCAAAATGACACTAAAGCCATGATAGCTAAGCTAAGAAATGCATGCAACTCACCCAAACACACACACATATGATAGCTAAGCCATGATAACTATTGGGTGTTAGCAAGGAAGGAAGCATCAAGGAAGGTGCAACCTTTGTAGTTGAAAAGAAAATTTCCTTATAGATTAACTAACTGATTTATTAATTTCTGAAATAGAAACAATGTAATTTTTTTACTTTCAAACTATTGAAAATGCTAATTTTAATACTTTTTTTATTTCTGTACGTATTGATGTAATGGTTGATTACTCTTCTTACATGATTAATTATTTTCTAAATTAACTTAACATCATTCACGTTTTGATAAACGGTATGTTTGTACATGTATGCATATCGAAAATGCAACACGCATTAACTTATTTTACACATAGTGTTTAATAACAGCAATTTCTCCTGCGTACGTGCAGCACACGTGCCTAAGTACTCGTATGGGTAATACAAAAGAGATTAGTAAGTCTTGGCCTAGCATTCCGCTGGGAAATCACTTGAGAGTAACTTTTTCTTAACATATTATGTACTTTTTATGGATTGGCCAGTAGTAATGACTATTGCTTTTTTTCTCGTTTCTAAATTTAATTTTAGTCACATATATTTCATGGTTATTCTCTGGTTGTATATACTACTAGTGTTATATGCTTGTAAACATACCCAAAGTATATCATAATTCATAAGCTAACCAAAACCTCATAAAATCGGGAAGCCAACAACTTTTGATGCAAGCCTATTGTCTATTCATTAATTTCTATATTATAAATTCACAAACACCAGTGACATCACTGCTCGTTCTTTTTAGGTGTAGTACAAACTTTTGCATCTAAAGATAAAGTCCCGGCATGAAAATCACAAAGCATCTAAACAAAGATCATTAACTCCAAATTTAAGGAACAGGGATCACAATTTTCAAATAGGTGCCTTATTTAAGAGTAAACAGTAAGGTTCTTAATTTCACCTCCATCTTTATCTCTGCTACGGATAAAGGGGATTGATTATTACATAGAATTCACCGGTATGCCACAGTTTCAAGCATAGTTAAGATTATGTAAATACATAATCGAACCAGATGCATCAGTGAAAATCGTAATCAACAAGCTACAAAAGAATACAAAAAACGTAATCAACAATCTTGTAAATGATTACCTCCCCAATAGCAAAATAATCTTCGGTATATGGTTTTGGGGATATGCTGTAGAAGCTGCGTAAAGGAGAAACTGGAGCAGACGCCGCGGATGGAACGTAGTGAAACAGGAGCGAGCGATTTTTTTTTTTTTACTTTTATTTGGTATCGAAGTCCTTTTGGTGGGGAAGAAGGAAAAGACGGGTCGGGTAAGGAAAAATTTAGTGGGAACGTAGTGAAATAGGTGGCAGCAATTTCTTTTAGTTTCCCTCCAAAATTTTCGTTTCGCGGGAGTAAAAACGTGTGGCTCCTATACTTGTGTCGGTTCAAATAATAATAGACACAAATTTGTTTATTTGTGTCTGACCCAAATTAAACCGACACAAGTAAGTATATTGCCTCAACTCATTTGCGTCCAACGTTAAAAACAACCGACACAAATTTAATTTTTAAAATTTTCTTCTATTCACATTACTCAAATTCTTCGGTTGTTAATAAGGAACCGATGTAAATAACCATATTAGTGTCAGTTTTAACTGCAACCGACACAAATGATACGAAGCAACAGACCTGTTTTGTACTAGTGTACCCTAATCGATTGGCTCCCTACTCTGTAGATACCCTGCGCTGGTCCCACAACTAGGGGGTATCACTTCCCTAAGTGGCAACCCAAGGTGTGCACAGTTATACCTACTGGTGTCATGGTCGTCTTGTCCCCCTCTGCCCGGCTCATGCACGCACATATCCCCGGTCGGTTTGCTCCGCCCACACCATCTGTCTCATTTTGGATCTCTTACAATCAATCAGTAAGCGTGCCCCTTCCTCGCCTAGTACGGAGTTCTTTACTTTGATACCCCTCCAGGTTACTGATTGAAATGGGTCCCACACAACATGATACAAGCTCTCCCATATGTCTTGTATCCCCACTAGGTTTTCTACTGACTATGTATACCCTAAGGTGTCTTTAATTACATAGCCCTCAATCAGTTATGCATACATATAGGTGTCTTTAGTATATAACCCTTAATCTACCTATCGGTTATGCTTACTTATAGGTGTCTTTAATACATAACTCTATCTATTCCCATTAGTTATGCGTACCCCTAAGGGTGTCTTTAATACATAACTTTACTATTTTGCCCCGGTTATGTTTACCATTAGGTGTCTTTAACTACATAACCCTTTTTATCCGGTTAAGTTTGTGGGCCTATATATATTAATATTACCCACCTACCCTTCAGTTGTACTTAACCCTTCCACTGATTTAATCCTATTTTTTTATGGTTAAGTTTGTGGGCCTATATATATTAATATTACCCACCTACCCATCAGTTGTACTTAACCCACCCACAATCCAACTCATTTTACTTAACCCTAACTTATGTCTATCATCATACAATCCACATGTATTAAGTCAGGTTAAGTGGTCTTTTCTTATTACCATGCCCAATTATGGTTATATTGGGCTAGACCTCCCACATTAGGCCTACAACATGTGGATGTTGGATATGCCGGTCGGGTCCGAGCAGTCTTATTCCACAGTTGAGTCTAACCTCGTGTCTTAGCCCGAGTCGTATTCACACACTTAGACCTCTCACATTAGGTTCAACATTAGTGGCTGCTGGATATGCCGGTCGGGTCTGCGCAGACTTCCACCACTAATGTAACCTAACCTCGTGTCATAAGTGTTAATTAAATTTTTAGACTTTAATTGCTTAAACATTCCTCTTTTGATTAATTAAGTTAATTAATTAATCCTTTCCTTTTTATAGGTGTCAATACCTATTTTATTAACAATTTGAATTTCCTATCCATAAATGGTCATATTCAAATTATACCATTTTTACTCAACTTTACCTATGTCATAATGGGTAATTTTTTTATATGTTTCCCTACTAGAATCACGTGCCCAATTTACATAAACACTATGTAAATTATGCCTATAACAAATTCCCCTTTTCCCCGTTTCTTTACTAGCGTAATCGTTTGTGTTTTTGGCGTCATCGAGGCTACAAGGTAGCCTCGCCATAACAATAAAATAAAGGGAATGACAAGGTGATCGTTTTCAATACAATTTTTGGCATAAGCATGACAACTAGGGAAAATGACATGATAACTTCGCATGTAATTATCATTCACCACATATTAACAACTTGCATAGATTCATGATTTTGCAACATAACAACTTGCATAGGTGACTTGCATAGGTTCATGATTCACAACATAACAACTTGCATAGGTGACTTGCATAGGTTCATGATTCACAACATAACAACTTGCATAGGTGACTTGCATATGTTCATGATTCACAACATAACAACTTGCATAGGTGACTTGCATAGGTTCATGATTCACAACATAACAACTTGCATAGGTTCATGAATTCATCACACAATAACTTGCATAGGTAACTTGCATAGGTTTATGAATTTCACTTGCATGATTTCATGATTCACCACAACAATAAACTTGTATAATTTCATGATCCACAACAATAATAAACTCGTATAATTTCATGATCCATAACAACAATAAACTTGCATAACAACATATACCCAAATTAGTTTACCACAATTCACTTTTATCTATTTAAACCTAAAAGTGACTAGAACTCACAGAAAAAAGGGGTCTTGAGTTCTGGGATCTGAATTCTATAATTGATTAGTGTTCCCTTTTTGTAGACAATTTCATTAATGAGATTAGATTTTGATTTGATTTGAAGTGTTGTCTTAAATTTGCTTCTAGTTGGTGGCGGCTACTCTAGGGTTTGGAGTGACAACGTGACGGCTATTGATCTAATTTTGATTTGATTTTAGGGTTTGAGTCTACCCATGTTTATATAGAATTTCAATTTAATTATAGCCTTCGGATGATCTTAGGGTTAATCAAAACCACTCAGCAAGGTTAGGGTGACAAGTCATCCCTAATGACTCAGCAAGGAGTCAGAAAGGACTCAGCAATGAGTCACAGTGTGGATCAGATCACACCAGAAAGCTGTGCAGGCTTTCTGCTCGGCCTGGGCGCACTTGCCAAGTGCGCCAGTGCAACTTTACATGGGCGCACTTCCCAAGTGCGCCAGTGCAAGTTTGTTCTGGCGCACTTCCCAAGTGCGCCAGTGCATTCTGGCATGTTCTTGGTTTTTCTGCCTAACTTCTTTCATCCATATCTTCTTCACAGAGTATCCGTTTTACGCAAACTCGGACTCTATCTCAACCAGAATTCTGAGACAAATGCAATGGAGTAACCCGTTTCCCTTAATTCTCACATTTACAATTAAGTATTCTTTAATTCGTTAACATTAATATTAAAATTACGGGGTGTTACATTCTTCCCTCCTTAAAGGATTTCGTCCCTGAAATCTTCAAGTCAAGAAGAATGTGCATCCTACCATCCAATCATCCATCTACTCAACCATCAAACACAGGCATCCATTGTCCTTAAAAGATTTCTAATGTCGTATGAACATATGCAAAAAGTGTGCGTATATGTTCCTTATCTAATGCAAAATCAGGCGGTCTACTGATTCGGTCGACCTCTTAATGCAAATTATGTCAGTGCCATGAGTCCATTATGTATGCAAGTAAACCTATTACATCATACAAGTTCTATATGTGTGCACATGCATTAATCCAAAAGCAACATCCATATGCTAGCTCATCCATTTTCATCCATAAAATAAGATAAAATGTACATACATCCATATGCAGGATGAGAGAGTGATTGAGCCGATCTAGTGCCTATGTGTGTGTATATGCGTCCACAAGCAACCACTAGCAAACACTTGAATCCACTTGCAACCATCAAACATAACATGTCTCAAACACATATTTACATCCATGGATTTTCTATCTAAAGGTCGAAGATTCGGTTGATCTGATACAAACAAATGATATAACTAAAACAAAAGCTCTGTTCCCATTTGACATCGGTTAAGAGAATAATTCCCTATGTTTCAGCCCCGAAGACCGAAATCAACATTAGACTAACACTCAGAGAATTACCCCCATTAAACAATGTCAAAACTGGAAATCTACTTCATGCTTCGAGTAGAAACCTCTATCCTTCAGAAATATTCAGATACTTACAGACTACTGGTACAGATCAGATTACAAAATGATTCTCAGAAAGCAAAGCATAACAGACCCTTGCGGGTCACAAGAAACTTTGGGGGTCTTCCCATGACAAGTTAGAAAATTAACGACCCTCCTCTCAAAATCTAGAACGACCCTCTGCATAGAAAGTTGGTCCATTTAGAACCAACCCATAGCCCAAAATTTTGAGCACACAAATGTCACATTCAAATTTTTGACGCCTAACACAGATAATTTCAACCCCTTACAAATCACCAATAAATGAGCCGAACCACCAAAGGGGTTTGAAACAACTACGGGATCAGAAATAAGACTAGTATTAAAGTGCAGAGTCTCAATTACAAAATCAAAATGCCATAATCAAAAGAGTCTTAACTTCATAATCAGATATGGAAAGTAAACCTTTTACATAAATTTTTCCTATCTCTATCCTATCCATCTGCCACGAGAGCATTCGCCTGCCCTCCAGAGGTCCCTTGCAATCCCTGCACCTTCCGGCATTCCTTGGAGAAGTGTATGACCTCTCCGCACTTAAAGCAATTGAACTTCCTCCTTTTACATTCTTTGACTAGGTGACCTTATTTCCCACAATAGTGGCATTTCCTCTTATCCTTGCCCTTGTCATCCTTCTCGCCTTTCTTCTGTTGTTGTTGTTGTTGTTGTTGTTGTTGTTGCTGCTGTCCTTTCATGGGTCCTGCCTTCTCATTTTCCAATGTCCCTTCAACTTTTTCCTCTTTCTTTGCTCCCTTGTCCTCTTCATGCATTAAGGCCATATCCACAGCTTTTCAAAAGTGGCCCCCATGGGAACGTGGGTCATAGCCAATCCATGTAGCGGCTCATTCAAGCCTTTAACAAATCCCAGAGCATTCTTCTCAGGTGTGTTCACCAAGTCTAAGCCAAACCTCGCCAATTGATTGAACTTATTGACGTACTCTCTTACTGACAGATTCCCCTGCTTCAATGCCAAGAACCTTTCCATGTATAGATTTTCTTCTGCTCGTGAGAGAAATTTCGCCTCAAACCTACGCCTGAAATCCGACCATGTATCAACTGGATGCTCTTTCATTAGTGACCTCCCACCAAAACGAGGCTTCATCCTTCATTAACCAAGCAGCTAACTGGACCTTTCTTCCATCTTCTACCTCAAAGATTCCAAACAATTTTTCCACTTCCTTTAGCCAATTTCGAGCTTCAACAAACGTATCCGAACCATGAAAAGGTTTGCCGCCCATTGCCCGAAAGTCCTTACATATCTTTGCAAAAGTATCAACACGAGGAGGGGGGAGGAGGAACGGGTTCAGCTGTGGGAGGAGGAACATTTGCTGGACTTGCGGCGGTGGTCCTTGCTTCCAAATACCTCTTAAACCATCCTCGTATCGGTACACCTTCTGGAAGGTTAAGATCCTCAGACATGCTAAGAAGAAAAAGGGAGAGGTTTTAGAAAAAGGACTGAGGGATACTACATATGTCTTTTTGGGGAATTTTTTTCAAAACAGGCTTTCCTTTTTGAAAATACTTTCTTTTAAAACCTTTTTGAAAAATATTTTCAAAACTTTTATCTAATCTGGTAACCTTCAGCTCTGATACCAAGTGTAACACCCCACCTTCATTAAGATCACCCACAAAGGGAATGCCTTAACTTCAGTGGAGCGTTTTAGGTAAACAGACACAGAATATCATAAGACAGATATAAAAATTTTGTAGCAGAAAATAAACAACTTTATTAAATCACCAAAATACTTTGTCACATAATACCATGAGTCATAAATCATTACTACAAAACACTTCTGTCTTACAGTATCAGAGTACATAGCTATTTAAAAGAAAAACATCATTCCTCCTATTAAAGAGCAAGCCATATAAGAGACCGAGACTCGAGCCATACTTTAGAAGTAGCTCCTAGAAGATGATATCCAAATCCTGACTAAACCTGGGTGTTTACTCCATGAGAACCGGGGGGAACGGAAGAAAAGAGACAAAACAAACTAGGTCAGACATACGTCTAGTGAGTCCAGTAAATTTTAGCCAGTAAATAAATAAAGGTAAACATGACAGGCATACAAAGTGGATAAGAGGATTCATGGTACAGATGGCAGGTATGACAGGACAAATAAGGTAAGATGTATGGATCACTACAAACTACTCTGCACTATTACTAGTAAAATCAAGATGAGATGATCCCTTCCGCTAATGATAACGATGGTGCTAGTTTCGTGTATTCCTAGCTGCTATCATAGGTGCCGCCTGCTCCTATCTCAACTAGTCGTACCCACTACCCTCCTACTATAAATTGGTAGACCTAGGGCATACGTCCGAGTATACCCTAACCACTACCCTAATCGATCAGCTCCCTACTCTGTAGATACCCTGTGCTGGTCCCACAACTAGGGGGTATCACTTCCCTAAGTGTCAACCCAAGGTGTGCGCAGTTATACCTACTGGTGTCATGGTCGTCTTGTCCCCCTCTGCCCGACTCATGCATGCATATGCCCCCGGTCGGTTTGCGCCGCCCACACCATCCGTCTCATTTTGGATCTCTTATAATCAATCAGTAAGCGTGCCTCTTCCCCGCCTAGTACGGAGTTCTTTACTCTGACACCCCTCCGGGTTACTGACTGAAATGGGTCCCACACAACATGATATAAGCTCTCCCCTATGTCTTGTATCCCCACTAGGTTTTCTATTGACTATGTATACCCTAAGGTGTCTTTAATTACATAGCCCTCAATCAGTTATGCGTACCTAAAGGCGTCTTTAATACATAACCCTTAATTTACCTATCAGTTATGCTTACCTATAGGTGTCTTTAATACATAACTCTATCTATTCCCATTAGTTATGCGTACCCCTAAGGGTGTCTTTAATACATAACTTTACTATTTTGCCCCGGTTATGTTTACCATTTGGTGTCTTTAATTACATAACCCTTTTTATTCGGTTAAGTTTGTGGGCCTATATATATTAATATTACCCACCTACCCTTCATTTGTACTTAACCCTCCCACTGATTTAATCCTATTTTTTTAATGGTTAATTTTGTGAGCCTATATATATATATTAATATTACCCACCTACCCATCAGTTGTACTTAACCCACCCATAATCCAACTCATTTTACTTAACCCTAGCTTATGTCTATCATCATACAGTCCACATGTATTAAGTTAGGTTAAGTAGTCTTTCTTATTACCATGTCCAATTATGGTTATATTGGGCTAGACCTCCCACATTAGGCCTACAACATGTGGATGCTGGATATGCCGGTCGGGTCCGGGCAGTCTTATTCCACAGTTGGGTCTAACCTCGTGCCTTAGCCCGAGTCGTATTCACACACTTAGACCTCTCACATTAGGTTCAACATTAGTGGCTGCTAGATATGTCGGTCGGGTCTGGGCAGACTTCCTCCACTAACATAACCTAACCTCGTGTCATAAGTGTTAATTAAATTTTCATACTTTAATTGCTTAAACATTCCTCTTTTGATTAATTAAGTTAATTAATTAATCCTTTCCTTTTTATACGTGTCAATACCTATTTCATTAACAATTTGAATTTTCTATCCATAAATGGTCATATTCAAATTATACCATTTTTACTCAACTTTACTAATGTCATAATAGGTAATTTTTTTATATGTTTCCCTACTAGAATCATGTGCCCAATTTACATAAACACTATGTAAATTATGCCTATTACAAATTCCCCTTTTCCCAGTTTCTTAACTAGCGTAACCGTTTGCGTTTTTGGCGTCATCGAGGCTATAAGGTAGCCTCACCATAGTAACAAAATAAAGGGAATGAAAAGGTGATCGTTTTCAGTACAATTTTTGGCATAAGCATGACAACTAGGGAAAATGACATGATAACTTCACATGTAATTATGATTCACCACATAATTAACAACATGCATAGATTCATGATTTTGCAACATAACAACTTGCATAGGTGACTTGCATAGGTTCATGATTCACAACATAACAACTTGCATAGGTGACTTGCATAGGTTCATGATTCACAACATAACAACTTGCATAGGTGACTTGCATATGTTCATGATTCACAACATAACAAATTGCATAGGTGATTTGCATAGTTTCATGATTCTCAACATAACAACTTGCATTGGTTCATGAATTCATCACACAATAACTTGCATAGGTTTATGAATTTCACTTGCATGATTTCATGTTTCATCACAACAATAAACTTGTATAATTTCATGATCCACAACAACAATAAACTTGTATGATTTCATGATCCATAACAACAATAAACTTGCATAACAACATATACCCAAATCATAGTCTACCACAATTCACTTTTATCTATTTAAACCTAAAAGTGACTAGTACTCACAGAAAAAAGGGGTCTTGAGTTCTGGGATCTGAATTCTGTAATTGATTAATATTCCCTTGTTGTAAATAATTTCGTTGCTGAGATTAGACTTTGATTTGATTTGAAGTGTTGTCTTAAATTTGCTTCTAGTAGGTGGCGGCTACTCTAGGGTTTGGAGTGACAACGTGACGGCCATTGATCTAATTTTGATTTGATTTTAGGGTTTAAGTCTACCCATGTTTATATAGAATTTCAATTTAATTATAGCCGTCGGATGATCTTAGGGTTAATCAAAACCACTCAGTAAGGATAGGGTGACAAGTCAGCCCTAATGACTCAGCAAGGAGTCAGAAAGGACTCAGCAATGAGTCACAGTGTGGATCAGATCACACCAGAAAGCTGTGCAGGCTTTCTGCTCGGCCTGGGCGCACTTGCCAAGTGAGCCAGTGCAACTTTGCATGGGCACACTTCCCAAGTGCGCCAGTGCAATTTTGTTCTGGCGCACTTCCCAAGTGTGGCAGTGCATTCTGGCATGTTCCTTGTTTTTCTGCCTAACTTCGTTCGTTTGTATCTTCTTCATACAGTATCCGTTTTTTACGCAAACTCGAACTCTATCTCAACCAGAATTCCGAGACGAACGCAATGGAGTAACTCGTTTCCCTTAATTCACAAATTTACAATTAAGTATTCTTTAATTCGTTAGCATTAATATTAAAATTACGTGGTGTTACACTATATGTTTATGTCAATTTCGTTTGTATAAACATCACTATCACCTTCCCTTTATCTTTCCCTTTTTTTTATATAGCCATGCTACTTTCGAGCCTAGGCATGCCGCTGAAATATGCGAACGGATTAAATGAGGAACAAGGGGAAAAACATTGAAATTGGGCATAACTTGTAAATTAGGGATTTGGGAATAATTGGTAAATGGAGAATTTGGCATAACTTGAATAATGTCGATGTATATGAATTTGGGCATATAATTCACTGTGAACATACTAGGGGAAAATGGGCATGAAACCTGTAACTTATAATGACATAGATAAAATTGGCTAATAATGGAATGCCTAGGATTACAGTAATTAGAATCTGCAGTTACGCCTAGACACGAGGTTAGATTACACTTGTGGTGGAAGTCTTCCCGGAACTGCCCGGCATATCCAGCATCCACAAGTGGTGAATCTTCAGTTGCTTTCTAGCTTTACCGAATGAAGCCTTCCTCTTCTATTTCCACTTTCAGACAAGTAGCTAAGTTGTGTTAATCCTCTTCTGCTTTTCCTTGCTTTGCTTTTAAGCTGGTTGTGAAGGGTCTAGGTGCACAAACACGGGACGTGCGAAGACATGAGGTTAAGCCCGATTTGTGGAATAAGTCTGCCCGAACCTGCCCGGCATATCCAGCATCAACAAATTGTAGGCTTAATGTGGGAGGTCTAGCATACTATAACTGTAACACCCCACTCCCGCTATGATCACTCACTAAGGGAATGCCATAGCATTGGTGGAGTATTTTAGTGAATATAGAACAGAAAAATTACAACAAGACAGATATAAATAGTACTTGAAATTTTAAAACATCATCTCATAACAGCGGAAGTAAAACATGTCTGGTTACATCATAAAACCACAATAAAGGTCAAGTACAATATCCATCAAAATAAAGAAGTACATAATCCCACTCTCATACAATAGCCAAACAAAAGAAAAGATAACTGGATAACTGGAGCTTTACATCTATCCAAGCTCCTAAAGACTGGAACAGCAATCCGATCAAGCTCCACTACTGCTAGGATCCACCGTAGGACCTGAGGGTTGGGAAAAAGATAAAAACAACAGGGTCAGACATAAGTCTGAGCGAGTCCTATAACTTTAACAATACAATCGTTAAAGTAACCAGAGAAGACATAAACTGATATACGGTAACATATAGGGATGAATGGCTACCCTAAGCAGTCAACTAAACGAAGATAAAGGATAAAGACGCATCTACCCTCCCTAAGGTAAATTACTAAACTGCACCACACCAGTCGTTCCTAACTTAAAGGTTGATCCCACCCAAGGACTTATAAAATTTACTAATTAGTACCTGCGTACCCCTAGGTGACCAAGTAGGCGCCACGGGGCCCTACAATCCACTAGGTGTACACACTACTTCCCATTCGATCGGCTCCCTAACGTAGATACCCGTGCTGGCCCCACCGTGGGATGTATCATTCCCCAATGTGGCAACCTGATGGAACTAAAGGTGCACGGCTTATATCTACTCGATGCAACAACGGCTTACCTACCAGCCCGGGCCCACTCACGCATATGAAGCCCGTTGGACTTGCGTTGCCACCGCTAACCCGTTTGCCTCTTACAGTCAAGCCCAGTATGCGTGTCCCGTCCTCGACATGGGTCGAGCCCACAAAGATACGTATGGGTTACTGGTTGAAATGGGCCTCCACAAGCTACCCACCTAAGCTTGTCCCTTTTTCTAGTATATCCCACTTAACCCTTTAATCATGTTTTAATTACATGTTCCATTTTGGTTAAGTATTCTAATCGTATTTTCTATTGCCACCCAAGGCAACCACTAGATTTTCTCATGCCACCCGAGGCACCCACTTAACCCCTCATGTCCCTCTACATGCTAATATGGTTAAGTGTTTCTTAATTAATTAATTAAGAACGTAACCTTTGTAAAGACCTCTCACATTAGACTGTCTTTTATGACCGCTGGTTAAGCCGGTTGGGTCCGGGCAGCCTTATGTCATAACAGAGTCTAACCTCGTGTCTTTACATTAATTACGTATTTAGTTTGTGCCTAAGACCTCTCACATTGGGCTAACATTTGTAGCAACTGGTTAAGCCGGTTGGGTCCGGGCAGTTTTACGCTACAACTGAGTCCAACCTCGTGTCTTAGTCAATTAATTACACCTAATTAATCACCCTCATAATTTTATATTAATTATCCCTAATTAATCAAGTTTTCTTAACATGGGTAGACCTAACTTAATAGGTAAATTCCCATGGGGTAGACCTAACTCAATAGGTAAATTCCCAACACATAGTATGGGTACACCTAACCAAATAGGCAAATTCCCATACTATGTTTATTTATTTTGTGTTATGCATAATTATATTAATTTCACACAATCTTATTAACTTATGCATTTAATTACCCCATCGTTCCCACGTAATTTCGTTCATGATATAACACATATAAAAGGTGTCAACTTGCATATGAATGAACATGTTTCAAAGGTGCCATCTTGCATATTAACAAACACATAACTTGCATATGAACTTGCATAACATGTCACATAACTTGCATATAATATGTCACATAACTTACATATTCATTTTGCATAACAAACTTGCATATTAGCTTATAGACTTGCATAATGTGTCATCATGAACTTGCATATTAATAAACATGTAACTTGCATATTTACATACATGTAACTCGCATATTAACAAACATGTAACTTGCATATAAAGAAACATGTAACTTGCATATTTACATACATGTAACTTGCATATTAACAAACATGTAACTTGCATATTAACAAACATGTAACTTGCATATTTACATACATGTAACTTGCATATTAACAAACATGTAACTTGCATATTTACATACATGTAACTTGCATAGCATATTACCATGAACTTGCATAACATGCATATGATTACATAGCCCACAACTTGCATATTTAGCATCATGCAAACATAACATACATCATATTAAACTTGCATAAGCTTACATACTCAACATGCATAAACATAAGATTAATGCTAACATCATATCATATGATTCAAAGCTCATTAACCCACATACAAAACCATAAATCTCATCACATCTCATCTAATTAGTTTACCAAAAGATCATCAAAGTGATAGAAACTCACAACTAGCAACTTTGAACACCAAATGAAGAAGATTAAGATGCTAAGAAGGGATTAGAAGTTGATTAGAGAGTGATTAGTATGCAACCCTCTTCATAAAATTAGTGGAGGCCATGAGAGCTAGCATTTTGCCATAGTTTAGTCACTAGGTTTAATTATGAATGAATTAGGGTAGGTTAGGGTCTTATTTATAGATTAGGCAAGTGTTTTAGGCCATAGGATTAACCCTAGATTCAATCCAAGCCATCAAAGCATGTCTTGGGGAAGAAGTCAAGTGTAGGAACCATCTAGGGCCTTTAGATTAAAGATGGACCATGAGAACCATTCAAATGCAAAATCTGCACTTGAGCGAATCGGCCCACGGGTTGACAGCCAAACACCCTGGATTAACCCCTAGTCGACCCAGCGGGCTCGGGTCGACTTCAAAAATCGGCCGGTTCGGTTATTCCCCTCTCCCAATTCGCTGTTTTGAGCATTTTTGCATATTTGTTTATTAAATTTTCAATTATATATATATATATATATATATCAATATATATATATATATATATATATATATCTACACAACCCATTTCACTTAATTAAGTATACTTTAATTTGGGAATTTTCGTGAAACTTCGCGAGGCCATATCTTGGTCATACGGACTCCGATTTTCGAAAACTCGGACTCTATTTCGCGTATTTTTCCGAGACGAACGCAATGGAATAGCCCGTTTCCCTTGATTCCCATTTTAGAATTAAATTCTGCCTCGATTTATGTTATTACAGGTTATTGAAAATACGGGTTGTTACATTCTCCCCTCCTTAAAGGATTTCGTCCCCGAAATCTTCAAGTTAGGAAGAACGTATCCTACCATCCAATCATCCATCTACTCAAAGCATCATCCACGAGCAATCATTGTCCTTACAAGATTCTAAATGCTGGATGGATATATGCAAAAGTGTGTGTATATGTACTTACCTAATGCAAAAATCAGGCGGTTACTGATACAGTAAACCTCCTTAATGCAAACCATGATAGTGCCATGCATCCAATATGTATGCGAAACCCTATTGACACATACAAATTTCTACATGCGTGCACAACCATACACAAAAATGCATCATCCATATGATAACACAGCCATGATACATCCATCAATCTAACTACCACATCCATTTATGCAATATGCAACATGAAGTGACTGAGCCGATCTAGTGCCTAATGTGTGTGTATATGCATCCACGAGCAACCACTAGCAAACAATTGCATCCATATGCATCCATCAACCATAACATGTTTCAAACACATGTTTCAACCATAGGTTTTACCCTATCTAAAGGTCATAGGTATTAGCGAGAGGATATACTAAAGATAAGATAAGTACTAGACAAGCAATAAAGGAGAAGTTAAAAGACATACTCTCAAAAAGAAATGGATACAAAGAACGCATCTTTGCTTCCGTCTCCCAAGTAGCATTGCTTTCGTCATCTCCCCATTGCACTTTAACTAGCTGAACTTCTCTGTTCCTCAACTTCCTAGTTTCTGACCCAAGGATGCGAGTAGGAGCTCGTCGAATCGTCGCATCACGCTCTACCTCTACATCTCTAAGCAAGCTCGGCTCTACCACCTCCGCGGTCTCATGTAAGCACTTCCTCAAATGTGATACATGGAATACATCATGAACACCACTAAGTCTGTCGGGCAACTCCACCCTATATGCCATCCGTCCAATCCTTTCCTTAATAGGAAACGGCCCAACAAATCTCGGTGCTAACTTCCCTACGGACCCAAAGCGAACAACATTTCTCAATGGAGATACTTTGACAAAAACCATGTCCCCAACCTCAAACTCAAGATCCGTCCTTCTCCGATCCGCATAAGATTTCTGTCTATCTTGCGCTGCTTTCATCCTTTTTCGAATTAAATCAATCTTCTCTGAAGTCTCTCTAACCATATCCGGCCCAAGCAAGATCTTATCCGTAGATTCCCACCAACATGTAGGAGATCGACAAGGCCTTCCATAAAGAGCTTCGAAAGGAGCCATACCAATACTGGACTGAAAGCTGTTATTATATGCGAACTCCACCAAAGGAAGATGTTCTTCCCATGTACCTCCAAAATCCAAGATACAAAGCCTCAAAAGATCTTCTAAGATACGGTTCACCCTCTCAGTCTGACCGTCCGTCTGAGGATGATATGCGGTGCTCAAACACAACTGAGTCCCTACCGCCTCTTGCAAACTTCTCCAAAACTCACTAGTGAAAATAGGATCTCGATCACTCACAATGCTGGATGGTACGCCATGCAATCTAACAATCTCTCTAACATAGACTGAAGCAAGCCATGGAGCGGTCCTCTTACTCTTTACGGGTATAAAATGGGCACTCTTGGTAAGTCTGTCTACCACAACCCAAATTCCCGTATTGCCCTTCCTCGATCTCGGTAACCCGTCGATGAAATCCATCGAGACACTATCCCACTTCCACTGTGGAACTTCCAATGGGTGTAGCAACCCACCGGGTTTCCTTTGCTCCACTTTAACTTGTTGGCACACTAAGCATCTAGCCACATACTCGGCCACATCTTTCTTCATACCGGCCCAGAAGAAAACTCTCTTCATGTCTTGGTACATTTTGTCTCCACCGGGATGAATAGTCATTCTTGAACGATGTGCATCATCCAAAATAGCCTTCTTCAAACCCTCATCTTGCGGTACACAAAGTCTACCGTCTCTATGCAACCATCCCTTATCATCTATGGTGTATCTACCCAAATGGCTGGACGACTCCCCTCTTATAAGCTTCTCTACCAACACAACCAACTGTGGGTCGTCTCGCTGAGCCTCGCCAATCCGTCTCAAAAGAGTAGGTCTAACCTCCAAGGATGCCAACAAACCAGGTACAAAATCAACAGAAGGTCTGAAGTCAAACAAAGAAAGAAACTCCAAGCTTCGTCGTTCCACGAACAATGGACTCAAAGATAGCCTTTTTCTACTCAAGGCGTCTGCCACCACGTTACCCTTACCAGGGGTATACGCTATCTCGAAATCATAGGATGCTAAGAACTCCATCCACCTTTGCTGTCTTAAGTTTAAATCCTTCTGAGAGAATAAGTACTTCAATGATTTATGGTCGGTGAACAACTCGAATCTCTCACCAAGAAGATAATGGCGCCAAGACTTAAGTGCGAAAACAATCGCGGCCAACTCTAGATCATGGGTAGGGTAATTCTTCTCATGCACTCTCAATTGTCTCCCTCCATAGGCTATTACCCTTCCCTCCTGCATCAAGACTGCGCCTAATCCTGTTCCACAAGCATCGGTATAAACAACAAACGGCTTACTCCCATCCGGGAGCACTAAAACTGGAGCGGTGGTCAAAGCTCTCTTTAACCGTCGGAAAGCATCATCACAATCTACATCCCACGAGAAAACCAGATTCTTTTTCGTCAAGCGGGTTAATGGGGCTGATATCTTCGCGAAGTCTTTGATGAACTTCCTATAATATCCTGCCAACCCCAAGAAACTTCTTACCTCGGTAGCATTTCTAGGAACTTTCCAATCCTGGATAGATACTATCTTTGCGGGATCCACAGCTATCCCTTCCTTAGAGACCACATGCCCTAAGAATCGCACTTCTCTTCTCCAAAAATGGCATTTAGAGAATTTAGCTTTAAGACTATGCGCTCGAAGAGTCTCCAACACTTCCTTGAGATGTAAGGCATGCTCTTCTTCATTCTTGGAAAAGACCAAGATGTCATCCACAAAAACTACTACAAACTTATTCAGATACTCTCTGAACACTCTACTCATGAGATCAACAAAGTATGCGGGGGCGTTTGTCAACCCAAATGGCATCACTAGCCACTCATAAAAACCATCCGGAGTCCGGAAAGCAGTCTTCTCTATACTGTCCTCCGCCACTCTTAACTGATGAAACCCTGTAGCTAAGTCCATCTGCGAAAATACTGACGCGCCAACCAACTGATCAAAGAGATCATCTATCCTCGGTAATGGGTGTCTATTCTTCTTCGTGAGCTTATTAAGTTCTCTATAATCCACACAAAGTCTGAGGGACCCATCCGCCTTCGTGGCAAACACTACTGGAGCTCCCCACTCCGATATACTTCGCCTTATGAACCCCTTCTCAAGCAACTCCCCTACTTGCTTATGAAGTTCTCTTCTCTCACGAGGAGCCATGTGGCGTACTGGCAAAGACACTGGTTTGGCATTATCCACCAAATAAATTCGGAAATCTATCTCCCGCTTCGGAGGCAAACCCTTTACTTCTTCAAACACATCCGGATATTCCCGGACTACTCTGACAGAACACAAACTCTCGACCGAAGCATCGAGCGATTCAAGATAACTTAGCAAAACAGATTCCATGGGATTGCAAGAGATCTCGAGAGTGTTACCCAAGCGGGTCATGAGCCTGACAACTCTCCTTTCGCAATCAAGAACGGCACCATTACTGGATAACCAGTCCATGCCCAAGATCAACCCATAGCCCGTGAAGCCCAATACAAAAGCATCACATCTAAACTCAACGCTAAGTATAGAAATCTTCAAACCCAAACATATCATAGACAGATATATGGAGCCCCCAATTGGGTTTGAGACAACCAAGGGATCATCAACTAGACTGGTGTCTAAGTGCAGTGACTCAACTAACGATGATGAGATAAAAGAATGCGATGCGCCAGAGTCAAACAAAGTACGAACTGGATGATCAAACAGAAAAACCAGACTTTCAACGGAAATAGTTCTACCTCTCTGCTGAATCGGTGGAACTGAGAGAACCTGAACTTGCCCCCCTGACTGAGGTGGTGCTATAAGAGCTTGCACCTGGCCTCCTGAGGTAGACCCCGTCTTCTGCCCCTTCTTTGGGCAGTTTTTCACAAGATGCCCTGCTTCACCACAATGAAAGCAACCGGTTTTCTTCTTTTTGCGACAATCCTTACTAAGGTGTCCTGGTGTTCCACAATTGAAGCACTTCTTCTTCGTCTTCTTTTTGTCACCATTGCCTTTTCCGCCCTTGCCTTGTTGTTGCTGTTGCGGTTTCTTCTGATCCCCCTTTTTCTCTGGTGCCTTAGAATTCTTATCATCCTCATGCATAAGTGCCATGTAGACAAGCTTCTCAAAAGTGGCCCCCATAGGAATGTGAGTCATAGCTATTCCTTGCAATGGTTCGTTCAAGCCTCTAACGAACCTCAAAGCCTTCTTCTCCGGTGTATTCACCAACTCTATGCCAAACCTTGCTAATTGATTGAATTTGTTGACATATTCTTTCACCGTGAGATTCCCTTGCTTCAAATTCAAGAACTTCTCCATAAACAGATTCTCTTCCGCCCTTGAGAGAAACTTAGCCCCAAACCTTTGCTTAAAATCTGCCCAAGAGTCAACAGGGCGTTCTCCATTAGTGACCTCCCACCAGAATGAGGCCTCTCCCTTCATTAACCAAGCCGCCAACTTGACTTTCTTTCCCTCTTCCACTTCAAAGATATCTAGCAACTCTTCCACTTCCTTAAGCCAATCTCTAGCCTCTACGAAAGTCTCTGAACCAAGAAAAGGTTTTCCTCCTATAGCCTTGAACTCCTTGCAAACCTTAGCAAAATTATCCACTCTAGGCTGAGGAGGAGGAGCGGTTGTCTCTGGTGTAGTAGCATTGGCCGGACCCGCAGCCGCGGCCCTAGCCTCTTGCAACCTCCTATACCATAGTGGTATAACTAAACCCTCCGGGATGTTAAGATCTTCAGCCATGCTGAAACGAAAGAGGAAAGATTCAAAAAGGAGATTCCGAAAGATAAAGATATGGCTATTGGGGATTATGCTTTTCTTTTTCAAAAACTTTTTCTCTTAGAAGACATGCTTTTAAAAATCCTTTCTTCGAAAATACTCTTAGAAAGTAGTTTTTCTCAAAAATTTTATCTGTTCTGGTAACCTTAAGCTCTGATACCACGTGTAACACCCCACTCCCGCTATGATCACTCACTAAGGGAATGCCATAGCATTGGTGGAGTATTTTAGTGAATATAGAACAGAAAAATTACAACAAGACAGATATAAATAGTACTTGAAATTTTAAAACATCATCTCATAACAGCGGAAGTAAAACATGTCTGGTTACATCATAAAACCACAATAAAGGTCAAGTACAATATCCATCAAAATAAAGAAGTACATAATCCCACTCTCATACAATAGCCAAACAAAAGAAAAGATAACTGGATAACTGGAGCTTTACATCTATCCAAGCTCCTAAAGACTGGAACAGCAATCCGATCAAGCTCCACTACTGCTAGGATCCACCGTAGGACCTGAGGGTTGGGAAAAAGATAAAAACAACAGGGTCAGACATAAGTCTGAGCGAGTCCTATAACTTTAACAATACAATCGTTAAAGTAACCAGAGAAGACATAAACTGATATACGGTAACATATAGGGATGAATGGCTACCCTAAGCAGTCAACTAAACGAAGATAAAGGATAAAGACGCATCTACCCTCCCTAAGGTAAATTACTAAACTGCACCACACCAGTCGTTCCTAACTTAAAGGTTGATCCCACCCAAGGACTTATAAAATTTACTAATTAGTACCTGCGTACCCCTAGGTGACCAAGTAGGCGCCACGGGGCCCTACAATCCACTAGGTGTACACACTACTTCCCATTCGATCGGCTCCCTAACGTAGATACCCGTGCTGGCCCCACCGTGGGATGTATCATTCCCCAATGTGGCAACCTGATGGAACTAAAGGTGCACGGCTTATATCTACTCGATGCAACAACGGCTTACCTACCAGCCCGGGCCCACTCACGCATATGAAGCCCGTTGGACTTGCGTTGCCACCGCTAACCCGTTTGCCTCTTACAGTCAAGCCCAGTATGCGTGTCCCGTCCTCGACATGGGTCGAGCCCACAAAGATACGTATGGGTTACTGGTTGAAATGGGCCTCCACAAGCTACCCACCTAAGCTTGTCCCTTTTTCTAGTATATCCCACTTAACCCTTTAATCATGTTTTAATTACATGTTCCATTTTGGTTAAGTATTCTAATCGTATTTTCTATTGCCACCCAAGGCAACCACTAGATTTTCTCATGCCACCCGAGGCACCCACTTAACCCCTCATGTCCCTCTACATGCTAATATGGTTAAGTGTTTCTTAATTAATTAATTAAGAACGTAACCTTTGTAAAGACCTCTCACATTAGACTGTCTTTTATGACCGCTGGTTAAGCCGGTTGGGTCCGGGCAGCCTTATGTCATAACAGAGTCTAACCTCGTGTCTTTACATTAATTACGTATTTAGTTTGTGCCTAAGACCTCTCACATTGGGCTAACATTTGTAGCAACTGGTTAAGCCGGTTGGGTCCGGGCAGTTTTACGCTACAACTGAGTCCAACCTCGTGTCTTAGTCAATTAATTACACCTAATTAATCACCCTCATAATTTTATATTAATTATCCCTAATTAATCAAGTTTTCTTAACATGGGTAGACCTAACTTAATAGGTAAATTCCCATGGGGTAGACCTAACTCAATAGGTAAATTCCCAACACATAGTATGGGTACACCTAACCAAATAGGCAAATTCCCATACTATGTTTATTTATTTTGTGTTATGCATAATTATATTAATTTCACACAATCTTATTAACTTATGCATTTAATTACCCCATCGTTCCCACGTAATTTCGTTCATGATATAACACATATAAAAGGTGTCAACTTGCATATGAATGAACATGTTTCAAAGGTGCCATCTTGCATATTAACAAACACATAACTTGCATATGAACTTGCATAACATGTCACATAACTTGCATATAATATGTCACATAACTTACATATTCATTTTGCATAACAAACTTGCATATTAGCTTATAGACTTGCATAATGTGTCATCATGAACTTGCATATTAATAAACATGTAACTTGCATATTTACATACATGTAACTCGCATATTAACAAACATGTAACTTGCATATAAAGAAACATGTAACTTGCATATTTACATACATGTAACTTGCATATTAACAAACATGTAACTTGCATATTAACAAACATGTAACTTGCATATTTACATACATGTAACTTGCATATTAACAAACATGTAACTTGCATATTTACATACATGTAACTTGCATAGCATATTACCATGAACTTGCATAACATGCATATGATTACATAGCCCACAACTTGCATATTTAGCATCATGCAAACATAACATACATCATATTAAACTTGCATAAGCTTACATACTCAACATGCATAAACATAAGATTAATGCTAACATCATATCATATGATTCAAAGCTCATTAACCCACATACAAAACCATAAATCTCATCACATCTCATCTAATTAGTTTACCAAAAGATCATCAAAGTGATAGAAACTCACAACTAGCAACTTTGAACACCAAATGAAGAAGATTAAGATGCTAAGAAGGGATTAGAAGTTGATTAGAGAGTGATTAGTATGCAACCCTCTTCATAAAATTAGTGGAGGCCATGAGAGCTAGCATTTTGCCATAGTTTAGTCACTAGGTTTAATTATGAATGAATTAGGGTAGGTTAGGGTCTTATTTATAGATTAGGCAAGTGTTTTAGGCCATAGGATTAACCCTAGATTCAATCCAAGCCATCAAAGCATGTCTTGGGGAAGAAGTCAAGTGTAGGAACCATCTAGGGCCTTTAGATTAAAGATGGACCATGAGAACCATTCAAATGCAAAATCTGCACTTGAGCGAATCGGCCCACGGGTTGACAGCCAAACACCCTGGATTAACCCCTAGTCGACCCAGCGGGCTCGGGTCGACTTCAAAAATCGGCCGGTTCGGTTATTCCCCTCTCCCAATTCGCTGTTTTGAGCATTTTTGCATATTTGTTTATTAAATTTTCAATTATATATATATATATATATATATCAATATATATATATATATATATATATATATCTACACAACCCATTTCACTTAATTAAGTATACTTTAATTTGGGAATTTTCGTGAAACTTCGCGAGGCCATATCTTGGTCATACGGACTCCGATTTTCGAAAACTCGGACTCTATTTCGCGTATTTTTCCGAGACGAACGCAATGGAATAGCCCGTTTCCCTTGATTCCCATTTTAGAATTAAATTCTGCCTCGATTTATGTTATTACAGGTTATTGAAAATACGGGTTGTTACAATAACCATAAATGAAAATATGGTAATAAACCTTGAATACTTAACCTAGTTGAATCCATAGGGATTGCATGAACATGAACTTGAATAGGGGTTAAGTAAATTTGGTTTGAACAGTGGGGTGGGTTAAGTAAATCTGAGGGGTTGAGCAATATTTATATATAGGCCTACAAACTTAACCTGAGGGGGTTATGTAATTAAAGACACCTAGTGGTAAGCATAACCTGTAAAAATGTTGGAGTTATGTAATTAAAGACACCTTTAGGTAAGCATAACTTTGTGGAAATGTTATGTAAATAAAGACACCTTTAGGTAAGCATAACCGGTAGAAATCCTAGTGGGGATACAAGACAAAGGGGAGAGTTTGTATCGTATTGTGTATGGGACCCATTTCAGTCAGTAACCCATATAACGGTATCGAACGAGGACCCCGTCCTTGGTCGGAGTCGGGGCACGCTTACTGGGTTGATTGTAAGAGATCCAAACGAGGAGGACGGTGTGGGTGGTGCAAACTGACCGGGGACATGTGCGTGCATGGGCCGGGTAGAGGGGGCTAAGATGACCGTGACAACAGTAGATATGGTTGTGCACATCCTCGAAGGGTTTCCACTTTAGGAAGTGATACCTCCTACTATGGGGTCGACACAGGGTATCTACGGAGTTGGGTGCCGATCGATTAGGATAGTAGTTAGGGTACATCTAGATGAATGCCTAAGTCTACCATCTTATAGTTATTAGGATCATCTCATTCTGGATATACTAGTATCAGTGCAGAGAATAAGAGTAATCATTGGGGAAGCGTATACACTCTATCATGTTTACCTTATCAAACCTATATTTTATGATGTTATCTTTCTTATCCACTTTATATGCATGTTAGGCTACTTTTACTTATTTACTTGCTAAAAGTAACTGGAATCGCTAGACTTTATGTCTAACTCTTTTTGTTTCCTCTTCTTTCTTTTGTTCCCTCCCTCCCCCCCAAGGTTCTCAGGGTGGGAAAACTTAGGCTTAATCAGGGCTCGGTTATCATTTTGCTTGGAGCTGCTTTTGAAGTATTGCTCAAGCTCTTATCCTTACTATTATGGCTTTGTCTCTTTTAAGGAATAATGCTTTTCTTTTATGTATTTCTGTACTTTGATGGTACAAGACAGAAGCTTTACATTATTGTAATGGTTTTTATGTAGTTCTAGACTTGTGATATTTTGGACCACGGTGTTATGAATTATGTTTTAAATAAAAGTTTAAATTCTGTTGCTATCTTTTATATCTATCTTGTAATGTTAGTGCCTGTTTACCTGTAATGCTTTACGAAACTCAATGCATTCTCTTAATGAGTGACATTGACGAATGTGGGGTATTAGACTTGGTATCAGAGCTGAAGGTTACAAGATTAGATAAAAGTTTTTGAAAATTATTTTGAAAAATGTTTTATGAAAGCATTTTTCAAAAAGAAAAGTCTGTTTTGAAAAACATATTCCCCAACGCCATAAGTTATATCCTTCGATCCTTTGTCTAAATCTATTTCCTTTTCGTTTCAGTATGTCTGGGGAACCTAATATTCCTGAGGGCGTTACGATACAAGGCTGGTTCCATAGGTATCTAGAGGTCGTGGCGCCTACTGGAGGTCAAGCTGACATTCTTTTCCCTGCTGCACCTGTCATTCCTCCTCCTCCAAGAGCAGATAATTTCGCTAAGATCTACAAAGATTTCTGTGCCATAGGAGGGAAGCCATTTCGTGGAACCTAAACATTCGTAGAGGCAAGAAATTGGCTCAAGGAGACAGAGGACTTGTTTGTAATTTTTGAAGTGGAAGATCGAAGGAAGATTTGGTTTGCTGCCTGGCTACTGAAAGACGAGGCCTCATTCTGGTGGAAAGCAACCCAAGTTGGACGTCTGGTGGAGACATGGGATTATTTTAGGATGAGGTTTGAAATGAAGTTTCTCTCTCAGGCTGAGAAAAGCATGCAAATGGAGAGGTTTTTGGCGCTCAAACAAGGAAACATGACTGTTAAAGAATATGTGAACAAATTCAACCAGCTAGCAAGATTTGGATTGGAACTGGTAGATACTTTGCATAAGAAGGCTTTGCGGGTTGTTAAACGGCTGAATAAACCCCTTCATGGGTTAACTATGTCCCACATTCCAATGGGAGCTACTTTTGAAAGGGTTGTTGATATGGCCTTGATGCATGAGGAAGACCGAGGAGAAAAGAAGGAAGTTAAGATTGAGGAAACAATGCAAAAATAGAAATGATGGCCCAAGAAAGGACAACAACAACAACAAAAGAAAGGTGGAAAGAATGACAAGGCTAAGGATAAGAGGAAGTGTCACGATTGTGGGAAAGAGGGTCACTTGGTCAAGGGCTGCAAAAGAAGGAAGAATACTTGCTGCAACTGTGGAGAGGTCAGACACTTTTCTAGGGAGTATCCGAAGAAATAGGACAATGTCAAAGGGCAGGAGATTCCAGTGGGCAGGTGCATGCTCTCACGACCAGTGCTCCAGATAGAGGTAGGAAAATTTCCGTGGAAGGTTTGATTTCTCTTTCCAGTCACCCTATTAGAACTCTTTTTGATTCTAACGCTTCACATTCATTTATATCTAGTTCTGTGGTAGAATCTCTGCACTTAAATACTGGTACGGTAGTGGATACCATTATTGTCCCAAACCCCATTGGTGGTTCGACTCATTCATCAATGATTTATCAAGGTTTGAGAATATCTGCTTTAGGCGTCGAGTTTGAGTGCAACGCATATGTGCTCGGTTTTAGGGGCTACGGGTTGATTCTAGGGATGGATTGGCCAGCCATGTATGGTGCCATTCTGGATTGTGAGAAGAGGGTGGTTAGGTTTCTGACTTGTAATGGGAGGACCCTCGAGATTTCTTGTGACCCGCAAGGATCAGTTATGCTTAGTTTCCTACAGTTTCTTGATGCATCTATCGATGATATGCAATCTGTTCTAGTAGTTCATGAATATCCAGATGTCTTTGATGAGGTTTGGGTTTACCCCCAAGACGTGAGATCGATTTTCGCATATATTTGGTGGATAATGCAAAGCCATTTGCATTACCTGTGCTCCATATGGCTCCAAGGGAAAGGATGTAGCTTAGCAAACAAGTAGGGGAGCTACTTGAAAAGGGGTTTATTAGGAAAAGCGTATCTAAATAGGGTGCTCCAGTGGTATTCACAACTAAGGAGGATGGTTCGCTTCGCTTGTGTGTAGACTATAGAGAGTTGAATAAACTCACTAAGAAGAACAGGCACCCACTCCCAAGGATAGATGACTTGTTTGACCGACTTGTTGGTGAACAGTATTCTCTCAACTAGACTTGGCCATGGGATTTCACCAGTTGAGGGTGGCCGAAAACAGTATAGATAAGACCGCTTTTAGGACTCTAGACGGTTTCTTTGAATGGCTCATTATGCCTTTTGGGTTGACGAATGCACTCATCTATTTTGTTGATCTAGTGAGTAGGGTGTTTCGGGAGTTCCTAAATAAATTTGTTGTGGTCTTTGTTGATGATATCTTGATCTTCTCAAAGAGCAAGGAAGAGCATGCCTTGCTTATAAGGGAGGTTTTGAAAACTTTGTGTGCGCATAAGCTTAAGGCAAAGTTCTTTGAATGCCATTTTTGGAGAAAAGAGGTGAGATTCTTGGGGCACGTGGTTTCTAAAGAAGGGATAACAGTAGATCCCGCAAAGGTGGTTTCAGTTCAGGATTGGAAGATTCCAAAGAATGCAACAGAGGTGAGAAGCTTTCTAGGGTTGGCAGGTTATTATAAGAAGTTCATTAAGGACTTCGCAAAAATATCAGCCCAACTCACCAGGCTAATAAAGAAGAATTTGGCATTTTCATGGGGATATAGATTATGATATTGTTTTCCAACGATTAAAGAGGGCTCTAACAACAGCCCCAGTCTTGACCTTGCCTGATGGGAATAAGTTTTTATAGTATACACTGACGCATGTGGTACAGGGTTTGGTGCGGTTCTGATGCAAGAAGGAAGGGTAGTATGTTATGGGGGGAAGACAGCTAAGGGTTCATGAGAAGAACTACCCTACCCATGACTTAGAGCTAGAAGCCATAGTATTTGCGCTTAAGACATGGCGCCATTATTTACTTGGAGAGAAGTTCGAGTTGTACACTGATCATAAATCTCTCAAGTACTTGTTCTCGCAGAAGGATCTTAATTTGAGGCAGCAAAGGTGGATGGAGTTCCTAACTTCTTATGATTTTGAGACTGCTTATACCCCTGGCAAGGGTAATGTGGTGGCAGATGTACTGAGTAAGCAGAGGATGGCCTTAAGTCATCTATTTGTGGAAAGGAAAAGCTTGGAGTTCATATCGATTTTTGACTTTAGACCCTCCACCGATCTTTTACCTGGTTTGTTTGCATCGCTAGAGATACGACCTACTCTTATGGACCAAATAGGATCCTTGCAGCGAGATGATCCACATATTTCAGATATCTTGGATAGACTCGGTAAAGGGGAGACTTCTAGTCACCTCAATAGATATTCCATAGACGATAAAGGGTGGTTGCGATGAGATGGAAGGCTTTGTGTCCCTCAAACAGGAAATTTACTAAAGACAGTCCTAGAAGAAGTCCATCATTCTTAGATGACTATTCATCCAGGAAGTGATAAGATTTATAGGGACATTAAGAGATTTTTCTTTTGGGTTGGGATGAAGAAAGATGTGGCAGAGTTTGTTTCTCAATGTTTAGTTTGTCAGCAAGTCAAAGCAGGGCAAAAGAAGCCTGGTGGTTTACTTCATCCTTTGGAGGTTCCACAGTGGAAGTGGGAGAGCATCTTTATGGATTTCATAGATGGTTTGCCTAGACCAAAGAAATTCAACACTAGTATTTGGGTGGTAGTGGATAGACTTACAAATAGCGCATACTTCATTCCAGTTATGAGTAAGAGGACGGCAGCATGGTTGGTAGCAGTATATGTTCGAGAGATAGTCCGTCTTCATGGACTACCTTCCAGCATCATAAGCGATCGTGACCCCATCTTCACTAGTGAATTTTGAAGGAGCTTACAAAATGAATTAGGTACACAGTTATGTTTGATCACCTCTTATCATCCTCAGACCAATAGGCAGACGGAGAGGGTGAACAAAATTCTTGAAGAGCTTTTGAGGCTATGTATCCTAGACTTCGGAGGGACTTGGGAAGAGCATATTCCTTTAGTAGAGTTTTCCTACAGCAATAGTTATCAAGCTAGCATTGGCATGGCAGCCTTCGAAGCATTATACGGGCGGCCCTGTAGGTCACTAACTTGTTGGTGGGAATCTACAAAAAGACTATTACTTGGATCGGATATGGTTAGAGAAGCATCCGAGAAGATTGATCTTATTAGACGACGGATGAAGACCGCTCAAGATAGGCAGAAATCCCACGCAGACAAGAGAAGGACTGACATTGAATTTGAAGTAGGAGACATGGTTTTCATTAAAGTGTCACATTTAAGGAATGTGATTCACTTCGGATCTGTAGAGAAATTGGCGCCAAGATTCGTATGTCCTTTTCCCCGTAATAGAAAGGATTGGCTGAATGGCCTGTAGAGTAAAGCTACCAGAGAGACTATCTGGTGTTCATGATGTTTTCCGCGTCTCTCATTTGCGGAAGTGCTTGCATGATACCGTAGAAGTTGTTGAGCCGAGTATATTAGAAGAAGTAGAGGTGGAACGGGAGGCAATAGTCAGACGAGTCCCTTCCTGTATTCTAGGATCAGAAGTTAAGAAGTTACACAATAAAGAAATCAAGTTGATGAAGGTTAAGTAGGGAGATATCTCAGAGGATGCAACTTGGGGGACCGAAGACAAGATTCGTGCTTCATACCCTTTTCTTTTCGAGGGTATGTTCTTAAATCCTTTTCTAAAGCTTTAATTGTGCTTGTTTCTATCATTTAAGTGTGTCCTATCGATCGAATCTTCGACCTTTAGGTAGGAATCCCATGGATGTAAACATGTGTTTAAGACATGTTATGTTTGATGGATGCAAGTGGATGCAAGTTTTTGCTAGTGGTTGCCAGTAGATGCATATACACACACATTAGGCACTATATCGGCTCAATCAATCTCATACTGCATGTGGATGTGTGTGCAATTTTCTTTTTTGGATGAAAATGGATGTATCATCGTATGGATGTTGCATTTGGATGGATGTTTGTGCATACATATTGAACTAACATGTTATAATAGGATTGTCGCATACATGTTGGATTCATGGCACTAAGATACGTTGCATTTAGGAGGTCTACTGAATCAGTAGACCACCTGATCTTCTCATTATTATTGGGACATACACACACACCTTTGCATATGTTTATATAAACATTAGAAATCTTTTAAGGACAATGGATGTCTGTGATTGGTGGACGAGTAGATGGGTGATGGTTGGTAGGATATACATTCTTCTTAACTTGGAGATCTCGGGGATGAAATCCGTTGAGTAAGGGAGAATGTAACACCCCGTAATTCTAACAAACAATAAAAGTGTAACGACCCGTATTCTACGCATCATAGGATCGTAGAATATTTATTTCTTTCACATACGAAGTCGTATGGTCATGTAACTTTGGAAGACGACTATTGGGGTCATTTCCCATGTTCATGATTTTTCCCGATTTTTAAATGACCATTTTACCCCTAGTTGGTACTGTTTTGGACATAACTTTTGACTGGAAAGGAATTTTGACCTAAAACCGCTTCCATTGGCTCTGGAAGATGGTTTACAATTCCCTAGAGTGGTCACATTAGCCAAACGGACTCACCGTTTGGGAGATATGGCTGAAACAAGTTTCAGATGGTGAAAAACATCTTAATTGGGCTTAACCGGGTAATTAGCAGCTAGGCCCAAAGGGGATTTCGGGATATGAGATGTATAGGGGCTGATTAGGGTTAGAAAACATTTCTTTCAGCCGCCACTTTCATTCTTGGAACTCTAGCAATGGCCTCCAACACCCAAACCACCTTCTAATCAATTTCTAATCAAGTTTTGGCTTAATCTACATCAAATTAAGGAGAAAAAACACGAAAGCAAGGTTAGAGTTGCTGTTAGACATCAGTATTCATCCAAATCAGCGAGGTTTCAGTACTGAGAAATTTATTGTGGCCAAGGTGAGTGATTAGCATTGTTTTGACACTAATTACAGTTAATTAAGGGTAATTAGTGAAGATTAGCGAATTTACACACTAATAAATTTTGGAAAAACATCTATAAATTCGAAAATAATATTTTATGCCTCTGGTAGAAATTTGGTTTAATTTGGATAAGTTCTGTTAACCCTATGATTAGTTTTACTTAAACATGTTTAAGGGAAATTATGGGGTTTTGGGTATATTTGATCCATTTTGACATATGAATTCATTGTTTTGGTGTTTGTGGTTAGTTTGCTAAGTTGCTATGACTGTTTGACATGATTTGAGATTGATTAGTATAGTTAGATTTGTCGGAAACGTCGTCGAATGGCGTAAACAAGTTGCTGGAAAAGTTGCAGAAAGTTGTGCAGGGTTTCAGATCGGATCGGATATGGGCTCGGATCGGATAGGAGACCTGGGCAAGGAACCCGACCCGAACTGGAGTCTGGCACAAAAGAGACTTGGTAAAAAGGAAGGCCATGTTGGTTAAGCTGGGGATCGGATCGACTTAGGGACGAGGGGCTCGGATCGGAACTTGACACTTGGGAGAACTGGCAAGAGGGAAGGCCACGCTAATTGAACTAGGATCGGATCAGATGAAGAAGGAGGGATCGGATCGGAGCACGTGAAGAACGAGGGAGCGGATCGGAGCGGAAGCACGAACTGGAAGGGAGATGGCACCCGACCCGACCCGGAGGAGGACACCTGACCCGACCCGAAGTGGAATACCCGACCCGAACCGATGCGACGCTGTGGACCCGAACTGAACCGCTACAGGAGAAGACTACGAACCGACCCGAAGTAGAGGACCCGACCCGAACCGATGGCTAGAAGGAGAACCCGACCCGAACCAGTATTGACCAATAACCCGAGATGCAAAGGTAGTCCAATATGGGAAGTTAGAGCTCAGGATCCAGTTGGGAACCGATGAGTTCACTTCATGATTGGGCTTTGCTGTGGGACGTGTGCCAAGGGGCAGTCGATGTTTATGACTTTGGATCACTATGTATGGGAAGTACGTGAATGGATTCAGGGATGCAATGGCCTAGGTACGACTAAAGGGCTATAAACCAATGAAGTGGGGTCATTTGTAAAGATTTGGTCATGACTCCATGTGGTAAGCTTGGTAGTAGCAGTAGTTGTACAAGTCGAACTCCGTCACTATTTCGATGGGTCTAGTGATTGACAGTGGTGGACATCGGACGCTTTACGCACTGAGTGAGAGATGTGAGGATGGTTGCTATGGATGAATTGTTTGCCATCACTATGACATGCACACCCCACCCCCGTATTCTTTACACTACTTATTATGGCACCTTAGAGTATTGTACGGTATGTGGTACTAACTCTTTGGTTGCAGGTCTAGGTTCAGGTATGGTTTAGTATACCTGTTATTGTTCTGTTTAGATGCTTATCGCTCATACCAGGCTTTATGTATGACCCAGAGTTTTATGTCTCCTCTTATTACTCTGGGTGCTCACACGAGCAGACTAGAGACAGGTCAGCTGGTGATGCACAGGTAGATGATCCGGAGAAGAGCAGGAGGCTTCCACGTAATATATATATAGTATTCTCCCTGAGTTGTTGAAGATCACTGCTTGGGCATTAGTGGTGCATCTTCTACTTTAGCTTTCTTTTGTTTAGAGACAGTAAATTTGGAAAGTTGTAATAAGTTGTATTTGGATTTCCGCTGCTCTGATGTTGATGTTGGTTTTTAGTTATCAGCTTATGCACTGTCTCACCTGTTTTATGTCAAGTATGTTATTATTATATTTTATCCCATGCGCTATGAGACATTCTACAGGTTCCTCGTTAGTTAATTCCCTTCTTCCCTTTTCTTCTGACGACCCGTCCCGTGCTAACTGGACATGTGTACAACGCACTTTCGGAGGGAATGTCGGTTGGTGTGAGGCGGGCCGTCACACTTGGTATTAGAGCTTTAGGTTGCGTAGTTAACCTAGGGAAGTTATCAGGGAGAGATAGTATACGTATACAAGAGAGCGTATTTGTGATTACTTTTATTTTTAAAAGCTATATATATACTATTAGTAGTATAAGAATGAAGTCGTACTGCACTAGCACCACTATGGGGTCGTTAATCGTTTCCTTTTCCAGATTGACGATGAGCCGATATGTTAGAGGTACCGGTAGAGGGGCCAATAATGGGAATGCTGCTGACATGAGGACGATGTTTACTGACCTCATGAGAGAGATGCTTAGGGATGTGCAGTGGGCAGCTCCCAATGGTGGAAATGGTGGTGGTCCAATAGTGCAGGCGCCGAGGGTCGACTTCGCCAAGATGAATAAGGATTATACTAGTCTCGGTGGGAAGCCGTTCCACGGAACGGAGTCGGCCACAGATGTTCAGGATTGGTTGGATAGTTGCGAACGTATCTTCGAGGATTTGGGTATCGAGGATGCGATGAGAGAAATCTAGCGTCCCGTCAGTTGCAAGGGCGGGCAATGAATTGGTGGAATGCTATAAAGGCAGCTACTCCCAAAGATCAGATTACTTGGGAGCAGTTTAAGGCTCGCTTTAGCGAGAAGTTCATTCCAGCTACTCAGAAGACAGTGTTGTTTAAGAAATTCTTGGATCTCAAGCAGAATGGCAGAGCTGTCTCGGAGTATATTGCTGAATTCGACACTTTGTCAAAATATGGGTTATCTCTTATTGATACTGCCGAGAAGAAGAATGAGAAATTTATAACTGGTTTGGATCAGTACTTGGGGGAAAGGCTTATTAACCACATCGATGAGACGTTTGAATCGATTGTGGGGAAAGCAACGAGATCAGAAAGTCTCTACCCTAAGCCGAAGACCGAGGTTAGATCCGCAGATGAGCCAAAGCCACAAGCAAGTGGTGGAGGCAAGGGTGGTTCCCAGAACAAGAGAAAGCAGAATCAGACTAAGGATGGCCAGAAGAAAAAGAATAAGCAAGATGTTGAGTGCTTCAGCTGTGGTAAGAAGGGCCATTATGCTAGTAATTGTCGGGCCAAGCCAGCGGATAGGAAGTGCTTCAACTGTGGCCAAATGGGACATCACAAGGACAAGTGTCCGCAGCCCCCCAAAGAAAAGCAAATGGTGAAAGCATATGCCCTTAATGCTATTCCTTCTTCGTCGAATGCCCCAACTGCGGTGGAGAAAGGAAAGAATGTCGTCATTCAAGGTATGCTTTCTATTTATGATGTTCCTGTTAAAGTTTTGTTTGATACCGGAGCTTCCAGTTCTTTCATATCTAGTGACCTGGTAGATAGGTTGGGATTGGAGCCCGAGATTGTCGATAGACCTTTAGTAGTGACGAACCCGATTGGTGGTTCGACTAGCCTTAGCATGATTTGTCGTAATGTGGTCTTATCGAGTCATGGATGCATGTTTGTTTGTGATTGCTTTGTTTTGGGCTTTACTGGGTTTGGCATTATTTTGGGAGTAGATTGGCTCCGAAGATACGGGGTGGTGGTAGACTGTGAGGGCTTTTTGGTGACAGCTAGAGCGGATGATGGGCGGAGGATAGTGTTTGGTGGTCTACCCAGTGAGGGGGTATTGGCTAGTTTTCTAAACTCCCTCGACATTCCGCATAGTGAGTTGTCAGGTTTGCCCGTGGTTGGCCAGTATCCGGATGTTTTCGAGGAAGTGACCGGGCTTCCACCACACCGAGAGATTGAGTTCCGTATTGATTTGGTAAAAGATGCCAGATCTATAGTGATGCCACTTCATCGTATGGCACCAAGGGAGCAGCGAGAGCTCGAGGTGCAAGTCAGCGATCTTTTGAAGAAGGGATTTATCAGAAGGAGTGTTTCTGAATGGGGAGCACCAGTTGTGTTTGCTACCAAGGCGGATGGTTCCCTTCGTTTGTGTGTAGACTACCGCGAGTTGAATAAAGTGACGAGGAAGAATAAGTATCCTCTACCGCGGATAGATGATTTGTTCAATCAGTTGAGTGGTGCGAGAGTATTTTCTCAGTTGGATCTCGCGACAGGTTTTCATCAGCTTAGAGTGGAAGCTGAGATTATAGCTAAAACAGCATTTCGGACACCGTCTGGATTTTATGAGTGGTTGGTCATGCCATTTGGGCTGACCAATGCCTCAGCATATTTTGTGGATCTTATGAATAGGGTATTCAGAGATCAGTTGAATAAGTTTTTCCTTGTGTTCGTTGATGATATTTTGGTCTATTCGAAGACAGAGGAAGAACACAAGGAACATTTAAGAATAGTGATGGAGGTGTTGAGAAAACACCAATTGAAAGCAAAGTTTTCTAAGTGTCACTTCTAGAGGAGGGAAGTGAGGTTCTTGGGCCATGTTGTTTCTGAGAATGGTATTGCCGTGGACCCTGCAAAGGTGGCTACGGTACAGGATTGGCCTACGCCCAAGAATGCAACAGATGTAAGAAGTTTCCTGGGGTTAGCTAGATATTATCGTAAGTTTATCCAAGGTTTCTCCAAGATAGCAGCACCATTGACCCAGTTGACCAAGAAGAATCAAGCTTTTGTCTGGGATGAAAGGTGCGAGAATGCATTCAAGAGTCTAAAGGACAAGTTGACATGCGCACCAGTGTTAGTCATTCCTAAGGGGAATGAAGAGATGACGGTATACACGGATGCCTGTGGTACCGGACTGGGTGCTGTATTGATGCAAGGCGGTAGGGTTGTAGCTTATGCAAGTCGGCAATTGAAACCACACGAGAAAAGATACCCTACCCATGATTTGGAATTGGCAGCGATCGTGTTCGCGTTGAAGATGTGGAGACACTATCTCTTGGGAGAAAGATTTGAGTTGTTCACAGATCATAAGTCGTTGAAGTATCTCTTCTCCCAGAAGGATTTAAATCTTTGGCAATAAAGGTGGTTAGAATTCTTGGCTTCCTATGATTTTGACATCGCATATACACCGGGAAAGGGCAATGCGGTGGCTGATGCATTGAGTAGGAGACATGCCAGTTTAGGGGCTATGTTTCTTGAATGGAAACAACTGGAGTATATCGCGGGGTTTGATTTCAGACCAAAGTGCGAATTGAATCCAGAAATGTTAGCAAGTTTGACGGTCAGACCCACTTTGATTGAGCGGATCGGCTCTAGTCAGAGGGACGATCCTAACCTATTGGAAATCATCTCCAAGTTAGAGATGGGTATCGATGAGGAGATGAACAAGTATGGGCTTGATCGAGATGGATGGCTTAGAAAGAATGGAAAGCTTGTTGTACCCAATGTCAATGGATTGAGAGATGAAGTGCTTAGAGAATGTCATCACTCAAAACTGACTATACACCCCGGTGGTAATAAGATGTATCGAGACACGAAGCAGACCTACTACTGGGAAGGGATGAAAAGAGACATTGGGAAGTTTATATCCAAATGCATGAATTGCTAGCTAGTTAATGCCGAGCAAATGAAGCCTAGTGGGTTGTTACAGCCATTAGAAATTCCCGAATGGAAATGGGAGCAAGTCTCGATGGATTTCATCGATGGTTTGCCAAGGACTAGATCGAGACATGATAGCATTTGGGTGATTGTGGACCGATTGACTAAAAGTGCAAGATTTATACCAGTCAAATCGACCAGAACGGCAGCCAAGTTGGCAGAATTGTATATGAAGTGGGTAGTGAGATTTCATGGAGTACCTAAAAGCATTGTGAGTGACCGAGACCCGTTGTTCACTAGTGGGTATTGGAAGAGCTTACAAGAGGCTCTAGGGTCAGAGTTACATCTCAGTACCGCATATCATCCTCAGACCGACGGTCAGACGGATAAGGTGAATCGTATTTTGGAAGATCTCTTGAGGGCATGTATATTGGATTTTGGTGGATCATGGGATGACCATTTGCATCTAGTAGCGTTTGCATATAATAATAGCTACCAATCCAGTATCGGTATGGCTCCATATGAAGCTTTGTACGGAAGACCGTGCAACTCACCATCATGTTGGATAGAGACTGGCGAGAAGTTTATGCTTGGACCAGATGTGGTGAGGGAAACTTCAGATAAGATCAAGATCATTCAACAACGAATGAAGGCTGCCCAAGATAGGCAGAAGAGTTATGCTGATAAGAGGAGAAGAGACTTAAAATTTTCTGTTGGCGACTTGGTGTTTGTCAAGATTTCTTCGTTGAAGAGCGTAATACGATTTGGCAAGAGAGGCAAGTTGGCACCAAGATTTGTTGGCCCATTCCCTGTTCTTGAACCGGTCGGAGAATCGACTTACCAGAGAAGATGGCGGGAGTTCACAATGTATTTCATGTTTCCCAACAAAGGAAGTTCGTTCACGACCCAGATATGACTATTTCACCTGATCAGTTAGAGGACTTCGAAGTAGAACCCGAGGCGGTTGGGAACCGCAAGCCGGCCCGTATTGTCGAGCACGACATGAAACAACTTCGAAGGAAAGCGGTGAATCTATTCAAGGTTTAGTGGAGCGAGGAGGAGAATGATTGTACTTGGGAGACAGAGGAGAACATTAGGAAGACATACCCAGAACTCTTTGCCTGGTAAGATTTTGACTTCGATTTAGTTTTCCGCATGCTAGGATAGGCTTGTTTGCTTGTTTTGCATATTTGATTGTTGTATGTGGCTGTTAGGCATGCGGGATCTTTTGTATGTTTTGGGTTAAGGAATTTCGGGGACGAAATTTCTTAGGGGGGGGGAGAGAGTGTAACGACCCGTATTCTATGCATCATAGGATCGTAGAATATTTATTTCTTTCACATACGAAGTCGTTTGGTCATGTAACTTTGGGAGACGACTATTGGGGTCATTTCCCATGTTCATGATTTTTCCCGATTTTTAAATGACCATTTTACCCCTAGTTGGTACTGTTTTAGCCATAACGTTTGACTGGAAAGGAATTTTGACCTGAAACCACGTCCATTGGCTCCGGAAGAAGGTTTACAATTCCGTAGAGTGGTCACATTAGCCAAACGGACTCACCGTTTGGGAGATATGGCTGAAACAAGTTTCAGATGGTGAAAAACAGCTTAATTAGGCTTAACCGGGTAATTAGCAGCTAGGCCCAAAGGGGATTTCGGGATTTGAGATGTATAGGGGCTGATTAGGGTTAGAAAACATTTCTTTCAGCCGCCACTTTCATTCTTGGAACTCTAGCAATGGCCTCCAACCCCCAAACCACCTTCTAATCACTTTCTAATCAAGTTTTGGCTTAATCTACATCAAATTAAGGAGAGAAAACACGAAAGCAAGGTTAGAGTTGTTGTTAGACATCAGTATTCATCCAAATCGGTGAGGTTTCAGTACTGAGAAATTTATTGTTGCCAAGGTGAGTGATTAGCATTGTTTTGACACTAATTACAATTAATTAAGGGTAATTAGTGAAGATTAGCGAATTTACACACTAATAAATTCTGGAAAAATATCTATAAATTCGAAAATAATATTTTATGCCTCTGGTAGAAATTTGGTTTAATTTGGTTAAGTTCTGTTAACCCTATGACTAGTTTTACTTAAACATGTTTAAGGGAAATTATGGGGTTTTGGGTATATTTGATCCATTTTGACATATGAATTCATTGTTTTGGTGTTTGTGGTTAGTTTGCTATGTTGCTATGACTGTTTGACATGATTTGAGATTGATTAGTATAGTTAGATTTGTCGAAAACGTCGTCGAATGGCGTAAACAAGTTGCTGGAAAAGTTGCAGAAAGTTGTGCAGGGTTTCGGATCGGATCGGATATGGGCTCGGATCGGATCGGATATGGGCTCGGATCAGATAGGAGACCTGGGCAAGGAACCCTACCCGAACTGGAGTCTGGCACAAAAGAGACTTGGCAAAAAGGAAGGTCATGTTGGTTAAGCTGGGGATCGGATCGACTTAGGGACGAGGGGCTCGGATCGGAATTTGACACTTGGGAGA
Source organism: Allium sativum (assembly GCA_030737875.1). NCBI lineage: Eukaryota > Viridiplantae > Streptophyta > Magnoliopsida > Asparagales > Amaryllidaceae > Allium > Allium sativum. The sequence continues at coordinate 650,071,581 of CM060909.1, forward strand.
ACTGACAAGAGGGAAGGCCACGCTAATTGAACTAGGATCATATCAGATGAAGAAGGAGGGATCAGATTGGAGCACGTGAAGAACGAGGGAGCGGATCGGAGAGGAAGCACGAACTGGAAGGGAGATGGCACTCGACACAACCCGGAGGAGGACACCCGACCCGACCCGAAGTGGAATACCCGACCCGAACCGATGCGACGTTGTGGACCCGAACCGAACCGCTACAGGAGAAGACTACGAACCGCCCCGAGGTAGAGGACCCGACCCGAACCGATGGCTAGAAGGAGAATCCGACCCGACCCAGTATTGACCAATAACCCGAGATGCAAAGGTAGTCCAATATGGGAAGTTAGAGCTCAGAATCCAGTTGGGAACTAATGAGTTCACTTCATGATTGGGCTTTGCTGCGGGACGTGTGCCAAGGGGCAGTCGATGTTTATGACTTTGGATCACTATGTATTGGAAGTAAGTGAACGGATTCAGGGCAACAATGGCCTAGGTACGACTAAAGGGCTATAAACCAATGAAGTGGGGTCATTTGTAAAGATTTGGTCATGAATCCATGTGGTAAGCTTGGTAGTAGCAGTAGTTGTACAAGTTGAACTCCGTCACTATTTCGATGGGTCTAGTGATTGACAGTGGTGGACATCGTACGCTTTACGCACTGAGTGAGAGATGTGAGGATGGTTGCTATGGATGAATTGTTTGCCATCACTATGACATGCACACCCCACCCCCGTATTCTTTACACTACTTATTATGTCACCTTAGAGTATTGTACGGTATATGGTACTAACTGTTTGGTTGCAGGTCCAGGTTCAGGTATGGTTTAGTATACCTGTTATTGTTTTGTTTAGATGCTTATCGCTCATACCAGGCTTTATGTCTGACCCAGAGTTTTATGTCTCCTCTTATTACTCTAGGTGCTCACACGAGCAGACTAGAGACAGGTTAGCTGGTGATGCACGGGTAGATGATCCGGAGACGAGCAGGAGGCTTCCACGTAATATATATATATAGTATTCTCCCTGAGTTGTTGAAGATCACTGCTTGGGCATTAGTGGTGCATCTTCTACTTTAGCTTTCTTTTGTTTAGAGATAGTAAATTTGGAAAGTTGTTACAAGCTGTATTTGGATTTCCGCTGCTCTGATGTTGATGTTGGTTTTTATTTTTCAGCTTATGCACTGTCTCACCTGTTTTATGTCAAGTATGTTATTATTATATTTTATCCCATGCGCTGTGAGACATTCTACAGGTTCCTCGTTAGTTAATTCCCTTCTTCCCTTTACTTCTGACGACCCGTCCCGTGCTAACTGGACATGTTTACAGCGCACTTTCGGAGGGAATGTCGGTTGGTGCGAGGCGGGCCGTCACAAAAAGGGTAAAAATTAAATAATAATTAATTTAACATTCATGATTAATGGAAATGGACTGCGACATTGCGTCCGCCTCGAAATTCTGGTCAAGATAGACATTTGGTTTGCGTAAAACGAAGATCATATGAAGATGTTACGAAGATTTGAAATTTGTATATACGCAAGATTATATATATATATATATATAGGGTTCGAGAATTCAAAATTTGGTCCAGAAAGTTCAAAATCGTTTAAATTTCAGAATTCGGGGTAAGTAGGAAAATTCCCGCCTAGGGGAGTCGACCCCTTGAGGGGGGTGTCAACCCCTAGGTCGACCCCTCATGGGGGTGTCGACCCTAGGGCCGACCTCCTAAGAGGTGGGTCGAACCCCCTTGGGCTGGCGTGACAGGTCTGGGGGCTGGCAGCTATAAATACAGCTCCATTTCTCCTTTTTTTCGTCAATAAAAATCAATGGAGGCCTAAATGCTGTCGGAGCCTGGACTGAATCAAATCCTTTTCTTCTTCTACAATCGAAGTTAGAGATTCAAGTGTAGATCTGTTCTTCTTCTACCTTTCTAGATCCAAACACTGTGAGTTTGAAGTTGCTTTTCTATTTAAATAAATAAAAAGTAAACATGATAGGACTATAATTCGGATCTATGCATGTTAATCCTCGATCATTTCAGATCTGTAATAATTTGTGAATCTGTGATATTTTGGCATACTATAACTTGGATCTTAACCTATATCATGTCAGATCTTCTTTTGATTATAGATCAAGTTCACTATTTAGATCATCTTATGCCTATCATGTTTGTGGATAACTAGATCAATTACTAGTTGGACATCTAGTTCTATTATCTCATGTTCCCTGGATCTACTCTCATATACCCATCTTATCACTATGCCACTATATGTTTATGTCAATTCCATTAGTATAAACATCTTTGTCACCTTCCCTTTATCTTTCCCTTTTTTATATATAGCCAGGCTACTTTTGAGCCTAGTCATGCCCCTGAAATATGCGACTGCGTTAAATGATACGAGGGGAAAACATTGAAAATGGGCATAACTTGTAAATTGGGGATTTGGGCATAATTGGTAAATGGAGAATTTGCCATAACTTGAATAATGTTGATGTATATGAATTTGGACGTATAATTCACTATGAACATATTTGGGGAAAAGGGGCATGAAACCTATTGCCTATAACGACATAGGTAAAATTGGCTAATAATGGAATGCCTAGGATTACCTTAATTAGAAACTGTAATACGAGGTTAGATTACACTTATGGTGGAACTCTGCCCGGAACCCTCTGGCATATCCAGCTACCACAAATGGTGAATCTAATGTGAGGGGTCTAGGTGCACAAACACGAGACGTGTTACGGTACGCGGTTAAGCCTGATTTGTGGAATAAGTCTGCCCGGACCCGCCTGGCGTATCCAGCATCCCCAAATTGTAGGCTTAATGTGGGAGGTCTAGCATACTGTAACCATAAATGAAATAATGGTAATATACCTTAAATACTTAACCTAGTTGAATCCATAGGGATTGTTTGAACATGAAATTGAATAGGGGTTAAGTAAATTTGGTTTGAACAGTGGGGTGGGTTAAGTAAATCTAAGGGGGTGGGCAATATTTATATATATATCAACAAACTTAACCTGAGGGGGTTATGTAATTAAAGACACCTAGTGGTAAGCATAACCTGTAGAAATGTTGGAGTTATGTAATTAAAGTCACCTTTAGGTAAGCATAACTTGTGGAAATGTTACGCAATTAAAGACACCTTTAGGTAAGCATAACTGGTAGAAATCCTAGTGGGGATACAAGACGAAGGGGAAAGCTTGTATCGTATTGTGTGTGGGAACCGTTTCAGGCAGTAACCCATATAACGGTATCGAATGAGGACTTCGTCTAGTGGGCTGATTGTAAGAGATCCAAACGAGGAGGACGGCATGGGCGGTGCAAACCGACCGGGGACATATGCGTGCATGGGCCGGGTAGAGGGTCCTAAGACGACCGTGACACCAGTAGATATGGTTATGCACATCCATGAAGGGTTGTCACTTTAGGAAGTGACACCTCCTACTATGGGGCCAACATAGGGTAACTACGGAGTAGGGAGCCGATTAGTTAAGGTAGTAATTAGAGTACATCCGGATGTATGCCTAAGTCTACCATCTTATAATTGTTGGGTTCATCTCATTTTGGTTATACTAGTATTAGTGCAGAGAATAAGCGTAATCATTAGGGAAGCATATACACTCTATCATGTTTACCTTGTCAAACCTATTTTTATGATGTTATCTTTCTTATCGACTTTATATGTGTGTCATGCTACCTTTACTTATTTACTTGCTAAAAGTAACTGGACTCGCCAGACTTTATGTCTGACCCTTTTTGTTTCCTCTTCTTTCTTCTGTTTCCCCCTAGGTTCTCTGGGCGGGAATACTCAGGCTTAATCAGGACTCGGTTATAGTTTTCTTGGAGCTGCTTTTGATGTATTGCTCAAGCTCCTATCCTTACTATTATGGCTTTGTCTCTTTTGGGGAATTATGCTATTCTTTTATGTATTTCTGTACTCTGATGGTACAAGACAGAAGCTTTACATTATTGTAATGGTTTTTATGTAGTTCCAAACTTGTGATATTTTGGACAACGATGTTATGAATTATGTTTTAAATAAAAATTTAAATTCCGCTGCTATCTTTTATATCTGTCTTGCAATGTTCTATGTCTGTTTACCTATAACGCTTCACGAAACTAAATGCATTCTCTTAATGAGTGACATTAACAGACATGGGGTGTCACAATACTTTAACTACTTACGAGCTATTGTGCCTGCTATTACGCACTATTTTGATCATATTGGTTGATTTGAACTATTTGGACATATATTTCACTTCGATTGCTATAGGAGGTTATATTTGATTTATTATTGCCATTAGAGATGTTTTTATGCTAGTTTACGATTTTTTGGCTATTGGTTGAATGGTTGACTTGTTTGCTTAGTTCAGCTTAAAACGTCGTTTTGTAGGTGTTAGACCAAAAAATGGTCCTAACACCCAAATCGTCGTATTTTGAGCGTAGGATATGAAGAAATAACTGAAAAATAGAGAAAAAAGCAAGACAACGAGATTTTTATAGTGGTTCGACGTTAACGAGCCTGCGTCCACTTCATATTTTCTCATTTCACTCATAGATTACAATTACAATGAATATTGTCTTTCAATCACTTGAATTCAATGAATAATTCTCTCTGAATCCATTGAATTTATTGAGGAAGGTAGGGGTTATTCATGGAGAAGTGTTGGCCATGGCTGCCATGGATGAGGAGATGCCAAAAGTCCCCTGAAAATGCCCTCTGAAGGTGTATTTATAGCTGTAGGAAAGCTCCTGGGAGGACTGGGTCGGGGTAGGACACGTGGCAGGCGATCCATGAAAGTAGGAGCATGAACAGCCTTAAGAATAGGTCAAAACAGTGCGCTTATCTGCAGGTTCGGTGGTCGGATCGTGGTAATGGGATTGGATCGTGGTCACGGTACGCACCACGAACGGGTCGTGGTCGGAGGGAGCGAGCAGGGTGGTGACGGGTCGGATCGTGACGCGTGAGGGGTGATCCGAGGGGGGCGATCTGATCGAGGGCGAGCTGATGGGAGCGATCCGATGCGATGGCCTGAGTCTTCGATGCTAGATTACACCCATTCACAGAAACGGGCATAACTTTCAAATCGTAAGTCCGATTGAGCCAAACCAAAGCTCAAACTGAAGCTAATTCAAAGGGCTACGATTATATGAAGTGAATAGATCCAAATGAGGTCATTTGATAGGGGTTTCGGGCCAGTTTATACTGATGTTGTGATTTTGACCAAACTGCCTTGTGTCTTCTGACGATGCTTCCAATGCCAGAGAGCGATGTTATCCAGAGATTCCATATCAGACAGCGTTTACCGAGAGGTGTGTCAACATGATCTTTTCTTTGGGTAGCCTGGTCACAAAGCAGGCTAACATTTTGCCCCCCAAAGTACATCTTATCGAAGATGAGATGTGCTTTGAATATGTTGAGCTAAATCTCTCTGGAACGTCATTTATCCTTGAGAAGGCTTCATCCAACTACTTGTCGGATCAAAGGATCTAATTCATCCGTCAGATGTCATGCTAAATCGTTGGCTCCCGAGCGTGATTCTACACACACAGGTCGTTGCCAAACAACATCATTATTCTATGCAAGCCAAGCGCGTGGTAGGGTTGGACTTTCTTTTTTCATGCGAGCCAATGTATGAAGTAGCCAACCAAATCATGGGGCAATGTAAGAATCTTTGGGCTCTGAGCAAACAACTGGACTGTTGGAACGAAGCATATCAGAATCAACGTACGAATTTGTCATTTTATTCAAGTTTGGATCATCTTGATATCTTGGTATTGATCCAGGATCTTATAATCGCATTGAATCGTAACAGTAGGGAATCTGAAGGCCATGATCACTTTGGATCGTGGTCAAAGGAATCCGCGATCGCTCTGGATTGCTTTGCAATTCAATAATCATATGCAAGTCAGTAAGAGACGTAGTTGATACCATGTGAACCAGTGCTCGTGCGATCGTCACTATCATAAGGCAATGGAGGAATTTGTCACACCTTCCATCCGGTGTAGCAGCGATTTAAACTTTTGAAGTCACACTTGACCCGTAAACTGACTCATTTGAACGGGCAAGATGCATTCTGTCACATTCTGAAGATATAGTGTATACATTTCGGGTCATGTGCCAGGCCAGGGTCATATTCAATGTCAGCTTGCGAATCGGCATTCATGCTATGAGGGCCACTGGAGGACAAGCGAAGTTAATGCTTATGCCCCCAGCGTCGGTGGGGGTGAGCTAAGTTATTGGGGCATACGGTCTTTAAGCTCTTATACTCTCTGCAGTTGATTTAGGCCGTAGCTGAGTTGCAAGTTCAGCTATTCTAGTTGACCCAAGTTGTCCTGTACTCTTCTTGAGTCAGCAAGAGTTCGAGTTGTACATGCGAATGGTCGAATCACGTTTTCTTTGATATCATCTCTTCTCTTTAGTAAGATAGTGAGGATTGCCTCATCGGGCATCAGCGACTTCGGAAACTCTTACCAGATCAATTGCGGAGTTAAGTAAGGTTGTTGAATGCGAGTGAATAAATGTCGTTATGAAGTTAGTTGGGCCCCACCGTTTATGCTTCAGCCTAGTCCGAAATGGTTATCACAGTCTTATTGAGTCTCTTTCTCATGCTCGGTTCAATTGTGCTTGACAAACAAGATCATGGGCTCGATAAGTGGTATAGATTCTCTTTGGAATTGCACATTCTTGTCATTGTTTTCCAGGGCTTTTCCTTTGTCCTTATCGTTTCAGGAATTAGAAGGTACCCCATTCTTTATTCAGGAAGGCATCTAGGTCATTCGTCTTGACGCTAACACCTTTTTGTCATGAAAGTCTATCCACTTCAGGGTTGAATTCATCAAAATCTCTAAGCAAGTCTTGTTATAGAGAAAATTTAAAGTCCAGGGGATCCTGAAGTCCCACGTGTGAGGGCTGTAATTGTTGTTATCCATATCATCTCGAGAAGTGCCGCCTCTCGAGAAGCGCTAAATCAAACTAGCGAGCAGGTTGCCATCAAAGAATTGTTGCACATTATCAAGATTATGGCTGGTGCCCCCAGCATCGAATCTGAGATTACAAAGGGGGTCTTTGCCGATTTCTTGTTTCCATGTCGATATTGTCCCCAGGTCATGGTTCGAGTCATTTGACCTGACCGGGTTCCTATTTTTCGAATTGTTGCGTTCTTTCTCGGAGCTGAGTATGAAATGTCGCTCGAGTATTCATTAGAGTTTGAGTTAAAACTGGTTGTGCATGATCTGAGTTCATTGTGATTCTTGCATTCTCATCTAGGAAGTTGCAGGTAGCCGTTCCATCGCCCATGTTTCCATCTACGACGTTCTGAATCGAAGCTGCACGTTGTGTGACTGCTGATTGGTTCGTGTTCATCTCGGGTGTTCCCACTTGCTTTATGCATTAAGGGAGAGGTTGGAGGCGAAATAGCTACATCTTATCCAATTGCTGTATGGGATATATCCAGCCTTATATGAGCTTCCCATTCTAGAAGTCGGTTGGGATCAGCAGATGGACATTCTCTTTGCATTTGTTTTGTGGTCCTCAAGGGGGCCTGTTAGGATCACAACACAAGTTAAACACAGGCACTTAAGTTATGCCGTTTGTAAATATTTTCAATAGCCATGGCCCCAGTTATAGGGTAAGTGCGAAAGACATGCGGTTGAATCACTTCCCTTTCGAATTCAGACATGTATACATGAGAAGAGGAAGTCACTTTCAGAATTCAAGCGACCATACTATCCAAGCATGGAGTAGGACGTGTTTGGGACGGTAAAAGAAGCCTGTAATTCATAAATGTCTAGAATTCCACGATTACGTCGAATCGTATTAAGGCCAAGGAATCAATGATCGCTCAAGATCGTACTAAGGTAGGGTAGACATCAAAAAATCTCAGGGCCTCGCCAGGTCCTTCCAGTTGCGAGTATGAAGTTGTATAACATGTCGCTGAATAATTCACTACCCAGGCTTCTTTTTCTGTCATCGCCGTGAGTCGCACAGGCAACTTAGAATTATACGCCTACGTCATCCTTCTGGACGCGGCCCTTTAGTTATTCCCTACTGGTCTGCTGTTGTTGTGCGAGTTCAGATCTCGCATTTTGTCCAGCTTTGTTTTGTGAGTCTGTACTTAGTGAATGAAATTCCATTTCTTTTTGTACTGCTGTGTTCGTGTGCTGCCCCCCATTCCCGGAAACGAGTGGTTCGAGCTCCATTTTCATTCTTGGTCCCAGTCGTGTGACGGGATAGGATCCCTTGAGTGGCATATGTCGTCATGCATTTATACTCTCCTGATCCTTCAGCGGAGCAGAAATTATGGGGGGTGCTGAGTCTCCAGCACCTTTCTCAGCGCTTAATCATAGACGCTTTTATACTCTCCTGGCGGTCGCCAAGGTTAGAGTTCAAACTCAGTTGTTCTGTCGCTCCCCGATCCTTCAGCGGGGTAAGAGTTCTTTCCCAGCGCTCAATCGGAGACGCTTTTATACTCTCCTGGCGTTCGCCGTGGTTAGAGTTCAGACTCAGCTGTTCAGTCGCTCCCCGATCCTTCAGCGGGGTAAGAGTCCTTTCGCATTATCCTGTACCTGCGAGCATTCCATAATTAGTTATGCATTTAAACATTTGAAACGCAAATAAGCAAACAAGTCATGAAACATTATAAATTATCAGTGCAACTTATAAGTGAAAGTGCAGTAAAGTAGTATGTATGTATAGGCATGCCCCCAATCAATCATTAACTTAGTGCCTGGCCAGGTCTTGTTGAGGATTGATTAGGACCATAACTGTGTTGCCCCCATGTCGGGACATGGAGGATTTGGGTTCAGCTTCCATCCTGCCCCCCCGATCCTTTAACGGGGGAGGAATTTTCCCGAGGCGCTAAGTCTCTAGAGCTTTTATACTTTCCCGATCCTTCAGCGGGTTAGAGTTGCTGGGGCGCTGAATCTCTAGCGCTTTTATACTCTCCCGATCCTTCAGCGGGTTAGAGTTCGAGCTCGGTTCATGATCTGCTCAACGATCCTTCAGCGGAGCAGAAGTTCTTAGCGCTGAATTACAGACGCTTTTATACTCTCTCTCGACTCTGGAGAGTTAGAGTTGGGACTCGGCTATTCCATCGCTCCCCGATCCTTCAGCGGGGTAAGAGTCCTTTCTCAGCACCAAATCATGGTCGCTTTTATATTCTCCTGGCGGTCGCCAAGGTTAGACTTTTGCTCAGGCGGCTCCGATCATGGTACACCGCCATGCCTTGTGGACGCCATCTTTGCGTCCTTTATACTTTCTCTCAGCTCTGGAGAGTTAGAGTCACGGATCAAGCGGTCTGCAATCATGCACGCTCATCAAACTCGTCCTAGGTTTACATTTTAATCCAAGCTCCGAGGATTAAAACCAGTCGGACAAGCAGTTGGAGCATTTGCTAAGGCTTTGAGTTCCTCCGAACAGTCTACGGGAGGAATGGTTGGCACCAGACTTCGGGTACCTGCATTATTCACACCGCACGAATTAGTCACGTCAGTAACTCGGAAAGCATGTGAAAGCAAATTTTATGATTGAAAAGTAAGCAAATTAAGAGGCAGTGTTGCCTCCTTTATTTGAATTCATGTAATTTGGTGGCGTCGAACTTAGGATCGAGCCATGTAGGCGGTCACACCGCGTCCATCTGGAGTCGGACTATGACTTTGTAACTCAATGATTTATGTTCAATTGTCTTGTAGTCTGCCACGTGTGAGCCAAGGATTGGATGGTCATCCCGGATCCACCTTGAGCTATACAGCATTCTTTAGACGAAGAGCGTGGCTTTGTAAACGAGCATTTCAGTCGAGCTCGTTATAGTATTGCTCTATGGCTCTATATGCGGGTGCTACAAGTTTGATCAGTGGCAAATCCTGGATACCTACACCATCCACGTAATAATTCATCTGAGTTAATTACATCAATAACTCATAAATCATGCAAATATAAGAGTCATGGTTATAGAATAATCCTGTTAAAGGAATGAGAATCATTCTGAGTGAAAAATGGCGTTGCATATTCATTGCAGGTCCATTTTGCTTCGCCCTATCTTTGTCAATAAAGGGCTTGATCGGGGTCTTGAGATGGCAAAGGCGGCTAGGTAGGTACTATAAGCGAGTGATGAGGTCGCATCTCCTTCAAATCGCCTTTTTGCCCTCGTGCTGAGGGTAAGGATAGAGTGTCAGGAAGTCATGAGTGGATTGCTAATGGTAGCACATCTTTGCATTGGTGTTAGGTTGTAAATTAGCATGAGAACAATGGATTCATGCTTATAGAAATTTTTGCACTTTCCATGCTAGGAAATAGGATATTACTGCTAGTGGGATAATCATATCACATAAATTTGCTGATATACCCTCGATCCCATATCGGGGACAAGGGTTGGTGCGCCGACAATCAACCAGCATTCATGCGTAAGCATTCTAGATCTTCGACTCGCTAACTTTCAGGCAAGACTAAGTCAATTGGCCAGGCAAATTCTTGATGTATCAGCTCCGAATTAGATGATGTAATCTCGAGCAATTTATGCTCAAATCTGTAGTTGCCCCCAGCCTTAGGGGAGTGAGTCACTTGGCAGATAATCGATGAAAAGAGTGGAAGTATGAGTCTTCACTTTCTAACTTCAGAACGCCGTTGGCCAGAAGTTTCATTCATGTACATCTCCCATCTAATGGGTGACTGACTGGTGATTTGGTCGAATCATTTAGGGCGGTGAATTTGGCAATTGCATTCGTTGGTGTTTGTTTTGGGACAACCTTCCAAGAGAAATAGGCAATGTCGAATTGCATGTCATACCTCGAGGCATAAAGAACGATTGCACGCCTTTCACTTCACCTTGTTAGATGCATTTTGTGCTGTAGGAAGTTTATCATGGAGTTAACCATGACTCTCTTCCGGGTTTGGTCTCCAACGTTGGATCAACTTCCATTTTATCAATGGTTGTATTTCATAGTGTCTTGATGGGGATCATCTCTATCTTTTCTGGATTATCGGAACTTTCTTATTCGACCAGATGATTCGACTTTAGATCTTTTGTGTATGAAATATGTGGTATGTTGTAACGTTCCAATCCATCCAATAACTCTTCTGCCCATTCTAGGTAAGCTGCAAGTTGTGGTTTCTCCGACTGGAATTCCTTTCGAGTCGTCCTTCGGGGGTTATCTGCAAAACTTCGGCGTTGGGTTGCCGATCATTTTTTGCACCGTCTATATACAACTTCCAAGTGCTTGATCTCATCTTTCATTTCGAATGGCAACTCCATATAAAATCCCGCGATAGTGAACTTACTGCATACGTCTTATTTGCTTGACAGGAGAACACTTCAGGTTTAAACTCAAGAAATGACTCATAATTTGGGATTAAATCCCGCAAATATTAGCACTGGTCCAAACGAACACATCCAGGCTCGCCTACAGAAAGCATATAAGTTCTCTCGTTCGGAAGAGGTCTAAAGGAGATCCGATGTGAAGACCTTAGTCAGGTCGGCGTCACCAGTCGGAACACGTGCAGTTGCGTTATTAGATGTCACCCTTCTTCATCCCGAATCACCATCCTCTCTGGAATCTATGTCTTCGGGCAGGTCGTTTGGCAATTCCTTTTGCGATGCTCCCATCATTCGCAATATTGACACCTCCTTCACACTCCATTTCATCTGGAGGGGAAGCGTCTTTGGGTTTCACGCAATCTCTGTTGCGTAGCATATTCCATCCTTCCTAATCAGTCGACTTCTCCAATAACTTGGTCACCATAGACCAGTTTCACTCCGTCTTTGGTAGGGATATTTAACGGTTAACACCCATATGCTATGTAAGCTCTGAATTCCGCTAGACCTGGTTGGTTGAGACCACGATCAGATAAGCTTGAATGCAATAGCATGGCTTGCAAGGCTTCAAGTAAGGTTCGTATATTCTATCACAACTGTTGTATGAAGTGGAGAGCTAATGGTTGATTCATATTTGCGTTGATCTCAAGTTCTCATTTCTTGACCAATGTCATAAGGTGGCTGGTGAGCAGTCAAGTTGTTATCATCCCAGCAATGATCCATATATCCAATCACGGCCTGCGGAGGTTCAATTGGTTCCTAACTCTGGGGACCAAAGTACATCGATCTAACCCTTGGATACGTGGAAATCAATCTATCTCGATGCGGTTGACGGCAAATAGGTGAACCGTAGGACATACGTTTTTCACCATGCCATTCAAGCGAAGGGTAACTTTGTAGTGCTAGGGTCCTTACTTGCCGTCGGGTATCCCATTATTGAGAATCATGGTCATTGAGATCTTTTGAGTCATCCTCAAGATAGTATCCGGATTGCTCTATGTCAATGTCATCTGGGATTTCACCTGTAGGACAGGTTTAAGTCACGTAAACTAAGTGATCACTATTTGCTCAGGAGCATCATCAGTTGAATTTGGGAAATATGCACACCATTGGAGCTCTGGAAGAGGAGGTTGTTATGAGACCATCATTATTTTGTATACTGCCATAGCCAGCGTGTCGAATCTTTTCAATAACACCTCACATTCAATAACATCGGTAGATAGAGGTCATGGCTTCTGGAAAGAATCCTCAGAATACCTACCGAATCTTGGTCGATAAGCATTTGTGATAATTGTGGGTCAGAATGTACTCCAAGCCGAAGGCGAGCCGTGCTCCGAGCCGAAGGCGAGCCGTGCTCCGAGCCGAAGGCGAGGCCGTCAGCGGGTCCGGGCGCAGCGCCGGCGGGGGTCCGGGGCCCCGCAGTCCCGGCGGCGATCGACCTAGCCGGTTAGGTCGAAAATGTGGGCACCACACGATTTTTTCGATTTTGGAAGATAGAGCCTTTTCTGAAATGATCTGAAAATTACATTTTTCCAAAAAAATGTCACTTTTTGGGTCGGATCGCGACCCTTGTTCGTCACCACTTTTCTGGGTCGCGGTTCGCTACTGTCGTCTGGTTCGTGGCTCGGATCGTCAATTAATCAATGTCTTCGTATCGGATCGCGGATCCTACACCAGGTCGGATCGTGAAGGTCACTCTGGGCCCGGGTCGTGGAGGTCGTTCCGCGAACCGCGAATCGGATCGTGATGGCTCTTTGGGCTCCGTTCGCGGAGGGCGTTCCGCGAACCGCGAATCGGATCGTGATGGCTCTTTGGGCTCCGTTCGCGGAGGGCGTTCCGCGAACCGCGAATCGGATCGTGATACCCCCTGCGATCCGCGAACCGCGAACCAGCCACCTGCTCTAACCAGGTTGAGAATTCGGTTCTCAGTGAAAGCACCAAAATGTTAGACCAAAAAATGGTCCTAACACCCAAATCGTCGTATTTTGAGCGTAGGATATGAAGAAATAACTGAAAAATAGAGAAAAAAGCAAGACAACGAGATTTTTATAGTGGTTCGGCGTTAACGAGCCTACGTCCACTTCATATTTTCTCATTTCACTCATAGATTACAATTACAATGAATATTGTCTTTCAATCACTTGAATTCAATGAATAATTCTCTCCGAATCCATTGAATTTATTGAGGAAGGTAGGGGTTATTCATGGAGAAGTGTTGGCCATGGCTGCCATGGATGAGGAGATGCCAAAAGTCCCCTGAAAATGCCCTCTGAAGGTGTATTTATAGCTGTAGGAAAGCTCCTGGGAGGACTGGGTCGGGGTAGGACACGTGGCAGGCGATCCATGAAAGTGGGAGCATGAACAGCCTTAAGAATAGGTCAAAACAGTGCGCTTTTCTGCAGGTTCGGTGGTCGGATCGTGGTAATGGGATTGGATCGTGGTCACGGTACGCACCACGAACGGGTCGTGGTCGGAGGGAGCGAGCAGGGTGGTGACGGGTCGGATCGTGACGCGTGAGGGGCGATCCGAGGGGGGCGATCCGATCGAGGGCGAGCTGATGGGAGCGATCCAATGCGATGGCCTGAGTCTTCGATGCTAGATTACACCCATTCACGGAAACGGGCATAACTTTCAAACCGTAAGTCCGATTGAGCCAAACCAAAGCTCAAACTGAAGCTAATTCAAAGGGCTACGAGTATATGAAGTGAATAGATCCAAATGAGGTCATTTGATAGGGGTTTCGGGCCAGTTTATACTGATGTTGTGATTTTGACCAAACTGCCTTATGTCTTCTGACGATGCTTCCAATGCCAGAGAGCGATGTTATCCAGAGATTCCATATCAGACAGCGTTTACCGAGAGGTGTGTCAACATGATCTTTGCTTTGGGTAGCCTGGTCACAAAGCAGGCTAACAGTAGGCGATTTAGTATTAGGGAATATTTCATTCGTTAGAGTTTGGGGAGTTTTTTTGGTTGAATACACATTGGTATATACCGATTGAACGCAAAAGGATAATAGACTAAATGAGAAAGATATATTCTCGATGGACTTTCAAAGTGCTTGAATCGACTCGACGACGGAGTAGCATTGGAGCTTGGTGATTGATTTAAAGACAAAGAAATAGTGAAGCTTGGTGGCCGATCTTAAGACAACGGACATGGCGATGAGCTGGACTTCACATTGAATGCTGCTCAATTTCCTTTGATGGGTATTTAACTAGTTTTGGTTAAATACATGGTCCTGGTAGTTGTTATTGATTACTATTGTTGTTGGCCATTTTGGTGAATTTATCATGGACGATGGTGCAAATTCGAGGAGCAAGACATGATGGTTCGTTCGATCATGATTTCGACATGATGGCTTCGATCAATGGCTTTGGCTTGAAGTAAGAATGTGGTGCTTATATGTAGTGGTCCATCATTCGATGATGATGATATCAGGATGGGAAGTAAGGCTGTTGCAATGTATTGCTTTTTTTGAGTTGCATAAAAGACGACATTATGTCATATTGTGACGACTGTCATATAAGGATGGGATAACACATAGTTTTAATGACTTGGAGGGCAGTCGATGAGGTCTCAATATAGTACAGTTTACCGGAGATAGCCCATGTGTTGACGGAATTCTGCGGGAGTCTTATGGAATAGTTTAGTGATGGATTTTGCTGCGGAGAACGTGTGCAAAGAAGTTATTGATATTCACGAATTTGGTACACATTTGAGAGCAGGGGAATGTGGATGAATCAGTGCCAGGACAGTGTGGAATGGTTTGCTCATACCTTATAAACAGGGGAGTGTGGACTGATTGGCCCAAATCCTAGAGCCAGGGAAATGTGGAATGGGAAGGGGTATTGTCTAAAGACCAGGGCAGTTGGTCATAGCAATAGTTGGGTAGAGACCTGGGCAGTCGAACCTGCCATGGCCCCGATTGATTTCGTGGCCAAAGTAATAAGTATCGTACACTTTACGCACTGATTCACTGAATGTGAGGATAGATGGTAGATGTTATTTATTTATCATCATTAGTACTTAGAAATTTATCACCCCTATCAGTGGCATCGTTTATATTAAAAATGTAGATCTATAATAATGGCGACCGCCCTTCTGCTTCATTTCCTCCATTGGTCTTCCCATTTCGTCTCCTCTTTCTTTTTCTTCCACCTCGACCTTCCTCTTCTATTTTCTCCTCTCTCCATCCTCACTGTTACTTTATTCTTTACTTTTTTGGTTTCCTTTCTACCCGTTTGTTCTTCTACCACTTAAACCCTAAATCTTTTTTTCAGTCTTTTTTTTCCTTCCAGCCTCCACCGCTACCACACCAAACTCGCTCGAGTCCACACTCCACTTCCCTTACTTGTTTCCTTAGCCTCATGACCGCCTTCGCTTGTTCTTTATGGTCGAATGTTTTTTCCTATTGGGCTTCCAGTCTTCGTGACTGGCTGTACTTTCTATTAGGCTTGTTTGCTGCTCTATTTTGTTCAGATATGCCTCCCCCTTTATCCATCTTCGTTTTCTTTCATGTCAACTCTCCTAATCCTATGCATTGTTTATGTCTTGCTATGGTAGTTCTTTTTTGCATGGGTGCTCGATTTCTCCTCCACTCGTTGCATGGTGGTACTTCATATAATTTCATGGTTGGCGGTCCACTACTGCTATCTGTTTTGGGTTGCTTTGACTGATCTTCAACCGGTGCTTCTTATATTGTTGCCCTGGATGGCTTTGTGTTGATCTCGATGTGATTTGGGGCTGCAGTAAAGCCATTCACCGTAAATTGGCTCGTGACTTATTCATCTTCGTCTGGTAAACTAAGATTCTGTCATTGGGCTTAACATTCTTTGCCTTGCTTGGGTGGCTATCTCTTGGGTTTTAATTTCAACATATTTTGGCCGTCTGTGTTGATGCGATTTGTGGTGCGATGGCTGTATTTGCACTTTAAGATGTCATCTTTTTCACAGCAATGTTGGTCGGAACTTTGGCTTTGGAGTTGTTTATTCTTTGTGGAGAATATGGGTTGATCCTTCTTGTTTGGTTTCTTCTGTTGTGGCTAAGGAGTGTGTTGTCTGTTTTGTTAGGGTGTGGGCATGGAGTGCTCATGCTAGAGCATGGTTTTGCTATGCTCAGTGGTTCTCAAATACTTCCAGGTTTTGGTGTGGTGCTTTCTCGGTGGATGGTCAGTGTCTTTTTTAAGTCGAGCCTAGGTTTTTTCTATGGATATGGTATTTTGGTCATTTCCTTTTATGCTATTTTGTGTTGTTTGTAGTTGTCGTCTAGGTTGCTTGGTCTATACGTGTTCTCCCGTTTGTGATGGAATTCTAGTTTGTTTGTTAAAAAATAATAATGAGGAAAGACCATCACATGTAGCATATGACATGTGAATTCCATGTTAAAAAGAAAAGTAAAAAAAGAAATTTATCACCCTTATTTATATGACGTTTTATCATTGTGTAGAATATTTTGACTGTTATGCACTAACTCTATGGATTCGGGGGCAGGGTAGGCATGATTCTCTATACCCTCCGTGACATGTATATATACTTTTATAGTACTTTGTGATTTGTTATCGCTTATACCAGACTTCTGCCTGACCCAAGTATTTATTTCCATCTTATTACCTTGGGTGCCCATCGACGATGCCGATGATCAGTCCAGGTGACAAGACAAATATTATTCGGAGTTGTGTAGGTATATTAGAAGGAGGCTACGTTTTACATATTTATATTGGTATTCTTATCGATTATTCCACTATATGACACTATGGAGTCTCGATAGTGTTATTTATTCTTGTTAGAGACGGTTTACCATTTTGAGAATATTGTATAAACTCCATTACTGTTCTATATAACTATATGAGCCTGTATACTCTGATTATATGGTTTGTGTAGTTATTACCGTCTTCTTTGTCTTATACCTAATATTAATTATTATACATTATCTGATACTTTGTGAGATATACAACAAATTTTGTGATTGAGTTTTATATTATTTTCTATCTCTGGTAACACCATGCATTTTTAATTAAATAATAAAATAAAATTTGAAAAGCTTTCAAAATTTGGTCACGGAATTAGTGCCATTATGCCCGTGGTGATTTTTTGATCAATTTAGACCTATGGCTTGTAGAAAACAGATTTAAGATGAAAAAGATATCTTTAAATGAAATGTTACAACAAAAATGAAAAGAAGATATAAGAAAAAAAACAATGACCACCGTTGTTTTCAGTCTTGTTAACAAAAGCATGTGTAGCTCATTTGGTAAAGGCATGTGACTCCCAAGTGAGTGGCGCAAGTTTGAATCCCGCGGGTGCCATATTTCTATTTTAGAGAGACAGCTAAAATAATACATGTTCTAAGAGGAAAATACACACATATAACGAAAATAATACATAAAGGGGAATACAAAAATATATGTATACATGCATATGTAAATATATGCATACGTGTGTGCAAATATATATATATATATATATATATATATATATGTATGTATGTATGTATGTATGAAAGAAAAATCCAAAATAAGCCTGCAATAAATGAAAATAGATAAGAATTAAATGATGGCATAACACCATTTGAATTTTGAAAATGAAATAAAAGTTGCACGTATATATATATATATAAATTTGAAATTCATACTTAGCAATGGTGTATAAAAGGCATAATATAATAAATTGGAATAACTTAATTAAATATTCAGAATTAAATGAAATCGGCATTACCGTTGCGTTTGTCTCAGAATTCTGGTTCAGATGAACCGCAAGTTTGCGTAAAACGAGTAACGTATGAAGAAGTTATTGGCATTAGAATTTTGTATACATATAAGGAGCTTATTTATAAAGATAATATTAAAAATAAATCCAGAATCTTCAAAACAAGCGATGCAGGAAGAGGCGCGGGGACCAGTCCCATTGTGAGGCGACCCATGTTCGGCCCGGGTATACCCATAAGTCGACCCGAGGGGGGCTGTGTTGACCCTAGTTTTGACCCACTACGGATCTAGGAAGATCCATTCCACGAGCCTAGATTGTTTTGTGACTAGGTTCGTTGCTTACTCAGCACTGCGTGAACGATTAAGATCAAGACTTCCTTGTACACCTATTAATAAACTAGCGAAGCCTAGCCTGAATCTCATATTTTTTGAGAGACTATCTAGGCTCTGTCATTCTTCTTCCTCCTCAGTTCTCTTCGGAAAGTAGAATAATTAGTTTTAGGAAATTCTAATTCAAGAACTGGAGGAAAAGAATATATGTCTACAAATGGGCGTTCATAATTCTAATCGGCGTTAGGTAAGTCCTTGGATCTGGTTTACATAGGTTTTCTTTCTCTTTTCTTTCTTCTTTAGCAATAGATTTGTGAATCTATGGATATTTTTGAATATATATTCAGTTAGGAATGCCACAAAACAATAAATTTGGATCAAATTAGTTGTTAGGGGCACGTCACTTAGGTCTTGATGTATTCTTTCACTAGCTGAGGGAGGGGCCTGTGTGGGGCCATAGCCACCGTGAAAAAGCAGACCATACATGATATCTTTATTGCAGGCCCTTAAAGGCGGGCCTATACAAATATGGAAAGGATACCAACTGAGTTTCATGCATTGGATGCAGCCCTATTACGAGACTCTGGTTACAGTAGACAAAACGTACGCGTGAGGGTCTAGATACATGCATTACTGCTCTGGGAGGTGTATCGTAGACGGCAGGGCATTACTTCGTGTTAATACCGAGCTTGACCGAGAAGTTTGGATGTGAAGATCCGTATGTCGCTCTGGCGTAGGACGAGAGTTGCGTATGCTTCCGTGGCATGACGACGTAGACCATGTAAGAGGGTACCATGGGAGGTACCTTGATATTGGGGGTAGCTATTTATATGTTATATTAGGTTAATCTTCTATGAGGTAGATGCATACGATGTGTGTGTAAAGCCGTAAGTGCCATTAACCCAAGCAACCTAATAAATCAGTAGCATGACTGAATGGTATATGTAGGGTTATTTCAGATTGTGTAATTTAGTCCAGTCACCAGAACATGAGTTTTGACCCCCTCCTCATAACACCCTCGTAGGTTAGGTATATGGCAGAGATATGATAGCTTTGGATACTGGATAGGCAGTATTATTACAATAGTAAGGTTGTACTTTATTATATTATATTTTATCCATTCCGCAGTGAGAAGTTTTCTGAGCTATGATATATTTTATATCTCTGTCTTTTCTGCAGGATACCAGACAAGCCAACTCGAATATCAATAGATTGGGATATTTGAAAAAAAAAACTGGCCAGTCAAAATTTGGCTTATTAGTTCTCTTTTCTTCTATCTCCTTTTCTTTCTCCTTTCTCTTCCTTTATACTATTTCTTTCTCCTAATGATCGCTTTATGTCGATCGGGTGCTTATACAACGCAAGTTTTTAGCTATGAGCACCAGTGGTGTATGGCGAGTCGTCATATTTGTTATCAGAGCTTTGGTTGCATTGTTTTACCTAAGAAGTACTGAATTTGAGAGCTAATATATACAAGAGAGTCCGTATTTGTGTATATTTTAGTTTTCAAATCTATATATTAATAATATATAGTGTAGGTTGTTTTACACACGAGTGCCGTTGGAATGGTTTTCTCTATTAATGATTGATCATTTTAACCACTTAACTTAGATGATCTAGTGAATGAGAAATACTTCTAATTACTCCATCTGAGGAGTGGAGAGTTGAGCAAAATTGAGAACTACTAGACTTAATTTACAATTTAAGTTTTCAGTAATGGTACGGGTGACATCCCATATCCCTTAATGTCACCCATATAAGGATGCATTAAGCTCTGTGAAGCGCGATAAGCATACAGTAACCAAGATTTTACAAGATAGAATAATAAATGCAACAGAAATAGAATTTTATTATTACATAAAATCCATTGTTACAAACCAGTTACAACATCATACCACTTTATCTCATTTCTCAAATACCAAAAACAAGAGATAAAACCAACTGTCTTATAAATCAAATTATCGGAGTGCAAAACTGAAAAAGCATATCCCTCTTCCATAGCCATATTAAAGTAGAGAAAAAGTCGAAGCAATACATAAAGAGTCAGAAAATACGAGAATCTAGGCTGAACATCACGGTCACTGTTGATCACTACCCTGAGTACCTGAAGGGGGGAATGGAAGAGAGGGAGAGAGAGAGAGAAGGAAAACAAAATAGGTCAGACATAAAGTCTGGCGAGTTCCGGTGTTTTTTAATATAAGCATAAAATAGAGCTATCAAGACAGATGAATAAGACTAGATAAGAAAGTACAGTAAAAACATACAAGTACGACTTAAACGAGTTAAGGATCAAGTAAGAACAATTAAGCTTCTCATTTATACCCCAAAACATGTTTTATACACCAATACTAGTATATCAAGATTAGGTTTTACCCTAATTACTACCCTTGCAATCGGCTCCCTATTACGTAAATATCCCGTGTCAGCCTTGACAATAGGGTGTATCACTCCCTAACCCAGCAACTTATAGGACACAAACATATTTACTTGTGTTACAGCATCTTATCTTCCCCAATCAGACCCATGCATGCTCATGACTCCGCGCCGGTACCCACCTTTCTCGTTTTGAACCTCTTAATATCTAAATCAGTAAAGGATCCCCTTGCCCCTACCTAGTGAATGTCCCCTAGTCCAATACCAATAGGGATGCTGACTAATATGGGTTCCACACAAATCAACACAAGCTAAGCCCCTAAGCTTGTTCCCCCAAGTAACTTGGATTTAAGAGTCCCCAAAACTCGATACAACAACAAGACAAGGGAACTCTTAGCTTATAAATTTTCCGGTCTAACTTAGCAAGTTTAAGTTCATCAGTAAGCATGGTTGTAAATGGAATTTCTCTGTAAATGTTACTACATGCACAACCTCATCCCAAAACAAGCACCTGCCCAGATGTATGCATATATTACAGTAATTTAGTTTACTTAATTTACATCTAGTACTTACATTTTCATAACATGTTTCTCCACTTAATCTTAAATCAAGTCCAGTTTGTTTAACATGTTTGCGTGCTCTTGCTTTTACTATAATCCCCATATTTTAAATTCAAAAAGTCCTTAGTTCATGATATGCCCTAAATTCTCCTTTTTACTGTCATTTCAATTAGTCAATTTATACGCAAATTTAAACGGTAAATGGCATAGGCTCTCGTTGGCCTAGGCTTAGCGTAAATAAAAGAAAAAGGACAAATCAAACCTAAATGGTATAAAATAGGCATATAAAAAGACTGTAAGTAAATAAAAGATAGAAAAAGGGATAAGGAAGATAGATCTGTACATAAACATAAATTAACAGTAAAAGAACATGTATTAACTGTAAAAAAATAAAAATTACATATATAAGAAATAACTTATAAGTACTGTTTATTCCAGATCCAAAATATTTACTATCATAATACTTTTTAGATATCAGATCTAAAAATAACTTGAACTCACTGCGCTAGGATTAGAAATAGAGAGAGTCTTCGTAAAAGGGTTATTGTTGATTGCAGATCTTGAATTATCTTTTTAATATATATCTTCTAGCAGCGTCTTCCCATTTTTCATAATTTATTTTAGAACATAGTTATGGAAGAAGTCATGTATAGAGAAATGGGAGAGAGCCACCCTATTTACAGATTAACCGAGCCAATTCTAGACCGTTAGATTTTAGTTTATAAAATCCAAACATACAACTCAACGAACGAACCTAATATATAAAAATAGTACAGATACAAAACGTCGAATTCAGCCTGCATGCTCGTGGGTCAACCCCTCACCTATTGTGTCTACCCATGGGTCGACCAAGATTTGGGTGGGATCGACCCAGACCATTGGTTCCAGCGCTCGTTTATTAATTTGAATTTCAAATTTAGTTCAAAGTTTAAAAGCTCATATCTTCTTCATATGTTGTCCGATTTACGCATCGAGGTCTATCAGAACCAGAATTTCAAGATGAATGCAACAATATTTATTGTCTTTACTGTACATATATGGGGAGTTACATTCTCCCCTACTTTAAGAATTTCGTCCCCGAAATCTCCAAGTCAAGAAGAATGTTATTATTTCAACAACTACCTACAACTATCTACTCATCCATCAACCACTGGCATCCATTGTCCTTAAGAATTTCTAATGCTTATATGAACATATGCAAGGGTGTTGTGTGTATATGTTCCTACACTATCGCAAAAATCAGGTGGTCGAATGATTTAGTTGTCCTCCTTAAAGCAATATATGTCTGTGCCATGTATCTAATATGTATGCAAAAGAACCCTAATATAACATATAAGTTCTATATGTGTGCATAACCACTCACCGAAATGCAACATCCATAATATGATTCATCCATTGAAAATTTAAAATGTGCACACATTCATATTCAATATGTAAGTGCTTTAGCCAATCCAATGCCTAATCTGTGTGTATATGCATCCACCGGCAAGCACTAGCAAACAATTGCATCCACTTGCAACCATCAATCATAACATGTATCAAACACATGTTTTCATCATCGGTTTCTACCTAAGGATCAAAGTTTCGAATGAGAGATTATTCGAATGATAGAAGAAAAATGCGAATTCAAAAAGCATGGTAAAGAAATTAAGAACGTACTCTAAAAAAGAAATGGAGAAAAAGCGTGAACATTGTCTTCGGGTTCCCATGTTGCATCATCGCGGTCTTCTCCTCACTGTATCTTCACTAATCTGATATCTTTGTTGCATAGTTTCTTAACCTCTGATCCATAAATTGGGTAATAACTTTCCTTACAGGCGCTTCTTTCTCCACCTCACTATCCTCAAGCGTGCTCGGCTCCACTACCTCTGTTGTATCATGTAGACATTTCCTCAAATGGGAAGCATGAAACACGCTGTGAACTCCCGCTAGCCTCTCCAGTAGTCTAACCCTAGAAGCTATCAAACTATCCTCTCTACTATGAGGAATGACACTATGAACCTCAGTGCCAACTTCCCTATCGAGCCAAAGCGAACAACATTCCTTACAGGCGATACTTTGATGAAGACCATATATCCTACGTCCGATTCTAAATTGGTCCTTCTCTTATCGGCATATGACTTTTGTCTGTCCTAAGTTTCTTTCATCCATCGGCGAACAAGATCAATCTTCTCAAAAGTTTCTCGAATCAACTAAGGTCCAAGTAGAAGCCTGTCCGTAGACTCCCACCAACATGTCGTCGATCTACAAGGTTTTCCATAAAGCGCCTCAAAGGGTGCCATGCCTATACTTGACTGCTAAATATTATTGTAGGAAAACTCAACAAAAGGGAGATGCTCCTCCCAAGTCTCTCTAAAAAATAGGATACACAATCTTAGTAGATCCTCAAGTACCCTATTGACCCTCTTAGTCTGTCCATTGTTCTAAGGGTGGTATGTCATGCTCAATCGTAACTGTGTACCTAATGTCTCTTGCAAGCTCTTCCAAAACTCACTCGTGAAGAAGGGGTCATGATTACTTACTATACTGGAAGGTACCCATGAAGTCGGACTATCTCTCTAAGGTAAACCGGTGGTAGCCAAGCTATTGTCCTCTTGTTCTTGACAGGAACAAAGTGAGCGCTCTTAGTAAGTCAGTCTACTATCACCCAAATACTGGTGTTGCCCTTCCTTGATCTGGGTAGTCCATTAATTAAGTCCATAGAGATGCTCTCCTACTTCCATTGCGGGACATCCAAGGACTGAAGCAATCTGCTAGGTTTCCTTTGTTCATCCTTCACTCGTTGGCAAGTCAAACATTGGACCACAAACTCTGCCACGTTCTTCTTCATACTAGTCCAATGGATAACTATATTCATATCTTGGTACATCTTGTCACCTCCCAGATGGATAGTCATCCAAGAGTGATGAGCCTCCTCAAGGGTCGCTCTCAACAAATGCCTAACTCGGGGAACACAAAGCCTTCCATCTCGTCGTAGCCACACTTTCTCGTCCACAAAATATATACTTATGTGACTATAGGTCTCTCCTTCATTAAGCCTATCCAAGATGTCTGCTAACTATGGGTCCTCTCTCTGTATAGATCCAATGCGCTCCATAAGAGTAAGCTGTATTGTCAACGATGCCAAAAATCAGGCATAAAATCCGTAAATGGCCTAAAATCAAAGGTCTATATAAACTCCAAGCTCCACCTCTCTATGAATAGAGGACTCAAGGTAAATCTCTGCCTACTCAACATGTCTGCTATTACATTACCCTTGCATGTGGTATAAGCTATCTCAAAGTCGTAGGATGCTAAGAATCCATCCATCGTTGTTGCCTTAATTTGAGATCCTTCTGTGAGAACAAATATTTAAGCGACTTGTGATCCGTGTATATCTCAAAATTTTCTCCCAGTAGACAATGTTGCCAAGACTTAAGTGTGAACACTATAACAACCAACTCTAGGTTGTGGGTAGGGTAGTTCTTCTCGTGAACTCTCAACTGTCTACTACCATAGCAAACTATCCTTCCTTCTTGCATCAATACAACACCTAGCCCTATGCCACAAGCATCTATGTAAACCGTAAACACCTTGTTACCATCGGGAAGAGTCAGAACATAGTTAATGTCAGAGCCCTCTTCAACTTATGAAAAGCATCCTCGCAATCATTGCTCCAAGCAAACACCATGTTCTTCTTCGTCTGTTGGGCTAGCCGGATGATATCCTTGTAAAGTCTTTAATGAACTTCCTATAATAAACCGCCAACCCTAGAAAACTCCTCACCTCCGTCGCATTCTTGGGAGCTTTCCAATATTGAACTACGACGACTTTTGCAGGGCCCACCACTATCCCATCCTTGGAGACTACATGCCTTAGGAACCTTACTTTCTTTGTCCAAAAGTGACACTTAGAAAATTTTGCTTTGAGATGATGCGATCTGGAGAGTGCGTAAAACCTCTCCTAAGTGTAGGGCATGTTCTTCCTTATTCCTTGAGAAAATCAAAATACATCCACGAAGACCACCATAAACTTGTTTAGAAACTATCTAAACACCCTAGTCATTAAGTCCACAAGTATGCGGGTGCATTGGTCAGCCCAAAAGGCATGACCAGCCACTCAAAGAAACCGTTCAAAGTTTTGAAAGCAGTCTTATCGATCTATCATCCACTACCCTCAGCTGATTAAATCACATGGTTAAATCCAATTGCGAGAAAATTGATGTGCCTACTAGTTGATTAAATAAGTCATTAATCCTCAGAAGTGGGTGTTTATTCTTCTCGGTAAGCTTATTCAACTCTCTGTAGTCCACGCATAGACGAAGTGAGCCGTCTGCGTCTGTTGCAAATACGAATGGAGCTCCCCACTTAGATATGCTTCGTCTAATGAATCCTCTCATGAATGGCTCCCCTACTTGCTTGCTGAACTTCCTCCTTTCCTTAGGAGCCATGTGGAACTTTGGTAAAGCAACTGGCTTTGCATTCTCTACTACGTAAATCTAGAAGTCTATCTCATGCCTTGGAGGTAATCCCTTAACCTCATCAAACATGCCCGACTATCTCTAACTATGGGTACTGATCGTAGGTCGTCAACAGAAGCATCAAGCGAATCTAGGAAGCTGAGCATAATTGATCCCCGTGGGTCACATAAAATCTCGAGAGTTCTCCCTTGGCACGTTAGAAACCTAACAACTCTCCTTTCACAGTTCAGAATGACACCATAACTAGCTAGCCAATCCATTCCTATAATCAACCCATATCCCGTAAAACCAAGAACATACGCGTTACATTCAAATTCGACGCCCGAGATAGAAATTCTCAAATCCCAACATATCGTAGAAAGATGAGTCATACCTCCTATGGGGTTTGAGACTACAACGGGTTCAAAAACAATACAAGTATATAGGTGCATACTATCTACTAAAGAATTGTATATAAATGAATGAGAAGCACTAGAATCAAAGTGAGTCCTAATAGGATAGTCAAAGAGGGAAATCAAACCTTCAACCGTGACTTGCCCACCTCGATCTAGTCTACTAGCCTTAAGAGCATGCACTTGTCCTCTAGAAGATCTTGCCTCATGATCTTGCTTGTTAGGGCATTGCTTAGTGAAATGTCCATGTTGACCACAGGTGAACTAAGCCTTCTTTATCTTCCTACAATCTTTCACAAAATGTCCTAAAACTCCACAACCATGGCACGTAATCTACGTTCTCATCTGAGCCTTATCAAGCTTTCCTCCTTTCTTTCATGTTCCCTTCTTGGGACACCATTTCTTTTTCTCGACCTTGTGTTGTACTTCCTCAGTCTTGACCTCCTTCTTCTTCTCTCTACCGTCCTTATGCATTAAAGCCATGTCAACAAGCCTCTCGAAAGTACCCCCCATCAGGATATGTGACAATGCTAGTCCTTGGTGTGGTTGATTCAACCCTCTCGCGAATCTAAAAGCATTCTTATGGCGAGTGTTCACCAAGTCCAAACCGAATATTACTTGCTGACTGAACTTGTTAACATATTCCTTAACAGACATACTTCCTTTTTTTAAGGCCAAAAACTTCTCCATATGCATTCCTTCCTCTACCAGAGACAAGAACTTCATCTCAAACATTTGTCTGAAATCATCCCAAGTAGTTATTGGTTGTCCCGCCTATGTCACCTCCCACCAGTATGAAGCTTCCTCCTTCAGTTGCCAAGCAACCAACTGTATCTTTCTATTATTATCGATCTCAAAAAGACCAAATACATTCTCTGTTTCTCTAAGCCAATTGCACGCCTCAACATAACTCTCGGTACCGCTAAACGGCTTGCATCCCATCGCGCAAAAGTCCTTACAAAACTTAGAAAAGTTGAATATAAGATGAGATGGAGCTACTATGGCTGCAGCTAGGGGTGGGGATCTCCTTTTTCTCCGACAGGTGCCATAGCTTCTAAATATCCACGAAACCATGTCGGTAATGAAATGTCCTCAGGAAGATTAGAAGCCCCAGACATGCTAAAAAAGAAGAAACACGGATTCAGAAAATGACCGTAAGAATATTACATATGACTAGAGGGGATATGATTTTCAAAATAGGTCTTATTTGAAAATACTATGATTTTGAAAAAAAATTCAAGACTTTTTGTTTGATCTTGTAAGCTTTAGCTCTGATACTAAGTGTGATACCCGCGTCCCTTAATGTTACCTATATGAGGAAGTTTTGTGAAGAGCAATAAGTATACAGTAACCAAAATTTTACAAGATAGAATAATAGATATCAAAAATAAAATTTTATTATTGCATAGAAACCATTTTTTCAAATTCCAGTTACAATATCATACCACTTTATCTTATTTATCAAATACCAAAAACAAGAAATAAAACCAACTGTCTTATAAATCAAATTATTAGAGTGAAATACTGAAAAAGCATATCCCTCTTCCATGGCCATATCAAAGTAGAGAAAAAGTCGAAGCAATACATAAAAAGTCGGAAAATTTACGAATCCAAGCTGAATATCAAGATCACTGCTGATCACTACCTTGAGAACCTAAAAAAGGGAACAGAAGAGAGAGAAGTAAAACAAAATAGGTCAGACATAAAGTCTATTGAGTTCCAGTGATTTTTAGTATAAGCATGAAATAGAGGTATCAAAACAGATAAATAAGACTGGATAAGAAAGTACAGTAAAAACATACAAGTATGAAATAAACGAGATAAGGATCAAGTAAGAATAGTTAAGCTTCTCATTTATATCCCAAAAACAAGTTTTCTGCACCAATACTAGTATATCAAGATCAGGTTTTACCTTAATTATTACCCATGCGATCAGAATCCTATTACGTAAATATCTTGTGTTAGCCCCGGTAATAGGGTGTATTAGTTCCTAACCCAGCAACTTATAAGACATAGACCTATTTACTGGCGCTACAATGTCTTATCTTCCCCACTCGGACCCATGCACGCTCATGACTCCGCTGGAACGCTCCCTTACCTACCTTCCTTTTTTTGAACGTCTTGCTATCCATATCAGTAAAGCATGCCCTGACCCCTATCTAGTGCAAGGCCCTTAGTCCTGTTGCAACAAGGATACTGAATAATATGCGTTCCACACAAATTGACGCGAGCCAAACCCCTTATGCTTGTGCCTCTAAGTAACTAGGATTTAAGAGTACTCAAAACCCGACACTATAACAAGACGAGGTGCCTTTTAGCTTATTAATGATCCGATTTAACTTAGCAGTATTAAGCTCATTAATAAGCATAGTTGTAAATGACATTTCTATATAAATTTTATTCTTTGTACAACCCCTTCCCCAACACAAGCACCTGCCCAGACGTATGCATATACTATAATAATTTGGTTTACTGAATTTACATCTGGTACTTACATTTTCATAACATGTTTCTTTACTTAATCTTAAATTAAGTTTATGGCCTTTCCACGCTTGTTTTTGTTTGGCGTCAAGATTTCATTGCTCCATTTGATCTTGTGATTCGATGGATGGAATAAGATTAGGACTCGTGAATTGGTTTGTCTCTCTTGATTGTGACTTACCATGTTGAAGGTACAGTTTAATTATATATGTTTGTAGCATCCCGTATTTAATCGTTAAAACTTAATACTATGAATGACAACATCATCCATAACGATTAATATCGGGCCTCGAGGTGGGGAAGTGTAACACCCCATATTTTCTAAGCTTTAATTTCAACAAAAATCAAAACCTAAACCCATCCCAGCATGGAGCGTGTAAATCTGGTACCTGCAAATAAATAAGCATAAGAATAATCAAAGTGCGATAAAATAACTCATAGTCGAAATAAAGTAGAATAGACTAGTATCAACTCAAGTAACTACCTTATGAAAGTGAGTCACCATGTCAATACCGAGCGTGAGAGAGAACGAGAACCAAAAACAAACTTAGACACCTGTGAACTAGACCTCTCAAGAAAACCTGGGAGATTGTAATGAGGAGAGGGGTCAGAAAAATAAGTTTTGGTAAACAGGAAAAGTACAACACAATTTACAATACACAGATGTATCCCGTTTGATTCGACCAAAGACATATGCCTACATAGCTAGTAGTTCTAACCTAGCCTTGTACACATTGATGCATGAATCCAACTACCATACCCAAGGTATCATTCCCAACAATAACAATACCGAGATAAAACATTTAAGCATATGCTTATGAAGCCTTTAAACCATTGTTTAACCAAGTACCAAAACTAAAAGGTGAGGCTCTCAACTACTCGCTGATCATACGAAGGTTAGTTATTTATGTATATATAAAGCCATATAAGACCTCACTATCAAATGACAACAAAGGATGGATCCTCTTAATACTTAAGACCTTAGGTGGACCTATTGGTCACTTAATGCCGCTCGATGGTTTACTCAACGCTGATACAAACTAGAGGGAACTAGCTACAAGCCCTATTAATTAAGGCTTCCGTTATTCGTGCATATAAACCCATACCCCGCATAAGGCGAGAGATAGTAAGTAGTCACGCAAGACCACACGGTTAGGAATGGCATGCCATTTAAGACCACTTGGTGGAGGAGCCCCTCGTTACTATCTCGCTGGCCTTATTGGATAACATCTCAGTCGCTTAATACTTCCCATAGGATAGGCAGCCTTATGGAATAACCATACTGGACTTTTAATAATCAGGTTTAACTAAGATTCGTACACCATATAAGAACCCTAGCTGGAAAACCTATTCCCGGGTGGACCCCTTGACCCAAGTCATTTAAGACCCAAGGAAGCGGAATATTCATGAAGATTATCAAGCTCGTACCCAACTAGACTTTTAATGCTTTCATTTATAGTAGGTGGGCTACGAGATCGCTTAATACCTTTTTAAAGGTGGATCTGACCACTTAAGACCTTAATCCTAATGCAGGCTACATTATTGAGTTATTCCCATTTATTTCTATTCACGGAAATACTTTTGCGTATGCAAACTAATTATCATCACGGGTTCCTATGGTTAATGATATCTCACATCAGTTGAACATATATTCGACTGCTGGAAAGTGCAGACTTTTGTTCGGTAAGGCAACTGACCTTGCATCATTAACCTACTAAGTCCAATTCTAAATTTTAATTTTTTAGTTCTAGATTAACTAGTATAAAATAAGGAAAGCTATATCGATCTCATCCTAGGATATTTATTTTTGGTTTTCGTATTGAAATTAGTATTTAAAACGGCAGCCAACACCTATTAATCCCCTTTTTATTTCATTTATTTCTATTTAATAGGGTTATTTCCATTTATGACCATAATGGTCACATTTACCTAAGGCATTAATTTAATCATTAAATACCATTTATTTCCATTGATTATAATTAATATCATTTATGAACATAACAATGATAATTTCCTAAGACATTAATTAGTAATGGAATATTCTTATTATATCAGTCCCTTTTTTATTTCTAATCTAATTATTTTAACTCCTTAAACATTTTTATTTTATTTTAATTTGATTTATTTTATGCATATATATTATAAGAGATGTTTATTTGTTTAATTGGAGTTACAGTTCTCATTACTAGTCATTGTTTTCAAATTGTAACCAATTAGGCTTAGCTTACCTAATTTAATTTGTTTTTCCCAATCAATGATGGTTACAACAGTTAATATTCCTTTATGACCTTATTTATAGCAAATCAATTACACTAAATGCTACAACAGTGATAATATATATATTTCCACTTAATATGTATTACATTTTCGTATATAATTCCATAAAATGGGAACCATTCAAACACATAAACATTAATTATAATATATATATATATATATTTCGTCGCTTACGTAGATTTGGATGGAAAATGTACATATACTAATATTTAAATTTTGCGCAATTAATGAAGTTATTATTCTTTTTATTCTTATTATTAAATCAATTTTTTTGGTTGAAGCTAACAACCAAACATTCCTCTTTGCATTCAATTTTGTAATAAGATTCTATATCTTACAAAAAGGCTGTCAACTATAATAATTGTAAATTATGCCTGAATATTTAAAAGAGAAATAAACATATTTCTAACTACAAGAAATATATAGTATGTATATTTTGGAATAGTTCATGTAAACTATACACAAGTATATTTGCATATATATATATATATATATATATATATATATATATATATATATATAAACTTGTATTTGTACGTGAATTTACACAACCTTTTCCTTTTTCATTTTCAACATATTTCTTGTTAGCTTCAAACAATGTATTTTTATTGAAAAAGAGCAAAAAGACATATTTACAATAACTAAGTTAAAACTCTAAACAAAACAACACAAACATGCTTATATCTTTTTAACCAAAATTACATAAATTACAACTCAACACCGAAACTACAAATCTGGAATAAAACTACATCTTAACAGTGATTTATGGGACTGATTTCCAAAACTATGGTGTTTGCAATAACCACAATATTTTATACACAATTGTAGGAAATAATATGAACAATCAAGTAAGCATAGGAATTAATAATATTACTCAACCACAATTTTATTCTTTCAGTTTTAACAACACTCACAAACAGATCCGATAGACATTATTTCACATCTAACAAAATTATAAATAGATCTGTTAAATATTAGGCATATATTTCAAATCTAATACAAACGAAATAATCAGGTTATTGTATACTTTGAATATAAATTTCCCACTCACCCGAAAGCATCCAAATTTGAAATATGAATAATCTTTTAGGCCTACAATTCCCAAATTATTATAGGTCTACATTTAAATGAAAAGGGGGATACTTTCAGATTTGTAGATTTGCAAGAAAATGAGAAAAGAGGAGAGAAATCTGACGAAGAAGAACCGAGATACCAAACCATATCCTTTTCCACTTGAATCCGATTACCCCATTAAAATCTATATGGTTTATGTTTGATTGATTGTGTATGAACATATATTTGTTTTAGAAATTTGTTTAAAAGAGAAAGGGAAATGGCAGAGCTCTGTTGCTGCTATCAGAAATAGGTGGAAAAGAATGAGGGCCTAACCCCTTTATTTATAGGTGTTAGAAAGACCAGAGACCGTTAGATTTATTTTAATTAACATCCGTCCGTTTATATAATAATTTATATATTAAAAACCTATATAGTCCTAGCCGTCACTGGGCTGAAATTGCCTGAACCAGTCGACTGCTCTAATCAAGTGTGTCAACCACCCTTAAGCGATTTTACCCAGTGAAGGCAGGTTATAAAAGGTAATGTAACAACCCGCCTGGAATGGGCATAAATTTCAACCTAGAAAAGGCCCATCGAAACTTAGAGCCATTCTAAACGGGACATTGGTTCCTGTAAGGATTACATTTGCACAGATAACAGTAACGTATATTTCGAATAGAAATCTCACACAACGGAAAGAGAAAATATAATATTCAAATAAGATGTACCATTATTTCAAAAATCTCAGAAATACATAGTCATGGTTACATTTATTCAATAGGTACATCAAATAGTTCAATCTCATAAGATTCCAAAAGAAGCAAAGCGATGACTGCTAATAATATCATAATAACTTCATCTTCTTCATCAGCTTCAATCATGATTTCATCCATGGCTTTACCTCATCTATTGACCTGTTGGATGTTACGGAGAGGGGGTCAGAACATAAAGTTCCGTGTGACTGAAATATATTGTTACTTAATGTCCATACCCTATATTTTTAGCAGGTTACATATGTCAAGGTACGTCTACGTAGCACACAAGATTTCACACAGCATAATATCTAACCAATGGGGTGGATATCCAAGTCAATCGCCCATTAGTGTTTTTAGGGTAAAGACCTAAAGAGGTGGCATTCTCGGTAACTTATGGCCCTATTAAAGGTGGATTCTTACAATTACTTATAACCTTGAGGCGGACCCCTAGCCCTTTTAGAACCTCGTCCTAGTACGTTAACGTTCTTAAGTCTATTCTTTGATTTGTAATATGAGAAGTAGTATTGCGAACGTTACTACTTAAATGATATTACCCTATAGGACACCTATGCCGCTTAAGACTTCCCTTACCAATCTGTCCTTGGTTAAGCCCTTACATGCTTCTAGAGGAAGTGGACATCCCCATGAACTAACCAACTCTGTTAACTGTTTTATGCCTAACCACTTTTAAAGACGGTAGACCTAAATACCTACTTTAATACTAATAAGGGTGGGTCCTATGACTTTGGTTCCTCTCCAACGAATAAACCTTCGGAAGGATTCTAGCCCTAACCACTTAAGACCCAAATTAGAAAAAAGGTGAGTCGGCCATTTAAGACCTTCTTAAGGCATAGTTAATTTAACACCCTGCATATTTAAATTAAAAATGTACAAATATGTATATATGCATAAATAGATAAATAATGGTGATGTATAATGAAAATTAATTAATATATGGAAGAGAAGGAAAAATTAATTAGATAATAGTGTGCATAACGGAAAAGATAATAAAATAAGGATACTTAATTTAAATATCAAGAATTAAGTAAAACAGACATCACCATTGCGTTCATCTTGGAATTCTGCTTAGAATAGAGTAAGTTTTCGAAAATCGGACTCCGTATGAAAGAGTTAAGGCCTTCGGAAGATTCAAGAGAAATTTAGAAATTAAATAGTAAAATAATCCAGACAAGTCGACCTAAAGGTCGACGTATACCAAGGCAAGTCGACTTGGAGGTCGACCTACCCTAGGTAGGTCGACCTGGAGGTTGACCTCCCCTAAAACAGGTCGACCTCCCCCCCCCCCCCCCAAAAAAATATCTGGGCAGAATTCATTTTCTACACCTGGACGCGATTTCTGACCTGATACGTTGACTAAACAGCTATATAATGACCCTTAACCCATTCTTTTTCCTCACCCAAGCCTTTGGCGATGCCATGGCTCTGTTCTAACTCAAATTCTTCTTCTCCAAGAGATTTCTAGATCCACTTTCTTCCCCTTTTCTCTTAAAAACATCTATTCTTAAAATTAAAAAGTTTAGAATCAAGACAACCTCCAAATTAAAGAGAAAAAGGGATTTAGATCCGCAGTTTACACTACGCAAGGAGGAGAAATTCAGATTCACAACTTACGCTGCGCAAAGAAATCAAAGATAGATCAGATCTATGGATTGGGGCATAAAATCAATCAAAGTTAAATCAAAATCCATGAATTGAAGATGAAAACAAGGTGAGTAGAATTACAGTAAACTTGTTGCATAATAGTATTATTATCATTCGTCATTCCCCATTTATAAATTCAATTCAAGATTCATGTTATAATAATTGTCCATTTATTCTCCTTCCCCTTTTTATTTTTGGATCTAGGTTATCTCGAACCTAGGCGAAATCTTATTATACATACGTACAATTGAAATATGGGAATATTAGGGTATAATTTATTTTATGCAATCGAGGAATATAATCTGTAATTTGGGGATTGTGGCATAACAATTATTATTGCAAATATTGGGATAATTGGCAAATTGTATATTGGGATTATTCAATGAAATAAAGTTTGAATTGGGAATTTTGGAGTGTATTTCAATAATGAATCTTTGGGTATGTTTTGGAAACATGAATCTATGTTGAATAGTGTGCAACTATGAATTCCGATTTATAATGTTAACCTGAAATTGTGTAAATTTAATTGGAATTATTGAATATGAAATGGGATTGGGAAGAAGTGATTTATTTCAAATCTAATATTGCGGGATTGAGGTTTTAAACTATAATTTTAAATTTTGGGTTTTGGGAAAAACGAATCTAAAGGTAAGAATCCTAAGTTGATAAAGGAACGGATAAAACTTAGCTTATGCGATTATGAGACCTCTTATGTGATTATGAAACCTAACTCATAACCTGAAATTGATGCTTAACGTTCTCATAAATATTGTTAATTGGCTAAAGATGAAAACATGACTAACTCGAGGTTAGAATGAGGTTGCGGAGAACCGCCCGGCATATCCAATGGCCACAATCAATAGGGTCTAATGTGAGAGGTTAGTCATAACGCGCTTAAACCCGAGGTTAGATTGAGCTGTGGTGTAAGACTACACGGAACCGCCCGGCACATCCAGCAACCGCAACAATAGGTCTAATGTGAGAGGTTGGTGCATTAATAATCAATTAATACTAATGACACATGCTAGTATGGTAAGGTTAAGTTAACAAACCTTAACCAATTTGACATGATGCGTGGGTGGGTTAAGTCAATATGAACTGAAAGACAACACTTAAACCAAATTTGTGGAATATACGAGTAATGCATGAGCGGGAAGGTAGGGTTAAGTAAAACTTGACATATGAACAAACATAACCAACACAGTAATGGGGAATGATAACTACCTATTATAAACCGGAGTTGCGGTAATGTAAATTTAAATAATAGGTAAACTTGTCCTAGGGACAATGGAAGATTATGACTTAAGATGTAATACAAGACTTGAAGGGTGGGACGACTTATACTATGAAATAAGTTAATCTAAGCTGAAAATGTGGGAAAGCTCCCGTACGATATCGTTTGATAAAGAAAACTTAAGTCATGTTTGAGTTCATTGGTAAACCTTAGTTAGTGAACGAAGTAAATAACGATAAAGGCAACCAAGTGTTGATCCTTAGTTAGAGAACTAAGTAAATAAAGGTGAAGTTAATCAAGTGTTGAACCTTAGTTAGAGAACTAAGTTAATAATGATGATGGCAACTGGGTAATGAACCTTAGTTAGAAAAGTAAGTAAAATGGCAACCGAAGTAACGAACCTTAGTTAGAGAACTAAGTAAGCAACGGTAAAGATAACTAAGTAAGTAAACCTTAGTTGAAGAGGACTAAGTAATAAACCTTAGTTAAAGAGAAACTTGGAAATTAGAATTGAAGGACAACATAAAAAAGGATAACCAAGTTAATAAGACAAAGCAAGCGCGTAATCAGAAGTTTAGACATAAGGTCTAATAGTACGAAAGGATAAGGCGCTTGGACCAGTCCATACAATAGGGGATGAATAACCAAACTTGGTAGATCATTACGATGCCGTAGGGAGTGAGGGGGAGCGTACGTCCATCTGATCATATAGAAGGCTCCAACGGACTGGGTTACGAAGCACCCGACTTCGAGGGGACATGAGGATACTCTTGGTATCCCTATGTGAGATTGCAGGTGATCCGCCTGGGCTCACAGAGTTGAAGGTCTACGTAAGAAGAACTAAGATTATGGCTTGGTTGCAAAAATAAGGCAACCTAAAGACTAGGATGGGCCAGCGTGAGTCGGCGATAACCAGTTGGCCCTGTGATAGCACGTCTTCGGCTACCTACCATCTTGAGTCAGTCGAGCACGAAAAGCGGAAAGGCGGAGAACTCCAAAAGACCATATACTTGATATCTAGTTATGGGTGAGATTGGCCAATAGGTTTGTGGGGGCATATAGGGCCTGTGTACAGTTCTCATTCTTGATATTCTTGGGTGCCTTTCATTACTTGATGGAGGAGTCAAGTGGGACCATAGCCACAGTAAAAACAGACCTTAGCATCTGCATTGGCAAATAACTTAAAGCTCCTGACCGAGTTTCGTGTTTCTTGATTTGCCCTACCACGGGACTCGGGTCACACATATAGAGGACATATGCAACTGGAATTCTAGCACGTTTAACGATACGGTTGAGACGTAAAGTCTAGGAACACATATCGCTCGGGGTAGTGTGTCCTAGACTAGAGGGCAATGTTCGATAGGTAGCATAAACCCTAGTTGGACCTAGGTAGCATAAAACCTGGTTTAACCTAGGAAGCATTCGATAAAGTGAACCCTAGTTGGACCTAGGTAACACTCGATGGTAAACCCTAGTTGGATCTAGGTAGTATTCGATAACAGAGCCTAGTAAGACCTACGTTGGCAGTCCAAACGCTTGTGCAACATAGGAATGGTGGTTTTACGCAGGCATAGTGAGAATATATATATATATATATATATATATATATATATATATATATACACACATGAAAGTCCGTACGACGTACGACATTGGATAAGGAACTGCGTACATATGACAAGATGTCGCAAGTTGGATAAGGGACCGCGTACACATGAAAAGAGGACACGAGTAGGGGATAACTACATATACGTTGTATTATGTTAATCTACTAGTGGATGGATAAGTATAGCTTAAAGAGCTAACATTGTTAACAAACTAATAACCAAGAAAATGTAAATGAACGGTATATGTAGGACTATACAAAATTTTATTCTAAGTCCAGTCACACAGAACTTATGTTCTGACCCCCTCCTCATTACATACTTCCAGGTTAGGTTCATGACAGAGATGGTGTACCTTTGGATACTGGTTTAGCAGTATTGTTAATATGGTAAGGCTATATTTGAATATATTATACTTTATTTCCTTCCGCTGTGAGATGCTTTACGAGTTCTGACATGTTTCTTTATCTCTGCCTTTTTCGGCAGGATGCTAGAGCACCCAACTCGGGTTTCGATAGATTGGATTTTTGAAAAAAAAATCGGTCTGTCAGAATCCGGGTTGTTACGTCTGGTAGCAGAGCTTCGGTTTAGTGTTCCTATGGAGATAATGAGTGAACGTATTTGTATTTTCTAAAATATAAATATATTATATATATAAATCTAAATCCATAAAGTAGCCCACTAGGTATGGAAAGAGTCGGGATAGCTATTTTGTACACTAAAGGAATGAACCTAGAAATTTTAAGACCCTTAGGTGGTTTGGTTAGAAAGTGGACAATATGATTTGGTATCGAAGAAAGGAAGTATCCCATAAGAATTAAAACTGAAATGTTATTATTTCAGAGTAGTGGGTTAGAAGTGAATCCTTATAAACTAGAAGAAGGTTAAAATGTGGAAAATGGATTAGGAATATATATAGTTGAGAGAATCGGTTTGGAAAGTGGCTAGGAAAGCCTAGTTGAGTTGAAAGACCCACTTTGAGTCTAGCCCAATGATTAACCTTTAAGAACTTGAATTTGTAAAAGTTTTGGTAGAAAGATATTGTAGTATTTTCAAGTTTTGATTTCAAAAGGTAATTTTGGACGTTTGAGAAATTATTTAGTGCATGTTGGGTTTTAAAAGTAAAGTGGGGTATATTTTGTAAAACAATGAATTATTTGTTAAAAAAAAGAATTCTCTCTTTAAAAGGTGCATAATGTAGAGCATATATAGCTCGCTAGTTTTCATATTATAATATATGACAGGATTGAAAAGAAAGTGTTGCATTTTGTAAAAGAAGTTTTAAAATCTCTATTCTATTAACAATAAATTTTGATTATTGATTTACAAAGAAATTTTGTTGGGTGGACAAAATAAGTTGTAGGAATAGAATAGATGTCTGCACCTTATAGCGAGTAGTTAAATTAACATTGTAATTAGAAACAATGTAAGCCTGATAGCTGTCTTTGTCTACTCTAGTTTTGTGATTTGAAAAAAAATGTTTTGCATTTCATTTTGTAACATGTTTTTATGGTTTGGTGAAAACAAGTTTTGGAGAAGAAAATAAAGTTTTAACACTTTTAATTTTTGAAAGAAAAATGTAATGAAAAGAAAGGAGACCAAACCATGTTTTAAAAAGAATGGAGTAAGTAAGGATTAGTGCCTAGAAAAGAACGAGAGAAAGTTAAAGCTATGAATTAAACAATTGGAACCAACTAGCGAATGGTTGAGTTGAGTGATTCTCTGAGTGTCAATCTGATGTTGATTTCGGTCTTCGGGGTTGATATTTAGGGAGTTACTCTCTTGCTAATTTACAGCCATGGATTAGCTAATAGGACTAGTAGTGACTACTAAGTAATGGAAAATTTCCCATGGAATGCATAAGCATTGAGAAACCTAGGTTTGTTGCTTGAGAAAAATAAAAAGGATAGGCTAGTAATACATAGCAAGGACTAGTAGTGACTACTAAGTAGTAAAGGGCAAGTAAGTGGGTAGATCCTGTTGTGTGAACTCGCAATTGTCTGAGATGACAAAGTCCTAAGATTCTTGGCCCATAGTAGTAGCTGTGTAGGATGCTGTTTGAGTTGAAAACAAAAAGGCTTATTGTAAAATAATAAACTTAAGTAATTTGATTAAATCAAATAAGCTAAGAAAGAAACTAGCCTAACTAAAAAGAAAACAACAAATCCAGTAAGACAACAAATGTGACGGGAAAAGAAAATGAAAATCTTAAGAAAAAGATGAATAAATATGAAATTTTTCCAAGATAAGTTGAAAAAGAGAAGAAATTTTCTTATGTGGTTGTGATTGGATAGGAAAATAGGAAATCTTCATAGAATAGTCATATAAAAATCCAAGTACGATTAGAATAGAAAAAACGGATAATGTGAATTCTTCCGTTTTATACTTTTTTGTAACATAAGGAAATCGAATTTGGAAAATTAGATTTTTCTAAATTTTGAATTTAATGATGGGTGGTAGGGTTTTGGATGCGACAATTGGGTGAACTATGCTCATATTCTATAAGAGTATGGGAAAACTTAGGTAAAAAATATTTTGATTTTTTCAAAAATATTGCATTCATATAGAACTGCAAGTATATTTAGGATGTGAGCATACGGTTTTGAAAGAGTTTTTAAAATTTTCATACATATAGGTGGATCCAAATTAGGCATACATACTTTAATATGATGTATCTCACTTTGCACATGTGCACAATGTTTGCAACAATTGATGCACATTTGATGGATGGATATTGCGAGGGATTATCTATTTTACTCTTATCGAATTTTGGGGCGAAATTCTTTAAGGGTGAGAGAATGTAACACCCCGCATTTTTAAATTAAAAATGTACAAATATGTATATATGCATAGATAGATAAATAATGGTGATGTATAATGAAAATTAATTAATATATGGAAGAGAAGGAAAAATTAATTCGATAATAGTGTGCGTAACAGAAAAGATAATAAAATATGGATACTTAATTTAAATATTAGGAATTAAGTAAAACGGACATCACCATTGCGTTTATCTCAGAATTCTGCTTGGAATTGAGTCCAAGTTTTCGAAATCGGACTCCGTATGAAAGAGTTATGGCCTTCGGAAGATTCAAGAGAAGTTCAGAAATTAAATAGTAAAATAACCCAGATAGGTCGACCAAGAGGTCGATATATATCAAGGCAGGTAAATCTTGAGTTCAACCTACCCTAGGCAGGTCGACCTGGAGGTCAACCTCCCCTAAAACAGGTCGACCTGGGGGTCGACCTCCCCCCCCCCCCCCCAAAAATCTGGGCAGAATTCATTTTCTGCACGTGGACGTGATTTCTGACCTGATACGTTGACTAAACAGCTATATAATGACCCTTAACCCATTTTTTTCTTCATCTAAGCCTATGGCGATGCCATGGCTTTGTTCTAACTCAAATTCTTCTTCTCCAAGAGATTTCTAGATCCACTTTCTTCCCCTTTTCTCTTCAAAACATCTATTCTTAAAATTAAAAATTTTAGAATCAAGACAACCTCCAAATTAAAGAGAAAAAGGGATTCAGATCCGCAATTTACACTACGCAAGGAGG
This sequence comes from Allium sativum, assembly GCA_030737875.1. Taxonomy (NCBI): domain Eukaryota; kingdom Viridiplantae; phylum Streptophyta; class Magnoliopsida; order Asparagales; family Amaryllidaceae; genus Allium; species Allium sativum. The sequence continues at coordinate 650,112,348 of CM060909.1, forward strand.
AGAAATTCAGATTCACAAATTACGCTATGCAAAGAAAACAGAGATAGATCAGATCTATGGATTGGGGCATAAAATGATTAAAGTTAAATCAAATCCATGAATTGAAGATGAAAAGCAAGTGAGTAGAATTACGATAAACTTGTTGCATAATAGTATTATTACCGTTCGTCATTCCCTAGTTATAAATTCAATTCAAGATTCATGTTATAATAATTGTCCTTTTATTCTCCTATCCTTTTTATTTTTGGATATAGGTTGTCTCGAACCTAGATGAAATCTTATTACGCATACGTACGATTGAAATATGGGAATATCGGGGCATAATTTATTTTATGCAATCGAGAAATATAATCTGTAATTTGGGGATTTTGGCATAATAATTATTATTGCAAATATTAGGACAATTGGCAAATTGTATATTGGGATTATTCAATGAAATAAAGTTTGAATTGGGAATTTTGGAGCATATTTCAATAATGAATCTTTGGGTATGTTTTGGAAACATGAATCTATGCTGAATAGTGCGCAACTTTGAATTCTGATTTATAATGTTAACCTGAAATTGTGTAAATTTAATTGGAATTATTGAATATGGAATGTGATTGGGAAGAAGTGATTTATTTCAAATCTAATATTGCGGGATTGAGGTTTTAAACTATTAGTTTAAATTTTGGGTTTTGGGAAAAATGAATCTAAAGGTAAGAATCCTAAGTTGATAATGGAAAGGATAAAACTTATCTTATGCGATCATGAGGCCTCTTATGCGATTACGAAACCTAACTCATAACCTAAAATTGATGCTTAACGTTCTCATAAAAATTGTTAATTGGCTAAAGATGAAAACATGACTAACTCGAGGATAGAATGAGGTTGCGGTGTAATTCTGCCCGGAACCGCCCAGCATATCCAATGGCCGCAAACAATAGGGTCTAATGTGAGAAGCTAATCATAAAGCGCTTAAACCCGAGGTTAGATTGAGTTGTGGTGTAAGACTGCCCGGAACCGCCCGATACATCCAGCGACCGCAACAATAGGTCTAATGTGAGAGGTTGGTGCATTAATAATCACTTAATGCTAATGACACATGCTAGTATGGTAAGATTAGGTTGACAACACTTAACGAATTTGACATGATGCGTGGGTTAAGTCAATATGAACCAAAAGACAGCACTTAACCAAATTTGTGGAATATACGAGTAATGCATGAGCGGGAAGGTAGGGTTAAGTAAAACTTGACATATGGACAAACTTAACCAACACAGTAATGGGGAATGATAACTACCTATTATAAACCAGAGTTGTGGTAATGTAAAATTAAATAATAGGTAAACTTGTCCTAGGGACAAGGGAAGATTATGACTTAAGATGTAATACAAGACTTGAAGGGTCGGATGACTTATACTATGAAATAAGTTAATCTAAGCTGAAAATGTGGGAAAGCACCCGTACGCTATCGTTTGATAAAGAAAACTCAAGTCATGTTTGAGTTCATTGGTAAACCTTAGTTAGTGAACTAAGTAAATAACGATAAAGGCAACCAAGTGTTGAACCTTAGTTAAAGAACTAAGTAAATAAAGATGAAGTTAACCAAGTGTTGAACCTTAGTTAGAGAACTAAGTAAATAATGATGATGGCAACTGGGTAATGAACCTTAGTTAGAAAGTAAGTAAAATGGCAACTGAAGTAACGAACCTTAGTTAGAGAACTAAGTAAGTAACGGTAAAGATAACTAAGTAAGTAAACCATAGTTGAAGAGGACTAAGTAATAAACCTTAGTTAAAGAGAAACTTGGGAATTAGAATTGAAGGACAACATAAACGAGGATAACCAAGTTAATAAGACAAAGTAAGCGCGTAACCAGAAGTTTAGACATAAGGTCTAATAGTACGAAAGGATAAGGCGCTTGGACCAGTCAATACGATATGGGATGAATAACCAAATTCGGTAGATCATCACGGTGTCGTAGGGCGCGAGGGGGAGTGTACGTCCATCTGATCATATAGAAGGCTCCAATGGACTGAGTTAGGAAGCACACGACTTTGATGGGACATGAGGATACTCTTGGTATCCTTCTGTGAGAATGCAGACGATCCATCTGGGCTCACAGAGGTTAAGGTCTGCGTAAGAAGAACCAAGAGTACGCCTTGGTTGCAATAGTAAGGCAACCTAAAGACTAGGATGGACCGGTGTGAGTCGGTGATAACCAGTTGTCCTTGTGATAGCACGTCGTGGGCTACCTACCATCTTGAGTCAGTCAAGCATGAAAAGCAAAAAGGCGGAGAATTCCAAAATACCATATACTTGCTATCTAGTTATGGGTGAGGTTGGCCAATAGGTTTGTTGGGGCATAGAGGGCCTGTGTACAGTTCTTATTCTTGATATTCTTGGGTGCCTTTCATTAGTTGAGGGAGGAGTCAAGTGGGACCATAGCCACAATAAAAACAGACCTTAGCATCTGCATCGGCAGATAACTTAAAGCTCCCGACCGAGTTCCGTGTTTCTTGATTTGCCCTGCCACGAGACTTGGGTCGCACATATAGAGGACATGTGCAACTAGAAATCTAGCACGTTTAACGATACGGTTGGGACGTAACGTATAGGAACACATATCACTCAGGGTAATGTGTCCTAGACTAGAGGGCATTGTTCAATAGGTAGCATAAACCCTAGTTAGACCTAGGTAGCGTAAACCCTGGTTGAACCTAGGAAGCGTTCGATAAGGTAAACCCTAGTTGGACCTAGGTAACACTCGATGGTAAACCCTAGTTGGATCTAGGTAGTATTCGATAATAGAGCGTAGTAAGACCTAGGTTGGCAGTCCAAACGCTTACGCAACACAGGAATGGTGGTTTTACGCAAACATAGTAAGAATATATATATATATATACACATGAAACCCCGTACGACGTACGACATTAGATAAGGAACTGCGTACATATGACAAGATGACACGAGTTTGATAAGGGACTGCGTACACATGAAAAGAGGACACGGTTAGGGGGTAACTACATGTAGATTGTATTATGTTAATCTACTAGTGGATGGATAAGTATAGCTTAAAGAGCTAACATTGTTAACAACCTAATAACCAAGAAAATATAACTGAACGGTATATGTAGAATTATACAGAAGTTTATTCTAAGTCCAGTCACACATAACTTATGTTCTGACCCCCTCCTCATTACATACTTCCAGGTTAGGTTCATGACAGAGATGGTATAGTTTTGGATACTGGTTTAGCAGTATGTTTAATAAGGTAAGGCTATATTTGAATATATTATACTTTATTTCCTTCCGCCATGAGATGCTTTACGAGTTCTGACATATTTCTTTATCTCTATCTTTTTCTGCAGAATACCAAAGCACCCAACTCGGGTTTCGATAGATTGGATTTTTGAAAAAAAAATCGGTCTGTCGGAATCCGGGTTGTTACAGTATACCTATTTGTTTTCACACATCAAACTTATATATATATGGTTATATATACATCCACACTAGACTCTCACATACCTGTAGATGTTGGATATGCCGGTCGGTTCCGGCCAGGCTTCTACTACAAGTCGATTTAACCTCGTGTCTAGTGTACTAAGTTTATGAATGGCCCATGGCACCTAGATATCTCATATTAGTTGGGCCTACTTGTGGTTGCTGGATATGCCAGTTGGTTCCGGGCAGGCTTCTACCACAAATAGCAACTAACCTCATGTCCATGTCATTTATTTTTATATGTTTAATCCATTCTAAATATACGCACACACAAGCAAACAAATATATATGTATATTTGTTAAGGGGACATTTCAAATTCAAACTCTAACCTAAACATATTTATTACACTAATATAACTTTAATTATGTTGATTACGTAAATATAAGTAATATATTAATAGCGCCTAATTAACGTAACCTTCATATAAATGGGGAAACGTTCTAACGAGGTGGCAATTGTCATCTTATCTAAATTAAGGCATACAAGTTAAATTTTTCAATATTTTACCACTATAACATAAACATGATGGCATAATGGACATATAACAAATAGCAGTGAATGGAAAACATGTATATATATATACACACACACACACACACACACAAAAACACACACACACACACACACATACATAACAACTTATATCTTAGGCATGTAGAAATGGTTTCAATATTAGATAAAAAGTAGAGCATTTCATACATTCACACATGCATGTTTATAATCCATATTTCACCCAATTCACCCTTTTTGTGGCTTTATACAACCAAAAATGTTTACATTTGACTTATTCCAATTTGTGAATGCGTTTACACCCAAATTAGGATCCAAACCCAATTCAACTATGAAACAACTCAAATCCAAACCTTTTTAGGCTAAATAAATGATAATAACGGTGAATTGCATAAAATATAAATAAATACAACACTCATATTTACCTTTAATCCAATACAAAAACCACAATTCCACAAATCTAGTTCAACATGACAATTTCCTATGTAATTACAAAATAGAAGATTTGGGGATTTTTCATGTTATATTGTCGCATAACCAAATCATCATAGGAACAAAAATTCATATGGAAAATTGTTAATAATATGAATATGCCTTTAAGCAAAACTAGAGACCACTCACAAATTAGGTGGAGATGTGGTAGAAATTCAAGATATGCAACAGTTCTCAACGTTCAATCGAGCTTTGATTGATCTACTAATAATATACATATAAGAAACATATAATTAGATTCTTATACCTATTTGTATATGTTAAATACCATAAATCCTAAACTTAGATAGATTGAAATGGAGAGATATAGAATGGAGGTAGAGAAGTAGAAGAAACCTTCACCTTATTCTCTCTATTTTTCTATGGAATTCAATACCATGGAGGCAGTGGTATAGAAGATTAGGGTTTCTAATGTGTTGTTTGAGGGTTATTTATACTTGCTCGTGTGAGCAGGAGCCGTCTGATTAATAAAAATTAATCCAAGCCATCCAAATAAACATATCCTCTTAGAAAACCCTTATCCACTTAGGCAGAATTGGGCTCCCCAGCCGCCTAGCAGTCGACCACTAGCAGTCGACAGCGGTTGACCACCTTCATGGAGGAACGATCAATCCCTTCGGGGCTGGAACGACCAATTTTGCTGTGTTGCTGAGCTGTTTATTTTATTAATTACGTTCTTAATTTTCTTCATTCTTTTCCATATATCCAATATACGTTGTCCCCTAGATCTTATCTCCATATTCAAATTTGAATTTCCCTCTTTTTATTTTAAATTATTATTTGGACAATATATATAATATTCACATAATTATATATATATATATATATATTTCTACGTACATTGTCCAAATTCATTTGTTCATAACTTCTTCATATGTTAATCATTTTCAACATACTATATATGAAAACGATTCAGAATTTCGCCACGAATCCAAATAAAAGAGTTTCTTAGCCAAATTCCTAAAGCTGCAAAATCTTATTTTCCAACCATATCATTTAATTGCTTGTTTTTAGTTATTTAATATATTTATTAATACTTATGAATTTTATGGCTGTTACAGGTAATAAATATTACACTTATTCTATTTTATTATTTTCATTCATTTTTCATATTTCGTCCGTAACTTTTTTATACGGACTCCGTTCGTGATACTCCAGACATGAAGATTGACCAAAACTCCAAGACAAATGCAACGGTTAAAGTATCATGTTCAAATTCCATCGTTTGCAGAAATTCCTATTTTTGAAAAAAAATCTAATTATATAACTAATTTATTTATTGCCAAAAATTCTGGGTTGTTACAGGGAGTGTTATAACATAGTTAGTCTGTACTTGGCAGTATACGTGATTCATCAAAAACTAAAGTTCATCGAGTCATGGTTTCATGTTGGATAAATTGTTTGATTATTGGTTGTTGAGGTTAGCTGGATTAAATATTTAAGTCTAGTAGTTCAATTACTAGGAGGACACAGAACATTGGTGGTAGTGAGAGGTTGTTGGAGACGGTAATGGGATTGGGTAAGCTCTTCAATAGTGAGTCGTCTTCGATTTAGCAATAATGGGTTGAGAACTAGATCTTTAATAACAAGTCTCTTATGATCGGACGGCAGCTGTCTGAGGTAAACCTCTATTAGCGAGTCGTCCCCTGAGCTTGTACCTTGAGATGATCTAGACAAATTCTATAAGTTAACTGGTTTTCCACCATGTTTTAGTCAAGTTTTGTATCGATCTAGTTATGGATGTTCTTTTGGTTGGGAACCCCAAGAGGATTTTATCGGTTGTGAGTAGTTGATTGGTGTACGCCCAGTACAACATCTCACACACTTTTTTGATCTTGATTGATTGTTTGGCAATTCAGACCAACCAATGAGTCAGCATATACGGTCGATTTTTTAGAGTTTCACTGTTTATTCAGAGAGTGGAGTGCTTGGGTCATGTTGTCTCGTGTAGAATGTCGCAATGAGTCCAAAGACAGTTTGGATGGTTTGAGAAGTTAGAGTTGACCCATGAGCATAATACCCCACCTTTTTCTGAGCCCGAATTTCGACAAAAATCGAAACTCAAACCCATCCAAGTATGGAGATTACAAATCTGATATCTACAGATAATGAGCATGAGCATAAGTAGAGTAAAATAAAACTAACTCATAGCGGAAACAAAATAAGATAAATGATTCCGACTAAGGAGACTACCTTAAAGAATATCGTCACAATGATAATGAGCATGAGAGAATAAGAACCGAAAACCAAACTAAACACCTGCTAAGACTTGCCTTCCCCGATCTAAACCCAAGAGTTGTTAGGAGAAGGGGGTCAGCACAACAAGTCCTAGTGCGTCAAAAATGTATAACATTGTCTACAATACACAAATGTATCTTGTTTGGTCAAAACCAAAACATATGTCTAAAAAGGCAAGTAATTCTAACCTAACCTTGAAAAGATTTACGCACGATGACTAACTACCATACCTAAGGTAGTAACCTTAAAGATAATGATATTGCAATACTGAGATAAAACTTTTACGCATAAGTATGAAGCCTTTAAACCACCGCTCAACTAATTACCAAAAACTAAGAAGTGGGCTCTCGACTACTCACTATTCCATAAGGAGGTTAATTATTTCTATATAGTCACTTAAGACCTCACTATAAATATAATATTAGGCTGGATCCTTTAGATTACTCAAGACCCAAAGTGGACCTATCAATCACTTGATACCTTACTTGGTGATTTACTCTACACTAATATAAATTAGTGGGCACTAGCTATTAAGTCCTACTAATTTATGGCTTTTGTCATTAGTGCAGTTACCCAAAACCCCGCATAAGGCGAGAGATAGTAACCTGCCACTTAGTTCCAGGTTTAGGTTGGAGCGCGACACCATTTAAGACCCTCCTGGTGTACCCCCTCCATGTTACTATCTAGTTGACCTTATTAGATAATCCTCTTGACCCTTAATACTTCCCGTTGGATAGGCAGACCCATGTTACCTCCTTAACTATCATTTAATACCTAACCCGAAGGCGGACTCTTACACTAGCCACTTACTACCTAGAGGAAGCAGACCTACACAGGATTACCAAACTTGCACCCAACAGCCATTTAATATTTCTTATTCACAGGAAGGAGAGCTACGTGGTTACTTAATACCCTTTTAAATATGGATCTAACTACTTAATACCTTTATCTCGAAGTAGGCTAATGTTTATATATTATTTCCTATTTTTATGGTTTCCTCTTTTGGGTGGGAGGTGGGTCTTACAACAACTTTATACCTCACACTTGAAATAAATTTCATTTTAGGAAATAATCCTCACTACGCAATTAACTATCATGATGGTTCCCTATGGTTAATGATATCTCATATTAGTTGTACATATATCTAATTATTTGAAAACTTCTATCGTGACTTCGCATCATTAACCTACTAAGTCCAATCCTTATCCTTAATCGTATTAATTATATATTAACTATAATAAAATAATTCAAGATTAACTAGAATAAAATAAGGAAAACCCTATAATTTTCTATCCTAGGATGTTTAATTATTAATTTCCTTATTGGACTTAGCATTTAGTGCACCAATCAATTCTCATTAATCCCCTTTAATTCTATTTATTACTATTAATTAGATTACCTACCATTAATGACCCTAACGGTTATATTTCTTAAGGCATCAATTAACCTATTTAATGCCATTTATATATAACTCATTCAAATTCTAGTCTAATTATTGTAACTCCTAAATATTACTATAAAATTACTATTTAATTCTTATTTCAGTACATTTTTTATTTCCTTAGTTGTAGTTACAATCTCTATCCCTAAACATCATTTTAATCGTAACCATTTAGGCATATTTATCCTATTTAGTTAATTCTCCCAAACATTCATGGTTGCAATAGTTATTACCTTATATATTAATTATTTATATCGCAAATCAATTACATTTATTGATACAACGATCATAATATTTTTTATTCAATACGGGTTATATTTCCATATACATACCCATAAAAATGGAAATTATTCAAACACATAATAACAAATATTTATTATAATAGCGTTACTTATGTAGATTTGGATGGATAAGATAATAATATACACACGCAATTGTTTATGTTTTACACGCATACTTAAAATAGTTACTAATTTTATTTATTTAACATTTATTATTCACGCCCTGGTCTAAACTAACGACCATAACAACCCTTTTTGTGTTTAATCTTGTTTTAAAATTCAAAATCTTATAAAAATGTTATTTAATGTAATTACTATATATTTTGTCCAAACTATTTTTAAAAATGAAAATTGACGCATTTCAAATTACAAGGAAACAGTTTGACGTTTATTTAGAATAGATGTTACAAACTGCTTACAAAATACGTGAAATTGCATATCTCTTCTTATTCGATATTTATGTTCCTTGTAAATTTCAAATAGTATCTTTTATTTCAAAAAGAAGAAAAAGGAAAAAACAACAATAACCCAGCAAAACTCCAAACAATGTCAAACACAAACATGATTATTGTTATTTTAATAGAAATTGCACAATTAGAATTCAACACCCAAATCCCATAAACCTGGAATGATATTACAATTCAATTATTTTGCGTATAACCACGATTCAATTTAGAACTGCAAAATACCATGTTGAAGGCGAAAAGAGCAATGATAGAATAATTTATTAACTTTACAGAAATCAAATGATTTCATATACCATTATATGAAAAATATAATTTGAATCCACTCACTTAATGGCTCTCCAATTTTAAAGCTGATTTAGATCCAACATTCGTGATTTCTCTAATTCGAATCTCACACAGATGGGAAATCTAAGCACCCATAGTCTAATCTATAACCTTTCATCTTAAATCGGAAATTCTAAAACTAACATATATATTTTCTGAAGAATTTGGAGGACAAAAGAAAATGGCGAAACTCTGGCACCTTCTCAGAAATATGAGTAGGAGACCAGGTCCTGCTGGTTTTATAGCTGCTCAAAAGAACTACGTCCATCCGATTTATAAACGTTGTTATTAATGTTTACATTTCTTAATTAATTTATTATTATTTTCAGTTTTTAACGCCTGTTCAAACACGTAAGTAAATATGCGCATTTATTTTCCCTCTGCTTTCAAGTTTCTGTGTGTTTAATTCCTCTAATCTTGTGAACATTATTATTCTCTTAACATTTTAAATTTATTTGTTTCCATTTCTTTGTCTATTAGTTTCAAATTAAATGCATTTTTAATATGCACATAAGTCACTTTGAAGGTTTCTTTCAATGTTATTCTTTGGTTTCCTGTTTTAACACGTGTCATAATTTAAAATTTAAATGCTTACTATGTAACCCATTAACGCGTACATTAACTTCCCCTAATTTATGCTTGTTGATTCTTTTATGACCGTTTTGCAAAACATTTTTCTGCATTCCGGTTTTTACTAAATTTTCCTTTATTCCCGACACGTATTAAATCTTAGTTTCAAATGTGTTTTTTACTGAAATTAATATGCATGCATATATATTCTTGAAATAAATATATCAGTGTATATTTGTACGCACTTTCTTCATTTGTTTTGAATTAAAACATTACATAACTAACGTCATTTAGATTGCCTTTTTATTCGTGATTTTATTCCATTTATGTTGCACATTGTTACTCAAGGAAATGTTGCAATTTGACATTAATTATTTTTCATTTCTAACACACACCAAATTTCAGTTTCAAACATGGTCATTACTGGAAGTTTATAAAATGGTTAAGCTTGTTAATATGCTAATGACATTTTGTTATTTTAAATTCAAAAGCACGTTATTTATACAATTAATGTGTGTATCATTTATTTCATTATTTCTTTCATTTCTTTTTGTTTAATTATATATACATAGTAGTACGCATTTAATTTACATATTGACAACCTTTTATATATTGCCAAAATTTATAGCATGCATTCATTTTCAAAATTCAATCGCATACTCTTCGATAATTATTTGGATAATTTTGTTAATTTTTATTATTATTTAAAAATACGGGGTGTTACATTATCCCACCCTTAGGAAGTATCATCCCCAAAATTTGGTAAGGGTAGAATTATGTAACTCCTAAAATAATTTGCAATCATAATTTGTACATCTAATTTTGCAACAATTTGCGCACTAGTGCAATGTGTAGCACAACACAAAAATATATGAATGCAATGAATGCCTAAGTGGCAACTCCTATATGAATGCAAATTTTCTTAAAAAAACTTTTGAAAACATGATGCGCATATCCTAAATAAACTGACAATTTCTATAAGAATGCAATATTTTGAAAATAAAAAATACATTTTTATCCAATTTTCCCATACTCTTACAAAGTAAGAATGTATTCCGTCCAATTTTTGCTTCCAAACCCTTACCAACGAACTTTAAATTAGTGAATTTCAGAAAAAATCTAATTCTCGAATTCAATTTCTCATGTTAGAAAATGGAAAATTCCATATTTTCCATCCACTTTCACACACCTTTTTCCCATACTTGGAAACCTTAATTGCTAATCTTACAAAAATTCCTATTTTCTTTTCTAAGCACAGTATACAAAAGAAGAAATTTTCTTCTGCTTTCCAAACTTAATTTGGAGGGTTTATTTTTCTTTTATTGTTCTCATTTATTGCAGTTGTCGTCTTTGTTGCTTTTGCATGTTTTATTTGTTTTTCTTTTAGTTGTTCATCATTTTCATTTTATTCACAATATCCAGTGTTTTTGTTATTATCTGGTGATCACCACAAAAACTTAGGAAAAAAATATCCCACTAAAATGTTCTATTTTTCTAGAACACTACATAGGAATGCAAATCTATACTAAAAGAAAACATTCCTGTTTCCTCTAAGGGTGTTAAAAAAAGGATTTCTATTAATTACTAACCATGTCATAAATTAACTTATAAAAATCTCAACTTGCTTTTACCTGTTCATTTCCTCATTATCCTCTTTCCTTAAGCCACGCAAGTTTTAAAGTTACTTTTTACTTCTTTCTATTAGACAATAATCAATTGAAATATCTTTTCAAAATTTCCTCAAACCTTTATTAACTGTCCATGCACTCTAATGGGACCATTCCCACTAATTTATTTTTAATTAAATAATATTAAGCTTTTATGAACCTTTTCTAAAGAGAACTTTTGTGTTTTGTGTAAGTAACAAGGAAACTTGGACAAAAAAGAATATACCCCTTTTCTTGAAATAGGTAGCACAAAATAGGGTGCTTTAATTATATTATGGCTTTAATTATATTATGTACACCTTTTTCGCTGCACATTTCCTAAACGCTTTAGCAAAACATGTTTTACTTGTAAACTTATTGATTCATAAAAACTTACCTTATTATTTTTCTTATTCCAACAAGTTAAAATGTGTCACAATCCATCCTTTATGAAAACTTTTATATTTTATTTCACTCAATGTCAATTATGCACCATATAGGGCTAATTTATTTATAATCGCGCTTTTTCTTAACCACTCGCTTAACCCCACAACTTTCTTCCATATTCGTTAATTTTTTAAAAAAAGTTTGCACGTTTTATTTCTCAAAAATCATTTTAATGAAACTCTGAATATTACAGACTAGTGAATTTCCAAAATTGTAAAACTTTAAATTTTAAAACTTGAAAACTTCACTAGAAATCTTTTTCTACATTTACATTTTTTCAAGTTCTTTTCAAAAGTCTTAACTTAGGGGTTAAGTACAAAGTGGTTTCTAATTTTTGCATTCTCCAAATTCTTTGTCCTAAATTTCTCCTTAACATAAATTCCTACCAAACTATGTCTAAACTGAAGAGTATGACTAACACCACTTTAGCACCAAATGTGTATATATATGAATTCCTAATCCATTTTTTTCAGCTTACAAGGCTCTACTGCCCAATCCACTAACCTGAAATGCCAAATTTTCGAATATTTACACACGAAATCTTTTCTCTTTATCAAAACTTATTGTCCACTCTACATTCTTTATCACTCATGGGTCTATAATCCCCAAATTTCCGTGGCCATGTCCTTAGTGTACAAAACCAATACCCCAACTTTTTTTTCTATGTGTTACTTTACTTAATTAGTGGGTTCCTTTGGATATAAGTGTGTGTATATATATAAATAATATTTATATTTTAAAAATACAAATACATTTATGATACCAGATGCAACAACCCGTATTTCTACATACCCATTTTTTTTAAAATCGAAATTTATCGAAGCTTGAGTGGGCTTTTCTTGTATCCTGTAGAAAGTCAAAGATAAATATAACAGAGCTCATAATAGAAATCATATAGTGGAAGGGAATAAAGTATCACAGTAGGTACATACTTACCAATAGAATTGCACTTATCTAACAAGTGTCCCTGAGCTACATAATCTCTACCACCTGTCTAACCTGGGGGTTTGTTCTTTGCAGGGAGTCAGAATGAAAGTTCCGATGAATGGACAAATTATATTTTCTAAAAATAACACTACATATACCGTTCTATCACTGATTCATATTTATTAGGTTATTCAAGTTTATTCCACAATATACTTTAGATTTTCCCCATAAATCGTACTTGTCAACTCCCCAATAGTTTTACCAAATAAATCATATAAGTAGCTAAATTCCCAACGTCTTAAGGTACTTCCCATAATACCCTCCTCATACGGTTTCCATCGTCATGCCACAGAAGCATAATTAACCTCTATCCTACACCTAGCCACGCATGGAATCTCCATCACTACACCACGTAAATGCAAAAAACCATCATCGCTATGCCACGTAAGCGTATTGGTCCTTGTACCTAAATTCCATAGTCGAGCTAATCCCCGACGCAGAGTTAAATGCTCCGACGTCTACGATACACCACCCAGTGCGTGCATCGAGACCCTCACACAATGTACTACCTATACAACTTGAGCTCCGCAATCCGGATGCACCTGTGCATGGAACTCAGTCGTGAGCTTTTGATATCTGTAAATTACAGCTTTGTTAGGCCTACAATACATGTAACTATATATAAGTTTATATCTTTTCATGGTGGCCATGGCCCCACCTCGGCTCCTCCCTCAACTACTGGAAGACTACTTCAAGTGGTAAGTGAAATTCCCCTAACATGCAATCTAAATCATCCAATTGGTGTGTTCCTCATCCAATGTATCAATAGTGAAAGATCTTTGTCTTGTTGGTTCAGCTCTAGTCTTTCTGCATCTCATGATTGTCGATGACAGGTATCCGATTTTTACTATCCTTATTTAGTTACCATCCTCCTCCTCGAGCGAGGCAACTGTCAAATCATCCTAAGGTCATCTTCCTAGTCTTCTGGTTGCCACATCATAATTGCAGCCAAGGTATACTCCTAGATGGAACTATGGACCCGGCCTAAGCGTACGGCCTCATCCGGTTTCCCAAGAGGGTCATCTCAGAGTATCCTCTCATGTCCCTTAAAAGTCTCGTACTTCCATCTAGTTTCATCGAATAACAAGTTGGTTGTACTCCTCTCGTGTCTCCAAACTCCCATGGTGATCCGTCCCATTGGACTCTTCATCTCAAATACATACAGATTGGTCCAAGCGCATCTCATCATTACTTTACTTGACCCTATGTCTATCTTCAATTACGCGCTTGTTTTACTTACCGCATTACTAATTAACTTAAACATTTACTTGTTTACTCTACATTCAAGTTATTTTTTTATTAGCTTTATTTGGCCGTTTATTTTCCCTAATCAGACTCTGCTGTCAGAACGGACCACCTTTCATTCATTTATTTGCCGCTTATTTTCCCAGTCAGCTCTCGCTGCCAGACCGGACCATTTCTTGTTATTATATCCATTAAACTTAATTTCTTAATTATAAGCATATTAATAATATACCTACTATACCTTTTTCCATTTAATTATAACCTCGTATTATAATATTACCACAACTATAATTATGTGTTTGATTATTAAACTTATTTCCTATGATTTAAGTTCATTTATAATAAGCCTCTTACTTCTCATTCCATCTTTTAATTATAACTTATATGTTATAATCCTAATTGTCCCCATGACAAGTCTATTTATTATATTGCATTATCATCTTATATAATTTATTATAATAGGTTACATTCCCCGTTCGTTACATACTTCACAGGTTTCTTATTATTTAACATAACTCCTATAGTGATGACACTAATCTACTTACCTCTTTGTAAGTTTACACATTTACACGAAATAATTCATGCATCATATCTAGTTGGTTGCTGGAAATGTACTAAAAACTATTTTCTATAATATAGATTAACCAAGACCCATAGTTGCAAGATATTACTCTTTAGAGGATTATTTTTGGGTTACTGGTTAGTGCGCAATACGAAAAAAATCCTATTTTGCATTAACCCACATTATTTCCCTTTTCCTTGCAATTATGTTCTCCATATTTAACAAGAATTTTATTATGGAAATGTATCCCTTTTCCACAATTAACTGATTTAGTCCAATACTAATTTCCCACTTTTATCAGTTATATTATTATTTCCTGTCTCTTATCCATTTCTTTATTTATTCCATTTCAAATATGGAAAGAGATTCCTTACAAATATATGAAAATTCTCAGATTTATCCCTTTTCTACAAATTTACTGCACATAACATTAATTATGCCACGCCAGTCTGTGTCACATTTATTTAGTCAGCCTTACCAAGTTTGCCTACTTCCAAATTTCCCTTTATTACAATTTTTGTATAATACATTTATTTTTCCTCTAATCATGAAATTTTCCTTTTAATATAATTTTGACATGATATATTCATTTAGCCCCAACTCATTAAATTTCCCTCTTTTGTTCATAATTCCAATAATTTGCACATAAATGCAACTTAATTAATTTGCGCCTAACCATAATTCAATTATTTTGCACATAACTACAATTCAATTAATTTACCCCTAATTACAATTCAACTATATTGCACATAACCACAATTTAATTTAAAACTGCAAATTCCAACATAGAAGGCGGAAAAGAGGGCTGATAGAATATTTAATTAACTTTTCAGGAATCAAACGATACCATATACCATTATATGAAAATATAATTTAAATCCAATCACCTGATAACTCCAATTCCAAATCTGACATTCGTGGTTTCTCTAATTCTAATCTCACATGGACGGGAAATCTGAGAACCCACAGCCTGATCTACAACCTTTCATCTCCAAATCTTGAATCAGAAATCTTAATACTAACATATATATTTTCTAAAGAGTTTGGAGGAGGAAAGAAAATGGCGGAACTTTGGCACCCTCTCAGAAAATAAGAGTTGGAGGCTAGGGCCTGTGGTTTATTTATAGCCGCTCAAAAGAATCACGTCCATCTGACTGATAAACATTGTTATTAATGTTTACATTTCTTAACTATTTTATTATTATTTCCAGTTTTTATCGCGCATTCATACATGTAAATACTTATGCGCATTTATTTTCCCTCTTCTTTCTAATTCCTTTGTGTTTATTTTTTTAATCTTGTGAATGTTATTATTCTCATAACATTTTAAATTTATTAATTTCCATTTTTTGCTACTAGTTTTAAATTCAATGTGTATTTAATATGCATATAAATTTCTTTGAGCGTTGCTTTCAAATTTATTGTCTGGTTTCCTGTTTTAATGTGCGTCCTAATTTTAAATCAAAACGCCTACTGTATATCCCATTAACGAATACATTAACTGCCCCTAATATATGCTTGTTGATTCTTTTATAATAGTTATCCAAAACATTTATCCGTATTTCCGGTTTTTACTGAATTTTCTTTTATTCCCAACATGTATTAAATCTCAGTTTTTAATGTGTTCGTTACTGAAATTAATATGCACATGTATATATTCTTCAAATAAATATATCAATGTATATTTACATGCACTTGCATCACTTGCTTTGAATTAAAACACTACATAACTAACATCATTTAGATTCCCTTTTTATTGCATGATTTTGTTCCATTTATGTCGCGCATTGTTAATCAAAAAATGTTGCAATTTGACATTATTATTTTTTGTTTCTAACACACATCTAATACCAATTTCAAACATAGTTATTACTAGAAGTTTATATTTATTGAATGGTTAAGCCTGTTAATACGTCAACAACCTTTTGTTATTTTAAATTCAAATGTACATTATTTATAAAATTAATGTGCATACCATTTATTTCATTCTTTCTCCGTTTATTTTTATTTAATTATATATACATACTATTGCGCATTTAGTTTACATAGTAGCAACTTTTTATTTATTTTTCAATATATAGCATGCGTTCGTTTTTAATTTTCTTACGCACACTCCTCCATAATTATTTTGAAAATTTTGTTAATCTTTATTATTTAAAAATGTGAGGTGTTCCAATTATAATCAATGTATATAATCTGCTACTCGCCTTAAAGCTACCCAAACCTGAATCTGACACAGCTTTTAGGCCTAAAATCCCCAAATCCAAAGATCAACAATTTATTTCCAATGAGATTTACAAACGCAGATTTAGATTTGTAGATCTAAAATAAGAATAGAAAAAGAAGAAGGAAATTCAATAAAATAAAGTACATATTCTTAGAACCACCTCTTTTTCATTGATGTGAATCTAATACTTGTTAATTTGATTTGTATATGCTTGTGACGACAACCCATAACTCCTGCACTTAACAAGAGAAATACTACGCCGAAAGGTGTGCCAGGCAGTTATGGACGATCATCAAAGTAAGTTAAACACAAGTGGAACCTGTCGTATAACTCATAGCGCAGAGAAAAAATATAATAAAACATATATAACATGCATTAATAGTGAAGAATAATTGGGAAGAAACTTAAACTTTCAAATCAATTAGAAAGATCCATACATCACTGGAAAATCAACATAAGAGTCTGTACAAAATGCCTTACTATAGGTCACACAGAGAATCATACAGCAATATAGCAGCGGAAACAACAACTAGTCTGTATAGTAGAAAGCAATACGTAAGCCTCCAGTTTGGCATTAATCTACAACATCGTCTCGTCAAGATCTATCACTTGTCACCTACTACCTAGTCTGCCCATCCACAACACAATGGATGAACAACTCAAAGTTATAAGAGGAAATACAAAACTTTGAGTCAGACAACTATATTAATGAGCGATAAAACAAATATCTAACATCATCAATAAAGTATATGAGAATAGGTAGATCAACCAAATAATCTACCAACATCAACAGAGAAGAAACCTAAACCCATCTTCCCCGCATCTGACAGTGGTAGACTTTACAATAATCAGAAAGAAAACATAGCTGACATAGTGTAACGACCCACTATTTCAAACCATTCAAATCGACAATAAACCACACATGTCAGACTTGAATTGCCCAAAATAGTGAGTTGTTAATTTGTACTAGTGAGGTAAATGCAAATCAGAATACGGAATCATAGATATATAAGCAGACTAACTCGTAGCGAAAACATAATAGTACATAGGTTCTTACATAATACATGATACATAACAGTACATAAAGAATCATAAGCTCATACTCTAGATAAATTACATATAAATATCGATAATAAGACTGGATAATAGATAACTAGATAGCTGATAACTGGAGGTGGTCCCAATGATATGCCAATCTCCAAGTGCGTCACTAATGGCTATGGTGCTCAAGCTGACCTAGGCATACAGTCCAAGAAACAATATAAAAGGGTCAGGACTAACGGTCTCATATAAGTGAATTAAACCAAATGAAGTGTCTACTGAAATGTACAATAACTTAAAGGATGTTTGGGATTCCCATCCTCTAAGATCTGTGGAAATAATAAACACAAAATAGTACGCTATTATTGTAATGTCTATCCAGTAAAGTAAATATACTGAAAATAGTGTAAGCGGATTATCATATTACCCTTACGCAGTTTATAGGTATCACAGTCTATATAGTACCGTAAATTCACCGCACTGGTATTATCAGAGGGCACTTTATAGAAAGTAATAGTAAATCAAAATTGTATGGGGATCATATGAGATAGATATGACAAGGCACATGAGGCAATGCCCAAGGTAGGATTCTACTAGTTGCACTCCCGGACCGGTAGTAACGCATAGCAGCACTTACCACCTACCTCGGAACACACTACCAAATCAAAAGGGGGTCCCCCAAATCAATCACAACAGTAATGGAGATGGTATCGAAGAAGCATGTCCGATATGAGGTGCGACCTCAATTAGTCATAGTATAACTCCTGTTTTAGTCATTTTAATTATGACCCGAAGGTCAAGGTCATTTCGTCATCGTTTGCCTTCTTCGATCCAGTGGTCGCTTCAAAGCTATCTTGCTGTCGTTCCGAATACTCCATCACGTATATAGTTGTTAAAGTGGTATCGGCACTGACAGAGAGTATGCCACTTACCGACTCCGATCTCTTTAACAACCGACGTTACATATATTTTTCACACCGTGGCCATTAGATTTGAAATCATATTCCAAATATCACAAATTTCTTTATTTTAAGTCTTTCACCAAAATCAATTATCTCAAATCTTTTATAACTGGTTCATTAGGATTCTAAAGCCAAAAATCACCTTTGGATTCACTAGATTGGATTGGACATAGATTTAAAAGAATAAATTAAGAAAAGTTAAATTTTGAAAATAGTATATGTATATTGTATTTAAAATAATGTATAAATATGTATATATAGTGGGAAAACTAGTAAAATTCCATATAGTTAAAGAAATCAAATCATTTTACAAAAGAATATTTATAAGGCCAAATAATGCGAAAATTACTTTTATAAAATAATAGTTCAAACAAGTAATATTTATCCAATCCTATTCTAAATCCATATATGCAATTTCTTTACTGACTAGAATTCATATTTAAACCCAATTCTCTTGATTTGGTTCAATTTCAACACTTCATCGTTAAAATGATTCTTGAATCCTTACTTAACTTGAAATTCACATGTCTATTCACATGGCAAATATCCATTTGACAAATCATATATTAAAGTAAGTTTGGAAAATATTTATCAAAGATTTGCAAATTTTTTTTATTGAATCATTCAAAAAATCGTCATATTACTAAATTCATTTTGTGAACATAGAAGTATGACGAATTTATTTAAATAAATTAATATTAAGTATAAAAATCACCTTAAAATTTATTTTAATACAAATAGGATTTCTTACAAAAATTCAAGAAAGATTTGAACAAAAATTTCATTTAAACTTTATTTTATGCTATAAAGAAGTTTCATTAAAAAAATTCTTATAAAAATCGATAAAATATTTTATTTCATTGTCCACGGTGTTTGTATAAAATTTTCTATCGTATGGTCAAGTGATACAGATATTTATCATTTCAATCCATTCTTTAAAATATTCGAATCCCGGGTATGTATCATTTCAACCTGTATCCCAAATCGATTCGAATACACAAGGGGTTTGGGTATGTATTATTTCAACCCGTAATGTTTCTAATCTAAGGGGGAACTTGCATGGTGAGAAAATAACATAGCATGGCAATCATACATCCATATGTGTCATGTGAAATAACAGTGTATGCGTCGCACGTGCACAAACAAAATGCAACCAAAACTAGAGCACCCTAACATTTCATTCAATATCTCATATTTTTAATTCACTTAATAATCATCTAGTCTATGAGTGAGAAAAACTCACCTTCCGTGGCAATAGGAGTAGGCACGATACGAGTAGAACGACGCTAACCGCTACAAGGACAAATTCGCCACCTATAACAAATATATGATTTTTATTTAGAAAAGAGGACTAAATTTTATGTATAATTTTGCGCTAAAAAATTTCAACCAAAATAATTGACCAAAACCAAGTGGCTACAGCGGGGTTTGACTAGTGACCTCTGAGTTACTAGTCACACATCAAACCACTCGGCTATGTAGATCTTTGTTTAACAACAGGGGAGTATGATCTTTATATTTTGAACAAAAGACTGAAAATTACACAGCAATAGCCACCAAAGCTTGCATGTTCCCTAGAGGTGAACTGAAAATGAGGCTAGAACTTGGAAAATGTGCTGACAACGATTGCAAGTGGCCTCGACGAATGGCGGAGCACCGAAGAAGAATGGTTTCATTACTAAACCTCTCTCTCTTCTGTGCGGTTTTGTATTCCAGCGAAGAAAGAAGCGACATGGTCTGAGCGCGACAATTGGCACGGTGTCAGGTGACCATTGGGTGAATGGTGGTTAACTAGAGCCGGTTGCGACGGAGGAAATGGTAGCTGTGGACCCGGTTCAGCAAGGCGTGAGAGGAGACTTGGATAGCGGAGTTGGCTACTGAGCGGCTGGTGGTTGCGGAAGCCGGGAGCGTTTGTCTGGGTGTTGGCGACTTTGGCATTGGGCACAGAAAAGATGGGAAGGTGCGGTTTTGTTCTTGGCGAGTTAATTACTGTTGGTGTGATATAAAATGGTTAGGAGGGAGAGTAGGTAATTGGAGAGTGGTGGACATTGCTATAGGAGGTGTGGATGTGGTTTTTGGTGTAATGAATGCGGTTGGTTTCAAGTGAAGAGGGCTGAGAAGAAAAGTGGAAGACAAAGAAAGTGGGTACTGCAAAAATGGTAAAAGGTGGGTACAATTTTGGTTCCTTACGTAAAGGAAATTTCCCTTCCAGGTCCTTGCGTTGTGAATGATTACTTTTTTCTGAGAACCGAGAATTTGAGAAAGGAAGTTCAGAAAAATGGAGGAGCGTGGGAAGTGTTTACACGAAGAAGAAAATGAAAGTGTTGCTTACGCGAGAATAGACAAATTGACAGGTTTTTATTTCTGCACTTCGAATTATTTTATTAGAGCGTGGCGGTGGATTCCTGTTGATGAACAATTCCAAATATTCCTTACTGACAGAGGAGAGATAGTAAAACCTTGCACAGTGTTCTTCAAATATTTGGTTACTAATAGATGAAGATTTTTGTCTTACCATATTTTAAGGGAGAATAAATATCAAATTTAAAAAGTGACGTGAATGACCAATTCAAAGATGGTTTGGACCCTGTTATCTTAGTTAAGAGTTAAATTTGGCTGAAATTTGTCTACCGTTATTACACGGTCTAATTTGCGTTAACTATTTATTTTCTTTCTTATTTCGCTAACGCGGTTAAAGAAACAAAAATTAATTATTTATTTATTATTTTATTTATTTTTATTTATCTGTATAGTCATGAATGGTCAATGTAGTGAACGTGCTACGCACGTTAATCCGTTTACGCACATTTTTGACTATGCATTAACGGTTGAATTTTATTAACAAAAAATATGTATCCACCATTAAATTTAGAAATAAAATAAAATTTGTTTTCAATATTGATGCCATTTATTGTTTTTATTTCTTTTTTAAAGTTTTTAAAAATTATTAATATATCATTTTATTCTTTTAAAATTTCGGGTTCGTAACAGCCTCCCCCACTTAAAGTTTTTCGTCCTCGAA
Organism: Allium sativum; assembly: GCA_030737875.1. NCBI lineage: Eukaryota > Viridiplantae > Streptophyta > Magnoliopsida > Asparagales > Amaryllidaceae > Allium > Allium sativum. The sequence goes on from CM060909.1 coordinate 650,134,297, forward strand.
AAGGAATCGATCAAAAAATGGATAGCAGATGACTAGATATAGGTAGATAATCAAATCAACAAGTTATTACCTGGGTAAATAGTTCTGGATTTGAAGCACATATGCTTTCCTCCGTCTCCCAAGTACGATCTCGATCGTCGTCACTCCACTGCACTTTGACCAAGTTGACTGATTTCTTCCTAAGCTGCTTCGTACCTCTGTCTACTATACGAAGTGGATTCCTCTCAACAATCAAATTTGGTTTGATATCGAATCTATCCAATGCAATCGGTGGAACATAAGAAGAAGGATCGTGCAAACATTTCCGAAGATGGGATATATGGAATACATTATGAACTCCGGCAAGCTTCTTTGGTAGCTCAATATGATAAGCCAAAGGATTAACTTTCTCTGATATGCGGAATGTGCCAATAAATCTCGAAGCTAGTTTCCCGTTCTGTAAAAATCGAATCACATTCTTTAACGGTGAGATCTTCAAGAAGACTTGATCTCCAACTTCGAATTCCAACTTCTTCCTTCTTCTATCTGCATATTCCTTTTGACGATCTTGAGCAATTCTTAATTTATTCCTGATACCGCCAACTTTCTGCGTTGCTTCCATAATCATATCTGGTCCAAGAAGTAAACTATCTCCATATTCAATCCAACAAGTGGGCGATCTACATGGTCTCCTATACAATGCCTCAAATGGTGATTCCTTAATGCTCGCCTAGGATACAACAATAGAAATTCAAGATGGGTATTTAGGAAAAAATTGAATTCGTATATTCAAGATTTACCTGGTAACTATTGTTACATGTGAGTTCAACGAGATGAAGGTGGCCTTCCCAAGTTCCTTTATAGTCAAGGATACAAGCGCGAAGGAGATCTTCCAAAACTTGGTTTAGAATTTCAGTTTGTCCATCTGTTTGCGGATGGTAGGTAGTGCTAAGATTTAATTTAGTACCCAAAGTTTCCTGAAACGCTTTCCAAAATCTACTCGTAAAGACAGGATCTCGGTCACAAGCAATGCTAGAAGGGATTCCGTGCAATCTAACAATCTCTTTCATATATAATTCGGCCAAGCTTGCAGCAATACAACTAGCTTTAACAAGAAGGAAATGTGCTAACTTGGTCCAACAATTACCCAAATACTCTCATTCCCCTTTCTCGTCTTTGGGAGGCCGTCAATAAAATCCATGGAAATTTGATCCCACTTCCAATTAGGAATCTCAAGAGGCTGCAATAATCCAGCTACTCTTTGGTGATTAGCTTTAATTTGCTGACAAGTCATGCATCTACTAACATAACGAGAAATATCTCGCTTCATACCGCTCCACCAAAACAGCTTCTTCATATTTTGGAACATCTTGTGTATACCGGGATGAATGGAAAGTTTAGATTGATGACTTTCTCTCAACACTTCTTGTCTTAGGCCATCGACATTAGGAACACATATACGACCATTTATCATCAAAATTCCTTTGTCATCAATTTGAGCACCCATTTCATTATACTCCTTGCTTCCTTTATTCCGAACATTTTCCTTCATAAGCTCAAGCTCTGGATCTTCGTCTTGCATTGCTGCTATACGATCCATAAGAGGTAATGAAACCAAAATTTGGCATAACTTGGCTTTCTTTCGACTCAATGCATCAGCTACCACATTTTCTTTTCTTGGAGTGTAGTTGATGACAAGGTCATAAGAAGCGAGGAATTCAAGCCATCTAACTTGTCTCTAGTTCAGGTCTTTCTAGGAAAATATGTACTTGAGAGATTGATGATCAGTAAATAGTTAAAATTTGGTTCCCCAAAGATGATGTCTCCATAATTTCAAAGAAAATACTACCGCAAGTAACTCTAGATCGTGGGCCGCATAATTTGCTTCATGATTCTTAAGCTGTCGACTAGCTTATGCGATTACCCTTCCATTCAACATTAGAATGGCTCCTAATCCTTCCTTACAAGCATCAATGTAAACTGTAAATCCTTCAATTTCATTAGGGACTGTAAGGAAAGGTGCAGAAGTAAGCTTTTGCTTCAACTTTGCAAATGCAGCTTTACACTTATTGCTCCAAACAAACATAGCATTCTTCCTGGTCAAAGCAGTCAAAGGTGCGGCAATGCGGGCAAAATTCTTTATGAATCTTCGATAGTAGCCCGCGAGACCTAAGAAACTATGAATTTCATTCAGATTCTCAGGTTTCTTCCAATCATTGATCGCAGCGATCTTAGTTGGATCGAACGATATTCCATTTTCAGAAACTCTATGGCCAAGATTACGAACTTCTTTCTACCAAAAATGGCACTTTTCGAATTTGCTTTCAATTGGTGACTCCGAAGAGTTCCTAGAACATATCTCAAATGCGACTCATGCTCTTCTTCAGATTTAGAAAAGATTAGAATATCATCAATGAAAGCAAGGATGAATCTGTTGAGAACTTCACGGAAAACGCGATTCATAAGATCAACAAAGTAGGCTGGCACGTTAGTCAAACCAAATGGCATAACCAACCAATCATAGAACCCATTCTCTGTACGGAATGCAGTCTTTGGAATGCTTTATTCAGCTACTCTAAGCTGATGGAAACCAGTGGCAAGATCAAGTTGAGAGAAAACTTTGGCTCCATAGAGCTGATCGAACATATCGTTGATCCAAGGCATCGGGTATCTATTCTTTAAGGTAAGCTTTTTTAGCTCTCGATAATCAATACACATACTTAGCAATCCATCAGATTTAGTAACAAATACCACAACGGCTCCTATTAGGAATAACTTGGTCTAATAAGCCCTTTCCAAAGTAAATCTTCAGCTTGCACTTTCAATTCAGCTTTTTCCTTTGGGGCCATTCTTCAAGGTGGAAGAACAACGGTGCGAGCTCCTGGGACAAGAATCTATACGGAATTCAATTTCTTGCTTGGGAGGAAGACCTATAATCTCACCAAACACATCGGGATAATCTTGAATAATTGGGGTGGAACTAAGATTGTCGGAATAAGAATCAAGCGAGAAGACGAAACTTCTTGCATATTCTAATGGTATACGACATACGATCGTTAGCTCATTTCCTCGGTCATCTATTAAAGAAACAGTCCTGGATCTGTATGAGATTTCTACCTTATACTTCTTGAGCCAATCGCCTCCAAGAATAATATCTAAGGCGTTAAAGCCAAGAACATAGAAATCATCCGTGAAACGTTGAATGTCAAACAAAAGTTTAACCCCTTTACAAATCTTGCTAAGATGGGTTGGGCCTCCAATCGGGTTAGATGCACACAAAACTTCAGTTGCAAAATTGGGTTTTAAAGCTTTCTTAAATTTATCACAAAGATCAATGGAGATGAAACTATGTGAAGCACCCATGTCAAATAGAACGCGAAAAGGATAAGAAAACAAAGTAAAAAAACTTAGAAGCGTACCCTTAATGTCGTCACCTATGGGAGGAGTGGAAGATGTCATAGCGAAGACTCTGGACGTCTTTCCTTTGTTCTGAGTGGGGCACTTCCTACTGATATTTCCTGGCTGAAGACAAGCATAGCAAAGGTCATTGCGGGGAACATGAGTTGGTGGCGCACGAGCTCTAGCAAGATTAGGGCAGTTATTGGAGTAATGACCCTTCTGATGGCAGTTGAAACAAGTAATAGCTGAAAGATTAGTAGGAGGTCTCTGGGCATGATATCCAACATCTTGTAGTTTCTACTTCCCCTTTTTTCGACAAAACCTCGACTTCCTCTTCTTAGAATTGCTAGATGATCCTTGAGACTGAGTGTAACATCCCAGAAAAAGTCGATCTTGGTTATCCGATATACAACACATATCGAACATCCAAGGATTGAAAATACTGGTAGTTAATGAAAGAAATTAGAAGGTGAGAATAGATAAGATAGAAACTTAGAATAGAAGAAGAACAACAACAAAACATCAGAGTAACATGAACCTCACGGCGGAACGAATAATATATAATATATAACATAACTTTGAAATATAAATCTGTACTTGAATATACATATCATTTCCAAGGTACAACACTTATAACACAACGGAAATAAACAATAGCTATATGATCCTGAAGCCTCCTGCCCCAGCTCTTCAAGTATCTGTAAATCTCAACTACTTGAATGCCCGTACAAAATTGGGCACCCAGAGTTTAGGGAAAACAAAACAAAATAAACTCCGGGTTAGTCATGGGACTGGTGTGAGCAAAACAATTTAAAACAGTTTGAGCGATTAAACGATATCTCATAAAACCACGCCGTATAACGGAACGGGTTTTTCCTTATGAGAATCCAAAATATCTTTACATCAAAAACCTTTTGATATTATAATAATGTCTATCAACCACAATATAATAATCATCCAGCATAAACGCTTTCATCTTATGTTCTACATATACAGTGTACAATCAAAACCGCAAGCACATATTGGGTAATGGATTTCCAACTATGACAAGGTATGGAACCACCTTTCGATAGTGTACCTCTAGAGAGGAATACACTGGGTTCAACAATAACATCTTGCAACCCGGCTACACATGACCGACCACTCATTTCGCTTGAGTGTATTGAATGTATATCACCACGGTTGGGATCAGCAACCGCTTCCCGAATGGGACAGCATCGACAATAGATTTTTAGAAGTAAATGAAACTCTAGATCAGGTGATTATACACCCTAATAGATGCGACGTGCATAGCCATGCCGCCTGCCTGATTTTTGTCATTTCCCGGTTGTGAGGCTAGAGGCCACGCTTATCTCTGACAGATCACACGTTTATTCACTTTGAATGTCACATCGTCATACCCGCCAAATCACAAATTGATTTCCCCAAAAATACCATGGGTATACAGCTAAGAGAAACGAATTCCTCCGCCACCAAACGTAAATACATTTGAAGAGATCCACTTCTTTATTGAAAACATTGATTATAAAGATAACGTTATAATCCCTACTTTCGAAGTATATAACTTCAAATATAACTTTTATTCTTCAATTTGAACATTTAACCTACACTAATTTATTTACAAATAAATAAATCTTGATTTAAAAACTGAAAGTAAATAATACTTTCTCGAATTCGATATAACCGAATTCGACGTATAACTCCCGTTTGAGTAATCTCTATTTGATTAACTCTTCTTCGAGTAACCCATATTCGATTAACTCTCTTCGAATAACTTATGTTCGATTAACCCACTTCGAATAACTTATATTCGATTAACTCACTTCGAATAACTTATATTCGATCTCTTTCTTTCGAATACACTATATTCGATAATCTCCTTTCGAATAACTTATATTCTATCTCTTTCTTTTGATTAAACTAACATCGATTAACTCCTTTCGATTAAACTAACATCAATTCTCCTTTCAATTAAACTATAATCGATTAACTCCTTTCGATTAAACTAACATCAATTCTCCTTTCGATTAAACTAACATCGATTCTCTTTTTGATTAAACTAACATCAATTCTCTTTTCGATTAAACTATAATCGATTAACTCCTTTCGATTAAACTAACATCGATAAACTCTTTTCGATTAAACTAACATCAATTACTCCTTTTAAATAACTAAATTCGAATACTAATACTCGACTAACTCTAACTCGATTAACTCGATTTATTTAACTCAACTTGATTAACTCCTATCAAATAACTAATATTCGATTAGCTCTAATTGAATAACTAATATTCAATTAATCCTAGTTCGATTAACTATGTTCAATTATCTCTATCTGGTTAACTCTAACTCATTTACTCTATTCGATTAACTCTAATCGAATAACTAATATTCGATTAACTCATTTCGATTAACTCTTTTCAATTTACTCTTTTCAATTAACTCCTTTGATTTATTCCTTTGAATTATCTCCTATGATTAATTCCTTTGAAATATCTCCTTTGATTAATTCCTTTGAATTATCTCCTTTGATTAATTCCTTTGAATTATCTCCTTTGATTAATTCCTTTTCTATTTTTTTACTTAACAAATAACTATTCCATTTCAATTCTATTTATTTAACAAATGAATATTTCTTTTATCTTTTCTATTTATTTTCTAAATAAATATTCCTTTTAACTTTATTTTATTCCCTAAATAAATATTTCCTTTTCAATTCAATTTGTAAATGTTTTACAAATATTCTCTTTCCAATGCTATTTGTAAATGGTTTACAAATATTTCCTTTTTATATTTATTCTATTTATTTTCTAAATTAATAACCCTTTTATACTTCTATTTATTTATCAAATAAATATTCAATTTTTATTCTATTTATTTAACAAATAAATAATTTTTTCAATTCTATTTGTTTACTTAATAAATAACTATTCCTTTTTCTTTTATTTGTTCACAAATATTTCCAATTCTATGATATTTGTTTCCACAAATATTTCCAACTCTGTTATATTTGTTTTCACAAATATAATTTATATTTCAATATACACTTTGAAAAATCCCTTTGTATATTCCAGTATTTCTTATGGTGTTTAAAGTACCATATAACAATGATCGGTATCACTCAAACATATAAAATCATCAAAAGATTTCATATCACATCATAAACCACAATGTATGAAATAAAACATTATTTTATATATTGAGGAACCCAGTTGGGTCCCTCTAACCTGTTTCCCTGCATCACTGATGTTAAACAATATAATTAACATCGATTTCATATCAATATGAAATATTCTGCTAGACAGAATCAACATTTGATTAACAATTTACATATATATCGTTATCTATAATTTCAACCAATACACAAGCATTTCAACCAAACAATTAACACACAGCAATCAACAGATGATTATCTGTTCTAAGAATACGTTATAAACATATGACTGTTCAGAGTTGGTGAGTTTTACTCACATTGGCGGTTCATCGTTAAATAACGATAAACTGTTGTTTGATTCAGATCAAACAATTTATTTTGCCATAAATTCAAACTAGCTCCAGTCCACTCCCAGTTAGTTCCATTGGGTAGTGTCCGTCCATACGATCCTAACGGATCTTGTTTTGTGGAATTCTGATAACGTATGAAATAGTTATCGCATTTGCAAATATATATATTATAAAACAAAATAATTTGAATTCCCTTTTAGAAACTATTTGGGCTTTAACCTTTATTTCCTCTTGGCCCATGAAAAAAAACCCAGACCTACTTCGTTAGCCTTCTTCCCCAAATCGTGAAACCCGAACTCCAGTAAACACCCCATAGCTAAACTTCGCAACCACCATTCACCCTCATTACTTCACTGATCGACATACCAACGACACCATTCATCTCCTCTTTCTACACACTTCAATTCCATCATCGCCTCATGGAGCTCGCACCCCTTTCTCCGCCGATGTCTCGACGATGGTTTTCCCCTGCTACAGGAAGTACCGTACCTTTTAAATCACGGCTACCAACAAAACTTGCTTCCAAGTGCAAAATCACCTCCTAAATCCAAAAATGAACTCAAATTCAACTCTTGCTTAACCCATTTGCCAAAACCCTGAACCCTATATCGCTCCAAGCCACACTATACGAAATGACCTCCTAAACCCAAAAATGAACTCAAATTCAACTCTTACTTAACCCATTTGCCAAAATCCTGAACCCTATATCGCTCCAAGCCACACTGTACGAAATGACCTCAACAAAACTGTGATCAATGCCATAAGACTCCCCTCAGATTGAAGCCTATGCGACGAGGATAATATACATATAAGTTTTGGGATTTTAGGATTTGTATTTGATTTCTATGATTTTTCCAAAGATTGCGAAATAGGTTTAGGAGAAAAAGAAAACCGGCGTCTTGAGAGAACAATATATAATGAGGGCGATATTTTTTGTGGATGGAAAGGT